>CAOKZL010001096.1:0-600000 GCA_948472985.1 Iguana delicatissima | reverse complement strand
GTCTAGGAGAGGTTGTCAGTGGTTCCACAAGAGATTGTGGTTGAAGAAAAAAACCCTTAAGTTTTGAACTGTAGATGTAATAATTTTTATGCAGGGGTTCCCTAAGACTTGAAAAGTATTCCAAGGGTTCCTTCGGGGTAGAAAGGTTGGGAAGGGCTTCCTTATAGAGTAAATGTTAGTGTCTTTTGCCCATGTTTGGATCTCTTGACAACAAAATAGTGATATGGATGCTGTACATCCATTTTGTGTGAGGAGGAAAGAGAGGTTACCCAACTTCCAGTCCACTTCTGTTACATTCACAGTTCCTATGCAGGGGCAGAGATCTGCTGACACCAAACTAAGGATGACTCTCAAGGTAGTCCAAACACATTTGTTATGCGCTGCTGGTTATGCTTGTGTGATACCACATAGCCTTGCTGCTATAAAATTATTACATTTTTCTGATGCTTGTGTGGCAGAATATGACCTGTGATTCAGAGCAGAGGTGCAAAGTCAAAACTTTGGAAGGTCAGCTCAGGCTTTTTCCTTTGTTCGAAAGGTCACCTTCAATTTTTGAGCAACTGGGCATGCAAAAACTATGAAAAGTTATGTAAATTTTGAATGCACCTGGGGAGTCATCCATAACCTTTGGCTCTAAACCTCTCTTTTCACGTTCTGTGTTTTGGATTCATCGAAAAGATGTCCTTTTTCAAAAGATTCCTGTTTTGTTTGTTCACTCTTTCTTTGGAAGTTCCCCCTGAAAATCCATCTCTCTCCAACTTGTATTTCAGAGTTTGTGTTGAAACAGTTTGAGTTCAGGTTTTGTTTTGTTGTAGTAATGATACCACTTCCTATGTAAAAGCTTTTACTCCCATGCCCAGTCATCTCAGATTTGTTTCAAACAATGTTTATTAGAAGCTCTCAACAAAATAAGGTTTTGCAGAGAAAAATGACCAGTGGACTGTTCTCTAGTAGTCTGCTGAAATCATCTATACTTTGGTTGAAACAGAGCTGAAAGACTGCTGAGCTAAGGACATCTTCCTTCTGTTACATCTCCTCCCTGAAACTGTGTCTGTTTCTCTCCCTCACCTCCTCCCACAGCTGTGCCACCCTTTTCTTTGTTCTCTTCCTCTGTATTCTGTCTTTGCTGAAGATCCCTCCCTGCGTTGTCTCCATTTCTTGGTGATCCTCTCTGTCTTCAGCACAATAGACAACATCTGCAGATGGGGAATGTAGAGGAACAAGGAGGAAAATTATGAGGTTCCAGGATGGCCATAGACTTTCTGTTCCCAAGTGAAGTATGTCTTCTCAGCAACTCTGCATGTTTGCGCATGCGCTAAGAACATACAGAGGTGGCACCCGCAGTGCATGTGTTCTCATCAGCCTTGTTGCCAGAGATTTAGCAGCTTGGGGAGGGTGAGGGGTGGCAACTCAAGGTTGTTTTAAAGACAGTAGAACCTCAGTCATCTCACCCAGTGCTGTGTGGCAATCTGAAACAGCAATCTTTCCCTCACATAGCCTTATAGAACTCTTACTTAACATTTGATTAGCTACCAACATTTGATTATCTAAAGACTGGAGTGTCAGTGGTTGGTTCCAACATGGATTTTACCATGTATGGAACGAGGACTTCTTTGGAACGCTTTAAGAAGTGTGGGGGCACAGAAAGTGCATTTTAGAAATGCTGAAGTTACAATGCTCTGAGGTTGTACTGTTCTACCATGTCAGGATCCTTGCAGAGTTTGCAGCAATTGACTGTTGCTGCTGCTGCTGCTTTGTCCCTTCCAGTTACTTCTGACTTATGGTAACCCTAAGGTAAACCTATCATAGGCAAACCTATCAGGCTTTTCTGGGGCTGAGAGTGTGTGGCATGCCCAGTGCCATCCAGTGGGATTCCATGGCTGAGCGAGGAATTAAACCGTGGTCTCCAGAGTTGCAGTCTGGCCTCAAACAACTACAAGCAATTGGGAAAGTCTGACTCAAAGATGCTGACAATTTTTCCAGTTGGCCCAATGGGTGCTGTAAGAATTACTAGTTCTGGCCAGTCTCTTAGCCGACTCAAGAATTTAAAGTGCAAACAAGAAAAGCTTGCAACTTAGTTTCTCCATGAGACTAGTTCAGTGAAAAACACATACCATAAAGCCACAGAAGCTCACAGGTTTAGCAGGCCTGGCTGCAAAGCAGGGCGCAGTCTGGTGGAGGGATGCCTCAATGGTCTTTTCATTTTGTTATCCCCTTGTGCAGCTGGAGAAGACTTCACATCTGTCATCTCTGAAATCATGATGTATATCCTCTTGGTCTTCCTCACTCTGTGGCTGCTCGTAGAAATGGTTTACTGCTACAGAAAAGTCTCTAAAGCAGAGGAGGCTGCCGAAGAAAATGCGTAAGTATGCAAAACACAAGTCCTTTGTAATGGGACAAGAGAAGCAACAAATCACAAGTGCCTTGTACCAGGAAGGGGGGGGTATGCCCTGGGTCCATTTTTTGCTGCAGATGTGGCAATAAAGACCAAGAACTCCCCGTCTTTCCCATTCATTTTAATGGAAATTAGTGTGTATGTATATGTATTTAAACATGGGAAAATGCAATTACATCCAAAATCCACACTACACTGATACCTTTATTGGGCCAACCAAAAATACACAAAGGACAACATGCAAGCTTTCAAAGCTCCACTGGCTTTTTAATCAGGTGTTAAAAATCATATAGGAGAAAAGGAAAAAAAATGAGAATGTTAGAGTCACAGGCCTACATTTTGTCAAGACGTTCTTTCTGTTGTTATCAGTTAAGATGGCCTGGAGAGGTATCCATGTAGGCATAGAGGCCATTCCTGGAGATAAAGAGTCATAAAATCCAAGCAATACAATTTAAATTTCTTTAGCAACAGAAAAAGTAATTTTGCTTGAGATTCAGGCTGCTTCTGTCCTGGGTGAGGATACCAGCTCCTTTCTTTCTTGGGCAGAGAACACTGAATTTCTTAGGAAGCCTCTGTACTATTGCATCTGGTGGTGGTGGGGAACCTTTAGGTATTGTGTAGGTAAAGTCCTCCAAATGCAGTCCCAATAGAACAAGTGATTGGAGAAGACTGCTTCCATGTGAGTGTACATCAAAGCACAAACATGAGACTGCTTTGTACAGGCTTATAACCAAACAGTCTTGTTATCGTACCTCCATCCTGTCTGTCTGGTAGCAATTCTGTTACCGCAGACAGAGGTCTTTCTCTTTCCTAGTGGGAGCTCTCCTTTCGGCTGGAACATCGAGGACCAAACCTAGAACTTTTGTATGGAAAGCCAATGCTTCACCATTGAGACAGAGTCCCTCTCTCAGAGAAGGTGTGGAAAGAACTGGGCAGTTTCGATTTCTTAGCCTTTCTGTCTTGCCTTATAGGACTGACTACCTCGCCATTCCATCAGAAAACAAAGAAAATTGTGCTGTGCCTGTGGAGGAATAGAAGATGAGACTACTGAGTGGTTGGACTTGTTATAAAGGTGAGAGGTCTCTGTGCAAAGCCTCTGGATAGTTGGCTGACTGGTTAATTTTTTTAAAAAAGACCTCCGCAGATATCTCATGATGAAGTCTTATATCCTGTCACTTCCAGTAGCAAGCAGGCCAGAGAAGACTGCAGATTAGATTAAAATTATTGAAGCATTTGGACATGTCAGGAGATGACATGACTCATTAGAAAAGAAATTAATCCTTGGTAAAGTGGCAGGCAGTAGGAGAAGAAGAGGTGCCAAGAGGTGGATAGATTCGACGGAGGAAGCCTTGGCCTTGAATCTGCAAGACCTGAGCAGGGCTGTTAATCTCAGTGTGTCTTGGGGGGTCTCTCAGTCACACAATCACCATAAGACAAAGCTGATTTGATGATAGTTAACAACCGTAAATTCAATAATGTAGCAATATTTTGAGATTTGTAGTTGCTGTTTGGTAAATGTTGTGCCCCTTCAAGTCACTTTTGACTTATGCTGATTCTAAGGTGAATCTATCAGGGACATTTCTTGGCAAGATCTTTGCAGAGGAGCTTTGCCATTGCCTTCATCTGAAGCAGAGAAAGTGTGACTCGCCCAAGGTCACCCACTGGGTTTCCATGACTGAGCAGGGATTCCCCTGGACTCCCAGTTTAACATTCAAAGCGCTACAATATTCTGGTTCTCAAATCTCACTGGATACCAGAATATTGTTTTAGAAGTTAAAGGAGCACATTGCACAATACCATTCATTGAAATATGTGCCTTCATTTCTCAATTTGGATTCATGTCAGCAGGTACATATATTCGATAACCACTTGTTTCTGTAGGTTACACTATTATGGAATCACGTAGACAAGTGAGAGAATAAAGATGTTAATCAGTTCTTAGCCACATATCTCTGATTGTAGCACTTGCTGTGGAACCCAGGGAAGCTTTTAACAATAAGTGGGGCATTGACCAAACATTTCCTGGTCTATTCCCTTTACCACATATGTAGGAATCTTCTTCGGCTTCACCTTTCCTATGTTGTCATTTAGTGCCATCACCAAAGAGATGACTGTTTTACACAAAAACCTGCTGTTTGCATTGGTGGTCATAATTTGAGACACACAACTAAAAAGATGTTCTGGTTATATAACTAATTAGCTGCTGCAATTAGTCACTTGGCTAAACTTGGTATCTTTGACATTTCCACCATGTAAACAAGGTTGAATCATGCCCACCATATTTCCTTTGGAGAGCCTGAATACCTTAAAGGCACCAGATCCCATCTGACCTTGGAAGCTAAGCAGGGTCAACCCTGGTTAGTACTTGGATGGAAGACTGCCAACAAATACCTGGTGCTGTAGGCTTTACTTCAGAGGAAAGAACTGGCAAACCACCTCTGAGTACTCTTCGACTAAGAAAACCTTAGGAAATTTATGGAGTCACTGTAAGTTGACAGGCCACTTGAAAGCATGTAAACACACTTCTTTTGTGTAAGAAACTATGAGACAAGAAACAAGAGGGCAGGAATGTGGCCCAAACTGTAGAGCAGGGATTGGGAAAGTACAGCCCACACACAAACATATTTTTATGAGTCCTGAAGTCCCCAGCATTTCCCAAATCTCCAAAAGATTTTGGAGGAAAATTTTGGACGTCACTAAAAGTTTATTCAATGGTTTGCAAATATGGCATATGCTCCAAACTTCAGAGACACTTTGAAGAATGTCAAAAGCCAACGCAAACAGGAACCAGAAGTGTATGGTGTCACTTGTAAGTGTGCTGTCATGCTAGTAGAGCCTGTGGGTGAGGACTGAAAATTACTCCCCCCTCCCCATGCAGTTGCCTTCCGCTGGTATGGAGCCTGTTCTCAAGGTATGTACCTTTCCGCACTACACTGCTATAGTGCTACTATTCCACTTTCAACATCCTGTGGAATCCTGGAGTTTGTAGTGCAGGGAGGGGCATTTAGAAATCTCAGCCAGAGGGCTCTTTGGCCTCGGTAAACTTCAAACTCCAAAATTCCACAGGATATTGAAAGTGGAATGGTAGCACTCTAACAGTGTTCTGTGCAAAGGCCCTAGATGATTCTAAGAAGTTCATATTTTTTTATATTTTGAGTGCATGCCTTGGCTGCTGTATTCAAACGATCTATCTGAAGTTCTATCCAAAGTCAGAAAAACAGAAAATGAAGTCTCTTTCTTGTTTTCAGGGATGGTGCAGACGCAAGACCTAAGTCACTGCAGACCTGTTTGGAGGAGCCTAGCACCTGAGGAAGAGGAAGAACCATGGATGACAGTGTAAATTTGTTTCCATTTGTCCAGGACATTGCTTTGATTTCATGGCTCCCACCCTGAGCTATCAGCCCATCTGCCAAAGACGCTCCTCCTTTGAGGCATGCTGAATCAAAGGGGACACGGGTTGACGTAGCTCTTTCATCAGCATCTTCTCAACAGCTTTGTAAATGCTAACTGCACCCATCTCTCATCCAACACAGGGTTTCCTTTGGCTGTTTTTAAACATCGTAGCTATCCCATGGCAATGCCAGCAACCATTTATTTACATATTATTGTCTTTAATGTTAATTTAATGATAATACTACCCGAACGATGTCACAGAAGACTCTTGATACGTTCTTAGGGAAACCAGTAGCACGGTTCATTTCTCCAGCAGCAAATGAGGGGACTGGGCAGGAGAAATTGGGTTAGAAAACCATTTGGATGTTCACAAAGTCTGGGGGAAAAATACATTAGGGGATGTCCAAGGAGCAAAGAAATTTCTGGGGTAGAGTGAAGTGCTAAATCATACTACAGACACATCAGGCTGAGCTCTGGGGTAAGAGTGGCGCCAGAAAGCATCTTCATTTTGCTTTATATGCTAATTTCATGCTGTAGTATTTGTGGTATATCATGGAGTGAACGAGACAAAAGTCAATTAGCTTAGTAATCCTGAGAGCAATGATGGGAGGATGTGTTAGCCACCCAGAAGATTTTCAGCTCCGGATGTTTGGACTCTAGGTAGCATAAAACGAATATGGGAACGGCGATCATAAAACACATGACTGGTAGCCCAGCCCTGCATTCTTGTAGATAGGCCTTTATTATTGTTTACTATTATGGCAGGAGAGGCCAATTTGTGAGGTGCCCTAATCTATTACTTAGGAAAATAATATCCTAATTAGGCAGAATTACTCCAAATCTGAAGCAGCATCTACCAATGCATGTAGGAAAAGCTAGGTAGTACCCTTTGTTCCCAAGCCCAGCACTCCTTATTGTACCTCCAACACTATTTTTCACAGTAAGGCAAAGTGGAGACCCTGTCATTTAGCAACGGCTACACTACAGTACCCATTATCCATGACCATTGGCCAGTCCAGCTGAGCTTCAGAATAGCTGGAGCTCCAGAGAATCCCCAAGGTGATTTCCTTAATTTTTATCAGTTAGGTGTATTTTAATCTTAGAAATTTTACATTACTATTCCCATCTAGTCTGGATCTGCATTCTTCACCTCCCACAATAAAATCTGCTAATACCTTAATTGTTCAGATGCAGCGTTCTAGTCCTCTATGGTACAGACAAGCCCTCTTTTCTTCCTTCTCACTATAACTGCTTCCATAATATTCTAAGAAGATTCCTTCTTGTGCCTGTCTTCCAATCCAGTAGTTCATGCAGGCTTTCTGACAGTCAGCACCACATCCACTGACTGGGTGCCTTATGCAGACACGCAGGAGAAACCTTGGATAATGGTTTCCTCTCCAAAAACAGCTTGTGTCCTGTCCACATTGCATGGAAAAAGCACAGGAGACTGAGAGAGTGAAATTAAAAAAAAAAAAAAAGCAAAGAACCCACACAATATCTTTCGTTCATTATGTTTTATTCATACTTTTATTCCATTTTTTTCCTAGCTACTTTACATTAAGATTTTGGCTTTGTAGCCTTTATAACTCCTAGGTTCTAGCAGTCAAGTTTGTGGTTTTGATTTTTTTTTCTTTTAATCGATTTGTATTGGACCTTGCGCACAGCGCAAAGTTTATTATAGGTACAGAATCAGACACACAGACAACTCCTACAGACACAGCCGGGAGTCCTTCCACGCGTGGCCCAGCCTGAGTTGCGTCTTCCCACTTCAGACCCTTCCAGCTGAATCAAAAATTGGGGAATCGGGGACGGGGTACTGTTTAGCCTCTAGTCTGTTCCCTTTAGGTTTCCCCTACGCCCTCGTCTTTTGGGGTGTTCAAATGTTCTTAAGGAAATGTGCACACGTAAGAGTTGTCAAGGTCTAGACCAGATGGGTGGGAGGGAAAGAGAAGGGAAGATGAGATGTGGCTCTTCACCATTGCACAGGAAACAATCCTAAATTCTTCCTGTGTTGAGCAGCCTCCGCAGTCAGTCTCCAAGTCTCCAGCACTGCTAGGGGAGTTTGAATGAGGGGGAGTTGCCCAAAGAGTGGACAGTCCTGAGCTATGTTATGCCACGCGCCACTCAAAAATCTAATGCAAAAGCTCAGGTTGGGAATCCAGTCCTTCAAACCTTAGCAACAAAACTGACCAAAGTAAAATGAGGTAATTAAAAAAAATAAATGGCCAGAAAGAGAGATAGAGAAGATACTCTGAGCCATGTGCAAATGTAATTTCTTCAGGAGAAAGACAAGGGAGTTTGTCTCCTCACCATACTGTATTGCATTTATGTCAGAACACACCACAGCCATGGGAAAGAAGGAGAAAGCATGGGGTCACGTCAGGATAGCGTCTGTAGGATGTTAATAGCTTAGAAGTCCAAGAAAGGGGTGTGTGTCTGTGATTGTACTACATTGAGGCAGAGGAAAAAGTAGAATAGGGAAGAATGCACAGAACAGCTGGATGGCATTAGATTTTCTTCTTTCTTGAGGGAGGGAGAATATTTTCCAGCACACATTGCTTAAGTTAAAATTATCATCACCCACTCTCAGCAAAGGAAGCTGTGTGGCTTTGCAGCTCAGCAAGTCAAGGTGAGAATTAACACTCCAGTTTGGCTGATTTGCACATCTAGAGTGTGTATATGGAGGGAAGGTGTGTTATGGCACACACACAAAAAAATAGACTTACCTCTGCTTTCAATAAAGAGTGAGGCAGGTGTCTGAGAATGAGAGAAAAAACAAAGAGAGAAGGCATAGAGATTGGTTGGGTCGATAGGGGGAGAACACCCTACTTTTACCAAACAAAAAGGTATCAATCCATCACAGATGCTATGCAGAATTAATTATTTAAGTAATTCAAAACAATTCAGCCAAGTCCCAAATGGAATTACTAGCTGTGGTTGCTGGCTTCCGCTAAAATAACCTGACAGGAGTGAAATTTCACATCCGCTGGCAGCAGCCGGGGTGGGTGGGATGGAAGGTAAGAATGAAGCCACTGCCTACAAATGAAACAATGTCCTGTAAGGATGCCCTTCCTCTAGATATTGCCCAATGAAAGGGGGGGGTCAAATAAGCACACAAGTACAAAAGAGCCTGTGTGTCCCCCCTTCGGATGTACACACTAACAGCAGCAAGAATAATTACTAAAGCAATGTATCCCAAAGAGTGAAGGATGCTAGCACACTGACAGGTATAATCTCGGTCAGGGGGAGTTTATTCCATTAGTTTTCTTGCCTTTGGATTGTATCCTTTTGAGACAGGGGTTGGCAAATGTGGTCCTCCAAATTTTTTTTGGATTGCACTTCTTATAATCCTCACCACTATGCTACCTGGGTTTGATGTTAGATGTAAGCCAAAAAAAACACCCAGAGAGCCACACGGTCCTCATCTACGCTCCAGGTATATAGACCCCCCTCCACAAAAAAGTTAAGTCTGTTTCAGTGAAATCAAGATCACCAGAATGCAGATGGGCTATGCTTTAACCTCAATCTGCCTCTCCAAAACAAACATCCCTGAGAGATATATTTGCATGCTCTGTTTTCATTGCTGAAGTGAACGTGGCTGCCTGAAGCATGTATTTCCATTGCTTCGCGGCAACATCGGTAACGTTCACTTCAGCAACGAAAACAGAGCATGCAAATCTCTGCACGCTCTGAACAGATTCATGCAGGAAAATTCATGGTCTTCCAACAATGATGCCTACCATTGCTTGTACAGTATAGCAAGTCAACACAGAGGTGCTTCAAAACAAGATGAAGCATAACGTTCTCCCAAGAGTGCCCAATTCCATCCCAAGTGATGTGGACACGACACAGCCTTCGGGAGAAACCTGACTCATTTAAAAGAGAAGTGGGGAAGATATAACCCTCCAGACACAGTTGAGACTCCAGCTTCCATCAGCCTTAGCCAGCATAGCTAATGATGACGAATCATGGGAATTAGAGCCCACCATCATCTGTTCTCCATTCCCTGCTCCAAGAAATCCTTGTTCACTGAAATAAGGGGCAGACATTTTCTTTGTCAAGAACTCTGAACTGAGAGTTCTAGCAAGTGTGTTGTGCGGAAAAGGGTACTTTTCCAGACTGTTCAGAAAATGATAAGAAAATAAACTTTGATTACCAAGAATTTTTTTTTTTAAAAAAATCTTGCTAAACCTGTCAGTGCTCTGAAAGAGACATGTCTTCTCTCCCATCCTCCGCTCGCCTTCCAAGATCTGTCACAGTGTCCTACCAGAAACATCAACATGCTCTTTGAATGAGCAGCCCTTGTAAGAACGTCAGTCTTGTCTGCCCATTGGACCCTCTGGGCCTTCTAGGAATTGCTAAATCAAAGCGACCGACCACCTCCAACTAGTCTAACGAACACGCCTATGAAACCCGTACGAGCTGCACTGGGGCTCCCCAAAAAACAGCAGCATGATGTGAGAATGCGTTTTTACATATAAATGCAATCAATTAAGTACCTCCACCCCAAAGTCTCCCAAATCTGTTGACAACTCTGTTCCCAGCTCCTGCCTGTGTTTTCTCTACCCTGCCCCACCCACCCCCCATCCCCACCTATTACCAAGCAGCCTAGCCCAGGGTTAGCTGCTCAGGTGTTCACAGTATAAAATAAGTACCAATGAACCCTCCCATCCCACCCCACCCCACCCCACCCCACCCCAGATTTGCTACATCTTGCCAGTTAGCCCAGCCATCTAGCAAGCAAATAAAATATCAAGATAATCCTTCCCTACTCTTCTTATTGAGAGGACGAGGAAACAATTTTGCTATTATATACGGACAGGTTTACACATTTCCTATTCCTTAAAACATCTGGCTGCTGCTGAGGCTAGAAACAGAAGTGCCTGAGCACACAAGCTCAACAATCCAGTGGCATAAGCTCAGATATAACCCTTGGCTTCAAGAAGGCCTCCTCTTCCCTGGTCCTTGCAGCTCTGCATTTGCAACACTGCCTCTACCCCCCATGAGTGGTCAAGGAGTAGATTCACCCCTCACGCCATGGGCCAATGGCTGTCCTCACCACCACTCTGAAGAGGTTGCCTATTGTACGCTGGGGGAAGATGTAAAGCTCTAATAAGTCGGTCAGAAAAAGCTTTTCTCTAGCATGGTGCCTACCACGTGACCTTGCTCTGCCTAAATATATAAGGCACACTAGTCACTGACCAACATGGTTATATCTGTTTCTCATATCAAATATTATGGATGGTAGGCACCATCGACATCAAGTTTTAAAGAGGGCATACTCTCCACCTTTACCTGTCTATTGGAATCCTTTTTTTTCCCCAATTCTCTCCTCCTTTCCCCATTAAGTAGAGAAAAGCCAAGGGCTCAACTGGGGCCTTTGAAAATCCCATGGTCTACCAGCATCTTTTTGCGTCCTGCAAGACAAAAGGACCCCACCTGCCGTTTCTACAGGGTCTTAATATGATTTGATTCCGAATTACAGAACTGCTACAGAATGACCAACATAGCAGCCATTTGACACTATGCCAATTCCATGTCTTTCAAATTGCGTGAGATAAAAGTTTCCAGAACTTTAAAATCTGGCATCCTACATCTTTTTTTTCCACAGTCCAGTCATTGGCAAAAAGTTCTAACACAATTTTTTTTATGGAACTGTTCATGGTTTTCTCCCCAATCACAATTGTTGAGCTTGTTTTAAATTATCAAAATATATTAAAAGGTTTTAACTGACTACTAAAGCTGAGTATCAGAGAAATCTCCAATACAACTGCAATGTCTCCCATTTATTTCTCACTCCTTCTGCCTTTTCCAAGAGCCTGGCATGCATGGGTTCAAAGGAGAAGTACCTATCTGCTTAGGAAAGAGAAACTTTCCCATTTAAAAAGCAACAGATGTTCTTTATGCTTTTCCCTTTGGGCACGGGGATATACAAGATGCAGATAAATCCATGCAGAAGGGCCACGTGAACTGGACTCGCGATTTCAGCAGTAGATGCAGGCATTTGAAACCACTCGGTAAGTTCTGAGGATTCTTCCCAGACTACAATACATTTGCTTTCGCCAGAAGAACATCTGGAAATGTGCAATAGGTAAGAACATGGAATGCCCCATTAATATGAACCTCGGTTTGGACTTCCCCTCCAGTGAGGATATATGTGTGTATGTATAGCCCTTTCAGTGAAGCAGCCATTTCCTACGATACATAGAAGATGAAGATGCAAATGTACAACCGTCAGAGGGTATCTGACACACTGAAAAGGGACACCACCAAGCTCAAACAAGAGGGATGGATATATTTGCATAACTCCTCCAGGATGAAAAGAGTTAGCACCAAAGACACGGTGGGGGGGGGTCCTCTACAAGCCATCTTTTCCTCCCTAACTCATCAGACTCATTCCAATGACACAACGATGTCACTCAGTTCAAGTTGCAAAGAAGGAAAAGCATGCAGCAAGCATGCAGAGTGGCGATAGAAGTGCAACCCTGTAAAAGACGCTGTGCGATAAAACCAAACCCCTAGTTTATGATCCTGAAGAACATGCTGGCGAGATTCTTGCAGAGGAAGGGATGTTACACACAGCGAGCGGCGATCTTATCCTCAGGAACGATCCCAAATGCCAGAAGAGACAGCAGCACTTAAACATTCGTTCACCTTCAGCTGAACGCAGGGGGAGGAGATTTAATTGTCTCCGGTTTCTTCGCTTTGGGTGATTAAAAACGCTCCAGACAGAGACAGAGGACAGACGGACAAACATAAAGCCAGGAAAGAAAGAAAAAATAGAGAGAGAGAGGTGTGCGGGTCCAGGATGGCACAGGCTGCACTTTCCCACAATGCCTCAGTGCTGGGAGAGCACAACCTCGTTGCTTCCTGTCCCCACCTCAGTGACACTCCATTTCACCCAGCGCTGGAGGTCGGTCGGCACCGCTCATTCTTCTTAGTACATAGGCTTTTTTTTTCTTTTAAAATCTGTATATAATATATATATATATTTATATTCTGTATATATATATATATTTATATATTCTATGTACACATATTGCACACAATCCTCTGGCCACTTGCGTCCCTGCCTGCTAGTAGAACCGCTTTCGTTTCTCGTCCGGCTCTGACTGATATTCACGAGAACCAATACCATTCTGAAGGTTAACTAGGGAGTCCTTCATCTGCAAGACAAAAACACAGGGAGGGAAAAACAAAAAAGACAGAATGAACTGGCAGGCAGACAGAAAGGTTCCTCATTTCTCCACCTATGCACAAAGCTAGTTTCCTGTATCATCTACTGGCGTATATACCCAGTGCTGCCTGGGATTTTATTTTCTCATAAATAATATTGGTTAGAAAGATCTGAGATCCTGTGTCTCTAAGTCCTCAAACTGTCTTCTCCAGTACCTGTAACTTTTCCCCATATTCCCCAATCCAATCTGTATTCTGAGTTATTAACATACAGAGGTTGGGTTCCTGAGAGAATAAACTGCCCTCCTCCTTGCTGCTAGGCCTCATTTCCATAGCAACAGTCTATTCCAGACAGGCACATTTGACTGAGGCCCAATTGCTCTCTGGCTGAGAATTCTAAAGGACCCTTGCTAAACTGCAAACCCCAGGATTCCATAGAACCTTCTTGGGCAGCCAGTGATATGAGGCCTTCACGTGAGACAGTCAATCATATGAGGTTTTCACCTGAGACAGACAAACAGACAAACTTTGACTTTTACATATTAGATGATATATGCATGAGCTGTCTGTGAATAACATTCCCCGCAATGTTTTCATAGATGTGGCAAATTTACACAAAAAAACTGAGATACATTTATAGCTCACACCTCAAATGCTAGAATCACCCATTATATCTGCTCTCATTTAAAAAGAAATGTTTCTAGCCCTCTTGGATGTTGCAGTAAACTGGTGCTCCAAAACGAGAGGGTGGATTAGCCAAAGCATAAAAAAATCATGATTTTCCAGCCTCCTGACTCTGTGAACGTCTCCTTTCAGACTATAACTACACCATAATATTGCAGAATGCATTAAAATATTGCAGAATGCATTAAAATAGCTATATCTATCCATCCATCTATATCTTGGGTACAATTTCAGTTGCCTGCATGCGGCAAACCCGCACCTCTCAAATTTGGTCACATTTCTAAGATGCAGGATGCAGCCCTCACCTGATCGAGGAGGATCACAGATGATTTGATGATCTCTCGCCACTTCTGGAGCTCTGTGTCATGATATTTTTGCTGGGACTCTAACAACTGGGCCCATTCTGTCTGGGACTGGGGTAACCTGTCAGGAAAAGAAGCAAAGGTGAGCCATGGAAGCGCAACAAGCAATTCTGGATTGACAGATGCATCTTGCACACAAATAGAAGGCTAAACTGCAGCAGCAGTTATTGGGTGCCATGAAAAATAATAGGAACGCAACTGAGGTGCTTTAAACATTCCATTTTCGCTCCATAAAAGCTTGTCATCGTTGTGTGCCTTCAAGTCATTTCTGACTTGCCAGGAGTTATTCAGAAGGGCCTTTGTCTTCCTCTGGGGCTGAGAGCATTTCAGTGGCATGGCTTGGCATGAATGGGGAAGGAGTGGAGAGGTGGGGCTGCAGCACACGAGGCGAGGCTACAGAGTGTGGAGGCGGGGCTATGGCACATGGGGGAGGGGCTACGGCACGCAGGGGGCAGGCAAGGTGCGGCAGCACCCCACAATGCCGCCCAGGGTGCACTGCGTCCCTCTCCCCCTTGTCCCTATGCCACTGGAGTGTGACATATCCAAGGTCACCTAGTAAGTTTCCATCGAGGGGCAGAGAACTGAACCCCGGTTTCCATCCAGGGTTGTAGTTCAATACTCAAAGCACTACATCACACTGGCTCCAGGTGAGAAATACACGCCTTGAATAAATACAACAAATAAATATGCAGGAATGTCAAGCAAAAGAGCACAATGATTCCTGACAGCTGCTGTGGAGCAGTGGTTAGAGCGTTAATGAGAACCAGGGAGATCCAGGCGCAAATCCCCACTTGGCCATGACGGTCACTTGGGTTGCTTTCAGGAGCTGCTGTCTCTTCAGCCTGTTCTATCTCACAGGAGTGCTACATGCATAAAATGAGGGATGGAGAAACAGGAATGTTGCCACTTCAAGCATCGTAGGGGAAATGAAGGGAATCAATGTAATATGGATTCTTCCTTCAACACACCAGTAGCAGACAACACAGCTAAAACAGAGAGATGACTCCCGGGGTGCAGCCAGTGGGGTCGTCTACAAAACAGGTGGACTGGAATCTCGCTTGTGGGATGTGTTACCTTTCTTGTAACCGCAGGCCCTGCCAGGCTGTGAGGGTTTGGGTGGTGTACTCCAACATCCAGAGCTTGTAGAACAGCATCATGTTGAGGATTACCAAAAGCACCAGACTGTGAAGAGCGGGGGGGCGGGGGAGAAAAGAAGAATCCTAATTAAAAGCTACCAAACCTGGGGCCTTGTTTCCAGCCATGAGGAACCTGAAAAAAATTGAGAAGACTCAGGCAAACTTCTGCTATTGTTTTTAAGGGCTGAAAGGAATTTAAGTCCATGCTTCCCATGAATTTGCACACACGGAACCTGCACTGTGAATAGCTCAACTTGGACATCTAAATCCATATTTCAACATGGCCCAGTTTCAACATTAAGATGATACCCTGGGCACTAAAAGGAAGGGTTTGAGAGTATCCATTTATGACAGAAACATCTGACTCGCTTAACACGGCAGCATCTGTTTGAAGATTATTTGAATCTGTAGACGAAAACCAGGAAAACAGATCCACTCTGAAGGAGACAGTGAGCTCAGTACTGCTGGTCTCCTAGTACAAATGTGCATGGAGTCTTACAGGGTCAGCAGCGGGGGCAAAACTCAATTGAACTTGAATCCTTGAGGGCATCTCCCACCTGTCTAGAGGCAGCACTGATTCCCAAGGGAGCTTGGAGGGCCATACCCATCTGTTCAGTCACCTGCCCCAAAAGATCTTCTCTTGTGAGTACGATCGGCCTTTGGGGGGGGGGAATGGGGACAGCACAGGGCTCTGGGATAATAAGCTCACCCTGAGATAATACACAACCTGTCACCCTTCTTCATCTTTTCTGCAACTTCTCAAAGGAAGGGAGGAGAACAGAAGCTAGGAAAAGATAGCCTCTGCTTGCTGCTCTCTCCTCCCAAGCTACAAGAATCACCCTTCAGCACCAGTGAAATTCGAAGTACTCTATGTACTTAACCAAGCTTAAAGAGAAGCACAGAAGAATACATAGGATGGTAATGGTGATGGGAGGCACAGCTACGTGGGCGTTCGTTTGAGCTCAATGACAAACAAAGCCGTAGAATTTCAGCTCTGAGGAAACAGCCAAAGGAGGTGGACAGTTTTTTACATTTACAAAAGAAAAAGACAAAGGCACAGCCCAAGAAAATCCAAGCAGAGATCAGATGGACAGTGAAAAGAAAAGAGAAGAGAAGAGAAGAGAAGAGAAGAGAAGAGAAGAGAAGAGAAAAGAAAAGAAAAGAAAAGAAAAGAAAAGAAAAGAAAAGAAAAGAAAAGAAAAGAAAAGAAAAGAAAAGAAAAGAAAAAAGAAAGGAAAGGAAAGGAAAAGGAAAGGAAAAGGAAAGGAAAGGAAAGGAAAGGAAAGGAAAGGAAAGGAAAGGAAAGGAAAGGAAAGGAAAGGAAAGGAAAGGAAAGGAGCCCACCATCTGGGATGCAGAAGGTGATGAGTGAGAGTCGAGTGAGAGAAAAGCAAGGTAAAAAGGAGACAGTACCTGAAACAAATCCTAATGGGAGCAGGGAAGAGAAAAGATGGAGGAGGCGAAGGTTAGAAGCACACCAGAGTTGAGAGAGGAGAAATCGCAGGGGAAGTTCTTCTAAAGGACACAGAACACACATATTGGCAAGAGGGGTTGCAGAACATGCAAAGGGTGGAAATTGAGAGAAAGAGAGACAAAGACCTAACATCTGTGATGTATCAATATGGTTGAGAGGGGATGTGTGGAGCCCCTGACATAAAAAGGGTCACTAAACATGACTTGTTCAAATCCCAAGAGAGATTTCAAAGAGGGAACACATTCTTGATGTCCATGGTCAGGGGGAACACTTTGAACACTCGAGTTTCTTGGGAACATCAACCAAATCCGAAAGGACACTAAAGGCCTTCTTGTCACAAGGGTAAAATATTTTCACTCAGCACCGTTCCCAGTCCACTTAGAGTCTGGACCCTACTGCTGTTGCAAATGGAGTGTTTTGTCCTTCAATAATAGCAAAGTATACATAATTCCCATGCTGTATTGCCTAGTTTCTGACCAGCCCCTGCAAAACTGCCATCTAAACCTAATTATTACAATTTATTCCATTTCCAGAAGCTGTGCCCACCCCTTCAGAAGACTTGTGGACATAAAGGACATTCTCCGATGGCCATTTTCTCAGACATCTGCGCCAGGAGGTGGCGCTGTGTCATCGGCAGCTTCAGAAAAACCAGGGAGGGACACAAACGGAGCAGGCTGCCTTTGCAACACGCTGCAAAACCCATCCTTCGGCAGGAGGAGGCGCTTCATCCACTCCCTGATTGGCTAGTGAAGTGTTTGGGACTAAACTGACTTAGATTCAAAAGACGTCCAGCAAACTGTCACATCATTGCCCAACTCTGTTCAGCTCAAATTATCTGGAGTTATTTCTGCTTAAAAAGTTATTTCTTCTAGGCAAACAAATGTATGCAAAAAATATTGGCTGAAAAGTGAAAAAGATTTCTTTAAAAGATCTATCAGGTTGCATTTGGGAATCCTCAGCAAACAGAATGTCAAACTGGTACAGCTGATGGTCCGTTACTGCTGGACCGGGCCACGCTAAAAAGATCTCCAGTCCTAATCTGACAGGAAATGTTCTTCTTTGAGAGAGCAAATTGTAAACCATCACAACAACAATACCAACAACTAAAAAAGCTTAATGTAAAGTGTTTGTGTGCTAGATCATGTGCTTCTGTTCAACAGTGAAAAACATGCCACCTTTTTCTTCTCAGAGGAAGAGAGTACATGTCTGCATGACAATGGATAAACCTCTGCAAAAATGGGAAATCTCTCGAGTGCTATTCCTCTTTCCTAAACATGCTGGCTCTCTCTATGAATTACGAGAGGCAGAGAGCTTATTTTACAATCCTTTCCACATGAGGAATGCAGTGTTTTGTTTCTTTTCTGCTCCCTCATGATCTCTTCCCATCTCTGGAATAACAGCAGCTCCCTCCATAACATCTATTGCAGCCAGAGGATCACCAAGCCTTCCAAAGAATGTGGCTGCCACACCAAAAAATGCAGACCACACCTGGGGTGAAGGAAACTGACATGAATACCACACAAACTGGACATGGATTCCAAATGTAACAACTAATGCCTTTGGCGGAATGGGGAGACAAAAGTCTACATAAATAACCAAAGCGAACCAGACCAAAATGAAACAAAAACACCCCAACATTGGTAATCTTTGCAAAATACATCTGACTTTGAGGTGGGAAAACAGACTGTGGAATAAAAGAGCGGGACATGGGACAAGAAGAAGGAAAAGGAGAAGAGGAGAAAAGAGAGAAGAGCTTAATCAAGTCAAAGGATCACTTACACACAACTGATAATAAGCAGCAATTTGGAGACGCTCTGCAGGTGGAAGCCGCCGGGACTTTCCTCCGGGATGTGCCGTGTTTGGGTGGAACCTGGAAGGCAGCGTTTGTTATCGATGCCTGCAAGGTAAATGTGCGCCACACAGACAGAGGGCACAGAACTAGCTATTAAAGTAGGTAAGACAATAGACATTGATTTACCCCTAGAGGTCCCATGCTTAAAAGGCAATTATTTGGGAGGAGAACCAAACAGTCCCCTAGGTCAGCTGGGATGTGGCTTTATACAAACAACCAGAGGTGTATCTAGTGTGGGGCAAGCATGGCACGTGCCCTGGGCACCCACACCAGAGGGGCCCAAAGAAGGAATGCCAGAAGTGGCAGAGGAGGAGGAGCAGGAAGTGGCCCTGGAGGGCAGCTTCCATGCTTGCCCTAGGCGCTCTTTAGGTTTGATGCACCTCTGCAAACAACCCTCTGGGAAGCCTATTTCCTCCTGCGATCTAGCTGTCTTTCTCAAGCCCCCTCTGAACAAAGCAGCGTCAGAAGGAGCCGTGTTTCTTCCCATCCCAGTAGCTCATGAATGGTCAGCTTTTGTACACTAGAGTGCTTACCTGCCACACGCTTGATTCGACTTACAGCCTCCTCATCTGTGGGAGTGGTTACAGGGCTCAGCACTTCCTCCAGGTGGGGCCCTCTCAGGTGAGTGTGAGGCCGTTTCCTCCGGCGAACCGTGGATTGCTTGCCTGCCTTCTCTTTGGGGGATTGTCTGTGAAGCTCCGCTAGGTACGCGCTCTCTGTTTTGGTCAGCTCGGTCTCTGGCAGGAAAATCAGGGAGCAGGGGAACATTTTTATTGTAGAAGGAAGGTATGGATTTCACATCAAAGTGCATTCATTGTTAGAAGCAACAACATCGTCATAGCAATGCCTGCTCTCAAAACCCCAGTTGCTGGGCTAAGGTTTTCAATAACTGACAAGATTTTTTTCACAAATTACCAGGGAAATGGTGCTATTCAGCACAAACATTAAAATGGGAATTCTTCTGTATATGTCAGTGACTCTTAAATTCTGGTCTTCCAGGTATTTAGGACTTCAGCTCCCAGAAGTCCCAGCTGCCTTGACCAATGATCAGTGATTCTCGGAGCTGCAGTCCAAAACACCTGGAAGACCAGAGTTTGGGAAACACTGCTATAAGTAAACCAAACTGAAATTCTGAAACAAAACCTTCCTTCATCAAGCCAGATCCCTCCCAGAAGCTCAGTTTCTCTACTCAAATGGTTTGGAGCAGTGGTTTTCATACCATGGGGCATGAACCTATGGGGGGGGGTGCAACAGCTGCTCAAGGAGAGTTTGCAAGAAAATTCAGCCTGCAAGTACAGCAAATGCGAAAAAGAAACGCAAGACTGTGTGTGTGTACATGTGCACTGTTGAGGACTTTTTGCAAAAGAGTGATGCAAAGCATCTTCCACTGTTACACCTTCCCTCCAACCTCAGACATAGCAAAAATTGGCTTGCCTTGCTTTATGCGTTTCATGAGGCAATTTCTCTGGTGGGGCGGAGGGAAGTGAAGATGGGAGGCAGAGAGCATGAGAACTCAGCGTTAAGATGGAGGTGTGTGCTGCACAAGGGACCTATAAAAGAGCAGTGTGCATCACATCTGAATGTAGATATATAGGGAGTCACAGGGGTTTGAGAACCAGGGGTTTGATAACCACTGGTTTAGCGTTCAAAGAGCCCTACTGCATGTCAGTTCACGACACATAAAAACAAATGGACAGCAAGTTAATTTTTTAAAAAGTTAATTTCAAGTTAATTTAATTTTAAGTTTATTTCTGCAAGTTCTCACCTAAATGTCGAAAATAATCATCTAGGCCACTCCAGAAGTTCTTCTCAATAAAGGATTTCACTAGCCCCCACGGCTGTTTTCTGTATCGTAGCTCTGTAGAAACCCTGGGGCGGGGGGGACATATAAAGAATCATTGAATTGGAAAGCAACTTGGAGGTCACCCCCTGCTCGATACAGGATCCACAGTGCAGATGCAGCTATGACCCCAGACACATGACCATGGAGCCAATCTTTAAACACTTCTGATGAAAGAGAACCAACACCCCCTAACATCAGTTTCTTTTCTTGTTCAACAGTTCATACTGCTGAGAAATTTCTCTGGAATTATTACTTCACCTGATCAGGACATCACAGTCCCGTTCACACTGCCAAAGTCTGCATTAGGGTTTTCAATAGTTTTCGGCACAGCTGGCATGTTTTTCACATTCCTTGCTGGCCACCCAGACTGCGTGCTTATCCTATATTTTTACCTTTGATGCAGGACTTCCTCTAAAATCTGAGACTTTTCCCCAAGACTAAAAAATACAAACATGGACAACATCTGTGTATGGATGCAATTAAACTCAATTACAACAGTTCCTGCTGACATCACAAACCTATGTTCTTGCCCTCCTTCCATCAGCAGGTCAAAATATTTTTGTTCCATCAGGCATTTACAATCTGACTTAGGTTGGACTCTTAATGCTGTATGGTCCTGTTTTTAAGGTTTGTATGTAGTCTTTAAATGATTTTTAAGTATTTTTAATGTACATTTTTTTAACTTTCTAAATTGCTTAATTGTTTTCATAGCATCACAGAATCATAGAGTTGGAAGAGACCACAAGGGCGATCCAGTCCAACCCTCTGCTATCCAGGGACACACATCAAATATAAATGTTATATTTATACTTTCATTAGTGTTTTTGTATTATTTTTAATGTTTGTTTTGTTTTAAATATGTTGTTAGCTGCCTTGAGTCCCATTAAGGAGAGAAAAGTGGGATAAAAATTGAATTAAATAAATAAATAGATAAATAACAAGCCATGCCTACCCACCTGAGTCGGCA
The DNA here is from genome assembly GCA_948472985.1 of Iguana delicatissima. NCBI lineage: Eukaryota > Metazoa > Chordata > Lepidosauria > Squamata > Iguanidae > Iguana > Iguana delicatissima. The sequence goes on along the minus strand of CAOKZL010001096.1, from coordinate 578,718 downwards.
TTTGTTTCTGGCAACACGTGTTAATGTGTAACGATTAATCGTGTAGAAATAATCATGGTAGGGAACATCGTGAGTTAGCACCTCTGCATCTATCACATAGCACTCGCTCTCTTGGCTTGCTTTGTACATTGTCTGGAGAAAGCAGAGAGGAAAGGTATAAACAAACAGAGGTCAGTCTGTCTATTGAAAACCACATCAAGATGAGCTTCACGCCTATAGGGTCCTTAATCCTAGATGAAACTGTCACATTCAGACTTCTCACCTGGAAGAACGGCCACTTACCTGAGTTTCAGTGACAGTGGCAGTTTTGGGGGCCAGAGGGTTGGTGAGGGTGATGGTATAGAGAATAACTCTGCTCTGATTTCCAGTTCTTCCTCTTCCATGGATGAAAGACAACATCTGTAAAGAGAGAGAGAGAGAGAAAGAAAGAGAGAGAGAGAGAGAGAGAGAGAGAGAGAGAAAGAAAGAAAGAAAGAAAGAAAGAAAGAAAGAAAGAAAGAAAGAGAGGGAGGGAAGGAGGGAGGGAGGGAGGGAGGGAGGGAGGGAGGGAGGGAGGGAGGGAGGAAGGAAGGAAGGAAGGAAGGAAGGGAGGGAGGGAGGGAGGGAGGGAGGGAGGGAGGGAGAGAAAGAAAGAAAGAAAGAAAGAAAGAGAGAGAGAGGGAGGGAGGGAGGGAGGGAGGAAGGAAGGAAGGAAGGAAGGAAGGAAGGAAGGAAGGAAGGAAGGAAGGAAGGAAGGAAGGAAGGAAGGAAGGAAGGGAGAGAGAGAGAGAAAGAAAGAAAGAAAGAAAGAAAGAAAGAAAGAAAGAAAGAAAGAAAGAAAGAGAGGGAGGGAAGGAGGGAGGGAGGGAGGGAGGGAGGGAGGGAGGGAGGGAGGGAGGGAGGAAGGAAGGAAGGAAGGGAGGGAGGGAGGGAGGGAGGGAGGGAGGGAGAGAAAGAAAGAAAGAAAGAAAGAGAGAGAGAGGGAGGGAGGGAGGGAGGGAGGGAGGGAGGGAGGAAGGAAGGAAGGAAGGAAGGAAGGAAGGAAGGAAGGAAGGAAGGAAGGAAGGAAGGAAGGAAGGGAGAGAGAGAGAGAAAGAAAGAAAGAAAGAAAGAAAGAAAGAAAGAAAGAAAGAAAGAAAGAAAGAAAGACGGACAGGGGGACAGAAAGGGGGACAGAAAGGGGAAAGAAAGGGGAAAGAAAAGGTCAGCTGGTTGGAATGCTGTACCAATGAAGGAATCAGAGTGCAGTCCAGTTCCCTGAGAGGAAAAAATATTCCCATGACCAAAGTGAAATGCATGGGCAGCCACTGCCCCCATCTCCAACCTAGCTGGCAGAGGCAACACAGCACGCTTTGTTTCACGGGAATCCCATGCTGTGACGTTCAGTCTTCAATTTATTCATGCTGCCTTCTATCTTTCATAAGTACCATTAATGTTCCCATGTTAGACTTATTTTCAAACAAGAAATTAAGACTGATGAATAGCAATCTGACTAAGGCCTCATGACAAAAAAGAAAACCTGATGCTGAGTCTATCACACCCAGCATGTCTCTACCAAGAAACTGGGACAGAAAATTCATCTCACTTAAGGGAAATATACTTTGTACTCTTTATCTGTCCAAACATTTGACTTTCTTTCTCTCTCTGTTCCCTCTCTGCATCGTCCAGTAGTGCAATCGTGCCTAAAGGAAAGAGCAAGGTGAATTTGGAAAGTCTTATCTGTCAAATTATCCATGGGAACTGAGAGGAAATAGGATGGAAATGCAGTGAGGATGGTTGAGAGAGCCCTCTGCAAGGTTTTGCACCTCCGAAGTTTGCCTACATTGAAATTCTGGGAGAATTTGGGGTGTCCTGCTTGGACTCTACAAACATTTTAGGAACTCAGAAATAGTTCCTGTAAGATTAACAAAAGGTATCACACGGTAGTTTTGCAGCCTCTAGGAGAATTTTGATGAGCTTAGTGAAACATCTCAGAGGAGATGTGCACCTCTGGAGAACTGACAAATTGGGGGTGCCAAGAACAAAAGGCACCCAACTGAAGTCCTGATTTTGAAGCCCAGTGTGTGTAGCAGATCACTAGTTAACAAGCCACCCCAACAAGTACACAAAGCAGAGAGAATGAGTTGCTCTCCAGCTGTCATTGGACTGCAGCTCCAATCATCCCTCATCACTGGGTACGCCAATCAGTGCTGAAGAGAGTTGTGGGCTAGCATCTGGAAGGTCATAGATTCCCTACTCATCCAGTCCAGGGAGCTGAGCTTCTTGAAGGAAAGGGGCAATACAAATAAGGAAACAAATTCAAAGTTTAGCAAGAAGAACTGTTAAGTTAGCCTTTCCTTGCAGCAGGAACATCATCTACATCTCAAGTATTTTGATACAATGAGAAGAACTGTGCGATGCAGAACAACTGACCAAAACAAACAAACAAAAACACTGCTGGTTTGTCTCAGGCTTAGAATTACCAGATTAATTCATAAGGATGCTCTCTCCCCCCTTCTTTAGGAAAACCTTGAAAAATGTAGTGTTGTGAAGGGTGCAAATTATTTTTTGGTGGAGACCTCTGGCCCTTTTCGCAGAACTAAATGTCTAGAGATGCTTGGTAGCATGCCACACCATTTCAATATCTGAAATGGGTTTAGATGTGTAGGACAGACCATGCACTCATATAAACCTCTGGTTGAGATAAGTCAACCATCAGACTACACGTAGGCCTACGAATTGGCAATCTTACCAGAGAACCGCCGCTGCTCCATGAAGTCCCTCAGAAACTGTGAGTCGGTGAAGAGCAAGTCATACAGCTTATCCACGCTGAAGTTGAAGACTTCATTCATGTACTGCCGTCCATTCAGGTCATCATAGAAAGCCTGCACTTCCCCTGAAGAAAGGAGTAAAGAGGCAGCATTGCCATCTTTCACTGACAGATCTTGATATAACAATTGGAACTCAGGGAATTGCTTTACTACACAGTGAAAATCATAGAACCATGGAACCACAGAGTCATAGAGCTGGAAGAGACCACAAGGGCCATCCAGTCCAACCCCATTCTGTCATGCAGGACTCCCAACATATGGCCATCCAGCCTGTTCAAAGCCTCCAAAGAAATAGACTCCAGTGTGTGCCAAGGCAGCATATTCCACTGTCAAACAGGCTCTTACTATCAGGGAGTTCTTCCTAAGGTTTAGGTGGAATCTCTTTTCCTGTCATTTGAAGCCATTGTTCCGTATCCTAGCCAATGAAGCAGCAGTAAACAAGCTTGCTCCATCTTCAGCATGACATCCCTTCACATATTTAAACATGGCTATTTAAACATGTCACCTCTTAATCTTCTCCCCTCAAAGCTAAACATACCCAACAGCCCAAGCCACTCTTCATAACAGGGCATGGTTTCCAGGCCTTTTACCATTTTGGTCACCTTCCTCTAGACACAGATTTTGATTATACATCATTTCAAAGCTGACTCTGTTAGAACCAACATTCATCCTGCTCAGTTTTATCCCTGGAAGAATTATTTAGTCCACTGATTATTATGACAATTTTCTATATGTACCTGGCCATGAAATCAATTCAAAATACAAAACTTTACTAGCAGTACTCAGGATGACTTTGTACATCTGGACTGATAACTTTATACCACCACGATCTGATGGGCTTCCTCAGGAACAGTTTGTGTGAAGTTCTCCATTAACCTAGATCATACCGCACTAGGAATTATCTCTTATATGTGTCTTGCTGAACCTGATGGGATTTGACTAAGAAATGTTTCTGCTGAATGGGGCCCAAGGTCTGTAACCATTCACCTAATAAAGTTGCATAACCTTAAAGTAATTAAGCTAGAAACTGGCAGTACACAAGAGTCAGCACAGTTCGAACAGAGAAGAATTGAGACTACAGAAATATGGAAATCTAGCCGTCACTGAACACCAAGTGATTGAGGTCCAATGAACTTTTAAGGTGTAAATTTTGACTTTTAAGAAATCAACTATGGTGGTATCAGAAATGGGGAAAACACTACAGCAACAGTCAGCCCCACCACAACACCTGTGGGTTCCAGCCATGCACCTTCGTCATGAGTTGCCGAGGAATCACTGAGCTCAGTTGGAATGTCCTCATTGTCATTGAAATCCAGGGATGGGGAATTCACAGGAGCAATGATCTCCATCTTGTCTGCAATGAGGTTTGCAATTGTCAGGTCCTTCTCTGTAGGGATGTCTACAATTTCCTCTTCCTCAGGAACTACCCCTTCGTACTGAAAGAGTGGAAGAAAGAGCGCATGACCACTGCCTGAAAGCTGGTGCCACTACTTTTCAATTATGACTGTGAAACTGAAGGGATTGAATAAATGGGTTTTCCATTTTTACCTAGGAAAAGATTTCCATATGCTTAAAAAAAAAAGTAAGTGGTAGCAATTCCCTTTCTGTATGTGTCTAAGAGAAATCTGTGACTCATGAGGTTGGGAAGCTACAGTCTGAGCTTTACCGGTCTGGGATCAAATGCAGCCCTTCTTGACATCAGTTTGCAAATTGATAAGGCGACGGCTCAGAGACCGCAAAGAATATGTATATGCATATATATTGGTTAAGTCAAATAATAAATCAAAATATTGTTTTCTCAGAATCTTTGTTAATATCGTTAGTTTTTGACAGGAAAAACAAAGAATTGGCATATAAAGATCTCTGTCATCACTGGAGCCAAAACAGCAAAATCCTGGAAAACTGAGAAAGGATTATCTCTACAGCACTGGTTGAATAGACTTGGGTGGATTGTTCTAGCTGAAATATTGACAATAAAAGTTAATGCAGCAAGGAGAGAAACAGCACAGGATAATTTTGCAGAAACAAAGGGTTTTTTAAATCATATTTTGAATTTAACAATGGATCGAAGCCCACCATTAATTAACTCATAGGACTTTTTGCATTATAACTTTTTAAAAATCAGGACAATATTTAACATAAGAACTGTTAACCAAACTTGACCGTAGTTATGTAATTCACTGTTCATGTTAAATAACTAAAGTTAAATTAAAGTTATATGTTACATAATTAAAGTTAAATAATTACTACCTCCCAACTGTGTTGAATTAGAAAAGAGATGCAGAGTTGGGAAGGTGGAAATTCTTACCGGGACTGGAGCCTCATTACTTCCTGTAGGTGTCAACGTGCTGCTGTTGGTGACAGACTTTTTGGGGAGCTGGGGGCTTGCTTCGGGTTTGACATCCATGCTGCTTTTTGAGGAGCTATCATTCACTTCATTTTCTTCCACTGGGATCTCCTCACAGTACCTAAAATACCACATGGAATCCAAGCAGATTTAGTTAGCCTCACATCTGCCCACAAGCTAAGGAGAATGATCGTTTTGGAATAAAACTTTTCACCAATAGCAATAAAGCAACGATGCTTTTGAAAGTTTAATATGGGGAAATTACAAGTAGCCTCTTTTTAGAAGTTGTAAATTGTTCTTAAATTTTTGTTGGCTCTTAAACTTTCTCTACAGTCTAATATTAGGGTTTATGTTATATCACGTAACATAATGTATTATGTATTTGCCCACCCTAAAAGATACTTCACTGTATTGTATTTTGCTACGCCTGTTTGCAATGGTCTATGGCAATAAGCATCACAAATCTTGGAATTTGATACAACTATAGTATGTAGCAAAGAAATACGATTCTATGTTGTTGGCAGAATCCAGAGATACTGATTTGGTCTGTATCAGCACCATGATAAATAATTTCTGGCCCATTGGTATACTTGAATCACATCTGATGTTGGACCCTTGTTTACTGAAGTCCATTCACTGTTCCTTCACTGTATGGAAGATGGCTTCACCCATTCTTTTGAACAATCAGCTTACCCCATTGTGTTGAAATCTTCATCAGGAGGCACGTAGTCTTCATCATCACTTGTCAGCCCTAATTCATTGCCATAACACTGATGGACAAAGTGCCAGAGCTCCTTTGGACACAGGGGCTGGGAAAGGAAAGATAACTAAACTTGTATCCCCATAAAAGAAAGATGCTGAAAAATAAGTAGTCAAACAAAACTTGATTTATGACTCCAGACATTGATAATTTACTCCTGACAACTAGCTGTTCTCTGCCCAATTTTAATGATTTGCACAAAAATGCATTGGCAAGAACAAACAAAAAGCCATACCATGGCACGTGAAAACGAGACAAGCATCTAGTTTTGCCACAGTTCTATAGAACCTGCAGTGCTACACCTTGCAAACACATTCAGTTGACAGGCAGGGGAAACAGGGGGATCTTAAAAACTGTCTGAAAAGTAGTCACCGATAGGACAGCTGCATATCTCTTGGGAGGAAATTCCATAGGGTTGGTGAGCAATCTTCAATTCTGGTGCCTACCAGCTTCACCAATCTTTGTGGCAAGCTAGCATGCCAGGCCTTTGAAGACAAGCTTAAAACATGGGCAAGATTCACGTAGGCAGTCTTGGACCCAACAGTTGATGGCTTTAAAGCTCAAAATGCTCTGATTTAAGCTGAGAAACGATGCTGTTATGATATGATCATCTGATTGTCAATCCCCCAACAACTCAAGAGTCCTCATGCTGTACCAGTTGACACTTCTGAATCATCATCAGAGAGACTCCACACAGAATACATTACAGTTATCTACTCTGGGTGGATGCAGGGTAAGCACAACTGGAGCCAGGCTTACTTTCTCCAGCTTGGAACGGGGGGCGGGTGGGGGGGGGGTCACAGCTGATGTACCAAAGAAAGTAGAGAGCTTAAGGCTGTCTTTATTTCCCTTGTGACTTTACATGGAGTACAAAGCTCCCATTGTTACAAATGGTTGGAATTTCAAAAGTTAGTATGAGAAAAGGTCAGATATGCTCATAGCCCTAAAAGTAGAAAGAACAAAAAAAGAAAGAGCTCCTTGAAAGCCAAGTCGAACAGCTGTTAGGAGGTGCCACAAGGACACATGTGATAATCACATTTATTAAAATGAGGCCATAAAATTTCTAAGAATGGCTGGAATTTGGCAAGAGAACTTGACATTTTTAGCTTTCTTGTTGCAAAAAGGGGGATAACATATATGCATACATATGAATCTTTTTTGAACAGGATGAACATTTGGCTTTCCTAGATCTTCAAAAATGTTCATAATCTGAGTGTGTGAACTGGGATGGGCTTCAGAAAAACAACATCACTGATTGTTGTTCTATTTCCTAATGAAATTCAGTGTGCTAGTGCCCAGCCTGTTAAACTCTATACAAGATAGGTCCTGGGAACCTGACTTAATGATTGCTTTCACGAAGATCAGTGAAAGCCCTTCTCCAGATACCTCGATCTTCTGAGACATGAGGGTGGAATGGTTAGCAACCTTTGGAATGGGCTCCAGAGGCAGGTTTACGTGGTACCTATACCAATGTCTCCTTGGTGACAGACAAAGACCTCCCTTGGCCAGATCCTTTCCTTCGCATCAGCTAAAGCTGGCTTTATCCTCCTCTGTGAGTACTTTTGCCATTGATGTTTTCATTGTGTTACTGCCTGTAGATCTTACTGTTGCACTATTTGTTAGTGAAGGCAGCCTTCAGAAGATAGTGCTAAAGAGATGGCTATAAATATTTCAAACAAAGATAGGTTTATATCTAAATGAGAAGTGTCCTCATGCCTCCATACCTTGTCAAGGAGGGCATTCTGCCAGAGCCTGAACATCATCATGTACGTTCTGTCTCGGGCACCAAAGGAAGTGAAAAAGTGCTGTGAAGAGCAAAGATTCAAGGAGGTTAGGAAGGTTAACTAAGCACATTGGCAAAGACAAAAAAGGACTACAGCCTCCTATTCTCTTAGAAAATGATGTGGGAGTTGAGAAGCTTGACTCTTGAACTGATTTTTCCACAGCCAGGGTGGTCCAGAGAACAGACTGTTTGTCACCAATCTGGTTCAAGAGTTCTTTTTGCCAGATGACATGGATACGTAACTGCCTGTATGTAACTGATGTACCATCTTTCCCCCACACAAATAGTGTCACATTGTTCTATGACTCAACCAATGGTCATTATCAGTGGTGCATTTTAGGTTTCAGAACTGTGTGGACCTTTAGGTGTCACTGCACTACAAGTCCCAGCGGGTCTCATCCTTGGGTATGCTGGATAGGGTTGCTGTGATTTGCAATCCTTGAATATTAATAAGGCCATATAATTCCAATCCCTGGTGTATTTAGTAACATGAGAACATAAGATTGAAGCAAAAGCCACTTAAATCAAAATTCTGTTCCTATAGTGAACACCCAGTTGTCTCGCTATATGAATGCAACTACACTCTCTGTCTCATGTTCTCCACTAACTGATATACAGGGCACAATTCTTCTGGTATTGCAAGAAATACCTGTGCATCATGACTGGAAGTCCCATCCAGCACAAATTTGTTGTATTTTCTTTTAAAGCTGTCCAGGCTGGTGGTCATTACTATGTCTTGTGGCAGCAAATTCCACTGTCATGGAATTCTAATATTTCCACCTGTTTGCCTGAGAGCTTCTGCCATTCAGCTCCAATGGGTAAAACCAGGTTTTAGCATTATGGTATCTATCCACTTTCACCACACTATGAATAACTCTACTATGTCTCCCCTTCTCTGCCCTTTTTTTAAAGCTAAACAACTCCTTTCCACAAGGAAATCTACAATCTTTATTTGAATGGAATCAGGGGAATGGTGAATAGATTACGAAAGAATGAAAGCACACAAAACAATCTCATACATTTTCTGCACACAAGTAAATCCCACTAAATAAATAAATAAATAGGATTTATTACAATTAAAGATGGCACAAACTTGCAGCCTACCTCTTTACGTCAACTAAGGATCAGGATCACAGAGATACGCTAAAGCTTTCATAGGAAAGTTGAGATTGTAGACTTACAAGATCTTTCAGAGCTGAGAGACCTTTGTATAACACATATATTTACCTACTATAAGGAAATTTTGCAAGGCTTTGCACTGTTGTCAAAACCTGCAAAACCCACTTGACCAGAGAGAACAATGGGATAAAAGTATATGCAGAACACACTGCAAGAAGCAAAACCTCTCCCAAACCACTTTCAAATATCTTTAAAAAACATTATTCTCCCTCTGCATTCTTGGATCCAGTTCTATCCATCTAGTGACCCGTCCTTCAGTTCTTAGCAGAGGAATCAAGAAGGAAGGACTGCGGAACGTACCTTTTCAGTGTCAGTGCAAACTTGGATAGCGTTAGGAATGAGCCGTGCAGTTTTTTCCTTGGTCATGGAACAGATATCCTTCAAACGGACCGTCAACTGTCCCAAGAAATGAACAAGCAGAACATTAAAGAGAACAAAGTTTAAGGTTTAGTGACACAACCACAGTCCTTCCGGAACAGCCTCGAAACAAGCACGACGGCACAGTGATCGAGCAGGGGGCAAGGAGAGGCAAACTTACCAGTGTTTCCCAACGGAAAATGTTGCTGTAGAAGCATATCCAGTTTTCAGAGAGGTAGAGTCGGCCCTGCAGGAGAATGTCTCTTTGAAGTGCACAGGAGTAATCTGTAGAGAAGTGATTTGGCATCAGTAATTAACATTTAGGAACCAAAACACAGCTGGCTGTTGCTAACTATATACAGTGCAGCCCTGCCAGTGGGCTTGCTAGGTGTATAATAACAGCAGAAAAAGAAGATGGGAGGGAAGAATCAAAGAAAAAAAAGGTGGAGAGATTTATCAGCACACCTGGAAAAATACAGTTATTAAAAGGTAAAGAAAGAGCTGCAGCGTGTAGCAGCTTCTGCAGTGAACTATGACCCTGGATACCAAGGCCATTTCCGCACTAGTCTGTTATAGTGCAATTATTCCACTGTCAACATCCTATGGAATCCTGGGGTTTGCAGTTTAGGGAGGGGCCTTTGAGACCTTAAACTGCAAACCCCAGGATTCCATAGGTTGAAAGTGGAATAATAGCACTATAACAGGCTAGTGTGGAAATGGCCTAGGATTCGATTCCCTAACTGGCCATGGAAACTGACTGGGTGACACTGAGTGTGTTACGCACTCACCATCCAGAAAACCCCGTGATAGGTTTGCTCGAGGGTCCCCATAAGTCAGAAATTACTTGACACCAACGACGACGACGACAACAACAACATTTGGTTATTTCAGCAAGGGTTACAAAGAAATGAAGTGATCTTTCTTCTGTTTTTATATAGCACTCCACAGATGCTATTACGGCATGTTTGTATACAAAAAGCCAATACCATATATAGGTTATTGTTGTTATTATTATTACTTATCACAGTCATAGACCAGCATGAACAAAAATAACAGAGTTTGCCTTAAAATCCATAAAATATGAAACATGTAAACAATGCAATAAATACAACAAATACTTAAAATTCACATGTGGTAATAATGAAGCTAAAACCAGTTATAAATATTCCCACATGTAGACTAAAACACTTTATCTGAATCAGTATATCAACCCCACTCCTTTGTAATTCCCTTGGGTAGTTGGTTCTATATTACTGTTCTCTACTGCCAGTTTGTTATCTGCCTACGAGCGGCAATGGCAGGCGCACAAAATCTAGCGACCTTGTTTGTGATATGTGACTCCTGGTCAGTAAGCAGATAAGAAATATAAAATGCTTCTGTTCTGCCAGGGATATTCTGGACGATAGGTGTAACTAAGGCAAGGTAAAAAGGGCAGTATAGAAAAACATGGTGAAGAGTTTCTACTGCCCCATCAGCACGAGGACAAATGCGCTCGTCATAGAGAATTCTCCTATATTTTCCTTCGAGTCCAGCAGATGGAAAAGCATTAAATCGTGCCGAAGTAAAAGCCTTCCTGCACTTAGGAATTATTAAATTAGTAAGGTGGGTGAAAAGTTTTGTAGTAATTCCTAAGGTAGGATATTTGGTAACTAAGCTCAGATGATTTTGTAGCTCTATATCCTTTATGCATTGTTTGATGGCAGATTTGGTGCCACTGAAGCCAAGGGCTATCCAAACATCACGGGTGAACCCACATGTTAGAAGCTTCTTACATAACGCCTGTTTCCGTGCAGATTGAAATCCATCCATTAGTGTTAGAGAGTCCAGCCCAGTTTGGCAAAAATATATAGGTTCACATTTCCTCCTGTAATAATCTATTTGGACACAGTCTTTCAAAATGGAACAAACCAAAAATATAACAGAGGGGGAAAAAAATCTACTTTCGATTTCCATTCAACATTGCCATACCTGCCTAAAAATTAGAAAAATCATAACAAAATCAAATTGATAACAGTTCTGATAGTTCTTGTTCCGGTAATCTGTAAAGAAAATGCAGTTTTCCCCAAGTATATCCAAGTGTGTGGGCTTCCTGATTTACGTGCATTATATTTTCAAAAGGCAACAAACCTAGAAGTTAGGAATGGAAAATACTGTGTATCTACTGAGGAAGTGGAATTATATATAATGAACTATTATCCGAAATAAATTTTTTATGTTCACTTAGTGAACCATGTCAAAAGATTTTATGGTAGATTTTGTTTGTTTATTATGGTTTTAAACATTTTGTTATAAATGACTTTTGACACGGTTCACTAAGTGAACAGTTACTACATAAAAAAATTATTTTAGACAATAATTCATTATCTATAATTCCACTACCTCAGTAGACACACAATATTTTCCATTCCTAACTTCTAGGTTTATTGGGTTTTGGTATTAGTTAGGAGATAGTTCCCTTTTTTCCTTTGCCGTATTTTCAAAAGGCCCCAAGGTTAGGAAACAGCTCTAATACGAAGTTGCTGATGGAAAAAAATGAGTCTTCCTGGTTGAGGAACCCATTCTAGTAAATCTTTGGCACAAAACAAAATTGTGATATTCAGGACAAAATGTTACTCATGTCTGCTGTTTAGTACTATATATAACCCCGATGTTTTCTCTTCAAGATTCTGATGAGTACATCTCGTGCGGTCTTTATCATAGGGAGCGCAACCTGTACCTGGCCGTTCGGCTTTGTAGGTAATCTTGTCTATCTGTGATTGCCACTATCTTATCCTAACTAGCCTTCACAAAAATAAAAAATGCTTTTGCAAAATATCAATAGAAATAATTAACCTATGGAAGACTTATTCACTGTATCAAAGACCATGCATTCATGAATCCCTCATTGTTCCTCCACACCTGGGATATTTATCAGTGGTAGCCCTCTTGTGATAATAGATCCTTAGGACTCTACTCAGTGGAAGAGGAGACACCAAGTTTGAACTTTTCTGCATTTCCCGTAATTAAGAATAGTTTCCCAGTGTGCAGCAAATGGCCCACTAAGTAAAACAAAGCAAAATTAAAAGGGGGGCTACAAGAGGAAATAAAAATCCATGGGTGCAAAAGAAAAATAATCTGATTTTTTTTTAAAAAAAAACCCAACCTTTCTTCCTGCTGTTACTACCTGTTCCTTAGAATTAAGATCTCTGCACATATGGTTTCTTATATAGCAATTAACAAACTTTATGTGTAGGACACCTACGCTACTCTATTACGATAGTTCTCGTCTGCAGTTATTAAAGAATGATTTACCACACAGCCTTCACACAAATTATATTAATATCTCAGACTGACTTTTGCATGTATTTATTGCAGTGAGAACAAATGGTTCTATACAACAGCACACTGAAATCAAGCAAAGATAATATTACTATTTTTGTACTTCTTTTTCTTTTCTTTTTTTTTAAACCTCTTTTGGAAAATATTTTACACGTAAGAAGTACAAAATAAAAACATTAATAAGCAGTTCATCAATTTATTTGTTAGTTAAATATTTTATTGGCCAGGATCAATCCCTGTTCAATCTATTGTCAGCAGTCACGCTTTCTCTTTTTTTCTTTGTTTTCTTTACTCTTATGTGAAAACATAATAAACATATTTTTAAAAAAATATTAGCCAGGATCTAATAGTATACTTCTGGAATGGTGTATTTCCACTGTTTCCACCAAAAATGTATGATCCACTTGCTTCTTGCAGCTCCTCCTAAAAATTTGGAGCAGCGTGTGTATGCGGCGTGTGTTTGTGCAGGACCATCACACAGTTAGCCGAATGGGGAGAGAAAGGACAAAAAAAGACCTTATTCCAGTGTGGATGAATGCTGAAGTTTGTCATTAGACAGTTACTATCTTGGTTAAAGACACATTCTAATCTGTGAACTATTATGTGAGTATTAGAAGATGCAATGTACATTATATAAATAACTGTGCATGGCAATATTATTTCTGTAAGAATTAAAAAAAAGAAAATAATAAAATTAACAATATAATAATTATAAACATTATATTATAATAATGAATATATTATTTATACAAACATGTAGACTATCAAAACATGGTCTGCGTAAGCATTGTATATAACACTTCTAATAACACAAATAACTATGGCCATTTCCGCACGAAACCGTTATAGCGCTATTATTCCACTTTCAACATCCTATGGAATCCTGGGGTTTGCAGTTTTGGGAAGGGTCGCCCGGCCCCTCTCGAAACTGCAAACCCCAGGATTCCATAGGATGTTGAAAGTGGAATAATAGCGCTATAATAGCCTTCTGCGGAAATGGCCTATGTTTATCATGTATTTTTTTTTGTTTTTGTTCCATACTTTTTCGGTTAGTATTGCTCATCCAGACAAACTCAGATTGTCAATGAAGGAATCTGAAAGGGCTCAAAAACCTGATAAGAATATAAGGTTTCCCAGTTTAAAGATAATTTGTTCAAACAGCTAGCAAGAGCCCCTCCTAACACATGCGTAAGCAGAATTAAAATCTGGCTCAACAGGCATACTGAAATCATAGTGAAAAGGCAGAATGGAAGATTATTTAATTTGAACAGTTTTTTTTTTAAAAAGGACTGTCCATTGCCATCCCAGCCTCTCAATTTTTTGCAATAAGTCGAACAAGAAGCACCGCTAAATTGATGCCAGATTTATATACCTGAGCAGAGACGGATAAAAAGACGGCTAAGCAACCTCAGTGGTCTCTCAAAGCGCTTGAAGCAGGCTCATCTTTAGGAGCCTGGATCAGGCTTCCCTTTCGGAAAGGGAGAAATGTTCTTCAGCCCAACTTGGGGAGGACGGCGAGCTCTTTGTACACCCACATGACTGGGGAGAATACTGAAGGAGATCTTACCAACTATGAGGCGCTCTGTGTCGGGAAGCTGTTTGAAGAGTTTCCTGAAGTCTTCATTCCGCTGCTTGTAGGTTGGACTCAGCACCTGCAAAAGGCAGAGGTGTCATTAGAAAGAGTGAGAGGTATTGGAAGACCAGAGAAAGAGGTAACAAGCGGAAAGCATAAGGAAGAAATATTATGCTGTATGACTAAACACACACAAGAAAAGCTATAGGTATTATCCCGTTTCAGACGTGAATAATAGGGTGAGGAGCTAGTTTGGTGAGCATGGATGGTGGTGAATTAGGGAGAAAACATAGAAAAGAGCTGTAGTTTTATCAGGAGAGCGCAAAACAGAAGGGTTGCTCCTTTCTGTTTAGATCACAGCACAGTTCCCAGCAGTATCAAGAAAGAACCAGGTGTAGTCTGTATCAAAAGCCTCCCAAACGTTTTATCAGAAAAAGCCTCACTGCAAGCATTGGTTGAAAAATAAAGGTAATGCATTGCAAGGCAGTTATTTGGGCCGCAATGCTTCAATCTGAAGCAGGTTTGGAATGTTTTGGGCAAGAAGCAGAGGGATGGAAGAAGAAAAGGTGGCCCAAGGACACAGACAAAGTGACTGCAGCTCTATTTCTTGTTGTTGTTGCTTTCAAGTTGAAGGCGTCCCTAAAGTAGACATTTTCTTTTTCTTTTCTCTGGGTTTTCTGGGGCTGAGAGTGTGCGATGTACCCACAGTCACCCAGTGGGTTTTCACGGCTGAGCAGGGAATCAAACCCCAGTCTCAGATTCACTTGCCAATTTTGAGAGTCCAAATTTGTGATTCTAAAAAAAATACACAAGCTTTTCAGGAAGGCAATTTCCATCATCAGATTTCTAGATCCATCACTGGACAGTGTTTATATGGAGAGTGGGTATGGCTTGCAGCCACATTTTCTTCTTTTTAAAGGGGAGACACAACAGGAACTAGCATATGTCCTCCTGAAACATTATGGACCTGAAAGATGTTGTTATTAGGGTTGCTCCCGTTTCCAAGAATCTAAGCAACTCCTGGAAACATTATGGGATCTTCTCACTTCTACTAAGCTCAGCAGGCAATGTTGGCTTTTATGGAGTCTGAGGAGCAATACAAGGAGATGGCATAGTAGAGAATTTACCTTCCCCAAGTGCTAGTTAGGAAAATCTCTCTTAAGGTAGGTATCTTTTAGAAAAATGCTCGCTACTTGGTAACCCAGGTACAAGAGCTCAAATACACACACATATTGGAAAGCTGAACAGACTTTCCCAACCTCATTGATAGCGTAGTCTAGTAAAATTACAGCTGAACTATTCTAACACGATGAGGACTAGTGTGACCAGATAGATCTTCACTGATGTATGTCCATCAAACAAACATGTTTATGGCTGTGGACTGTCCAGGCCAATATGATGAGTAGGTTATGGGCCGACTAAGGAAACAACCATTAACAACTTAAAGGACGATACACCTAATGTATAACTAGTTTCTCCAGCAACAGTTCAGGTTTCTTCAAACCTGAAATGCTGCTATTACATGTTCACTGCCTCTGGCAGGTTCTACGAATGGGGCTGATACACAAAAGACATGGAGTCCATGCCTCGTTTCTCAACCGCCCTGGTCTGCAAGAGGCAAGGAACTTTTCGAGACGTCAAGTATATCATAACTACGGCATAATGCCAAACTCTTGATGAGTCTTGATATTGGCAGGGAGAGGAACAATTATTAATGCAACTGTCTTTCTCTCAAGAAACACATACACACACAAAAACTGGATAGAAATTCCTCATATGCATTTTGATCATCCACAAACTTTCTTGCACTGCAAAAACTTTTCCTTGCTCAGCTGGAAACAGCAATATATACATGTAGCAGGTATTTTCCCTTTCTTCTCAAATGGCAGCAACCTTAATTAGAGTCCCTCTTGTTTCAAAAAGTCAACCTTAATGATAATGATGAGCTCTCTATGAATACAGCAATCAAACAGCATTGCAGACAGGCAGAACCTGGATCTCTGAAGGATACAATTAACCCTTAAATTATGCTAAACTTAATGAAACTATTGATAACAGGGATTTTGTACGAATCACACATCAAATGTTTTGACTTCTGCCTATGCATTACTTTCATACACATACACATGTAGACAGATATTCAACGCACACACACCACACATACGGCAATATAAGCTACCAGATACAAATAGCCAGCATTTGCTTCTTGATGGGATGTCATCAAAAACTGCATTTTAAATCAAGTTAAGCTTTAAAAGAATTTGGATCCTGAGAGCTCTAGTAAAGGCTGAGTTAGTTATACAGAGAAATCTGGGTCTATTTTTCAAAAAACACTTCAGGGTGCTGAAGCAATGGAATCCTCTGTTTCGGTCTAAGGATAAGTGATAATGCTATGGAATTCTGGATCTTTCCTATGCTTGGGATTTCTTGAGAGAAAAAAATACTGTAAATTAAAAGAAAGAAAATTTGGCTAAGCTTTTCTTTATATCGTCAACAGAGCATGAGCAACAGGTAGGAAGGTAGAATTAAGAACAGCAGCTCGAGCTACGGATCTGCTGGGAAGACACTCACAGCTGGAATCTCCTCCCATCCAGAGCTCTCATCATCTTCAGAAAAATCATGCAGCCACTCCAGGTACCACAGTAGCCTCTTGTCCTCCAACTCCAGCAGAAGGCTCCAAACCGCGCCACATTCTGACAGACAATCCATGATATCACATCGGTGGTTTCACTACTCTTCTTTCTCAGTAGACTTTCAGGAATGAACTACTCTTAACCTCCAGAACTGTCGCCCAAATTATTTAAAGATGTGGATGGTTGCTTGGAAAAGTTCAGACTGCTCATCCGCATTCCTCTCACACGTGGTTCTTCAGATCCAAAGGTAGAGGAACATGAACCTCTCTAGACAGTTTATAACAAACAAGTTCATTCAGATACGTTTGTTGGCAAGACAGAACAGCAGGATAGCTATACCGCAATTCTGTAGAGATGTTTTCAGCCGAGTATGTCTTGTTAAGTCTGTTCAGAGCAGATCATAGCAACAAGACACACAGAAACAACTTGAAGGACTGCATTTCAGCTCCGAGATGGCAAAACTGTAATGGGACAGTAGTAACCACGTCTTCCCCAGGGCAATAAAGTAGCAGTACCTCAACCCCCCAGTTCCAATATCCTGTCTGGTACTGCTTCTCAAACCCAACTGGCAGCTCTGGAGCAGCAAAAGGAGTCAATCCAGTTCCAGACCTTTCCTCCACGCAGGGTGCACACAGCACTGCAATGTCTGGATGCAGTCCAGTGACTGCCTTGGACACTCCTTATTCCGTCTCTTCTCTAAAAGACAGCTTTATTCCTTCCAGTATTTTTTTCCCCTTCATGGAAGGAGTGGGGTGGGGAAAAGATACCAAAATGACTTGCACATGTTTTAAAGTTTCAGTCTCTGAGTTATTCTATTGGCCAATGCCCTAAAGTAACCTAGCTTTGGCCCTCCCACCCTCTAAGCAGATGTTTCCTGTAATGCAAAGTTGCTGGACGGAGTTTGCGAGTGAGTTTGCGTTGGGCGGGAGATAAAGAAGACAGAAAGGCCAATCTGTACAGCAACAGAGATGACGAAATCCCAAACTGCTCTAATTGTCAATGACTTTTTTCCCCTCTGTCTGCCCTCTTCATGTAAATATTCAAACAGCAGAATTCATGAGTATATGAAAAGGATGTTCTCTCTCTACTCTTTCCAAATTCTACTTGAATCAAAAACGTCTGGGGGCTTGCTTGATTTTCATATACAGTTCCCAATCTTCTTCTGTTTCAATATCACATTGCTTCCATTTTCAAAAAAAGCAGTTGGGAAATCAGACGAAATGGAGTCAAAGGTTCCACAACAGGATATGAATTATATTCTGAAAACAGGGTTGTTGCGCTATGACTTGCAACCTACAGTAAAGAGTGCCTCAAAACTATAGAGGAAGAGATGCCAGCATTTGTAGACCATGTTTAGGTAGACAAGTGGACATGGACTATGGCCAAAGAAGTTCCATGGATCAAAAAAGAACCCAGTTCCTACCTATCCTCTCAATGGGAGAATGCAATTTTTCTGAACAGGCTACCTATCAACAAGTGTTCCTGATATGGTTTCAGCATACATGTATATATGCTTCTGCATTCTGTGGATCCCAAATGCTGAGAGTAGTAGAATTAGGCTGGAAAGGGAATGGGAGTGAGATGCATGACAGGAAATAAATGGAGAAAGGGAGAACATGCAAAAGCAAAGGGCTGACAAGAACTGGTCAGAGGTTAGGGAAAAAGAGCTTTCCCAGGTCCTCCCTGCTACAAGTTCTGTTGGAAGACTAGAGGAAAAAATGTTGTCCAGACATTCCTAACACTAATCCCCTGGCTATCTAGGAATAACTGCTTTAGTTTATTTTGGGACAGTCTTTGGATAGTAATTAGTTCGAAATACAGGCCTGGCTGAGGACAAGCACATCTCATCAGTATTTCAAGAACTTCACTGGTTCTCAGGCCATTTGCAAACACAGATCAAAATGCTATGTGTAACTTTAAAGCCCTATACAACTTAGGGTACAGTCACCTGAAAAAGTATCTGCCACTGTATGAATCTTCCCAGGTGCTGAAATCATTTCTGTGTTGGCGAGCGAAAGTGAAACTCATAAATGTGGAGGGTTGACTGTACCACTTTCTTTCTGTACACTTAAGTGTTACACACATTTATAAATTCTACAGCCTTGAAACCAAAATCTAGCAGCTTCAGAAGATGATACGGAGTGTGGGTGTTTTGTTTTTGTCCCCCCCCCCCAGTTGGCTTGTTTCCCACCTCAAAATCACATAACTCCCTTTTAATTCTGTGTAATAACAGAACAGGGTAAGTTACAAAGTGTTCAAACCTTTAAAAAGGTTTAAAGGTTTGAACACTTTGTAACTTACCCTGTTCTAGTATTGCACAGAATTAAAAGGGAGGTATATGCTGATGTTTAAAGGTTTATAACACGTTATAGAAATGGTTTAAAAGGTGATTAACCCCATGTGCCGGTCCCAAAAGCTGACAAGAATGCAGATCCTCCTGGTGTGCAAGCAATGGCAATTGTGGGGGGCGGGGGGTCAGCCACCATTTACCATACGATAGTGGTCACATGAGACCATGAATACAACTGTTTTTGTGTGGCTGCATTAGGTTTGAATTGGCCGAACCCTTCTGCCTAAGCAAAAGACTACTCTTTTTTGTGCTAACTTTTAATGAGTGCCCTTTGAAACCTGACAATGAGAAACTTCACAGATAAAGATCAGGAAGCTGCCTCCTGACGTATCTGGACGCCCACTCACATTCCCCGAAGAAAAAGAAGGAGCACGGAGACAAATGGGCAGGAGGGTAAATATTAACTTTAGGGCAAACACTGGGAGCCAGGACAGAGTGGCACAGGAAAAGGGTGAGCGGCTGGAAGGGAAGATGATGTGGATTTCATACTAGGAAAACAAAGTCTCCTCGGCTGTAGTTATAGTGGGGGATTTAACCTGAAATCCTAGCACAGAAAATCCAAGCGGAATGCTGAAGGAGAAAAGGCAGAGAGACACTGAAAGAGAAGCAAAGGGGCAGATGGCATCCACGGACCACAAACTCCATCAGCATTCATGAGGAAGGCAACAGAGATGCATAGAGTCACGCTCCCTCTCCTTTCATTTGCAAGGTCTTATTGCATAAAGCGTTCATAATGTGAACTTGTACGGTGCTACCCTATCCCTAACCAATCCTCAGAAGAAGGGCATTAAGAAATAGAAAAGCCCATCCCATTCAGAGAGCTGAATACACACACACATTGTATGTCTCTAGGTGACTCACAGCAGTATGCGTGCACTCACATACGCATGCATACCTACTTATCTAAATACAAACACACACTCACTTGCAACCTCAATGTTTTTCATACAAATGATACTGTGACAGGGAGGAACTGAGTGGCACTGGTTGAGTGGCTTGGTTGAAGCTCACTATCTCTGGGATTGCTAAGCATCCTGTTGCTGACAGTGGCAGTGCAGGGCACCAGGGCATAGGACCAAAGTGTGTAGGAACTGGATCTCAGACAGGAGACTGGACATCCAGTAAGCAGCTCTTGATGTTCAAAGCAGCAATCAAAATGCAAAGGAGCACCCATATCTACTCCAGAAATCTCTTCAACACCCTCCCCCCGCCCCGCATTTTAACATATGTTAGAGGCATTATCCCAAGACTGCAAGTTTGAGAGAAGGACCTCTAAGGCCAAGGGAGTGGCAGCTTGCCCACGGCCACCTAAGTAAAGTTTGACTGTGGAGAGATTTGACTGATCGCATTCTTGTTTCATGTCACTGAAGCCACAAGTTGGTGAACCAGTTTTCCGAATTGAGGATAGCAACACAGAGAAATTCAGAGTCTGGTTGTTTCACACAGATAAATTGCACACTTTCAAACAGTTCCACCAAAATGGAGAAATTGCTTGAAAAGGTCCTCATCACAACTGTGTGAACAGATCAACATGCATCCCAGAACCACTGAAATTCCAACAATGCAAGTTTGCATGGTTACTGTTGCCCTTTTGGACTGGTTCTTTGTATGTCACCCTAGACTGCAATGTTTTGCAACTAGCCTAGAGCTAAGAGTGTGAAAGGACATAGCTCAGTGGCAGAGAGCATTGTTTCCATGCTGAAGGCCCAGCATCTCTTGTTAAGCTGAAAAAAGATCCCCATTTGAAACCAGAGGGCGCAGCTGCCAGTCAGTGTAAACAAGACAGAGTTAGATAGACAGATGATCTGACTGAGTAAAAGACTGCTTCCTGAATGAGCCAAGGAAATCTTGACTCACTCACAATACTCTCCAGGCTCCTATTGACAATATGGGGATCATAATAGTTACTTACTTCCCCCGGATTATTACAAAGTTCACCGGGATAATGCTTTTGGCACTTGCACTACATTTCAGAGTCTGCCTAACAAAGCAGTTATTTATTGCACCATAGCAAGTATTTATTGCTGTATGCCACAGCGCACCTTTTAAAATGTCTTATAAAAAGCAAGGTTGGGTGCTGCTTACCCCCCTCCCCCGAAAGAGACAGTACCAGAAGCTGAGAGCTAAAATTCGTCTATTGCTCAGGAGAGCAAGGCAGCCTTGTGAGTGCTTTAAAGCTATCATTGGGAAGCTTCCTGTGGGTTCAAAGCATTTGTTTAGATGCACAGGGGCAAATTTTGTCTCAATGTTTAATCTGAGGCAGGCCCTAGACATCAGTGCCAAAGGGAGAGGGAGAAGACAAAAATCAGTTATCCGGTATTTCTCAGCTGGCTTTCCAACTCAGGGCTTTCTAGATGAGGTAGATTATCTAGATCCATTTCAGTCTGGTTTCAAGTGTGGTTATGGGATGGAGACAGCTTTGGTCAACTTGGTGGATGATCTACACTGGCAACTGGACGGGGGAAGTGTGTCTCTGCTGATTCTGTGGATCTCTCTGGGGCTTTCAATATCATTAACCAAAATATCCTTCACAATCACCTCTCTAGGCAGGGACTTGGGAGGTACTGTTCTACTGTGGCTCTGCTCTTTCTTGGAGGAGAGGTTCTCAGAGAGTGTCATTGTGGGATCCCTGCTTGATCTTTGGCCAGTTGATTCCCTCAAGGTTCTGTCTTGTCCCCTACGCTGTTTATCATCTACACGAAAATGCTGGGAGAGGTTCTCTAGAACGTGTTCAGAATTTAACAGTTGAGAGCACCAGTATGATGATGACACCCAGCTCTTTTACTCCTTCCCATGTAATTCCAAGGAAGCTGTTCCTGTGCTAAACTGGTGCCTGGCAGTCGTAATGAACTGGATGATGGCAAACCAACTGAAGCTTAATGCAGACAAGACAGAGGTGTTTCTGGTCAGTCAAGATAGATCTGGGATTCAGCGTTACGCTTCCCCTGAAAATGTATGTTTACAGTTTGGGATTACTCCCAGATACAGCCCTGAGCCTGGAGGCCCAAGTTTCCACAGTGACCAGGAGTACATCTGCAGAGTTAAAGTGCATCAATTGCACCTGTTCCTGGAGAAGGTGGATCTGGCCGTGGTGGTACATACCTTGGTTACCTCCTGTTTGGATTACTGTAATGCACTCTACATGTGGTTGCCTTTGGAAAGGGCTCAGGAACTTCAGATGGCCCAAAGAGCCGCAGTCAGCCTGTTAAGGAGAGCTGACTGCAGCGAGCACACAACCACCTTATTGCAACAGCTCCACTGGCTGCAGGTCCATTTCCCAGCACCATGCAAAGTGCTGGTTATGTCCAATACAGCCCTATAAGGCTTGAGTCCAGCTTTGAAGGACTGTATCTCCTTTTTTTGAGCCCATTAGAGCTCTGTTTGGAGAGCCCCTTCTCTCTGTCTCATCATGTTCTCCAACTTGTTTACTAAGAACGAGATAGAGGGTCTATGATGGCTGCTCCCAGATTTTGGAACACCTTCACTAGAGAGGCCACGATGCCCCTGCCCTTGCTCTCCTACCATCAGCAAGTCAAAATATTTTTAGGCAATCAAGCTTTTTACAAATTAACTGAGGTGGGGTTGTAACATTGTACAATGCTGTTTTTAAGGTCTGCATATTGTCTCTCAATGGATTTTAATGTTTTTAATGTTTAACGTTTTAACTTTATAAACTGTTTAATTGCTTTTTAAATAACTCTTATATTTACGCTCTTATTGTAGTTTTTCATTCGTTTAGTTTTTAAATACGTTGCGGGCCACCTTGGGTCCATTATTGTGAGAAAGGTGGGATATAAAGGAAGCCAATGAATAAATAAAATTTCTGCAGCAGCTTCAATGTGGAGTGTAAGAATACCAAGCTTTCTCTTGACCTTATCATTTCTGTTTTCCTTTTTTAGCCAACAAGGAAGTCAAACACATAAAAACCATAATAATCTTTTACCTATTCTTGTATTTGCCAGCAAAGCCTATCATATGTCCGGCAATGGTATCAGGGATGCCCTGTATGGTACCACATGGGCTAAATACCACCTCATGGGCTCATGAAGCCACTTTTCCTACCATACAGAAGCAGTGCCAATTGACACAAGTTCAGCTCATCTAGCTTCTGTTCTGTTTGACATACCATGCCAGCACCTTGGAACTACCCACCTATTCCTGGTTCTGTCAATGAGACTGAAATAGCCAGGGACTTCATCAGAGCTTAGGAGCCTCAGCATTAGCAAAAGTACTGATTGGAAGTTGGCTGGAGAAGATGGAAGATGGCTACAGAGGTAGGAAAGTTCCTTACCATGCAAGGAAAAGTATGCCCTCTTAATAATTGGGTTTGGCACTTCAAATCTGAGCAGCTCGACACATTCTATATGGAAATCAAACAAGTTCAAAATCATTTGGGAGGCTAAGCAGCAAGGGCTTGAAGGTGGCAAGCTACAGAGGAAGGGACACAGGCAGGATCTGTAATTGCCATGAGAAAGGAAGCAAACAGAACGTGGAAGGGAATGCCCTTTGTGCACCAGAAAGGCTAACAAGAAAGACTGGCAAAAGGGAGGTCATATCAATGCAAAAGGCTAGAAAGACACAGGAAAACCAGTAGAAACCTGCAGGAATAGGACTGGTGCTTCCACCTCCCGGAGATGTGATCCTTAACAAAAAGTAGTGGGGGTGTTGAGCCCTCCTAATGGACACTTGCACCATTTATATTCTCAAGTGTTATGGATTTGTGCACAACTGTTTCACAGAATTTGTGCTCAGTAACAGAAAGGTGCAATGCTAAAAAAAAATTACATTTTTTTTTGCGCGTTGTTTTTTGTTTGTTTTGTTTAGGTGGGCAAGAAACATGTATTTCTCTAGTTACGCACAGTTTGCTAAATATTTTGGAACTAGTTCTCCTTAGCTGAATTGAGACAGTTCGTCATTTCAATTCAGAAACTTCACAGTCATATTTAGAAGCCTGTTAATTTGTAGGGCACCAGCCCTATTTCAGCATTGAGTTTTCAGCTGGTAAAAGGGTCTAGATTCTAGTCTCTAGAACTAGAACAAATAAACTAGAAATTAACAGACAGTGCTTACTCTCCGGATGTGTTGTCTTTCATGCTGAAAAAATACATGGAGGGAAAAAAAAACACAAGAGAACAGAAATAAAGCAACAAGGACACACCAACAGTAAATTATATGCATGCGCTCATGATCCATGGATACAGACTGCCATGTATTCAAGTAGTCATGCAAACCAGCCCTAGGACAAAAAAAAAAATGTCATGTCGTGCTTTAGCCATTTTAAAGCACAAAAAGAGATGTGAGCATGCATGCACACACATCCACCTAGCCCTCTCTGGAACTCTGGCTGAGTGTGGAGGCTCTTTTCTTGGATCTGAAGAAGTGGGCTGTAGCCCACAAAAACTTAGGGTGAAATAAATTGGTTGGTTCCAAAGGTGCTAGAAGGCTCCTTCTCCCCACTTTTTCTCGAGAACTCAGGTCCGTTTGACAATGCTATATTCTTCTTGTGGCCATTTCCAATTTAATGTTTTCTTTCAAATGGGTGGTTTTGGAAAAGCTATGGAGTCCCACATGTGGAAAACACCCTCAACTGCTTGTGCCACCATCCCAAATGCCCTAAGAATGCAGTCAGTGGTGCTGACAGCACACCCCAAATAAGGGACACCATAGTTACATGCTCATGTGCCCATTAGAGCAGTGGTTCTCAACCTGTGGGTCCCCAGATGTTCGTGGACTTCAGCTCCCAGAAGCCCCAGCCACTATGGTCAATGCTCAGGGCTTCTGGGAGCTGAAGTCCACAAACATCTGGGGACCCACAGGTTGAGAGCCACTGCATTAGAGGGACCAGGTTGCCTGTTGCATATATGTAGTTGAGTCAAGGAACATGTTGGACCAAAGATATTAGCCAGGAAAAACCAGAGGACTTGTAGCTATGTGAACTGGTTTTTGCTGCGTTAACTTTTGAGAAACAAAGCCATAATCCAGCAAGAGAAAGCAAACAGCTCAAAGGAATGATCTCTGCAGGGATCATATCATTTGGGATTACTGATCTGGGGTGGAAAAAGTTATGCCATGAATAAATTTCTGCTGCTGTAATTTTAAATGGAAAACTCAGTTTTTAGCAATACATTATTTCAAAATATTCATTATCTTCATTAGCCTATACTATCCTATACTAGTCAAACCCAGCAAGTTTAACACTGTAATTGACTTTTCCCAGATGGCTCCATTCAAGGAATGACTGGGTCCCTGCATGTACATGGACACCTATGCACCCACCTGGCATTCAAACATTAGTATGTTGCTTTCCATGTCTTCATTTCACTCACTTTAATATTTAGACCAATGCAAGCAAAACCATACTACTATTTTTGCCGTGGTTCTAAACTATTCACTGAAAATGCATGTGTGTGTGTGTGTGTGTGCGTGTGTGTGGGCACATGCCCCTATCAAATACTTCAGTTCAGCTACTTTGTGCTTTTATAAAAACATCTGAGATTGTACAGGAATGTAAAATTAAGATGGCCAGCTTCTTCTTATCCCCTCCTTGTACAGAGAGAATTCTAGCAGCCTAGCAATGCTTGCATTCTTATTACCAAGGCAGGACTCTAGGCCCAGACTTCTCAGACAATGAGAGTTCTCCAAGTTAATTAAATCCTAAGGTCGGAAAGATCCAAGGACAAACTTCTCTGCGACTCGCTTCTTCCAAGGAAGAAACCTCTGGTATGCCTTTCATCTCAGAAGAGCCTGATGGCAGGTATGAGTAGTTCCACTTGAGCAAAATTAGATCTACTCTCCCCCAAGAAGAATGACTAGCTTTCTCCTTTTTCATTTCAAAGTATTTTGTGGAAACGTGGCATCTTCTGCACGTATCTTTTGCCCGTCACAAAGAAAGCTACCAACCAGCATCTGACGTTTCCCAGAACTTGGACATGATCTCAGCCAGGCAAAGCTCTGGGCCCTGGGGCACAGAACTCTTCCAAATAAATATGACATTTGTGTCTACTGAGCATCAAGTGTTTTGGGTCAGGAGCTTCCTTTGGTTTCGATTCAAGCTGCACTATTCTGGTCATTATACTGTACTGATAAATTTGAAATCCCTGTCCTGGCTGAGGGCCTCAGTCAGTTCTGTATCATTCCATCCTCTTTGTCAGTTTGTGTGGCCTTAGTCCAAGGACAGGGTTGGGGATGGAAGAAAGGGCATGTCTGGGTTTCAGAAAAATCTAATACTGACACTATGACTAAAACCCAGTTTATTTCCTGGTTTCAGAGACACTATGGATGAAGAAAGGGAAAGCACCTGATGATGCTGTTCAGAAGGAAATAAGGAAACAGAAGAGAGTACATTAAAAGTAAAGGGAAATGGGCTGCTGGTTTTCACAGAACCAGATTTATTCATCTTGATTCTCAACAGGAAAGGAGAAGAGCATGTAATTAGCTAGGCATACATGCAGAGGAAGGGCTCCTC
The DNA here is from genome assembly GCA_948472985.1 of Iguana delicatissima. NCBI lineage: Eukaryota > Metazoa > Chordata > Lepidosauria > Squamata > Iguanidae > Iguana > Iguana delicatissima. Next base: position 552,164 of record CAOKZL010001096.1, on the reverse strand, counting down.
AGCTGTCTGCTTTTTTTGCTCTTACAAGCACATACAGATGCCCTATTGCTGGCTAGAAAGCATGCAGAAGAAAGGGAATCTTCTTAAAGAAAATTTGTTGCACAGCATTAAGTCTGCTAATTTAGGAAACTGATTGGAAAACACACAACCCAAAAAAAAAAAAAGGTAGTTTGGATTACTGCATCTATGATTTTTAAACTGAGACATTTATTTGCCATCTCCTTAGGCAAGAAATTCCTTTGCTCCTTCCTCCCCACTATGAGAATCAAAGTACATTATCTCCAATTAACCACAATTTCCCATTTTGTCCAAATTAGGGAAAACAAGCCAGGTTCTTTAAAGCAGCTTGAAACCACAGAGATTGGTCATTTCCACCTTACACTGTTATAGTATTATTACTCTGCTTTCAACATCCTGTGGAATTCTGGGGTCTGTAGTTTCCTGAGGCCAAAGAGCTCTCTGGCTAAGAATTCTAAATGCCTGAACTCCCTAAACACCAAACCCCAGGATTCCATAGGAGGTTGAAAGTGGAATAATAGTACTATAACATTGTAGTGTGGAAATGGCCTGTGACTGGTTTGACTGCTCACACTACAGGCAAAACTCTAGTTCATATCTTGGCTTAGTAAAATAGTCGGACTGCAGTCAAAGAAGGACATGAAGAAGTTTTAGCCAACTTAGCATTAGAATTCTCCAATCACTTTCTGAAGAAATAAACAGTAACTGCTGGCCATTGTATGGAATGTGTGATCTCTTAAGCACAGCTTATGAATCAAGTATTTTGGAGTATATCCAAACATAAGTTCAATCGAAGGAAGGAGGACAAAACCGAGAAATCCCACTTATGCCCATGAAAGCTTGCACAAATAAATGAGGTATGAAGCTGTCCTTGTTGTGCAAAGCAACTGCGAAAGGAAGGCAGGAAATCCAACAAGAAGCAAAACAATATATTCCAAGTTCTACCAAAATGAGAGAGTGACTTTCCACCCTAAATACACTGACCATTTTTTGTCTCTGCCCTCCTGTCTTCTCTGGCTATATAAATCCACCTCTTTCCCAGATCAATAGTAGTTGCAATGGATGATTGATTTACATGCAGAAAGAAATCCATGACTGAATAAGCACCTGGCTGGTTTGTTATTTTTCCTTTATAAAGTCAATACTCTTGCTGGCTGCAAGATCTCCCCATTCCCCTTAAACTTAGAACTCCTGTGCCCAATGAAACTGCAGGATCTTATTCCATCCAGTTCATCTCTCTCTCCTTCCCTCCCTCCCTGCATGCATTGAGGGATAAAGGAAACTGAAGTACTTACATTGTACCAACTCTGGCTTTTCTGTAAGGACAAAATAAAAAAAAAGAAAGAGAGAGAGAGAGAAAGAATCAGTTAGTGTGGGCCTTTTGGCACTAGGTAAAGAAACAGGAATGAGGAGACAGGATTTCAGGAAGTGTTACACCAAACTTTGGCAATTATCACTAAATGCAAAGGTGGGCATGTGGTCAGAGACAAAATGGAATTGGCAGGAATAGCGAACAAAAATTTAGGTGCTTATCCCACAAAAGCCAAACTGCAACAAACAGTGATCACAAATTACCAGTTAAGTAGAAAAAGATCTCAACCACCCCCAGAAGAACAGAACACTGTTAGTCATACTCATGTGTCCCTTCTAACCTGGAAATGCCAAGAAACAATTGGTTAGCGATCTTCTGAGGATTTACACAACGAATTCACAACTGTGCAACAGCAGAGAGAGAAACATAGCTCAAATCAAGCCTCATGTCCAAATCAGGCATTCCAAAGCCAGAAGGCGGGGGCTTCCTTGAAAACTTGGACAGTTATTTTTTTTAGATTTATTTTTCTTATATTCAAAATACAGGGATGTTCTTTCAGGAGAAATGTAAGATGCATGCTCGCTTTACAAGCATGACCCTGGCCATTTCCGCACGACACTCTTATAGTGCGATGATTCCACGTTCAACCTCCTATGGAACCCTGGGGTTTGCAGTTCCGAGAGGGGCCGAACTGCAAACCCCAGGATTCCATAGGAGGTTGAACGTGGAATCATCGCACTATAAAGTATCGTGCGGAAATGTTCCCTGTAATTTTCACATGCATCTCAGGTTCCTGGGCAGCTTAGCAGGCTAGAGTGCTAGAAAGGGTAATAAATAACCAAACAACACCCCTCTACTTTAGAAGTGTAGCCACTCATCTGTACCCACTAAACCAGCCTATTTCTCAGCAGAGACACAGGCAGATCCAAAGCAATGCTGTTGCGCTAGCTTAACAGGCAAACTTTTGGTATCTAATTTTTGTTCCTGTTCTATTTAGATCTAGATGATGCCCTCTTGTAAAGCTGTTCAGCTCTGCAACAGAAAGGCGGTCGGCCTTCACTGGACGTTGACCTGAGCACTGTGGTGCTGCAGAGAAACAAACCAAATGAGTTACGATTTGTACAGCGGCCTCTGAGAAGCTGTCTTGACATGATCGGGCTTTCAGTGGGTTACGGTTTGTACAGTAACCTCAGGGAGCCTGTGCCTACACGATCTAGGACAGTGGTTCTCAACCTGTGGGTCCCCAGATGTTTTTGGACTTCAGCTCCCAGAAGCCCTGAGCATTGACCATAGTGGCTGGGACTTCTGGGAGCTGAAGTCTACAAACATCTGGGGACCCACAGGTTGAGAACCACTGATCTAGGAGATGCAATGCACCATCACCTGTTGTGCTGGATTGCATTCTCCACCATCCCAGCCAGCATGTTGGGGCTGTATTCCAACCCACCCAGAGAGTATTGGAGGGAGAAGCCTGGAATAAGATGTATTCCAAGGTAAAGACTACGTTCATGTCTGTCTATGTGACCAAAGGACTGAAGACGGTGCTTTATGACTTAGCCTCTCTCCCTCTCTTCTAGCCCACGAGTAGCCAGAACTATAGCTTCCTTCTGCCTGAAGCAAACCGGAGTGAGCTTGTAAGGCCTACCAGTCTATTTTTTAATTATGATGCATTTTTAATTATGATATCTTACTTACGATATATTTGTATCTCTAATGGCTTTAGGTTTTTAGTATATTCTAATGCATTTTAATCATAACGTGTTTTTAATTGTATTTTAACCTCTGTTGTGCCCTGCCTTGAAGAGAGGCAGGTAACAAACAAAAGAAGAGATTATTGTTGTTGTTGTTTTGTGGTAAAAGAATGCACAGGTTAATTGGGGGAAAAAAGGTCGGATTTGATGTTAGGGATTGTTAGGGAAAAGATTTAAATAAAAAGCACAAGTTATCATAATGCCATAATTATACTAGACTTAGAATGTGAGAGTACTCCTAAACAGAACTTTGAAAAGCTACATTTTTAGACTATAACTCCCAGCACTCCCCAGCTCCCTCAATCAATACACAGGGGACTGCTGTTGTCAGGAGTAAAATTGAAGAGCTGGTACATTAACTGTGTCCCTTCCTTGAGACATGATTTCTGGGCTTGGTAAAGCCTGTCATAAATGCTTGTTCTTCAAACTACTGGGGTGCGCTGTGTATGAACCCGCCTTTGAAAACTTTTCCTAAACTGGTGCTGGTCTAAAATGCTCCAGCCGGACTGCTGACTAGCAAAGGTTTTAACTCTCTGTTGCAATCATTGCACTGGCTTCCAATTTGTCTTCAAGTCTAATTCAAAGTGCTAGCTGTGGCACTTAAAGCCCTAAAAGGCTCACACTGAGATATCTGGAGACCATCTCATCCAATACAAGCCTGGCAAGAGCATTAATGAACTAATAACTTTTATTGCATTCATCCTTGAACCACAGCACATATAGGAGCATGAAGATTTACAGGCAAGCCTCTCTTTTGTGCCCCACTGATGTTAGAGACACATTGGCTGGAATGCAAGAAAGGTATTTTTCAGTGGCTGTCTCAAAACTTCAAAATCCCCTATCCTAGGAGACTGGCCTTTTCCTTCCTTCCAAGAAATTTCACCAAGAGGAGAGTGAGACGTGAAAACATTTTTTTTTCCAGCTAGCTTTATCCCCCACAGTTGCCTGATTTTAAGTGCAGTTTGTGGGTGTCATTCATACTTTCTTTCCCTGGTATGTGATTTTATGGTGTATTTTCTTTAATACAATTTACTCTGTATTTTGCTTTGTTGTCGTCGTCATTGGTGTTGCTGCTGCTGGCCTCTTCTTTCTAGCAGAATAGGGGATATTCTGTTGGAAAGATGAATTATAAATGTTCTGTGTGACCACTTTTAGAATCCCATGTACCATTTCGGCCAGCCCATCTCACATAAAAAGGTTGTAAACGAAAAGAATATATAGACAAGGGAAACTGAATGAATGGGAGTTTGGAATGCCTTCCTTACAAGGGAAGGCAACAGTCAACACCGAGTCCTAATTGTGAAACAAGTGAAGGGGGAGAAAAGCAAGCTCAAGAGAGTTTAGGTGTTCCAGGTGAAGCTTTTGACACTTATGCCCAAACCCTCATTAGCCACCCATCATTCTGCCCCATCCTCCCACCCAAAATATGGCATTTTAGCTCACTTCTTTACATAAGAATTGGAACAACAAGGTGACAGGCTAAAGGAAGAAGCGGAGAACTAGCAGAATGGGAACAAAGAAAAAGAAGATAGAATTGAGTCCTTACTTTGATTAGGTTTAATCTGTCATACTGGAAAAGAAAATCATCGAACGTTAGCATGGGTGAAATGGAAACTAAAATATATATAAATAGGGTACAGGATGGATAATATTTGCACAAAAGGACAAAGGGAAGAACTACGGACAAGTAGCTAACAAAGCTATACTGGCACAGGAGTCAACGTACTAACTACACCATAGCAGACAGCTCTACAGCTAGATAAGAGCAGCTCTCTCAGTTCCAGAATGCAGAACTGCTATCCAGCTGGATGCAAGTGAAAATACTGCATCGGAAAGGCACGCTCTCCCTTGGCTGGGACTGCAGTGCATATTCTGCAGGCTTGTCATGCAATCCGCCATCCAGGGATAGTGCCTCCGTTAACTCATTTCAACCCTCCGTTTGTTCACACTGTCGAGAGTCAAATTTGTTTGCTGCAAGGCAAAACTGGGCCAGCAACCCTGATGAGATCCAGGCAGTTATACTGCTTCTCTTTCATTCTGCATGATAGCGACTGCATGAACAATAACCCTCTCCAATGTTTTGAGATGAGTGGAATGCTGAGCTCCCTTACTATCCCAAGAAACCTGGGATGCAACAGAAGTTTTGTTCTCAAATGGCAGTTGTGTGCTCTGACCGCAACTTCAGCAGCAAAGTACAGTTTGTCTGTACTGGTTGTCAGCTCTGCCACCTCAAATTACTCTACCTTTAATTGGAAAAGCAGACAATAAAAGCCAAGTGCTTTTCTATGGAAGTGCCCAACCTGTGTGTATAATATTTTACCATTCCATTTTCATGGGGGCAGATATTGATCTACATAAACTATTCCTGTCTGAAACCAGGAAACACGTCCAAACAAGCCTAAAGATGAGCTTTGCCTTACATAAAGTCCAAGGCTTTCACGGCCGGAATCCATAGATTGTTGTGGGTTTTCCGGGTTTTGATCTGATCGGGTTTCCTCTGAAGATGCCAGCCACAGATGCAGGTGAAATGTCAGGAGAACATACTAACAGAACACGGCCTCAAAACCCGGAAAACCTACAACAACATATAGAACTTTGTCTTGTTATTTATGTTGTTTGTGGGAAGCTGGTAAAAGTCACTTTTTGGGACTACCACTCCCAAAGTGTCCATGTCATCTGGGCACTTCAGGAGGCTGTCAGCCAAACAAACAAACAAACAAACAAACAAACAAACAAACAAACAAGGACCCTCTCCAAGCACTGGGCTCACCTACTTACAATGTGAACACTTTTATGAGCGAGGAGTGGTCTTGCCCAAATAATGATAATAGGACCTGAAACCTCATGAGACCCACCCTGCCCTCTGGAGTGACCTCAAAATACATTTGGCCCAACCACCAGCTCCAAAATGATCCTCACAGTTAGGATCATGACCTTCTGGCTGAGTCATTCCTCCCGGCAACAGATGGGGACTGCAGGAAACATGACTTTTTTTTTTTCTTTTCCATCACACTATAGTTCGTGATACTACTTCAGGTTACCTTTCTTGCCCCAGACTCATGGAAAATTGGGGGTGAGAGGAGGCAAACAGGGGATCATCCCACAGACAGCATTATAGCAGAAATGCTATATTCTCATTCCACCCCATCATTATTGGCTGGAAAAATGGCTATGGTGGGTCTCCCAAAGTTAGCAGTAAAAGGGGGGGGCAAAGGGTGGAGAAGAAAGATTCAAAGCTATCTAGAAATCTCTAGAGTCAGGATCAATGGTGCATCTCAGAGATTGTGTGTGGATGCAAAACTCTGCACTTCAAATCTTCACAAGTGGAGCAACCACCTATTTCTCAGTCCCAACCTTAAAATACGAACACAATAGCTCCTTAGGGCAGTTGTCATGATTAATAAGCAGCTAAAGACTGCCTTGACAATGGACTACCAATAGGTTGTGTCTAGACAGCATCTTACTGCAGGTTAAGTAGTTGAGATTAAATTAATGAAAACTTATCAACCCACCTAGAGAGCCAGAATGGAGGATAATAGTTTGGGTATTAGACTGTGAACCTGGAGACCAAGATTCAAATCCCTGCTCAGCCATGGAAACCCACTGGGTGACCTTAGGCAAGTCCCACTCTCATATCCTCAGACAAACCCCCTCTGAAAAAATCTAGCCAAGAAAACCCTGTGATAGGTTCGCCTTGGGGCCGCCATAAATCAGAAGTGACTTGAAGGCATGCAACAACAATCCAGCTAATTACAGATCTCACACAGATGCACAAGTATGTGAATGACTGAGAACACATAACAGGACTTCTGTCCAGTTTTACTGATAAAAGAAAGGAAGAATATTTTGGAGCATATTCCTAAACACAAGTGCCTCAACTGACCCTTAAGGGCCCTATTACACTACACTATTACCGTGTTGTTATTCCATTATAATTGCAATGGAAACATTCTGTGGAATCCTGAGGCTTGTAGTTTGGTGAGATAGAAGAGCTCTCTGGCTGAGAATTCTAAACGCCCCTTCCTAAACCACAGGTCCCAAGATTCCATAGGATGCTCTCATGCCAGTTAAAGCAAAAAAATACTGCTATAACTGTGTAGTGTGATTGAGCACTTAGACACTGCTCCTCCATAGGCAGCTTAGAAGCATAGGAAAACCACGCTCCCCTTGCTTCTCTTCCTACCAACATTTTTCCTGTTTTTTTTGTCAGCTATTGATCACCACTGTCCTGGATGCAGAAGCACGAATGACCAATTATAATAAGAAAGCACAAAGTGGTGGGCTACACCACTGGCAGGTGCTCCAAGTACACTGGAGGGACATTCTCTCTAGGGTGACAGTCTGGAAGCGAGCTGGCTCGCTCGGCTATTTAAACTGAGCAACAAGTGCCACTGCATTCTGACTCAATGCCTTCATGGAAGCACCACTCTGTTCCGCTCCTCAAATTCTCATGCGTATGACACAAGATATTTTGCCCTTGTCCTTAAAAATATACAAACAAGACCCCTCTGCTCTAAGAGCAAAACACCAGGGGCCACCCTCAGATAAGCACTTGTATTTCTACATATCTGTTGTCCAGCCGAGTGATTTGCTGCTGCTTGTAGAATGCATGCTTGAGTGCCAAATGGAGATACCAGGACAGGACTCCTTTCTCAAGAGAGATATTCTGTGGAGCTGTCTCAAAAATAATATTCCCACCCATACACAGGATTTTCTATGGAAATCCAGAGAGCATTTCTTTGGCTCAATGGCACACATTCTGAAACCAAAGCTAGGGAGGGGCTCCCTCCTGTGGCACAACTGCATCATGGCAATCCACGGAACCAGCGAAGGCTCCCTGACTTACCAGCATTCGCCGGCGTGTAAAATGGACCTGTGTATAAGATCCACCCCATTTATACACAGGCAAATACGATTTGCCGGAGTGTAAGACACACGGGTGTATAAGACGCACCCCATTTTCAAACAGTATTTTTTGGAAAAAAGAACGAATTGTATGTGCCAGCAAATACAGCAACTCCAAGGTTCCACAAGATCCCTTTGCAAACTGATCCATACTAACATGGCTATGTCTTGGAATCATTAGCTTTTATGTATGGGAAAGCTGAACATTTCTGTGATAGGAAGGGGAACAGAAAGGAAACAGAAGAAACAGGGAATTCGATTTTGGGGGTGCATCCTCTTTTGGCAAACTGAATCTGTTTCAAATTCCTGATCCATAGAACATGCATTGAGACAGGGATTGGTACTGGAATGTCCTGCACCATGAATGGAGTGGAATCTGGCAGATGCCGGGATATGAACAGATAGGAAGTTGTTAGCTAGACCAGTGGTTCTCAGACCACTGTATGGCCCTAAGGGATGGTGTGATAGTCTCTCAAGGGGGAGAGGGTACAAAAAAATCAGCCTGCAAAAAACAGGAAATATGAAAAAGAAGTGTGTGCGTGTGCATGCACATACGTGTACACACACACACACACACACACATATCCCATTGAGGATTGAGTAATGCCTGCAAAAGAGCAATGCAAAGGATCTCCCCCCATTATGCCTTCTTCCAACCTCAAATATAGCAAAAACTTGGTGTCACTTTTTTACGCTTTTCTCAATCAGCTTCTCCAAACATTGAGCAGCCACATGCCTCTTAGAAGCCACAAGGCAGTTTCTCGAGTCAGGGAGATGTTAAGATGGAGAGTGCATGTGGCACAAAAGCGGACAAGAATGAGAGGGAGAGAGAAGCACAGGATTGTGTGCAGGGGTATGACATCCACATGTAGATGTAAAGGGGGTGGTGACAGGGATAAAATGTTAAGAACCACTGGGGTAGACCACCCTGGCAAAACTGCTTGAGCCCTATTTCCTTGCAGCATAGCTAGGAGAAAAACAGAAGCCTCCTTCTGGGGGAAAAGCTGGTGCTTGTCAGCTATATCGAATCGGGGTTAATTGGTTCTAAAAGGAGAAGGGATGCGGTTAGCATCCCAACAGGCCAATCATCATCTCAGGATACTTAAGTTCAGAGAGGTGGCTGTCTGAGGTGTTCTTGGACTGCAGCTCCCATAACGATTATACAAGCCAGAAACACCCGGTTGGCCACAGTTCCTTACCCCTGCTCCAGCTGCCAAGACCTAAAGGCATCATACACTCTTCAGAGAACGAAAGACACCTTTCTTTATTCTGTGCTTCTGACCATCTCAGAAGAGGCAAACCTGACCAGGAGCCAAGACATAAAAAGTCCTCCTTTTCTTATCTCAGATAGAAAACAAAAACACATCTCTTCTGTGCCATGTGCACAAATACTTAATACCAAGACCTCAAGCCGTTTCCACACTCATCCTTCTGAATATCGCACTTGGTAGCACGCTCTGTAGGTCCTTCTGTCTACTGTGAGGAAGTTCTTCCTTCCTTCATCTGGTGATGCTATCCAACTGGATGCTTTCCTGATCTCACATGCCATCCAGTGTTCCCTGAGTGGACTTCTACTAACGCAGCCTCCTCAGTATCTCTTCCGTCTGTTTAATCATGATTTCCAGCCTTACAGTGCCCCTATATGTGCTCTGGAAGGCCTCTCCAAACCACCAGGGTAAATTTGGGGAGTGCAAGAGGAGCAGCAGGGGTACACTGAATTTGTTCTCTTAGTGCAGGGAACAATTACATTTCATTCACTGTTAAAACTGTACCTCCCACCCCAGTTACGGTGCACCTGCTACATATGCAAGGATACCATTCCAGGACTTCTTGTGTATCTTCATTTTGCTCCTACACTTCCCTTGTGTGAATAAAACATGTGGCAACCCATGCAAAATCCTCACATCCTATGGTACTTTACCTGCACAGTGGAAGGGAGCAACCCATCCCCTTCTTCCAGCACACACAAAAGCCAATAGCTAAGTGAGTGCACAAATGAAGGCTGACACAGAACAAGGGCTGGAGCACTAGAATGGGTTCCCCAGCTTCAGCCACCTCCCTTGCACATGGAGATGCTGATCCCCACCACACTTTTCTGGGATGCATTTGTGCAGAAAAACAAGTTCCAGAGAAGACAGTTTCATAGTACACGAATTCCAAAAATACTTTGGGAAACCAGGCAGTGTGCGTCCTGGCAATGAATGGGGGCAGGGGGAGCTGAAGTCACTATACTGTGAATATTCATGTTAAATATGTAACAATGACCCAGCATGTTTGAAGACAGTAGATGCACTCAAAGGTCTTGCCAAGCTGATCCCATGATAGATCTGGATTTAGAGGTGTGGTCTAGGTTTCCCCAAGTATCTATTAATCTGTTGCTAGATGTCAAGGTGGCCACAGAACAAAGGCGGTGTAACCCATCCTTCGGAGTCAATGGGCATCACAATGTCACAAATCATAGACCTACTTCTGACAGGTTACCACTCAGACTGATACAGGACTGTCCATGCATCGCTGGAGATGTCAAGGAAAACCCGGCTGCATGGATCAAAAGCGTTTGGGCACAGGAGGGGAAAGGAAGCAGCCACCAACATCCCCACAGAAACACTGGGAAAATGTCTTAGGCAAGAGGAAAGGTGTTCACGAGAGCACACGGGAGGTTCCTGAGAACCTAAGATCACCTAAGAACCTAAGGGTGGACCAAAGAGTAGAAAGAAAGGCTTACTTTGGAGAGGCGCTTGTGTGACTAAAATATAAATAAGTGAACAGAAAGAGCATGCATGAAAGGAAAAAAAATGAGATTAAACTCACAGGTAAAGAGAAAAAAATATTTAAACAGGAAATACATCTCTTTCCTTTTCATAGTTCAGAGAGAGGCAATGAAACACTTCCCTCACCACTGGATCTGACCCCAATTTCCACCTTATCAGGCACAACGATAGGAAGGCTAACTTCTAGAGCCAACAAAATTTTGCTTCAGCTGATTCAGGGGAAAGAGGAATGTGGATTGTTTGTGACTCACAGAATCAAGGACAATGGAAAAGGTGTATCAGTTAAGTCTGATGATGATTCTGCTGCCTGTCTACCAGCTTGTTTCACACTTGGAACAACAGGCAGATGTCTAGTAAACTAAATAGTTCATCTTTCCAAATTAAATCCACTAAACAGTTCATCTTTCCAAATTAAATTCCCACAGCCATTTTTCAATCATGTGGAAATCCTGAGATTTGTACTTTACTGAGGCCAAAGAGTTCTCTGGCTGAGAATCCTAAACTCCCTTCCCTACACTGCAAACCCCAGGATAACATAGGAGGTTGAAAGTGGAATAAGAGCACTATAACAGCATAGTGCGGAAATGGCCTTAGTCTATGGCAACATGTAATGATATACTAGAGTCATCAGTTTTTGTTGGCTGAGAGGGTATGTGGATGTCAATGTGCCTGACACACTGTAGGATGAGAAAGCAAAATGTCAGATTTGATCTAATTAAGAACCAACCTTTTAGTAGAGCTCATATTTGGGGTGGAGTTGGAGGGAATCACTAAAAAGAACAGTGGAAGAGATGCAAGCCCAGAACTGGAGAGGAAGTGGGCAACCCATTTTCTCATTCAAAATGAGAAAGAGAAGGACTGAGAGAGAGTGAGGAGGGGAGGGAGAAAAAGAGATTCCAAGACTGAAACTATACTCACCTTGGAATTCTTGGCCCCGCTACGACCCGACTGGGAGGAACAGCTACGCTGCACGCCTTGCTCTGGCGTTGAAGGGGATTTGTCTGAAGACTGGTCTGAACCTTTCTCCACCATGGCGTCTCCTTGGGGGTCTTGTGGCGTTGGAGACCGGGAGCGTTTGCGCAGGATAGGGGAGCAAGCGGGAGTGCTGCGGTTTGAGTTACTGGCAGTGCTAAAGGGAGAGAGGGAAAGAGCCGAGTCAACAACCAACACGGAAACGCGGCAAAGTGCAGCTATAGCTTGATGCCCAGCGCACGCCACCTGGGGAATACTGAAGGGCAGACAGACCAAGGGTTCCCAAATTTGGCTTCCCAAAATAGATCTTAGTGCCTTATGGCATGTCCTCTAGAATCCGGATGCCAAACTTCCCAAATGGAGGAACCCAATGGATGAATGGAAGATGGGATGGGTACAACAGGTTGTGACAGTAAACACCATTTCTTAAAGTTGATTAATTTGTCTTGACTTGATATAGCTTAACCCATCTTAATTTGACACGTCAGAAGAACAGTAGGCCACAACTTGATTAGCAAACACAAACTTAAATTATTTTTTGTATAAAATATTTCTAGCATGTACATTCATACTCAACTCACCAATACATTTATATATAAATTATCAACAGAAATACAAATCAAAGTCGCCACTCTTTGGCAAAAGCAGTAGTTAACAATAGGTTCAGTCCAGTTACTTGAACTTAAGTCCCACTGAAATCAATGAGCAAAGTTCATAATGACCTCAGTCCCGTACAAATCAAACAAATATAAGTTCATTCAGTAAAGTGGAAAGCAATAGGAAAAGAGGAAGACCAGATTACTTGATTCAATCAAGGAACCCACGGCCCTGAGCAGGCCTACTGATGACCACAGTTCCTGGAGAGGTCTTATTCATAGAGTCACCAGAAACCAAAGCCACTATCATAGCAAATAATAACAATAACAATTTAGGATGGATTCAGGCTAATAATTTGCCAGACTGTATTTATTATTTTTTTCATAAAGTCTTTTAGTTTGTACAATATGAAAAACAATTAGCTTCACGTAAAAAAAAAAGCTTCAATTTTGTATTAGAGGATGCTTCTTAAAATTTTGTGACGTTATCTTTGTTCCACACCTGAGTATCATTTAATTGGCCAGGTGAAAGCTGACCAGCCAAGTCCAGGGCTAGGGAGTGACAGAGGCATCTTTTGCAAATTATTTTGCATCCACCTTCTTGCTATTTAAGGCATGAACACAAAGCATCAATATTCACACAGAAACCAAGCTTCTGCACACATGTGCTCATCTCTTGAGTAGATCACCAGGGCTGACTCTTGAATACACATGCATGTTTGATTGCTCATATTAAACTAAAGGGAGAATGTTCATAATTTCAAATGCAATCCTTTACAAAAGATCCATTTTATACATACAGTATCCCATTAACAAGAACAGACATATCAGGTGATGTACATGTATGTGTTAACCAAACCTTTGTGTGAAACAGAATTTGCATTTGTACAGGCATACAATATTTCTGTTACGTTCCTAGGCGAGTTCTTGAAGTTCTGGAGATCCTGGCTGGCATCCAGTTTTGCAGCTACAAGATCATAAGCTGGATTTACCATCTTCTCACTGCTGGGGATTCACATTATAGGGTCATTTAATGACCAAACATGACCCCAAAAGCTTGTCTTGCAGCCTGGTAGCACCCCAACAGGAGCATTTCTGAGGCACTGGAAATCAGGGGGCTGCGAAAGGACGCCTGCAGCATTCTCCCATCCATGAGGTGCCTTGCGACAAGCAGTTGTGGCAGGACCCCAAGGGGTTTCACTAGCTGCCTGTCCTTGAGGTGCCCTGTGAGTAGGAGAGTACTGCAGATATCATTTCCCAGTGCCCCAATCCCCAGTGCCTCAAAAATGCTTCGGTTGGGTTGCTGCCAGGCTGAAATAGTAAATTTGCAAGGTGGCGGGGGAAATGGCATCATCAGCTAGAACTATGATAATATATCCATTTTATCAATACTTTGACAATGCAGGAGCTTGGCCTCAGATGCTTCTTCTGTCCTATCAAAGCTCAAAGTACAGTATTGCTTTGTGTTATCTTGATTATAACTGTGTAATAAAGACCAACTTACACAATGCCACTTCATGTCTGCCACAGCTAAGCAAGGATTTGAACACACTTCTTTTCATTTACTGCGTTATTCCAGCTTTCTAACTTATCCAAATACCTTGCTTCATGATGGACTATAAATCTGGAGACCAGGCTTCAGATACCTGCTAAACTATGGAAGCCTCTGGATGACCTTAGGCAAGTCACACTCTCTTGGCCTCAGAGACAAGTGATGACAAATTCCTTCTGAACAAATCTTGCCAAGAAAACCCCACAATAGTTTGTCATAAGTTGGAAACAACCTGGAGGCACACAACAGCAACAATGGATACTGGCACTTTTAGCAATGGCTTATCAGACCTTTGACACAACATTCTCAACTCTATGTGTGACTCTATGCAACGACATTATGGATACGTTTTGCAAACTAGGAGGAAAGACAACTGGAAAAGTAACTGCTGCTCTAAAAAAACCCAGCATGGGCTATCCATTATTTTCATGTTTTGGTGAAGAGAAGTGAAAAAAAGAAGAGATACATCAGCAGAAGGGTTAAAATTCTCAGCAAGTTCCACAGAATAGTTTCTACATCTATTAAGATCCGGTGACAAATAAAACACGGCATGGAAAAATTGAAAGTGGATAGGTGAAAGTTTTTCTCCTTCATATCAGAAATTCAGGGTCATCCAGTGGAACTGATTAACCCTAGATCCAGGACAGACTAGGGAAAGGACTTCATCATACAGACACAAACATATGGAATTTCCTTCTGGAAGATGTGCTGGTGGCCTCTAATTCAGCTTTAGATAGGAATTTGACAAGAACATGATGGATCTTTCAGCAGCTATTAGCACAGTGGCTAAATGGAACTGTCATGATTAGAGGCAGCATGCCAGCAACTGTAAGTGGAAAGGATGCGGGAAAGAGCCCAAAATCCATGGTTCCTTGTCAAATGATCCAATATCACTACCCAAGAAAGAGAGAGCTTCGCTGCACCTTATGACATATGAATATCAACTTGATTGCACTCCAAAACAAAAGAAGGCAAGAATGAATGCGCACATTTAGGCATTGTGACAATTCCTATTTGCCTCCCCTTCTCAACAGCTCCCAACCTCATCTTTCAAAACCTTTGCTGTTCCTTGTTCAATCCCTGAATTTTGAATCTGGCCCAAGAACAGCCATGACAAATGCCTTCTGTTGTTCCCATAGAAACTAGGGCTTGTAAAAGAACCAGGAATCCACGCTTGAAATGACAAAACAGCTTGACCCACTTTGAAAAAAAATAATAATAATGCTTTATGAAACTAACTGGCCAGAGAGTTGCAGAACCCCAGATCACAGCTCCTTTGAGCAGTTTGGAGAAGATCCTAAGACACAATACCACAATGGATATACAACAAACAACCTGTGAGGACTTGGGATAAAAGTAACATCCAGAACTTGGAGATGAAGGGTATTGCCAGCTATCAAGGTTGCAGGGAAAAACCTGTACAGGGGTCTTGGTAATACACCTCATTCAAGCAAGTTTGGAGACCTCCTCCTTTCTCCTGCTACATAAATATTTTCACATCTAGAAGATCACAGTTCTTCCAGGAATATGGTCACTAATGCTATAATATTCAAATTTTCAAGTTCAGGATTTTTAAAAAACAGTACATACTGGAAAAGTTTCTAGATTTGATATGGGAAGGTTATTTGGTATTTTTGCACTAGTACTCACTAAACATCAAGTAGAGATATTGTTGTTTTTTTTAAAAAAATGTAGGACTTATAGGGATCCCTCTTGCTTTATGCCTTAGGTCGTTTCTGACATATGGTGACCCTAAGGTGAACTGACCATGGGGACTTCTCAGCAAGGTTTGTTCAGAGGGGGGTTTGCCTTTGCCTTCCTCTGAGGTTGAGAGAGTGGGACTTGCCGAAGGTCACCCAGTGGGTTTCCATGGCAGAGCAGGGATTCAAATCCTCTTCCAGAGATCTAGGAGTCAAACCATTATGCCACACTGGCTATCTGCAGCAATCTACTAGATTTAAATTTTAACGTGACTATTATAGTTCCATCCATGCAGCCACATAACATGGTCCATCTTATTTTAGCAGTGAAACACCAATACAATAACCACCTATTATTTATCTGTGGTCAGATATTCCAATGTGTAGATGGCAGCTTACTTTCTTCTGTTTCGTTATGTTGTCACCAGGCCTTCATAGCAGTCTTCTCCCCCAGGCCTGTGGAAGTAACAAAAAAGCTTTTCCCCAAGTCACTCACTGTATCTGCCAGCATCCCCAAGAAGAACGCAAGAGCCCGTCAGTGGCATTGCCTAGCAGCAGGGATGATCAAACTAGGCCCAAGGAGACTCACATTCATTCAGCCATTAAACCCACAGGGGGAACGTATGGTTCCCCGGATGTTGCTGAGAATGCTAACTCTTCCATGTACTACTTTGGAGAGGGTGAAATGCTTTATTGTGTGCAACATTTGCAGAAGCACACATTTCTGCATAGCAATGACCCTGCCCTCAGATATATACACAATCTGCAGCAAAGGTGAATTTGATGATGGATTTCAACCACCTTGGCAGCTTCATCTCTAGAATGCAGAGCTTTTTCTACATGATCAGAAAAAGCAGACTGGTAAACTTTCCTGTCATTGTGCCGGAAATAGACAACACACAAATAATAAGAACATTGTGGGATGTGGAATGAAATCTTCCAACTAGATGTGCAAACAGGCACACAAGAAAGCAAAGGGACAGAGCGGTGAACTCTTTTGTCGTGTGAGAGGAGCACGTACACAACATGCTCAGGGATGCCATGGCCAGAGGTGCCCTGACGCTTGTGGAAGTACAACATTGTAGGCTAGAACAGCAGAACATTCTAAATAAAACAAGCATATTGTCCGTGTCCCAAGGAAACAAGCAGCACTATGCCAGATTAACAACTAAGTCTAAGTAGAAAATACCAAAAGATATGAATAAAGCAGTGTTAACTAATCCTCAGTTCAAAAAGGAGGGAACTCAAATTCCTTACAACCTCATTTTTCACATCCTAAGAGAATTTTTTTAGATGTTATTACAACAAAGGTAGACTTTAATCTCTGTAGGAAAGCCTAGCAAAGTATACAGCTAAGTCACATATCACAGAGTAACGCTTGATTTCTGCATGTGCATTTTAAATATGAGTTTCAAAAACAAGTACACTGAAAGATGAGTTAAATGAAATGAATACAGGTGTACTTTACTTACACCTGTATAGATACTTTCCTAGGCACTACTTCTTTGACAGAAATTTGATACCAGTGGCAGAAGCTAACATGGCAAGAATAGGGATAAGTTCCTATGTCACAGAAAACAAGTTAAGTTCAACAGGCTTTAGCAGACCTTTAATTCACAACTCACAACAGGTAGCGGTGAAATGAAACAACCAAGTCAGGAAAGCCCTGACGTAGTAAAGAAATATATTTTGCACCTTCTAGGTGCCACTCAAGATTCGTCCCCAAGTATGTCCAGAGATTATTTTTCTTTCCTTCACTAGACTCCACTGTGCTTATGATTTCCACTTTGGTGGCGAAATGTACAAATCCACGTCTCTTTAAAATGCTGGGCAGGACTAGTGAGCCAGGCTTATCTGCTTTTCCCTTTTCTCTTTCTTCTGCTGTTCAAGCACGCTCGGTAAGGCAGCTGCTGTTTTGCCCTGCCTGCTGCAGGCAGATATGTACGACTATAGTCGAATCAGCAAGAGCAGAATCCCATTCTTTCCCAGGTCAAGCCTTATCATATTATTTATTGCTGACATGATGCTAAAATCCAAAACTGATAGTCTCTGTTTCTCCAGCCCTTCTCCACCACCCTTCCCATGACAATGCTGTTAAAAAAAATTCCAGCCATAGGTGAGGAAGAAAAGCGGGGTTGGAAGGCATAAAAAGACTTTTTGAAAAAGGGAGCTTCTTTGTTAGAAGCCTTGTTAACCGAGGTATGCCTGTATTTGAGTTACTGAATATACCTAAAAGATAGTTCATACTTGTCCATGGATATGCATAGAGAATCAGCTGGATCTAAATATTTAAGGAGAAACCTATCGTCTTTTTATGAACTACGAACTGGAAGTCTGCCTGAAAAGGGCTGAGGTTCCTCTGATGCTGTTAGTCTCATCAAAATGATTAACTATTTTTTTAAAAAAGCATAGAAACAATTTTGGTTCCAACTGCAAAGGATGGCACATTCATAGTCCAGCGCAGTTATTCCAAAAATTGCAATGGTATATTGAGACACAGGCCCAAAGCCCTTCCAGCATTTTATAACATTCCAGCATCGGAAAGGATGCTGCATGCAACAGAATAGTTCCAGTCGAGCACAGCTGAGAACAAGAAAGGAACAGCACTGTGAGCCTGCTCGCTGTACATCAGGCTGAAATAAACTGGAGATGAGGGGTAAGATGGCTCCAAAAAGGCTCTTGGGGGCTCAGGGTGGACAGGAAGTTGGTTGTAAAGAACAAACCAGGAAAGGCAGAGAGGACAGAGTAGAAATCCAACTCTTAGAATGCTGTTCTTTGTTCTCAGATAGGCTAAAAGCTATTCTTGAAGATCTATCACATTGCTGTCCATACTTAAGCAGTCTTCCATCTTTGGTTTGTCTAGGGATTAACTTTATGATGCCAAAGTAATTACTGCACCCAGTGATTATATTTCTTATCTTCCAATTAAAGTTCACAGCAAACACTTTCACGTATCTTGGTCCATGATTTCTAACACAAACGGTTACCATAAATACAAAATCAACAACTTGCAACATTAGGCAAACCCAGTACGCCCTGGAGCCCAGTCTGTCTACTCCATCCTCCCCTGCTTTGGTAGCTGTGGCTATTTGTTCACAACACAACATCCACAGCAGCAACATGGCAAATATTAAGCTACAGCCAGCAGGCATATTAACCATCTACCATATTCTTACTCATCAATATATTTCATGCTCATAAAGTGCTATCATACTGTGTTCAGCTGTTGGTAAATCTAAAAGGAAGGACTTGAGAGTAGATTTTTGCTTCTAAACTTACCCCTCTGACTAAATGGACTACATACTTGGTTCTAAAAAGTTACAACAGATTTCTCACATTTAGATTTCTCACATCACATACTGTCAAATCCTGATCCACATATGTTATCATTCTAAAGAATAGTTCTAATATTTCATTCCAACTGGTCTCTGTAATCCCATTCTAATTGGATTGTGGCATAATCAGCACCCAAACATGTGAGAACATGGCAAAAAGGAGCATCACAGGTTAACAGTGACTAAGTACTGTAGCCTTCTGTTTGCTGTTGGTATGAGCAAATTCGATTGGGAACTATCAATACAGATGCAAAATTTTGTGAAACGGGATATGGGATTTAGTGGAAAGCATTTTGTAGAGCATCACTGAAAATACTGCAGTAGTTTTTAGCTAACTCGTTTAAGTAACTGTTGTTGTGTGCCTTGTGGCAACCCAAAGGTAAACCTATCATGGGGTTTTCCGGGACTGAGAATGTGATGCGCCCAAGGTCCCCCCATAAGGTTTCCATGGCCAAGTGGGGAATCAAACCATGGTCTCCAGGGTGATAGTCCAATGCTCAAACCACTACACCATGGTGGAATATACACTGTTATTTCTACAACACATACTTTTAAATAACTGGCCTTGACCAGCAAAGTTTGTTGTTGTGTGCCTCCAAGTCAATTTATGACATCTCATCCTGCCAAGATTTATTCAGGCTGCGTTTGTCACTGTTGCCTCCTTAGGCTGAGAGGGAGAGTTTGGCCTCCCCAAAGTCACCCATTGGGGTTCTGTGGCTGAATGAGACTCGCACCTGGTCTCTTTGAGACTTAATACAACGCTGAATGACCATGCTGACTCTTGACAAGCACCCTTGCTTGTGACAAGCAATGCAGCTATATATATACTGGTTTATAATAAAAGGAACAGAAAACCTACAAACATTTGTGAAGGAAAATGGACATTTAGTGAGGAGACAAACAAGGGATGGAGTTGCATTCACAAGTCCTGATACCCATTACAACAGCTTTCTACACCACTGATATATTGCCATTTCATCAAAATTTGGTGCTGTGTGTAGTGCTAACTTCAAAATTATCAACTGTCAAAATAACAAGAAGCTACTTCAGTTTGAAAAGCACAAGCATTTATGTACAAATTCACTCTGTTCCCCACATCTGAAATTCAGAGTTTTGTCATTCCCAACAACTTTCGTGCCCCTGAGATCCATATAGCTACAGCTGTTCCTATGTCTCAAGACTGATACAGACAGTTGTTGCTATACAGGTCCAAGAGAGTAACAGAAAATTAGGGAACAAGTTTCATTAAAATAATTACTGGCGACCCGGTTTAAGTGTAACTGTAAATAATACTTTCTGATCAAGAGCTAAGTGCAATTTTAAAGCATGCACACTTCTGTTTATCAAATAAAGTCCTGATTACCAAATAAAGTTCATCCAATGAAACTCTCAACTATGTTTCGTGCAACTTGTTTTAACATAAACTCACAGTTTTTAAACGTGAGGCCACAAGCAGATATCACGGCTGATAAAGCTAACTAGCACTTTTGAGAAGATTCCCTCATTACATGCTTGGATGGATTAAAAGAGCTTCCTGAATCCAGAGCAGCAGCGTACAGGTAGCAAGCTCAGCAAGACCTTCGAGGGCATGACCAAAGTAAAATAATACCAAATAAAAGTAATAGCTGGAGGGGGAAATTCCACTCCATCTTGAGATAATTTGGCCTGTAGCATGTCATAAAGTGACACTCATTTCAAAATAGCCTCGTACAGGATGAAAACACCAGCCTATACTTATGGCCTCTAATTGCTCTACGCTTCTTGAGGAACAAGGTTGTCTATAAGCCAGTTTGTCATAAGGCTACACAATGGGAAGAGCCTCTGTGGCAGAACAACAGCTCCCTTGGTTTTTTTTCCAGCATGCAATGCTGGAGGGTCTCTGGCTGAAGGTTTGAGACAAAGGCTCCTCGGCCCTTTGACTGGGTGGGAGTGGTGTTAGAGCTTGTCTAGTGTCACAGCTTGCCGGTGACAGAGCGCGGGGAGGGAGAGATCGTCGCTCCAAGAGCAGAAAGATACAGCAAGCATCTGATAACCTCCCACTCACTAGCTGCAACTCAAGTAGGATCAGCTTTCATGGGCTAACACGAGACATAGTGATCTTCGGTGTTGTTGAGCAAGAGAGATCAACTCCCTTCCCTTAGCGGGGGTTATCTGACACTCCTTCCATTTACTATCCTATTTCCTCCCATTTGCCTCCAGTCTCAGCAGCCCGCCCCTCCTGCTCTGCGTTCCTATCCAGCCACATGGCACAGCAACACTTAAACTAGGAAGGCGGACAATCTAACTAAGCTCTAAGGCTCTTCAGAGTCAACATGTAGCACAAACGTAGGCCCTCGAGAACACAATCCAGGCTGATTGCGGGATAGCACACAGCCACACAGTTAATTTTCAAAATCTTGTTTTTGCAGGGTGGGATGTCAACTCCCTTTCCTTTGCAGGATGTAGCCAACAAGGTGACTCTTTCTTAACAGAGTCTTATTAACTTAAAATTAATATTAAATTATTAATAGAAAGCAAAAGTCACCCAGAGATTTAGCGTAAACTATCTGGAGTCTGATTTCATCCTGCAGAGCCGAGGCTAGACTTCCCTGAAGACACGCCACCTCTGCTGAGCGGAGGTTTATTATTTAGCCCTGTGGTTCCAACAACACAAAGGGGTGTGTGCAGAGAGTGGTTTCCAGCATGTGCTCATGAATAACAAAGAGAGCAACAATGGAGGGGGGAGAAAAAAGCAAGCAGACAGAGGGGGGCGGGGGGGGATAGAGAGAGAGAGAAGGGGTTGGGGGTAAAATCACACCATCACATCTCCACCTCCCATATCCCTAATGGACCAGGAGAACGTCTTCACCAGCATCGCTTTTCTTCACCAGCATGAGTTGCAAAAAGGAAACGGCACAATATGGTCTCACCATCACCTGTTTGCCTCTTTCAAACACCATTACAATGAAGAGTGATGTAAAGGAGGGGGAAATTGGGGGGAGCGCAGAGCTTGTAGCCAGGGAGCACATGGGCACACAAACAGACACAGCGGCCCCGACTGCCGCTGCATGACGCACTGAGAATTCAACCCACTATCCACCTCCGGTTCCTTTCTCTCCTCTGTTCAGAAGGTCGGAAGCATCAAGGCATTCTCTCTCTTTTCTTCCCTGCAGGTGGGAAGAAAAGAAACAGAGAGAATGATGCCTCACACAAAATGCCCCTTTCCTAATTTCTTCTGCTCAAGGAAGGACTCCAAGAAATCACTGCTTCCCCATTCTGTTGCCGGCAAAGGGGATGGTGGTTGCTGCAGAGGAGAAACTGGGGGGAGGCTGAGTACTTCCACCCTAACTCAAGCAGGTGAGGGGGGTTAGCCATCTCTGCAACATGATGTCACGCTGGCTGCTTCCATGCTCCAACCTCCCATCCCTGCCCCCCACACAGAGAACTGAAGCAACTACCAACATGGACTCCGGATTTATTTAAGCAGGAAACGGTATGTCTCTGGCAAGCTTTTCGCTCTGCACAGAAAGTCACTCGCATACGTGTACAAAAACATCCATGGCACATGAGCAACTTGAATGCACAGACACAGACGGGCACAGAGGAAAGAGAGGAGAGAGAGAGAGAGAAACAGACCGACACACAGAGAGAGGCAGGAAGCAGCTGAAGGAAGAGCAGAGCACCACTAACCTGGTAGCCATTAAGGACCATACAGTGGAGCAGCTGGGAGTTCATTCATTCATTCAGTTGGGCGGTGGGGCTGGGGGAAGACAGGGGGGTGGACCAGTGGGGAGGTGCAAGGGCTGCGCCCCTCCTGGAACATCATGAAGCCCTTCTTCCCTAGGAAGCGGGGAGCAGGGGGGGCTTACATCAAAAGGGAGCCCCTTCTCTCTGCAGTACCACAGAACTGCCTATTCTTAGCCATGGCTGCTGATTCTCTCCTATGGCCACCCCTTTCCACACTCTAAAGACTTTTGTTAGCCTGTGCTGAGGTCTCCCTGCCGGCCGCCTTCTCTCTCTCTCTCTCTCTCTCTCACTGTCCGTCTCTCACACACAGATGCTCTGTTTCTCTCTCTCTCTCACACACACACACACACATGCGCGCGCACAGGCACCAGCACCAGCACGCACACACGCGCGCACATTCAGAGCCTGCTCGCTGCCTGTTTACATAATGCAATCCTTTGGTGCAGTCGGCGTCCTCAATTATTCACGCCCGCTCGAATGGAGCTTAACGGGGGCTCCCTGTTTTTGTATTTCTTTTCTTAGCCCCATCAGGATCTGAATTAAACATGGGGCAAGAACAACGTTAACAAAATGCGTATTTGGATGAACAACAATGCCAATATCTTGCCATTCATCCACTGCAATCATATGCCTTTTACAAGAGATAGAGGAGGGATATATTTACCTATTTATCCATCTATCCAGCTACCCATCTATTATCCATCTCTCTCTCCCCCCACTCCAGGCTTTCTGTATCACACACCGGTATATTTCATTTATCTTTTCACAAGGTAGTAACCAGTTGCTCTTATTCTGATCAGTGCCTTTCTACATATTTTACTGACAATGTACCAAGATACAGTAGAAGCTCCAAATGCTGAAGGGTGTCATCAGGCACCTCAGTTGTTATGTTCACAATTTTTGGTTTTTTAACAGAAGCCCCATGCTTCAGGCTATCTATCAAACAAACTAAGGGCACATTAGCACACTTCCGTCCAACAAGATTGCCACACAAAGTTACTTACGGCTCAGATTAGAGCCTACTTTGCAAATTCTTCAGCCATTTTGCAAAATAAAATTCTTCAAATGTGGCTTAGCAATAAAAACAAAATGCAGTAACAGCAGCCAGCATGATGTAGTGGTCTGAGTGTTAGAGTATGATTCTAGAGACCAGAGTTCGAATCCTCGCTCACCCATGGCAATCCACTGCATGACCTCAGGCAATTCATACTCTCTCAACCTCAGAAGACAAAGGCAAACCCCTTCCAGGCAAACCTTCCCGAAATGATAGGGTCAACCTAGGGTCGTCATAAGTTGGAAAGAACCTGAAGGCACACCACAACAGCAGCAGAAATGCAATATTTAGTACGATAAATCATCTAACCTATTTGTTTCTATTTATTTAATTTATGCCCCGCCTTTGTCACTAAACAAGGATTCAAGGCAGCTCACAACAAGATTGGGAAAACTTGTACAAATAAAACACTCTTAAGTCGTAGCATTACATAATACAATTAAACAAAATATTATAGCAAAGTGCAACCAAATTAAAAGCAATTTTACAAGCACACCATTGAAAAGTACTGTATGCCACCAGCCTGTCTGAGAATAATTCAAAAGGTACAAGAATTCAAAATCAGCCAGATTAAAGGTTAGTGGTATGAGCATGAAAACCTACAGACAACCTCAGACACAGGGAGGCCAAAATATAAAGCACCATAAGAGCTTCTCTGAAAGACAATGGTGAGGGAGCCAAATATGTATCCTGACAAAGGGAGTGCTGCAAATAAAAAACTTTCCCTTATTCACCTGCTCAGTTCTTCCCCATTCCCCATTCCTGAAGTTCTCCAGATTCCCTACTTAGACAGCTCAGCAGTTCCAGATCCCAAGAATCCTCCTGAACACACGTGCCACAAAAAATACTGAAGTTTCAAAAGTCACCTTGAGAGTCTACCGCTGCAACCTAAAAAGGGATGAAGAACCTATTGCCATTTCTACTCTCAGAGGCTGAGAATTCCAGAAAGTCTATTGAGATCTCTGTGGCATTTCCTGCAAATATAGCCAGTGACCTGCTTAGATTTTTTTGCTTCTCCTTGGGATAGGGCAGTGGTTCTTAATTTTTTTTTCTTTACCACATATCCTCTTTAAATATCTTTTATTGCCACCGACCACCAAGACTTAACTCAAGGCAGCTTCTAGCTGTATTCACGGTAGCAAGAAATGGCATCTGCTTTCTCTCGCAGCATGCAGAAGTAGCAAGTGCTGAGTACTTTTTTTTCCTTTGCTATCAGTTATTTTCATAACCTTTTGAACGGTTTGAGATACTGAAATGAAACTTTACACAAATGATGTCTAACCCCAGCAAAAGATTCCTGCTCTTTGAGATCAACATATGACTGTCAATATATCTATATGACTTCCTTCCTTCCTTCCTTCCTTCCTTCCTTCCTTCCTTCCTTCCATCCATCCATCCATTTTGTTTTAACTGTAAAAGCTTGTAACATTCCTTCAAGTCTTTGAGATGCCCTGTGAGGACCTCATGAGTCCCCAGAGGTCTGCAGACCACAGGTTAAGAACCACTGAGATGGAGAAATGACCACTGACATAATTGCACCCATATCTCCTCAACCTAATTATGGCCCATGTTAGCTCCCTGGTTATCCAGAAGGTTGAAAGCCCTGAAACGGTTAAGCCAGTGAGCAGTCGCATAGGGACGGGGGGGGGGGGTAATGGGGGCAGTTTGCCCCAGTGGCAATTTTTGGGGAGCATCCCGGCTCCGTGCTTGCCCTCCCCCACACAACATCGCCCCACCCCGTCCGCTGTAGCCTCTCCCCATCCATTATAGTCACACCCCCACTAGCTATAACCCCACCTCCACGCATCATAGCCCCACCCTCTGCCTTCCCTCCACGCACTCCAAGCTCCGCCACTGCCATTGAGTAAAGCAGAGCTGGCAGAAGACTCATAACGAGCATGACTAATATTGGCAAGAAACTCTATACGACTTTGTGGTGAATAATAGCACTGCAACAGTGCAGTGCGGAAAGGCTCTAGGTTCTACAAATGCTGGGAAACAACAGAAGAAAATAGCAATGCTTCTGAACTGCAAATCACAAAACTGCTACAATGGAAAAAAGACGAATATCTTTGGAGATGTTTTCATTTTGCAGAGTATAACCTTATTTTGTTATTTTATGGCTTGTGTGGCTATTTACGTTCATTGTCATATATTCCGCTAGAAAGTCCTCAAATCAGGTAAGAATAATTCCAAGTGGTAATAAAGAGCGTTGCCCATTTTGAAAGTTGTATCATAGTCTAACTTAACTTTGGATTCTTAATTTCAGAAAATTATAACTTTGGATAACATCCACACACAAAAAAAAAAGGCAATTCAGGCCAACAGTGTCTTTTTTTTAGATCACCATCTAATGAGAATTTTCTGCTGTCTGTTAGTTGTATAAAATTCTGTAATTATACTTATGACATCCCATGTGGTACAGTGGTTTGAGTGCGAGAGTATGCCCCTGGAGACCAGAGTTCAATTCCCCACTCAGCCATGGAAACCAACTGGGTGACCTTGGATGTACCACATACTCTCAGCCCCAAAAAACCTCATGATAGGCTCACCTTAGGGTTGCCATAAGTCAGTAACAACTTGAAGGTACACAACAACAAATTATACAAATATTAGCTTCTGAACTGAGCTGTGAACCAATGAGATCCTTGTTAAAAATTCAGGTTTGCAAAACACAAACTTGCAACAGAACCTCAGGCATGCCATTCTCAGTGTGACTCCCTCATCTGTACTATTATCCTCCGTAAAACAGGTCTACCTTACAGAGTTCTATAAATCATGGAGATTATAAATGTGAAGCATTCAGAACATCATAAACCATAATTTAGGTGTTTTGTTTCTTGGGAACTGCAAGAAATAGGGACGGACATACCTTTAATATTATTGCAGGTTTCCCCCACTTAGCTGACAGGCTAGGGATTGGAGCACAGTAAGAAAATGGAATGGGTTGAAAAGCAGAAGCCATGTACTGTACTGTACTGTACTGTAGGGAGCATGAAGGACTTACGGAGGCTCACTTGGGACCAACCATCCACATATTATTTGCAAATCTCTCGTATGGATTAGCCATTGTTGTTGTTTTTTCCCTCTCAGCTCACTTTGCAAGCACAGTGTCCATGCAAGTGGTTCCAAGCGATCCTCCGTGGGCAAGAAGACCAGATGAGACAGAAGAACCCCCATGAAATTAATGCAACTTGTCTTTAATTTGGAAGCGTCAAAAGAGCAAGTCATCAGGTAATGGGGATCAAAAGGTGGGGTTTTCCTATATTGCAGTCATATTAACATACCTGCACTTTGATTAATCCAGTTAATCCAACATTGTGTATGGTTTTAAGGTTGCGAAAATGTTACAAATTGAGGCTTTATCTCTCTTTCTTTCCATCAGCGCTGCATAACAATGAAATTACACATCCAAGTATACTGAGCAACATAGCAATTTGAAAACTGGGAGACACAACCAGAGTTGAAGATGTGGTCCCAAATGACGTATGGCTCTCTTATCAAAAAAGTTGTGACTCAAATGTGGAGGATGAAATTCCTCCCTTCCCCTATGCTTATAATTCCCAAAGGGATGGCCATGTTGGTCTGTTGGAGCAAATGGCATCTTAGGGTTGAAACAATTTATTACAGCGTGAGCATTCATGTCTACTCCACCAGTTGCAAACATTATCAGATGCATTATTCACACTTTGATATGTATATATGGTCAACTCAGAACCAGATCATTTTTGAGGATCCTTTGATGCACACAGGCATTAAGGGAATTACTAAAAGCTTTGATCTGAAAACTATTCTAACTAGAAAGTCTAGACTTTTATCCATTTCAAACAAAATGAAAGAGAGACATCAGCTACCAGAATTTGAATCTGGTAGAATATATGATCTGACAGCACAAGCTTATGAATGTTAGCTCCCATATCACACACACAGATACACACACACACATATACACTGAGGCCCTTTCCACACGAGAAGAGGAATCCGCGTAGTGACGGTTCCGGGCGGTTTGAACCGGGTTTTTTTGTATCCGCGCTAATGCGCGCTCTCTATTCGTACGTCTTATGTTTGATCCGGCTTAGCGCGGTTTCAGAGATCCACACGTTGCCGTCCTGACCACCCCCGCTATTAACATAACCCCGCCCACTATGGCTGTGATAGGCTGTCCACGCCCACGGCCCACCCCCCGTTCATCTCAGGGGCGAATCAGCGCGTATCTGCGCTTCCAAACAAGTGAGCAAGAACGTGATTGCGCGGATCAGGGGGAAAAGAAACACTTTTTTTCCGGTTTTTAAAAAGCACGTGCAAGCACAGTTGGAGACGTTTCTAAACGGATTGACGTGTGGAACTTGGAAATTAAAGACGACTCAGCGCGCTTTAAGGTATGGAAGACCTCCGTCAGAAATCGCGCTACAGTGCGCTAAAGCGTTTTATTACCCCCGTGTGGAAAGGGCCTGAGTTCAGTGAGGCTCATTCCAAGACAAATGTATGTAGAATTCCACTGTGAATTGCTGTGACACACCCTTCTCCTTCCTCAAAGATCTTCTGTACTTTTGCTACCAAAGATCAACAAATTTGATCATTCAAAACAGTGGAGATGAAATGCAGATATAATTCATTTTCTAAAATATCCTGCTTTCCTGCAATAGAAGGAGACAACCAAAGCAGTTTGCAATGTACTGGAAAGCCTTCCCTAACATCATTAGAGAAGGACAATAAAATTAATTTAAAATATTAGAAGTTGTGAATGGCTTAGTTATCCCAAGACAAATCTTTTAACAGCATGGAAAACAAAATGGAAAAATGCTGTCTATTTTGAACTGACTGTATTTGCATTTGCTTAGTAAGGACTGGCATAACAGCTAACAGTGAAAATAAAAAACACCTACTGCTGATGATTGCGTGGAATATATATGTAAAGCAACCAGAATGATGGACTACTGAATGATACCAGAGTCAGGAAAAGTCCACAACAAAGTAATGTGTGTGTGTGTGTGTGTGATTTTGATTAATTCAGTGTTTGAATGATGAACCACAATCACATCCAGCCATTTTCCTTCTCAAAAATGTTCTTTTTTGACATTTTTTCTGGCTTGTATTTAAATAAGAAGAAAGTACAAGCTAAGCGTAATTGTCCTATCATTTGCACATTTTCATAAATTTAAAGTTCCTCTCCTCCAAGAATAGAGAGCTTTGGCCCCCAATGTGTTGGGCTTGTTTTTAAGAACAATGCCCCGTGCACTTTCTGTAATTTGTTGCTGTTGTTTCTTTAGCTCACAAGCAACTAATTCTTTTGGGCCACACGAACACAGGGAATTACTACCACATGAAGGAGAATTTTGGAAGGGGCGGACGTTTGCTTGGAACTTTTCCCCTGGTAACAGAAATAGAAACCTTGCCACCATCCACTTTTCTCACTGTTTGCTGAGGCTTCTGCTTGGCTGCCTCGGCTGAAACCCAAGCTTCTCCATTAATATTACATCTCTCAGGTGATGGGAAATGACTCACCTGTCCAGGTAATTAAAGCCTGGGGCTGACGAGGGAAGTGTGCAAGGCAGTCCAGACACTCAGCGGCAGTCAGAACTGTAAAGATCTGGATGCAGCAGAGAGGAATTTAATGTATCAGCTGAGGAGCATTTTCTGACTGCCTCATAAACCAAATCATGGGACTTTAAAGCATAAAGTAAGTCCACCTCATAAAGCAGCCATTAGAGATGAGTTATTGGGAACTTACAACGCCTCCAAGTCCACCGTTATTTCTAAAGAGCGCTCCTTACAGCAGTGTCAGACCTGACTCATGGGCGACTGCCAACGGTCAACTGTCTTGTTACTCTGAAGCCTCAAGGTGCACATATGTTTCACCAAACTGATTTAAAATGGGGACGCGCTGGGCTGTTCCAAAGCACTGTGTTTGGAGATGAGTAAGGCTTCAGAAGAGAGAGCCAGTTGGGTGGTGTGACAACCATCCGAAGTCCCTCAGGCAATGTAGGTTACCTACAAAACATACTGAGCCTCTCTCGTATATCACTGTCTAAGAAAAACATGTCTAGGAAAATTATAAAAGCTGCAGCCAATTATATGCATGTTTTCACAAGCACCATGCAGGCAACGGTAACATTTCAAAACCACCGCAAGGAAATCTATGGTCTGGTTGTGTGCCTTCGTCATTTCCAACTCATGGTGACCCTAAGGCGAACCCATCACAGGGTTTTCTGGGGCTGAGAGTGTGTGATGCAGCCAAGGTCACTCAGTGGGTTTCAAGGCCAAGCAAGGAACTGAACCCTGATTCCCAGGGTCAGAGTCCAGTGCTCAAATCACAAACCACTACACTTATAACCTCTTATATTTCACAGATGAAAACTGGGACACATAAAAACATCAGAGTATGGTCAAAATGGCAAGAGTAATGAACGAGGAAGAACACGAAAGGTAGGAGACACTGCAGCAGTTTGCTTTTGCTGTACAGGGAAGGGCACAATTCTGCTTCCTCATTTCCTTTCCCTCTGCTGGTTATTTGAGCACAAACTGCTTTTGCACGTATAACTCAGCTTGCCCCAGCCGAAGTAATCTGAGGGCAAAGGGAGAAAGCTGGTGGAAGGGAGAGAAACTGGGGCATGATAAAAGCAGCTGAAAAAAGTGGGATGAAAGAGGATTAATCAGGACTGTTCCTGCCAAATTTGGACAGCTGGAGGGTATGAACAGCTATGGGGTTTACTAGGCTAATGAGCCCAAGGGGAAAAAAGTCCTTTTGTCATCTCAACTATAGCAAGAGGAAAAGTCTTCCATATGAACCAAAAACTTTCAAGCAATGTTGTTGCAACCACACTCTCCAAGTACACAAATTTCTGATTTTTCACAAGTGGAGAAGAGAAAGAGATTATTAGAACTAGGGACCTTTCTGCACTATACTGTTATAGTGCTATTATTCCACTTTCAGCATCCTACAGAACCCTGGGCTTTGCAGTTTAGGGAGGGGCATTTAGAATTCTCTGCCAAAGATCTCTTTAGCCTCAAGAAACTACAAAGCCCAGAATTCCACAGGATGTTGAAAGTAAAATGATAGCACTATAATAGTGTAGTGCAGAAAGACCCTAAGAGTTACCGAAAGTACTGCCAAAAAAAAGGAAGTCAGAAAGCTTAAAACTGGAACTGAAACAAGGAAAGAATTTTTGTTCATATTTATCAAATTTACTTGTGTCTTAACCCAGATATAGCTGCTTTGCTGAAGAACATAATTGTCTTACATTGCAGAAGAATCTGAACATTGAATGAAGCCGGCTCAGCAGCTGAGAAGACCGGGCTGGGCTTTAACAGCCCATAGCGGACATGTGACAAAGCACATGTTTTGCATGCTCGAAGTCCCAGGTGCAATCACCAACATCTCCTACTAAAAATACCTTATTCATCACACTGGCAAAGACTTCAGTTTGAGACTATCGAGAGTTGTTTCTGAGAATACTGGCTCAGATGTCCCAAAAGACTGACCTAATATAAGGCACCTTGGTGCAACTCACACCATCCACAAACACATCACCAGTTAACTCTTTTGACAGGTATCAAGACGAAGCAAATTTTGGGAATGTTTGTTGTGATCCAACTGTTTTCAGACCATCACCCAGCTTTGGAGATAGCAGGCTAGCACAAAGTATGATTTTAAATCATGATTTTATAGCATGAAAGGCAGATATGACTTTACATGGCGGGCTGGAGGAAGATATGGAAAGCAACTACACTTGTCAGTATTGGAAAGAGGGCAAGGAAAGACAGGGAGATCCTTGGAAAGTAGAGTGTCAACATCTTAAGTGGGACACACAAAGAGCCAGTTCTCAGTTAAGAACATAATCTAGGGATTAACAAGGAGGTCAGCTACCTTTGCAAGGAGACCTCACTGAAAGGAACTAATTAGCTCTCCTTAACAGTGCAACACACACACACACAGATCCAGCAATTACAATCTGCTACCAAACCACACACAGAATTTGTCCCCCCCAAAGTCCCTGACAGTAAACTGTAAGAATTATAAAATTAAATTCCTTATATTATTCAGATGTCCAAAGAAAGACTAGAGAAGATGCGCACTTAAGTCACGTATCCTCAGCACGACTCATTCATTCATCTTACACATATATTCAGAACGCAATCTTCTCCAAAACAGTTAACTTAAACTGTGAAAAACTTTGTTTTTGCTCTCGTAAGTCTTGATAATGTAGATGTAGTAACTGCAGAATCAGAAACAGTACTTCAGTGCTTGCTGCCATTTGCCAAGTTTAGCATTTTTTTTTATCTCTATATATTCAAACTTGAGAGCCATAGCAGTATAGTGCTTGGAATGCTGGACTAGAACTCTGAGAGACCACGGCTCAATTTCCTGGTCAACGATGGAAACCCACTGGCTGACCTTGGGCAAGTCACATTCTCTCAGCCTCAAAGGAAGGCAAGCCCACTCTGAACAAATCTTGCCAAGAAAATACCATGATAGGTTAGCCTTGGGGTTGCCTTAAGTTGGAAATTTCCTGAAGACACACAGCAACAAGAACATTCATATCCCTGACTGTATGCTTACCCCACATATACAAATATCTTCTAACATTTCACAAGTGAAAAATAGGAACTGCATGTATGCTTGAGACAACAGAGATATACTTATAGAGTGGGGTTACTTTGATATTGCTCTCAGCCAGTTCAGTCCACACATACAGTTCACTCCCGTGTCACGCTCTGAAAATAGGAAGTACTGCAGGTTTGCAGAAAGAAAAACCTGTCTGTGATGACATTTAAGACACTACGCTGCACGCTCACACCACACCCATATGCAAAATCTAGACAGCAAAGGTTTCCATTCTGTGTGTGCATGCATGCATGTGTGTGTGTGTATGCAGATTTATAAACCAGCAAAAGAAAGAAAATGACATTTGAAAATATATTCAGTTATGCAGCCCAAGGCATAGAATGAGGAATCGGTCTGACAGCGGATCCTCTATTTGACTTGATAAGAACATATGGCTATCACACAACTTGCAAAAAGAAACCCAGAAGGGTTATACAGGGCAGCTAGGGTAACTGGACAAGTGAAGAAAAAAAAGTGTGATTTTTCTTTAAATATTACTCCTGTTTCTGCCCTTAAACTCTCAGAAAGCATCACTACCTGAGTCACACCTTTCCATCACTGCACATAGGCTTCAGGCTCTTTGTTGCCGAGTTCTGCTACCTTCAAATAGCCAGTCCTGCCCTAGCATCTGAAGTGAGGTGTGACCACAACAGTTTCCCAAGAAACACTGCATCTAATACCAAACCTGATCTGATCGTATACATTACAGAATAGCTGCAATTCATACAAACACAAGTAATATGTTTACTACAGTATCTAGTTATGAGCAGAGAGAAGTATGAGGGAGAGAGTGCCCTGGACCAATGCATCCCGGTATATCCATCAGTCAATCTGTTTCATTTCAAGAGCTCTGGGGTGGGGGCTGGGGCTTAAAGGACTGAAAAATACATTAAGGAAATGCAGTCCACCCTCCACATTTGCAGGTTTAACTTTCATGGATTTGATTATTTGCAAGTTTCTACATCCCTTGTCCCCCCACCACCTCAACTGCTTTTTTTCTGGGGCAACTTTCCCTCTCAGCAGCTCCAATTAGGCCATGCAGTCGTTTAAAAACCCACTTCCAGCCCTCTTCCTCCTCCACCAGCCACTGCCTGGCCAGCTAAGGACAGACTGCAGCCCAGTTTCTCGGCAACACAAACCCTCTCCTGATGCCCCACACACACCCAAGGAAAGAGATGGGTGAGAGAAAAGAAATAGAAGGCCACTATGCCAATTCACCACTTTCCCGGAACTTGCTTGAACTCGGAGTGTCCATTCTCCCCACCACGCCTCAGCTCCCTTCCCACAGATATACACATACATTTTGATTTTTGTGATGTTTCCAGTTCTGCAAGGGTCCTGCACCCATAACAAATGCGAATGTAGAGGCACAACCGTATTAAATGGCATTCATGCCTTCCAACTAAAGCTGAGCCCAAAGTTCTCAGGAAATATTGCCCTGAGTTATTCCTTCCCCCTCAACATGGAGTGGGAAATTATGTCTGCCACTTTTGTTCTCGGTGCCAGCTGCCATTCACACAACACCCATCTGATGGCCCAGAATGACACACAGTCTGAAACATGGTGGAGGATACAGAATGATGGGTAAGGTGCCAGGCCAACAACAGCAGTACCAGCTGGAAGGGAGGGGGGACATGTCAGGGAAAAAGGAAGAAACCGTAGGACCCACCTGTAAGAAACTGCTGGAGAATCAATCAACAGTGAAGCTCACCCCTAAGGAATCCTTGGGAGTTAAAAGGTCTTGCACCTACCATTTGTCAGCCAGCAAACAGGGTCAAGAATTACAAAAGGCCACGTGGGATACCAAACCCGTTCAAAAGCAGAAATGGGGGCAATGATCTAACAGAGAAAGGTATCAGAAAAGAAGGGAAGTTTTCATTTTCTGCAGTCCTTCCTCCCGGTAAACCATTCCCTGATACGTCTTCACATGGAAAACACACAGAGCGAACAGGAGGCACACAAATATCTTTCCTCTATTCGTGTTACTGTAGGCCTTATTGTACTTCTTGCACTGCTGAAAACTGATGCAAAAGCATTACCTGCATGCATGAGAGCCATTTGTGCAATGCTCCTTCTGCAAGACTGTGGGCATATCCCAGATAACTGGGGACAGATATTTTCCTGTGTCTAATCCTTTCTGACTTTTGCAACACAATACATCAACAACCACATCATCATCATCATCATCATCATCAACAACAGCAACAGAAGACTCACATGGGATTGTTAATCCATCAAAGCAATAAAGCATTCTGCATTATTGGAAGTACTTGCTCTTGAGAGGCAAAGGGAGAGCAAGGGAAAGGTCTTTTAGACCCCACTGCCTATTCTCACATCCATGTTCAATGAAGGGAGAAAATACATTGACTATCCATTTAGAAACACCTTTCATTCTACACATGTGGATTTTTCATTTATTCTGATTTTTCTCCTTTGTCGTTGCACAACAAGGTCCACAATATGGAGAAACTTCCTGATGTTCTCTTTGCCAGCTCTCAAGAACAGGGGCTTTTGGATGTTAAAGGATCTCCCAGCAACGTGCCAAACCATAAAGGATCTCTGTGAATAAGAAAAATGCTTCAATCTTGAAGTGCCCATGACCTGTGGTACCAAGCCAATGCTGGCGATACAACAGAAGGAGAACAAGTTATTTCAGAGCTCCCAAAACCAAGCGTAACCAGACTACCAGAGAAAGTCTTCTTTGGGCTTTCTCGGTGGCTGCCGCGAAACTCTGGAACTCCCTTCCCAAGGAGGCCAGAATTTCCCCTTGCTCTGCTCTCCTTCTACTGGCCGGCCAAAACATTTTTATTCCAACAGAGTTTTAATACAGAAAGTTTTTTGAAGAATGAGCTACAAGATGCTGCATTGTATTGTACTGTACTGTTTGTAATAGCTTTTTAATCTTTTTTAATTGCATTTCATTCTTTTAACTAGAGATCTGAAGTGATTTGATGTTGTGACTTGTTTAATTCTATTTTAATGTCCACTTACATGTTTTTAACAGTATTACTCTTTCAAACTGCAAGCTGCCTTGAGTCTCAATTCTGAGAGGAAGGCAGGATGCAAATAAATAGAAGGACAAGGAAGAAACTCCTCTCCAAACCAGGTTGGGAGGATGAGGCATTTGGGGTGTAATTATTAACCCCACAGATCTACGGTGGGTCAAAGAGGGGCATCTGCTAACCAAACAATCAGTTCTTAGAAAGAGGAAGAAGGATCCATACATTTTTGGTCTTTTTCCCTCTCTGGAACATCACACAAACTCACAAGGACATCTAATGACTCTCTGGATGTGTGTGGCAAGTTCCTTTAGGCACTGCAGGCATATCTATGGCCTGTGGCTATCTCTCTTGTTCGGAAAAGAACATGCTATTTTCTGCCACACTTTAGCAAACTCCTAACGTCTTGTCATCCCTTTAAACAACTGTCAGAATGCCTACCAATGCAAAGTTCACACAAGTAATTGGTTAAGAGAAAAACACTAAAGTAATTTCAAGATATGGAAAGGCAAGCTGTACAGATAGAATGATTTACTAGAGAATTTCAACTCATCTTGAATAAGATGTGTGCCTCCTTGCCCTCTCCAATAACACAACCACTCAATAAATGATGATTATCATATAATCTGAACCACACTTTCTGGTTTGTTGTTCCAAAACAAGCAAGAAATCATAAACCAAGAAAAAAATCCTGGTCTGCAATACACAACAAGTGAGAATACTATTATAATAATATTAAGAAAAAGAAAAACTACAGATAGAAGTCTGACTTTTTTCTATCGTGGAAATTAATGATTCATTCTGTGAAAAACTATCCAAAATAGCAAGATTTATTTTTGCAAAAAAATTTCAGATGCAACATTCCTTCTCTCTCTCTCTCTCTTTTTAAAATCATTTTTAAAGAGTGCCAATAAAAACAGAAGATTCTTCGATGTCTTTGTCAGAGCTCAGATTTGGAACACTCAAAAAGAGAGATGATGCTGCCTTTACTAGGGCCACCGATTTTGTGCAACTACATGCAGCTTCATATCCAGGAGAAAAACAACAACACCATGCTCTTGTAAAATAATAAACGTTGCTGAACCAGAAAATGCTGAGTAGATGACTTCAGCACACCCCTAGAAAGGTCCACATGGAAATGAAAAACACAAAACAAACAGAGAGAGCTTTCTGCTTCCTACCCTGATCATGGAGCCCAGCAAGAGCTAAAGTTTCATATAAGTTTCTCACCTTTTCATAGATAATCCAGAAATAAGCAACCCCTGGATTCAGAGCAATACTGGTTTTATACCTTACAACAAAACTCTCCAAGAGTTGAAGCAGAAGCATTTACTTCGAGCAAACAAGCAACACAGCAACTTTCCCAAAAGTTACTGAAACTATTGTATGATGGACGGTTACAGGTTCTACACCTTGTCATACAAATCTAGGCATGCATTTTAATGATTGGTGAAAGTCATATATGTCACATCACCCCATCAGAACTAGACTTTCACAGATCCTTCCATTGTTAACATATCTTTCATCCTGGGAGTAAGCTAAAAGTCTTGCAGTCTTATCTTTTGCCGTGTCTGTTCACATAACACCTTCCCACTAGTTTCACATTCCCCCCACCCACACTTCTGATGTTCTCCGTCTTTGCTGGATGTGAAGTGACATCAAACGCTGCAGCGATTACCCATTTGATGATTTTCAAACTGACAACCGGAAACACAGTTGTAAACAGCAGTTGGCAATTTATACATTATGGCGCTGGCAACCTATAGCTCCCTTTTCTTTCATTAGCCTATATTATGGCAGATACTATTTTGCAGCTAGCATGCTATGTCAGGAGCCCTGCCTCTTGACAGTCTTGTACAAAGCAGAATGAGTTCTGTCTCCTCTCCCCACAGGAATTCTGCCATTTGACAAAGGCAAGGGCTGAATTTGCCAGCAGAAACATCTTTGCCACATCTGTTATAAGTCAGAGAGACATAAATGTATTTTTATTCCAAATGGCCAATGGCTGTGACAGAAAGAGCTGCCACCAAACTTCCTTAACTGCTCTAGATCCTAAAACATCTTTGTTGTCCTCTCAAAAATCTTTTGCTTAGGAGCTGTGTCTCATAACTACTGATAGAACATCAAAAGCTCACCAGCCAAACCCAGGTTGCCCCAGACTGAACTTCAGTGCCTTGTGTGTGAATACGTGCCTTCAGACCACCTGTTGACTTGCGCTCACTCCATGAGTGCATTGCTTCTCAGTATTCTCCTCTCTCCCTCTTTTCTTCCCGAACAGGACAACTGGGAAGAAAGTGGCTCTTGGAAGGAAGAACCCAACTGGGGATCCTGTGGCATCTTTACTTAAGAGCCACTGGAATGGCAGTTTCTAGAATTCCTAGGAGATGACCTCCACTTGACTGGACAGCAATGGTTGCGCCATTTGATCAAAGACCATAGTGTGATTTTAAACAGCTACAATCGATTGGAATTCACTTAGCTGAAATTGTTGTCAGACCTCTGAAAAGAAGGGGAAGAGAGAGGGCAGCGTCTTAAAGCTTTGCAAAGCTCAAGCAACGTTTAACTTTGCCAAGATGCCCTGGCCCTATACAGAACCAATTCAACACCTGGAACAATATGCCAACACTCACCCATCACTACAAAGTCATCCTCAGCCTGTAGGCCAGTGGTTCTCAACCTGTGGGCCCCCAGATGTTCATGGACTTCAGCTCCCAGAAGCCCCAACTATGGTCAATGCTCAGGGCTTCTGGGAGCTGAAGTCCACGAACATCTGGGGACCCACAGGTTGAGAACCACTGCTGTAGGCAGATATACAAAGACCAATATTCCCGTTCAATTACATGTCTTACCCTTCAAACAGAAATATCTGGGCTGCCCTGTCACCTCACAATACCAAAACAACACTCTTATTTTCATAATTTACATAAACAAATATTCTCCACATATTTATTTTCTGGAGCACCAAGTCCAGTGCAGGGTTAATTCAAAAACAGACAAAAGTGAAGAGCTTTTCAAAAGAATATGATGGATTTCAATATGTTTTAAAAACAAGACATCGCTTGTCCCTCACCCTGGAGTATCACACTCAGTGAGGCCATGCAGAGTTATCCTGAATTGCTCCTTTCTCCATTTTCTACAACATAGCGAGGAGCCTGTAACCCTTTCATGCCGGTGGCAGGGAGCCCAATGCAGGATCAGAGGTGGAAAACAGAGTGGAATCTTAGCAAGAGATCTGTGCAAATTTCTGGTAAGCCTCCTGAGTGGGGAGTTAAGAGCATGGATCCAAAAGCGGGGGACGGGTTTTCAGCCCCCTCTAAGCCTAGGCAGAAGAACTGACCATCCGGCAAACAGTCACGGCTAGGACCACCAAGACTCTTGTGTAGTTGGGCTCCCTGAGGAACTACCCAACAGAAGTGTCTGATAACCATCTTCGTATTCATTTCACGGGATCTTATTTTCTCTTTTTCTTGTTATCTTAACTTTAATTCTTTAAACACTTTTATAATATTCACTTCTTTATTTTGTCATTGTCTTTGCATCATGACATGGTTGAACACCATATGCTGGTGTTTTTCTTCTTCTTCTTCTTTTTTTTACTGTTGTGTGAAAACATACAAAATTCATCATGACCTTCCTTCCTGTCAGCCTTTGAGACGCCTCACCTTAAAAAGAGTCCCTGAGTAAGAGAATGCATGGCAGAGAAGAAGGTGGCAGAAAGAAAAAGGATGGCTAGCTGTGCCCCCTTTGGGCCACTGGTTGTTAGTACACAGTCTTCGAAAGAATATCTAAGAGAATAAGACCCTCGGTTCCCTTGCCCTGCTCTACACACACACAAATGAAACGACACAAATACAACTGGGGAAGGTCCTCCCTATCACGGGTTGTCAGAACAGCCTAGGTTTTTCTTCCTCTGGATACCCTCTATCTATTTGAGAGAGCAGCAGAGAAGGACTTCTAAAGCAGAAGGGGAACTCACTGTCCTTCTTGATGTTTTGACTTCCACAAGCACCACCCAGCAGGACTACTGACAGAATATTATGAGAGCTGTATGAGACCCAAGGGCTCTAACCAATGTCCACCAAGCAAGTTTAGTGATCAGACAACTTCCAGCACCAAAAAGAGAACACGCTTCCTAGACCGTCTTCACTATGATGAATACAATTCATAGCCTGGCACAATTTAGATAAGCAATTGACCTTTTAGACCAACTGATGAGTAGTACTGAAACTAGAAGGAAAGCCTTACCTAAGCTCCAACTGCCACATTCTAACTGAAAAAAAACTTCCTCTTCCTTCACAGAGGAACCTCCAGCAGTCACTTGGGGCTAACCCGTCTACAAGATTCCTTCTTCTGGAAAGTTGGTTATACTCATCATACAACTAACAGGAGAAGAAAGGAGATGGCCTTCTTCCCAAGCAGAAACAAGCCACCCCTACAAGAAAGGCATTACAGAGCTATGGACCTGGTGTGGAAAGGTCGGAGGGCGACTGTGAGACCAAAGGATGGAAGGAAAAGTATCCACAACCAAGGAAAAATTTCAGAAACTGAAATTAAGCTCTTGGGGATCTCATGGAAAAGCAAATCAAACAGTTTCAGATCATTTTTTTGTGAGTCTAACATCAACTAATTGGCACTTTCTACCAATAACTGTAATAATATGAAATATAAAGTAATGGTTTTTACTTGGTCCTTGGACAGCAAATTTCCGTTATGGCTTAATGACTGCTGTTTAACGTTTGGGTATAACATATCCAGTATATACCTATGGTTTGCTGTTATGTTATTATATGCTGTCCCCTGAAACTGTAAAGAGTCACTTGGGATAGTCACAAATTTTATTTCACATGCATATTTATGCAATGGGCTTCCTAGTATCTGTACATGCAACTTTGCACATTAGTCTGTTTTTCATTTAACTCCCAAGATGGAGAGCTCAAGAACATTTAGGTGCAGCATTATCAGTGTACATCTAGTGGTATTTGCTGGAATGCATAGTAAATGGTTGCTCTTCATTTCTGGAGATGAAAAGGATGGCTGAATTCTGAAATCCAGAGATCAGTCCATTGCTTAGTAGAACCACAAGTGTGCCTCCTAAACTGGTTAAGAGCAAAGGCACAGAGTAGTCTCTGTATCAGCAAAGCTGTAGATTAAGTTTAGTTGTTATACCAGGTTTAAAACACAAGGTCACTGAAGCGGGGGGCAGGGAACCAATAGAAAAGTGCGTCCCTCTTCACTGGGGCAGAATCTTCTTCTGATGGTGGTAATTTCTGGGCTGAATGCAGAATTTCCCATAGTGACACTGTGAGGAGGTGGAAGGAACATTTGCAAATAAAAATCAGAATTGGGTTACAAACTTTGTTATAAGGGTGCCCAAAAATCAAGCTCTCCACCTGTTGCTGAACTGCAGCTTTCACCATGCCTCACCATAGCCTATGCTGACTAGGGCTGATGGGAGCTGCAGTTCAGCACTCACTAGAAGTCTGCCCACATCTGCTTTGTTGTTGTTGTTGTGTGCCTTCAAGCCATTTCTGACTTACGGTGACCCTAAGGCAAATCCATCACTGGGTTTTCCGGGGCTCAGACCGTGTGGCACACCCAAGGTCAGCCAGTGGGTTTCCATGGCCAAGTGGGGACTCGAACCCTGGTCTCCAGGATTGTAGTCAAATGCTCAAACCACTACACCACACTGCCTCCATCTGCTTTATTAGGACATCCAAAATGTCACAAAGGTATGCAAGCTTTTAAATCTCCAGAATTCTTCATAAGCCTAAATGTTACAAAAAAGTAGGGGGGATGAAGGTTACTCTATGAGGATGCTCAGGCTAAGTAATGTAGTTTGTGGGCCTGGGGACTGAACTCATTTTCCACCAACCTTTTTCAAATCTGGTATGGTTCCCTTTAGGCATGCTGTTTGAACTCCTGGGGCCATTTCCGCACGAGTCTGTGATAGCGCGATGATTCCACTTTCAACCTCCTATGGAATCCGCCTGGCCCCTCCCGAAACTGCAAACCCCAGGATTCCATAGGAGATTGAAAGTGGAATCATTGCGCTATAACAGACTTGTGCGGAAATGGCCCTGGTCTGCCATTAGAGCAATAAATAAACAGTCACTATTAGAACGACATTAGATCAGATCAGCCTACCACGCTTCCTTGAAGGTTTGTAGCACATTTCTGGCATCCAAAATGCCATTTTGCTTTTAGGATTTTCCTTCAACACTTCCATAAAGCAGAAACCTTCCCCACTCCATATACACAGAGAAGAAGTTAGAATTAGGGAGAAACGGCTGCAAAGTAGAATTAGATCAAACTGTAAAATTCTTCCTCAATTGTTTTACCACACTTAATAGGGAAGCATCAATGTATCCAACTGAAAAGTCTTACAAGATACTTAAGAATATATTATTTGCTTGCACTCAAAGTGCAACATGAATCAGAGTGTAAATAAAGCTAGCAAACTGAGAAAAATTCTGTATAAACTATAACAAACAACATAATTTTGCAACCTCTATATTAATAGAAGGAAAAAAAGATAGAATCAACAAAAGCATCGGAAGGAAGGAAGGAAGGAAGGAAGGAAGGAAGGAAGGAAGGAAGGAAGGATGGATTACGCTGCTCTAAATTCACCATGATCCTAAGGTGAATTCAGCTATGAAAGAGCACTATGCTCAGAGTTATTTGTCTTCACGGCTGGAAAAGAATTTGCTCTGTTCTTTACAGAATTTGCTTTTGCTCTTGTATACCCACGAGGCCCATTGCATTGTTTACTACAATATACACACATATAATATATTCATGTTGTTGTTACTGTGTGACTTCAAGTTGTTTCCGACTTATGATGAGCCTTCTTGGCAAGATACAGTCAGAGGGGGTTTGCCTTAGCCTTCCTCTGAGGTGGAGAGAGTGTGGTACACCTAAAGTCACCCATGGCTGAGCAGAGTTTTGAACCCTGGTTTCCCAGAATCCTGGGCCAACACTCAAATCACTACACCGTACCACATCACTTCACTGAAGGTAAAAATTAACGCTGAGCTAGGTAACACTTTTAAAAAGCTTGAGCCAATCCAACAAAAAGCAACACCCACAGCATCACTGGGGACCATTCTGAAAAAACCTCGCCTCCATAGAAACTGATGGGACATACACAAGAACAAGGGCACAAATTTTTCTTCCCAATAAAGTTAAGGAGGCAAATGCCTGATCAATTGTGTTCAACCTGTTCCCCATTCCCTGTAATCAAAGCGACATACATCTTATTGAATAAGCATGGACGCCTACTGAAAAACTCAGAAGCCCCAGACACTGAGGATTAACAAATCCTTCTTAGATAATATTTCTACCAAGGAGGAGGAGGAGGAGAAAGCTTGTCTTCCTAACACATGGAGAGCCATAATGACACGGCGAGGAAGCATCCACTGTGAGAGAGTGCCCTCTAGCATCTTTCCAACATATTCCTTCCCAGCAGTATGTGACCCCAACCGTGCTGTCAGCATCTCTCTTCTTTCATGCTGAATACAAAGCCATGAAGTGTGCCATACATGTACTTGTCCCTGCCCAATCCTTCTCAGCCTCTGATTCAATACGAGGAAGAGGTGTGGGAATCACAGTCCCAGTCATTCTGTAGCACCAATCACCTTACCTGTATGTTTGCAAGCAAACAGACAGCAGTATTACATAATTAAGAGAAATGTATTTCTATGAGTGGAGAGGCGAACACTACGGTTCCGCTACTCACAGTCTGTCTAACAGAGGCCCCACTTGCCAAAAAGCATTGCTAAGCCATTATGCAACTCTCCAGCCCTATCCAATGCTTCATTCATTCAAGAACGTATGAGCAGGCTGCTTACTGGCATTTTTAGGAGACAAAGAGCCTGAAAGGCTATAATTGCAGTACGCCTACCAACTGTTTGTACTGGTTTCCTACAAGTGCTGTTTTACCTCTATGCTCTTACATGCACACAGAATCTAAAGTTCAGAGGATCTAATAAATCAGCCTCTTACCCCAGCCCAAAGCCCACTTCAAAATGGCTTTGATGTCATTTTGAATGACCTTTCATTGCTAACATAACATTTAAATAAAGGGCCACTCCAAATTATTTTAACAAAACATACATTTTCTCTTCCTAGCCCCTACCTCCTATTGGTGGAAGCACTTCACTTTGCAGCTGCATCTCTTTAACAAAGTAGGTAATAAAATTATGGTGACATAATAATATTAGATATGATAAGATCTAGATTTCTGTTTCTATACATGCACACACACACACACACATACCTCCTTCACAGTATCATGTTGGAATGGAATGAGCAAGTCCCCCTCCTATTTCAAGTACTAATTATCAGGGACCTATAATAACACATTAATCTAAATGATACATTCTACAAAGTGGATTTGGTAGGGGTGTGCGTGTGTCTACCCGCACGCACACAGCCAATTTTTGTTCACTACATTTAAACCAAGAGGAAAGCCTCTATATGGTTTTTCTTATCGTTGGTCATTTCCGCACTAGACTGTTATAGTGCTATTAGTCCACTTTCAACATCCTATGGAATCCTGGGATTTGCAGTTTAAGGGGGGCCTTTGAGGCACACCCTTTGAGGCCCCTCCCTAAACTGCAAACCCCAGG
The DNA here is from genome assembly GCA_948472985.1 of Iguana delicatissima. Taxonomy (NCBI): domain Eukaryota; kingdom Metazoa; phylum Chordata; class Lepidosauria; order Squamata; family Iguanidae; genus Iguana; species Iguana delicatissima. Next base: position 508,241 of record CAOKZL010001096.1, on the reverse strand, counting down.
ATTCCATAGGATGTTGAAAGTGGAATAATAGCACTATAACAGTCTAGTGCGAAAATGGCCATTATCTCCCCTGCCAATATAAGCCAGGCCAGGAAAATCCACCCAAACCCTGACTGATAATAACCATGCTTTTTCACGGGGGGTGACTGCAGTGCGAAGGCTGCACACTCCTCTTTCCCTGGCATCCGCTTCAGTCAAGCCCCAGGGAAGGTGCACCAATGGAAACACAGTGGGTGCGAACCACATGGCCCCAAAGTGGAGATCCTCTCCGACAAACACTCCAACAATTGAGGACAGGGCCCTGCCAGCTCAGACTATCTGACTCCTCTCCCTGTCTAAACTTCTGTGGCGAAATGACCCAGAAAAATCCTGCCCAGGAAAGAGAAAGACAGCTGCACCCCCCCCCGCCTGACAGCGGGAGGGATCAAGGTGAGCTATAAACGCTCCGTTCTCAACAATAACGCAGCAGCAGCGGCATCTCACCTTCTCCGCGCAAGGGATGGTCCTCTCTTTCTTTCCCCTTTCTCCTTGGCAAAGAGATTTAGGTAACTCCAGCGCCTGCCTGCTCCTACCCGCCCCCCAAAAAAGTGGGTCCAAGTCCCTCCATCCCAACCCGGGCTCCCTCCAGAAATGCAGCCCCGCCGGAGCCGCCGCACCGAACTCTCCGAAGCCACCCAAGTCCGGGCGGGTCCGGGCGGGTCCGGGCGGGCAGTCGCCGGGGAGGCCCTCACCTATCTACCGCGCTCTCCTGCTGCCTCCAGCACGGAAAGGGCCGGCACCCCAGCATCACACGCGCCCCCTCGGCGGCCGGGCAGGGGGCAGAGGGAGGGGCGGGGCGAGGGGAGCGAAGGGGCCCAACGGCGAGACACGCCGGGGCCGCCGCAGCATCACCATCCTCGCTGCAGAGGCCGCGCCGGCCGGGGAAAGCGCGCCTTCGCGTCGCCCCCCGCCCGCCGGCCCGCCCGCCCCGGGCTCGCTCCGCGCCCACTGCGGTGAAACTCGCCTCCGGTCGCTCCCCCGTCTCCCTTCCGGGCTTCCCGGCAGCTCCTGCCGCCCTTTGGCAGAAGGCGAGGGAGGAGGGCTCCCTCTCCGGGCCGGTGCAGCCCGGGGCGGGGGAGCAGAAAGGGGGTGGGCCTGGAGCGGCCAGCCCGGCTTGCAGCCCCCCCAGCCGGCACCCCCGCGCCTCCCGCTCGGGGCCCGGACCGCCCGCCCCCGCCGCTTTACCAGGCGAGCTTGAAGCCTTTCATGAGGACAGTCACGATAAGCCGGTGCCCGTGCCCTTGGCTGCCCACTGGCGGCTCTGGCGCGGCGCCCAAGACATAGTGGAGGAGGCCGGGCAGGCGGAGGCGCACGCTCCCCCCATGGAAGGCAGCCGGCGGCCGGCCGCAGGCGGAGGAGGAGGAGGAGGAGGACGGGGAGAAGGACCGGGAGAGGGCTGCCCCGGCCCAGCCCGCGCTTCGCCCGCCGCCGCCGCCGCTGCCGGGGGCCGGCTCTGCTGCGGAGCGCGCCAGCGAGGCGGAGATCATGCCATGGCCGCCGCGCCTCCCCGCGCCCGGAGCTTGGCGGCGGCGGCGGCGGCGGCGGCGGCTGGCCAAAGCACCGCGCGATCCGGGGCCGCTAGGGCCCGCCGCCGCCGCCGCCGCCGCCGCGCCCGGTCATCCGCCCTCGCACCGAGGCGACCCCGGCGCAACGCGGCTTGCCTGCCCGGCCGCCCGCCCGCTCGCTCGCCCGCTGGCCCAGCCGGCCGCCGCCGCCGCCGCCCGGGCGCACCCGCCCTTTAAAGGCGCCCGGCTGCAGAAATGGGAGCCAGCCAGGCGGCGATGCCGGGCAGGAAGGATGCCCGCCGCCGCCGCCGCCGCCGCCGCGCCCGTCTCCCTCTGGACTCATCCCGGAGGGGAGGCCGCCGCGGTGGATGGCCCCGCTTTCTCCAGCCCGCCGGTGCGTCTGTCTCGGATCCCGCATACACTTTGCCCGGGAAATACGTCCGCGCCGGCCTTGCAGGGGTTGAATAGAATCATAGAATCCTAGAGTTGGAGGAGACCCAGGGGCCATCCAGTCCAACCCCCTTCTGCCATGCAGGAACCCACGTCAAAGCACGAGGGACTGATGGCCATCCGGCCTCTGCTTAAAAACCTCCAAAAAAGGGGACTCCACCACACTCCACTGAGGCAGCACATTCCACTGCCCCACAGCCCTGACTGTCAGGAAGTCCTTCCTGAGGTTCAGGTGGAATCTCCTTTCTTGTAGCTTGAATCCATTGCTCCTTGTCCTAGTCTCTGGAGCAGCAGAAAACAAGCCCACTCCCTCCTCGACAGGACATCCCTTCAAATAGCAAAACATGGCTATCATGTCCTCTCTTAATTTTCTCCCTACGCCACTCCTCATAGGGCTTCATGGCTTCCAGACCCTGCATCATTTTGGTGGCCCTCCTCTGGACACGCTCCAGCTTGTCAATATCCTTCTTGAACTGAGGTGCCCCGAACTGGACACAGTATTCCAGATGAGGTCTAACCAAAGCAGAATAGAGTGGTACTATTATCTCCCTGGATCTAGACACCATATTCCTATTGATGCAACCAAGAATTGTGTTTGCGTTCTTGGCTGCTGCATCACACTGCTGACTCATGTTCAGCTTGTGATCTACCAAGACTCCTAGATCCCTTTCACAAGTACTGTTATCCAACCACATGCCCCCCATCCTACGTTTTCCTTCCAGACGTATGTGTGAGCACGGGATCACTTGGCTCCAACCTGGCGCAGTGCCCATAGGTCTGCCAAACTGCTTTTCCGGCCCATGTGCCCACCACCGGCCTGTAAATCAAGGGAGCTTCTCTCTTCCTCCAAGGCGGAGGCCATTTCTGCACTACACTATTATAGCGCTATTATTCCACTTTCAACCTCCTATGGAATCCTGGGGTTTGCAGTTTAAGGAGAGGGGACTTTGGAATTCTCAGCCAGAGAGCTCTTTGGCCTCAGGATACTTCAAACGCCAGAATTCCACAGGAGGTTGAAAGTGGAATAATAGCACTATAACAGTGTAGTGCGGAAATGGCCTGAGAATGGCAGCAGACTTGCTAGGGAGCAAGCCCAGAGGGAGAACTAGGAGCTTGACTTCCCGAGAAAACCCTCCAACTCATGGTTGCGGGAGAGGACACTGATGGAGTTTGCAAAACAACGAAGAGAAAAGGATTCCACACAGCAGGGACAGGGAATATTTAGATCCCCAGATGTTTTGGACTTCAGCTTCCACAATCCTGCACCTCTGGCCAGGCTAGGCATGGCTGTGTGTGTGTGTGTGTGTGTATGTACCTTCAAGTCACCTGTGAACTTATGGCAAGCCCAAGAATTTCATTGGATGTTGTTAAGCAAGGAATACTAATCAGACTCAAAAACATCTGGAGGGCTAGTGGTGGCCTGGCCTGTGTTGTACAGCAGGGCTACTCAAAGTAGTGGTCTCTGGACCAGTGCCAGTCCCTGGCCAGTTTCCAGGAAAGAAAGATACGATTGTACCCAATGGATACAAATTTAGTGCTGCTCCTTGGCATGTTGGGAAATAAAAATTGTCTGTCCTGAACATCAAAGAGCCCAAGAAGTACAGGATCTGAGGCAGTCCTGGCTTTTTAGAATTTTATATGCTTAACTCGGCAGGAAAAAAGGCCCCTGGAGTGAGATCTGGGATTCTAGATTAACAAAGGAGGAGGAGAGCAACAATATATTGGGAAACTTATCAACTCCTTGCCCCCAAATGTAATAGACACTTGGTTAAATCAGGTGTGATGCCATAGAAGCCAGTCTGATCAATTCCAGAGAAATTGCTTAAATTCTATAATGTTGCTATTCTGGGTTACGCCCTAACACAAAACACCTTAAGCTGCAAGTGAAACTCTCTTGCATGTTTTCCAAAATAATGAGATAGTTCTTTCCCTTGTCCGCAAGGACTATGTGGAAGATGTAACAGAACTTCGCTGCCTAAAAGGGGTCTACCTCTCTATTCTGCCTTTCCTAGGCAAATCCCAACAAGCAAAACAATTACCCAGGGAAGACAACATCGTATCTCACACTTAGCTCCAGCTGCTAAGTGAGATGCCACCAATCTAAACCAATTGACCCTCTTTTTTCTTACCCCAAACTTGCCTTAAACTACATTTCATTGACAGTGGAACAGTTTATTTTGTTCACTCCAGTTCTGAAACAAAGATAGGCAGGTTGAATCAAATAGATATGGCACATAAAAAAACAAACCAAAAAACCAGTGGGTGGGGAGAAATAACAAGGCATAGTTCACAGAGATTATTCCATGGGAAGTAATGACATATCCCCCAGGCTATTCTTAACAACACCACAAAGTACCACAATGGAGGAACAACAGACCACACAAGAAAACCAGAAGGAAGTGAGACTAATCTTTATAACGTAACTTTCTGTAGCTTTTGGAAATTTTGACTCCAAACTTTTGCTTGACTCACTTTCTATTTTTAAAAATAAAACTTAAGAAACAAGGACTTACGTTCAGAGGGGGAACTAAGTTAGTTTGCTGCAGCAAAATAATAATAAAACAATAACAACAACAACAACAACAATAATAGCAGCTTCTTGTAGTGCCTGAAAAGGTAAATATTGATAAGTCTGAATGGGTTATAGAATCATAGATTCATAGAGTTGGAAGAGACCCCAGGGGCCATCCAGTCCAACCCCTGCTATACAGGAACACCCATCAAAGTATTCCTAACAGCTGGCCATCCAGCCTCTGCTTAAAAACCTCCAAAGAAGGAGACTCCACTACACTCCGAGGCAGCAGATTCCACTGCCGGACAGCTCTGATCATCAGGAAGTTCTTCCTGAGGTTCAAGTGGAATCTCTTTTCCTGTAGCTTGAATCCATTGCTCCTTGTCCTAGTCTCTGGAGCAGCAGAAAACAAGCCTGCTCCCTCCTCAACATAACATCCCTTCAAATATTTAAACATAGTTATCATAGTCTAAGGCTGAAAAATAGCACTGCATGCAGCATAAAATCCAGATCTCATATGAAAACAACAACAGATTCTATTTCAGTGTAGATATAGCTTTACACAGACAAGTGCTTGAATATTATCAGCTACAGCAAGACTAAATATTTCACCTGTAAGTTCATTGGGGCAGGGACCTTTTTGTATGCTTCTAAAAGCAGCACACACATTGATGCTGTGTCCTTGCATCATCATCACCACCACTATCATATTGTCCTGTGACTGAGAAACTTCTGCTATAAATGTGTGAACAAGCTCTAACAGCCAGGCACAGGGAACATTTTCTCAAAGTACACACCAGTAAATTGCAAACTAGTCATGAAATGATAAAAGTCAGTCCAAACTTTCTGCCAGTTTTAAACCCACATGTCTTAGTACCAAATATTTTCTACCCTCTGCGTTTCCATGTGTCTAGCCTCTGTGGCATGCCATTTCTCAAGGAGAGTGGGAGGGGAACTGCAATGATGCAAAATGCATCAGGAGACCTGCACGCCTAGGGAAATCTGGGACAAAGCAGACTGCAGAAATGTTGAGAAATTTAAGGGGCCGGGATGGAAATTTCAAATGCTGAGTATGCATCCATTTTAAAGAACTCTGTGGAGGTCAAACAAACTGCCAGCAGAGACAGTATTCCAGGAAGGAAGTGGCAGGAAGAACCAGTCTGTATAGGCAGCAAAGTGCTCCTAGATGAAACATGTATGGCAGGATGCAACCAAATATTCGTTATAGAAACAGTGTCCTGGTCCAGAACTTTCTGAAGACCTTCAGGGTGTTTGTGGCAAACACCAGAGAGCTGGTACAGAAGATTGGCTGAGAGAGAGTTGGCAGCTCAGAAATACAAATTCCATCTCAATGAACTAACTAGTTGCTTTTAAGAATGTTATCCTCTCATCCCTTCTCCCACTCCATCAACCTTTAGGGATGAGAATACGGGTAGCCTTTGAAGGAGGAACATACAGTGTTTTTAGCACCCAGTAGTGGTATATATGTATTAACAACAACATCCAATTTTAACTGGCTTTAAGTCTAAATCTGGCACCCAACAGATGGCCTCATTTTGAGGGGATGGACAGTACTAGTGGCCAGTCCTCAGGACCTAAACTATAAGGCAGGTAGCAAGCCAATACATTCGTGATCCATAGAAACGTGGAGAACGTTATGTTGAAAAAGGACTCTTATGTCCACAATGACCCAGGATGCTAGCCTGGTATATAATGGTAACTGGACACAAGCAAAGAACAAAGCCAGCAAAGATCAAGAACTGAAGTGAGTGAATGCTACGTTCCACTGAAATAACATAATAAGAAGAAAGGAGGAAACAGAAGAGAAGAAGAAAAAAAAAGGCATAAATATATCAAGAATCAAGCCAGTGTGGTTTGAGCATTGGAGTACAAACCTGGAGACCAGGGTCTGATTCTCCTCTCACCTATGGAAACTCGGGACCTTTCTGCACTACACTGTTAAAGTACTATTATTCCTCATTCAACATCCTGTGGAATTCTGGGCTTTGTAGTTTCTTGGGGCCAAAGAGCTCTCTGGCTGAGAATTCTAAAGGCTTCTCCTTAAACTGCAAACCCCAGGATTCTATAGGAGGTTGAAAGTGGAATAATACCACTATAACAGTGTAGTGTGGAAAGACCCTCAATAGGTGACCTTGGGTGTGTTACACAGTCTCAGCCCCAGAAAACACTATGATAGGTTTGCCTTAGGGTCACCATAAGTCAGAGAAGACTTGAAGACATACAACAACAACATCAAGGATTATGGAAAAGAAATTACACATCTAGTTACATCTGGTTCAACATCATTTCAAAAACAACAACAATACTTTTGGAATGAGAAAGCAAAGCGAGGTGCACAGTAAAATTGACGGGAGAGCTTTGATGTTTCCAAAGAAAAAAATGATAGGCTCACAAATCTTCAGACACATTCCAACAGCTATGGTACAGCGAGAGCTCTGGGGCATTCCTTTGTTCTCTAGGCTAGGCCTCAATGCCAAAATGTTCATCCAGATTCCACCAATACCCCATATAAGTAAGATTACCAGCTACCTAGCTGGCCCTACTTCTGTATCATCATCTGGACAAAACGAAGGAGTGAAGTGGCAAAGAGCATTGTGGCAACAAATTTCGTTTGGCATAAGCTTTCATGGCCTCAAGCTCATTTCATTAAACTAACGTAACTTCCTTCCCTGACAAAAAGTAGTTAGGCAGAAATTAGGCAGCTTTTCCCTGGCATGAGGATAGCTGGTGTGGAGAGTGTCACTTGGTAGTTTTCTGTGTTTCACATGGGTGATAAAGGAAATCTTACATGCAAAACCAACTATGCAAGAACTTTTGATTCTCTTTCTTGAACCATGGCAATACTGGAGAACATGCAGATTACCACTGTGAAACTTGGAAGGTTATACTTTATCCATACTAGAGAGCTTCTGTGAGAGCAATACTATGATGGAGGATATGGGCCTCACCAAAACTGGAGTGGGCAATATTAATTCAATGGCTATATAGAGCCCTTTGGTGTAGTCAGCCTGCCCCCTCCCAATTCTTTCCTTTTTTTGGCTCAATGCCTGAAGTAATCTTCCCAGATGTTCCTCTACAGTCTGCAGAAAACATGCCAGTAGGAGGCAGACCTCTGTGTGTGCGTGTGGCTGCACGTCACCTACCGATTTATGGCAACCCCATGAATTTCATAAGATTTTCTTATGCAAGGAATGAGGTGGTTTTGCCAGTTCCTTCCTCTGAAATATAGCCTACAGCATCTGGTATTCACTGGCAACCTCCCATCCAAATACTAACGAGGACTGACCCTAATTATCCTCCAAGATTACATAGGCTCTTTCTGCACGCGGTTATTAAGGCTGGCCAGCGCGTCTTGCCACGGAGGTCTTCTGCACCTTGGAGCGGACTAGGTTTGGTTTATTTACCTTCGTTCCGCACGTAATTCCAACTAAATGCACCCCCATGTGATGATAAAGCATGCTATTTGAAAACCAGAAGAAATTGGTTTTCCAATTTTCCAGATCGATCCAATTCGTACTTTCACAGTGGTGCAGACACGTACATTCGCACCAATGCGAATTGGTGGTCAGGGGAGGGCTCATGGGAGGGGCCAGGGGGTAGTATGGACTTACGCATGTACACATGTACGCAATGACGTACTAAACCATGCCAAAAAAGGGGGGGCAATCACAGCCGATGGGGCAGGGTGAGGGGAGTAGCAGGAGTGGCCACGGCGGAGGCAGTGTGAATTCACGAACTCACACTCCTCCGAATCAGAATGGAACATACGCAGTAGCTGTGTGGAAGAAAATGAGGGAAAGTCTGCCTTGTTTCGAGCCCAGAAAATCCAGTAAGAAACGGCACGGACCGATTCACCAGCCTTGTGCGGAAAGGGCCATAGAAGATGGTGCCTTTAGGCGATTTAGACCCCATGCAGGCCTTAGTCCTCACATATACCTTCCTACTTCAGGGAAGTGGAAACTCTTTTTGACATTCTCTCCAAGGCAGTTTCCAATCTGCATATCCATTGCACTGGTTGGAGAAGTCTACTTCAAACACACCCTCTAGCATATTGCTGCTATATCATAACCATGCTCTTCAGCAATGCAAGAAGCCCCAAAGAAAGGCCTCTTTTTCCTACAGCATGCAAATGCAGGGAAGCCTCTGAAGGAGCATTAAGAAACGTTTGTGGTGTGGAGGACAGACATTCTTTTCCCCATTTATCCCACCACCTGGGTGGGAAAAGTGTCTCTCTCTAGATGCTAGACTCCAGCTCCCAGCATTCCCCACATTTCCTGGCTAGGACTAATGGAGTTGCAGTCCAACAGCCTCTACAGAGCCACACTTTTGCCCATTCCTGGTGTACCTTAATGCTGTCTGCAAAATGACTGGGGAAACATCCATGTTATATGGACTACTTACAAGCATACACTTATACAAATAGTCTAGGTCCAGGAGAGGGAAGAAGGAATGCGTGGGAGAAACAGGATGAGAGAGGTGAAAGCACAGAAAATTCCACCCTCTGCCACAGGGCCAAAAGCTACCCAGTTCTTGAGATATCTTGCCATGACACCTGGCCACAACATTTTTTCAGGGGCAGGATGTAAGAAAAGTAAACATAATGCAAGAAAAGGAAGAATTTGCCAAGCGAAGCCACTTACGCACAAGGAGGCCGGCAGCATTTCCATCCTACCTTTGCTGTCGCCATATCAGACGCCTCCATGTTTTCTGCTTGGCCTACTGGTCAACAAGGTCATTGAGAAGGAAAGTGGGGGAGGGAAAGAAGGGAAAATAAAACATGAGGTGGTGGTCAAGGTGAAGACACACAGTTCTACGGGGAGGGGGGATGAAGAAGAACCAGAGAAGGGTGTGGGGGAGAAAGTGGCTCTTCCAGTCTTCCAAGAGAAGGATATGGAGGACACCAGACACCCACATCATAAATCAAGGGACACCTACACTCCTGCAGATCAAGAAGAAGCACAGCAGGAGTCATAAGAGCTGTTTGAGCCAGAAACTTCTTTTGATGAGCAAATATTTAATACACTGTTGGGGAAGAGAGCCACTCTCATTTCCCCTCCACACCCCCATCCCCTGCCCTCTCAGGACATCTGACCTGTCTTCCTTGCTTTGCAAAAGGAAGAAAGATCTATGCCAGGCATTCTGCCGTATGGATTTCAGGCGCCGGGAAATGTGGGAAGAAATAGGAATAGGACAGAGAGACAGGACATATGTGAAAGGCTCAGTTTGGACAGAGGCAAAGAGCAGGTGTAGGGGTGGGGAGAGGGGAGACAAGGTTCAAGGAAGAAGCCAGAAAGGTGCTAAGGACACTGATGTTCCTGGAGGGATAATTCAAAGAGGCACTTAACAAGAGATCCAGTGCATAAAGGAAGGGAAGGGAGGGATGAGGTGAGGCTTTGTTTTTTTAAAAAAACATCCTCCATACTCTCAGGAAACAAATAAAGACACTCACCTCACCTCCACCCCCCAAAAAGCCCACTTGGAAAAAGACTGGTCCTTCCCTGAGAATTCTGTCTCAACCAGCCTTCTCTGGCATTGAAAACATCGAGTCATCATCTAAGGCAAGTGTGTACCAACTCCGAGTATTGGGAGACATCTGGATCTGCAGCGGAGGCCCTGCCTTTCCAGAGTCAATCAGGCCGCATGATTGGAGGAGCAGAGATGACTTCATGCAGCCCCATTCATCATTCGAGGTTTCCTGCCCAGCAGGGATGGCTTCTCTCAGCTCACAGTGACTGCAGCAGTTCTCTTTCCTGGCCTACTTTACTACAGTAAATCAATGTGGATTCTCCAAACTGTCAGCTCCAGAAATGGATGAGTTCAACTGACCGGAAAGACAGAGGCAGCCCCAGAAAAAATGAACAGCATCCCTTGCAGAGGAGACAGTCTGAAAGTGTTTGGCTGTCAGAGGTGTCACTGCCGGAAGAAGTTGCTTATTCTTCCTTTGCTTTTAAAAAAGAAAATCCCAAATACAAAATTAATAGGTGCAGCTTCCTCTCTATCCCTTTGTATTCTTCCTCTAAACTCGCATCTTCCGCAAGACCTTTCATTTAACCCTTCAGCCCCAAGTCCCGACCTCAACAGAAATAATTGTAAACAGATGTCCCTCTCTCATCTTCTTTTTGTTTTTCCCACAAGAACTGTCTAAATGTACACTGCATGTTCTCCAAGGGAAAAATCTCTTTCTTTTTGCTACTCTTTGCAATCCTATGCACAGTTATGCTCTTGTCATCCTTTTCTACAGCTCGCAGCAATTGGAGCATTGTAACAGAGCAAGGAAATAACCAAAAATCCTACACTCCCAAAGGGCACCTTTTAGAGTCTAGCTAACTACAGTTGGGACTAGAGTTAGGAGTGCAGCACACTTGCAAAAGTACAAAAATTGCAAATATCAAAATGTGTGTCTGTATGTCTGTGGGAAGGGGGCTGAGCCATGGTGGGAAAAACAGGTACCAAGAGTCCAAAACAGATCAGGGAAAGGAGAGATAAAGGGGGTGGATTGGCACGGTGGCCTTATATGTCCTTTCTCTTGCTGATTTCCTTCCTTGGGTGTGTGAGGGCACTGGGTGAAGGCTTATGATGCTGAGAAACTGGGCTGCGAACTGTCCTTAGGTGGTCAAGCAGCAGCTGGTGGAGAAGAAGCAGGAGGAGGAGGACCAGAGGCAAGTTTTTAAAGGGCTGTATGGCCTGTTGGGAGCCACCGAGAGGGAAGGTTCCACCAGAAAAGAAGCATCTGAGGCCAGGGGTTGAGGAAACTTGCAAAAAATCAAATCCATGAAAGTCAAACCTGCAAATGTGGAGGGCCAACGGTAGTTTGTTCTCCTCCCAAACTAGACAAAGTCCCACCATCAATGCTATTACATGCAGTAACAGACATATATCAAATATTCATGCATCCACACATATCCAAGAATTACACCCAAAGGCACAGTATCCAATTCACTTACATCTGTATTACAGCCTTCCTTAAAGCCAACATGCTAAACATATGGCCCTCTCAACCAAAGCCTGAGAAATTTGGAAACTTGTTGAGAGAAGGAGGTTTACGTGACCCTTCCCTTATGGATTTTTCTTTTGCAGAACATATTCTGTGCATAGTGACTGAGTGAGACAGGTTTTGTTATGCAAGCTTCTCCTTAAACCCTCCTTTCTCACTTTGAAGACAAAAGTCAGCTCAGCCACGTTGTTAGAGATGCATCTAGTATCAAGCACAGTTCCAAAAGAAAAAGAGAAAGAAAGAAAAAAGATGAAAGGCTTGTGTTACTTGGCTTGTGCCATTCAGTCAGATGGTTGTGTTTCCAAGAGTAGGTAATTACAGGACTAGCTCTTGCAAATTGGTGGCTAATTGTACATGTCCATAAATCCTGAATTCAGAAGATAGCTCTAGCCAAGTCCCTGTCTCTTCGCTTCAGCTCTTTCTTGCCCCCAGCATCAGCAATGTGGAGAATTACTAGCCAAACTTACATGTTTGGTACAACAAACACTAAGATAATGAGTATGAAACACTGGATAATCAAAAAGTGCCAGATGATGCTGAGCATTAGAATAGCACTATTCTAGGTATTAGGTGGAAGTACTAATACAGTATGAATTGTATGCACATTTATCTGATCCAGATTTATTAGTCTAAACAGCAGTCAGGTCTTTCCCCCAAATTCACAAGGAGTAACAAAGTTTAAAATGCCACTCTGAGTCCAGAACTGTACTGAAAGACTGTAGCCACCACATGGCTGCAAGATGATCCTTTACTTAAAAAGGCTCAGCAGATGTAGCACTTTTGTTGTTAGTAGATTACAAGTCCCATCAGATCCAGCCAGCTTTGTCAATGGTAAGGGACACTGGGGGTTGCATTCCAAAAAAATATCTGAAGAATCACAGTTGCCTATCCCTGGTTTAACTTCCTGAAAGCTGAATATCTGATTCACGGTTGGTCCCTGCTGGAAAACTGATTCAACAATGAATGAGAAGTGGAGCCATGGAGCAAGGGTAGCAACACTCCTGAGGGAAATTATTGTATCTGAAACCTATTAATCCAGCTGAAAGGAGAGGAAAATGTTATCTCACTGGAAAACCCTGTCCTGGGGTCTACAATTTTGATATTAAAATATGATTCAATGTGCCTGAGAGGTCACCCGGATGGGCATGTAGGCAGCAATGGTCAAAGATTGAAAACCAGGTCAGGCCAGTAAAATCTCCAGTCACGTAGACCCAGGAGACCTCAAGATGTGTAAATCCACAATAAACAAAGGGTCCTCATCCCCGAGATGCCGACTTGAGAGGATTAGTGTGTCTGCCCCAAGTTGAGCAAATAGTCCATCAGGCGAGGACCATTTACATGAAGTCATCCCACAAACTAACACAGCCGAAGATCCTGAGACTTTGGCAACACCTTGCAATCCCATCACACAAAGGAAATTACCATGGTGGAGCTTCATTATCGCTCCAGCACCCATTGTTCTTCCTGGGAAAGGATTAGTCCTCCAGGTACTTTTTCCCCTACAAACAGTCCCAGTTTTTGAGTGGTTCTTCAGATCACTCCTGGTCACCCCAGCAGACCGTTGCTCCATCCATTGAGTGATCCCCTCAGCCCTCTCCGTGCTGAGCCCCACTTCTCCACTGCCTTCCCAGACCCAGGACATCAGGAAAAGGTGCAGTATTACCCCAACTGTACCCCTCCAATACTCCCCTATCCAATTTCATCTCTTTTGTTTCTTAATAGCGCTTGGAGGGGTGTGTGAGACTTGCATTCAATAAAATCATTTATGGACATTTCTGTTTGGTTTTTGGCTTGGCCTGACCCTGTAAAAACTGGGTAAAAAGACCCCGCTAGGTTACCCCGCCTCTCGCCTTGCTATTGCTTGTGCTCTGGCTGCTTTCCATTCTCCATCACATGGAGTACACTGAGGTTCCCCCAAGGGACCCCAGAAATCAGGGTAACAAAAATGTGAAGCAAGATGAACACAATGATTTCAGAGTGCCAGAAATTAGAACCCTGGTTTCCAAGATGATAGTCCAACGCTCAAACCACTACACAACACTGGGTCTCTAAAAGAGTTACCAACAGTTTAACCATACGGCAGAACAGCCTACTGTCATTACACTATATTGCTGCTGTTGTGTGCCTTCAAGTCATTTCTAACTTATGGTGACCCTAAGGCGACCCTATCATGGGGCTTTCTGGGCTGAAAGTGTGTGCTGCATCCCAGGTCACCCAGTGGATTTCCATTGCCGAGCAGGAAATCAAACCCTGATCTTGGTCCAACTGCTCAAACCACTGCATCACACTGTCTTCTATTTTGCTGGCCCAATTAAATTAGCAGCATTTTCAAGGTAAAGACCCATCACAGTCCAGTTACAAAGAAGTCTCTGAAATGCAAGGATATAATTAGCAAGGCGTTGAAGCTGGCTGAGATCTCTGCCTGTCATCCACCGGTGCAAGATGACAGTAGAAAGAAAAAGAAACAGAATTAACGCAAAAGACTTTAAATGTAAAGGGCAAGGAAAAAAAATCCCCCAGAAGAAAAACATACTGGTAGAAGAAGGGTTACTTGGCATGTACAACGGAGTGCAAAGACTGGAAGGGAACACAGAAACCTAGAAGTAACGCCTGGGGTGTAAAAATGCTGAATCTTCTCTGAGTCAGCATGCTGCAGCCCTAGAGTTTCTGCTGTCATGAGAGTATATTTGCAGCTACCTCTTTCAGTGAGGAACTGTGTCTTCTCTCCTTTGGGAGTGTCCTGTAATTGTAAGAAAGGCTGATTCTGGATAGTGTTGCTGCTGCAGTACGGCAGTAGCAAGTGAGGCTTTCACCAGCAGTGCATGAAGGGATATGTAGTTCTAAGCATGAGAGGACACTTAGGTCTAGATGTACTCCAAGTGAATTGTTTTCTTGCATTCTTATACAACTTCATTGCAAACTTTTAAAACATTTTATTGTTTGCCCAGTGAAAGACCTACAGATGCATATACCAATTTCTTTGTTTTTTATACTATTTTCTTGTGGGTTGCCCCCTCCTTTTTGTGCCCTAGATATGTTCATAGGCTGGGGTGTTTTTTTCCCCCTATCCCCCTCCTGGCAAAGCTACCTGTTCCTATCAGCACAGACTGCAGTTTCAATTCACCATCTCCCAGCTCACGTTTCTCATCAGACTGACATACCAGTCAGTTGACTGGTCAAATATTGTTAGGTGACTGACTACTTGAGATTGCAGGCAAATACTCTTCCAAGTCAAAAATGCCACTTGGCATTTTTACAGGCTAACAGGGTGTTTTTTTAAAAAAAAAAAATCCATTACAGTTTTTATATCTTAGCAAGAGCAAAAGTGGACACAGTTTATTTGCTAACTGCACAGCAAGTAGAGCAAACCCAGAAGGAAGGATGAACAGACATCAGTGAGAAAGGCCATGGTCTAATATCACACATGGCTCCCTCTTTTATTACAAGAATGAGGTTGTAACACTTCCATGGTTGTTTTTAAGTAGTTATAAGTAGTTATAAGTAGTTAAGTAGTAGTGAAGAAGTTAGTTAAGTAGTTATTGTTATTATAAGACATTAGCTAATCTCATTGTTTCCCAACGAATTGCACAGGAGGTCCTAACATGCATCACCGCAATTCAAGAGAAGGATTGTGTGTCCTGTAAGTAACATAGTTACGACATCATAAAGTCATGAATCTAGGTGCTCAGTCTCAGCCATTGTCTTTTAAAAGAAGTTGTAAGGATCATTACTACTTTTAACAATATTAGGTAAGATCTCTATAAATACGAGTGAATTCAGTGAAATTTTTGTCCTTTGTCCTAGAAAACTAGTGTCAACCTATAGTTACAGAAGACATTAAAATCAAGTAACAATGATAGCCACTCATGTATCAACCCTGTTCATTAAAGTATGTTTTGTTGTTCACCTTATAAAAAGTAGGGTTTTTTTTAAAACAAAAACAAAACAAAAACTTAACTCTCATTCACCAAGTCAATCTTTTTTGTTCAGTCAAGATGCCCAATGCAAACTGGTCAAAAGTGCTGTTTCCGCAGTGATTAGGGTGCAGGACTGGTATTCTAGCAACTCAAGTTGAAGTCACCATTCAGGCAAAAAACACACAAGGTGACCTTGGACCCTGACCTCTCTTTGGCCATTTCCGCACTAGACTGTTATAGCGCTATCGTTCCACTTGCAACATCCTATAGGATCCTGGGGTTTGCAGTTTTGGGAGGGGCCAGCCAGCCCTTCCCGAAACTGCAAACCCCAGGATTCCATAGGATGTTGCAAGTGGAATAATAGCACTATAACAATCTAGTGTGGAAATGGCCTTGCTTTGGTCTACTACACAGTTTGTTGTGAAAGTAGGTGGGAGGAGGAGGAGGAAAAGTAGCAGCCATGTATGCTGTCTTGATTTTATTGGAGGAAAGGTGGAAAAAATACATAACAAATGAATACAACTCCTCACCCATCCACCCACGTGACATGGACACAACCATGCAACCATGGCTCAAATGATCGCTGTTGTTTTTTTTCCAGAGTCCAGGTGAAGAAGGTAAAAACAAAGCATGCTTCTCCCCACTTTTGGTGTATGCCAGAGCCAAAAGGCACCTCTCCTAGGACAGGTGAAGAACCAAGACAGGCATCTCCGGCATACTTCCTTCTGTTCCCTGATGAAGCTTGACATGGGGCACATCCAGGCTGACTAGAAAGCCCAGAAAATCCCAGATTTTGCTCCTGTTCTGTCTAATTTTATTTTGGAGAACCATACATATTTTGTATATCCCAGGATATTTTCTGTCAGCTGCCAGTACAATCAGAATTTTTTTTTGCACCAGCTTTATACCAGTTTAGTTTTAACCCAGTGTAAAATTGGAAAGAATAGGAATAAAATATGGGACTTTTTCAATCTGTCTGCCCCACATAGTCCCTTTCTGGGAATATTTGGATTTAACCATCAAGTGCAGAGAAAACTGACCAAGCGTATTTAAACAGAGGATTCTTTGGAAAGCCCCGACCCAAGGAGTTCCAGTTCTTTGAAAGGAGCAATTTTTAAAAATCACATTTTAAAGAGGGAAGGGGGAGGGAAGGATGGTGCAGCAGCAAGGGCAGAAAGGTAGGGCCAGTGGGTAGCAGGGAGAGGAAGAAGCAGGAACAGCCCAGAGTCCAAGGAGATTTATATTTTGGCAGGCAGGGGGAATACAGTCAGAGATGGGGAAAAGTGGGAGAGGAAGGAGAATTAGCAGTGGCTGAAAAGACTGACCTTTTTATGGTGCATGGTGTATCAGGGTGACACATGCTACCATCTTACCACCAGAACTCACAGCAATAGACATCCAACTAGCCAAGAAGCAAATGTAGAGAAGAAAAAAGAAGTAGAAGTGGGACGCAGCTTGTGCTGAGAACTCAGGCAGTCAATGCCGGTCTATAAGGACACTGTCCAAACTTCATTAAAAACAGAACAAAACCTGTGCAAATCTGCCCTGCCCTTTAAGCACCTCCTGGTAAAACAGTGGTTGGAGCGAAATTGAGAGAAAGAGGCTGCCAGATCCAAGAGAGAGAGAGAAAACATCAGGTATCAGTAACACGTAGACAGTGGTTGTGAGGTACAAATTCTGGCAAGAAGGGACCTCAAGTCCTGTAACAAACAGATGCAAAGTCACTGCTGCATTGATCCAAAATTCCTGGCAGATTGTCTTCCTTTTGAAAAGTTTGCTCTTTTAAGTAAGGCACCCACGTTTCAGTCTTGCACCAGCAGAAAACTAACAGAGCTCCAGGAGGGGGACTGCTGCACAGGGAAAACTTTACTCTCTCCTTTCCTTTCTCGTGGGAGAACCAATTGTAAAGACACAGCTGCCTTTGTGCTTCCCCAGTGAAGTTGCCGCTGTGCTTGTTGTTACGACTGCTGCCAGCGCTGCTGCCGAAGAAAATGCAAAGGGAAACAACACGGATGAGGCAAGAAGAATTCTAGATCAGACTGAAAAAAAGGATTTGAAAATTAGTAATAACCTGAATCAAATCCTCATGACAGGGATTAGGCATACAGTTAAGAGTTTCTTCCAAGCTGCCTTCTTCTCCTCAATCTCATAATGATGTTTCTTTCATCTAAAGTGCTTTCTCTCTCACCACCGCTCTCCAGTCCATGCGCACACTTGCATCCAAGGACCAAAACAAAGGATGACAACCATCAGCGAGGTTAATCCAGATGGTTTCCTTCGAGGCAAAAATGAGGGTGCTGGAAAAATGAGATGGATGCTTTGGTTGAATTTTGGAAAGGGGGAAGAACAGCTCAGCTGCTCCCTTGCTCCCTCCCTGAGATTTTCCTCCTCCCCCAGGTGTGTGTGTGTGTGTGCACGCGCACATCAGATGTGTTCAATGCAACCACACAGATCAGCCCGACGCCTTTTTACTCTCTCTCTTCGCTTCCTGCTGAATCATCCAGAAGACGGCCTTTTCCTCCATCCCAATTAGCCAATCAGTACAACTCTGGCTGTTTTCCTTACAGAACCAGGGATTAGCGTTTGCCTTCAGGAGAGGTCCTTTACCAGCCCTGCTTCACATGAGATGTCGAGAAAGAAGGGTAAAGCATCCCACAATGGAGGAGGAGGAGGAGGAAAGCTGGACAGAAAGATTTTGTTTCCCGCAGCAAGAATTTAGACAGTCCGGAACCTTTCCATAAGGTGCTCACTCCAAGATGTCAAGTTTATTGATCAGAATTGTTCTTGTTGTTGAGTTTATGCCTCCAAGTTTATGGTGACCAAGGCGCCAAGGCGAGGTTTTCTGTGAGTGTGTGACGTGCCCAAGGTTACCGAATGGGTTTCCATTGGCCAAGCTGGGAATTGAACCCTTGTCTTCAAAGTCATAGTCCAGAGCTCAAACCACTGCACTATGCTGACTCTCATTGATCAGAATAGCTACTTGGAAATACAACTGAGACATGAAAAGCAGCCTCATACAATATCATTCTCTCCCCCCACATCGTTTACTTTGTTCCTTTGTTCTTTCCTCTTCCTCCGCCTCCCTTTTGCAAAAGCTTGTATCAAAGGCTGGCACTGAATAGATTACAGACAGAGCCCCTGGAACTGTTTTTAAAGTGGGAAGGCCTCAACATTGGCAGGCAGGTCAGTATTAATTCCTCTCACTTTCAAGTATTTGCAAGGGAAGGGCAAATAACACATGCGTCCATGTTCAGTGCAACACCCTGAAAATACAAAGACTCCCACAAGGGCAACGTATACTTAGAAGTGACTTTGATGTATTCCGCATAGCTTACTCCTATGCACATATGTGTAGGATAGAGTGTAGGCAGCCTTTTTTACTCCTGGGAAGGTTTAACAAAAAAACAAAAAAAAATCGCCTTAATATTTCCCAAGAAAGCTCAACTACAGGAGCTTTGGTGATCCAATTTTTGCCAGGGAGCTCAGCCTTCCCCTACCTGTCTTGGAGGGAATTCACACACTTTCCCCTCACCCACGTTCCAGGGTCCAGGATCACAGTGAAGGAACTATTCTGTCTCTGCTGCACAGAGAATCAGCCGGAATCAGATCAGCTTTAAATAGGTAAGTGGCCTCTTTTGGCAATGCTTTGCTAGAGGAGAAACCAGTGGTCTGCGTGGATCCATCTGGCCATGTATTTCTGAATATATTAGGCAGAATTTTTTTTGTGCGTGTATGCAGTATACTGTATTGCTTGTTGAAACATTTTGTTGTATACAAAAATCTCTTCAAAGGGTTTTATATTGATGTGCACTGTAGTTTTTAGATCACAATGAAGTCAGACAAATACCAGTATGGCTAAACCACAGTGTCAAAGTTTTCTTTAAAAAGCTATTTACAAGTCAAAAGGTGAAGTGTAGACTTAATGAAGATGACAAGAGCTAGCATAAATTCTGTTAAGTCGAAGCAACATGATAAGGAAATGAGGAGCTGGAAAAGGAGCCAGAGAATACGTCTATTAACGTCAACATGTCCTAACAGCTAAGAGTGCAACCTCCCCATTTAAAAGGAGCAAATCTCATGTTTGTGTTCTTTTACAGCCTGTTTGGTGATTGGATGAAGAACCCCAGTCTCTAGCAGATGAGAAAATATTTAATCATTGATGTGCCTGTCCCACTCGCCTCCAACAACCCACGTCCTTCCAACAATCCACAATCCCCATTTGCAATGGGGACAAGAGTATACAACCTGGACTGAGAGAAGAGCACATGATGAAGAAAAACTTCAGGTAAAGGAAATTTTAAGCATATTTAGCTGCTTCCTTCTACTCACCATTTCTTTGCTGGAAACTTGGCCCTCTCACCTTGTTTTCAAAACACCTTGGATCAAATCATCATCTGAGATAAAGACATCTCCTGAAGGCCAAGCAATCAGTTCTGTCCCCAACAGCTATTGAGAATCGGGAGCCCTTCAGTGAGGCTTCTGTTAGTGCAGTTGATTACATTTGTCCTCTTGCAAAATAATATTCTGTGACTGCTCCTCTCCTTTCAATATCCAGCCACAAGTGTGACTTGTTGTACGTCCCTTCAAGCCATTTCCAACTTATGGCAACCCTAAAGAGAACCTATCATGGGGTTTTCTTGGCAAGATTTGTTCAAGGAGGGACGGGTTGCCCTTCCCCTGGGGCTGAGAGAGTATGATTTGCTCAAGCTCACCCAGTAGATTTCCATGGATGAGTGATGATTTGGTCTCCAGGGTCCTAATCCAAGACTGCTGTAAGTATTTTCTCCTATTGCTCATATTTGTTTTACCACTTTCTGTAACAGAGAATCTGTGCTTTCTTTGAACCCTTTTTGAACTTGCTTTGTCAACGACACCCAGTTTCAACGTTTGTGTGAACACTGTTTCTTGGATATTTCTCAACAGCAAAAATAGCCTCTACTCTACTGCTTCTGCATCCATCCCAAATTACTATGTGGTTAACTTGTCATGTGAATCCACCCTGTAATTCCACACTATCTTTAGTTCACTATGGCACACCCAGTGTAACCAAATCATCTGGAAGAGGCATCTTCTCTTCATGGCACCCTTTTCTGACATCCTATTGGGACCACAGCAAACCCAGAATTGCTGCCAAAAGAAAAAAGAGAGAGAGAGCGAGCACGCCAATCCTCTAAGAAGAAGATTGTGCAAATACCTTCCCAGTGAATTGCTGTGTGCCAAAAGGGCAGTCACATATATAACTGAACAAAATAGACCCTCGAAATAACAGGGAGAGGAAAGTCAGCAGATGTGGGAAGAGATGTGGCTGCGATGGCACTTATTCTTTTTGCGAAGGCAATATACAATACATTCTACCTAGCACAGTGGTTCTCAACCTGTGGGTCCCCAGATGTTCGTGGACTTCAGCTCCCAGAAGCCCCAGCCACTATGGTCAATGCTCAGGGCTTCTGGGAGCTGAAGTCCACGAACATCTGGGGACCCACAGGTTGAGAACCACTGACCTAGCAGTTGTTGATGCGCCATACAAAACATTGCCAATAAAAGAATCAGAGGCATACTCACTCTCTCTCTTTCTCTCTCTCACATACACACACAAAGGCATGCGACTAACTAAATCCAGCCCCCCTCCACCTCTTCTCTTTTCATGGCCAAGAGCATGACCTTAATATTCCCAAAATCCACTCGGTATCTGAGGAATGGGTTCTAAGGAGGTGAATGCTAGATAAGATCTGCAGGTGGAATGCAATTATACAATGGACTGTTGTGTCCTCAGGAAACAAACAGGGAAGGGCTTGAGGCTCTTCTCCTTTGAAGCAGCTTTTTGGGGGGGGGAATCCATCACGGGAGACAAATAGTGCTGATCCTTCTCACCGATTCCACAAGGGTTTTAGTGTGTGTGTACTCTCAGATGATTGCATGCATTTATCAACCAATCATGTTACACTTCTGCAAGGAAAGAAATAAAATTGATAGCTATGCCTTAAAGGCATAATGAGTGAAGCATCCTCAAGTTACACTAAAAGAGACACCTTTGGCCTAAAGCCAATCGCTAGTTCCAAGAAGAGTTGTAGCAATTGTTTTTGTTTTTGTTGCTGTGTCTTAAAGTTGTTTCTGACCAATCACAGGTTTTTTGGGGGGCTGAGAGTGTGTGACATGCCTAAGCTCACCCTGTGGGTTTCCATGGATGAGCGGGGACTTGAACTCTGGTCCCCAGGGTTGTAATCCAATGTTCAAACCACTACGTCTTGCTGGCTGTCAGGAAGAGTAGACCTAGTGAAACTAGGTACATGAAATGCTGACTGAGCAAGTAGGCCCTTGAAGCAGTAGGGCCATTTCTGCACTAGGCTGTTATTGTGCTATTATTCCACTTTCAACATCCTATGGAATCCTGGGGTTTGCACTTTAGGGAAGGGCCTTTGAAGATGACCTTTGAGGCCCCTCCCTAAACTGCAAACCCCAGGATTCCATAGGATGTTGAAAGTGGAATAATAGCACTATAACAGCCTAGTGCAGAAATGGCCCTGGTCTATTCTGGTATTAGGACTAAGAACTGGATTCAAGCCAATGTTCCAGGAAGAAGAGCATGTGTGAAGTGTTGCCCTATATTTTTAATCTTTAACTGTTGATTATGCTTGAAATATTTTAACCACTTTTTTAAAAATAATGTTATTTATATCTTTAAAAACTTTTGCAAACTCAAGTTTTAGCTTAGTATTTTAAAAGTTATTGCAAGTTGGCTTGAATATTGTCTCAGGAGAAAATGGCTGTTGTTAACCACCTTCAAGTCATTTATAACTTACGGTGAACCTAAGGCGAACCTCTCAAGGAGTTTTCTTAGCAAGATTTATTCATAAGGGGTTTGCCTTTGCTTTCCTCTCAGGCTGAGAGAGTGTGACTTGCCCAGGGTCACCCAGAGTCATAGTTCAATACTGAAGCTACTACACCATTCTGGTTCTCACAGGCAGGATGGCAATTCAATAAATATGAATAAATGAATAAATGGGACCTTTTACCAACCCCATGACAAATGGTGCCCATTGCACTTTGTATTGAAATTATACAAGAAAATGGGATTAAAAATAATGCAGAACCACAAAAAGGAGAAAAACTATAGAGGAAATGGGATGATAAATGAAGTGGTAAATAAATCTTCAAGAACCAGCATGGGTTAAACGTTGGGCTACAACCCTGGAACCCAGGTTAGATTCCTCTTTTGGCTACGGAAGTCCACTGGGAGACCTTGGGATTGTCACATACTCTCAGCCCCAGAAAACCCTGCGATGGATTCACCTTACAGCTGCTGTAAGTCGGAAATGACATGAAGGCACAAAACAACAGCAACAACACATCTTTTAGAAACGTTTGAAGATGAGAAAAGAATTTCAGAAGTTTGGAAATCTGAGAAGAGAGGAACAAGATGGAGAAGTGCACTCAGCAACTTCTACATTGAGAGGAATCAAGAAAGAAAGAGGAGATAAGAGAAGAACACCCCTAGTGTGGGGTTGATAACAAAGCCTGTTCTGTGTATGTAAGGAACCCTCGTATAATGAATCAGACCATTAATCAGCTATCCCAGCACTTACAAACAGCTGCCTTTCTGGCTTTCATGCACAGAAACATGTGGATCAGTCAGGCTACCAAAGATCCTTTGGAAAGGACATGCCAGGGACTGAATCTGAGACATGCGGAATATGTGCTGTACAACTGAGCCACAGCCCAGTAGCAGAGCGGCTTATGAAGGGAGTGGGCATATATATACAGGGAGGAGAATACACACAGGGAATCAAGAGGGTGAGAGAGCATGCAACGAAGAAAGCTGTGTATGGATGCAAAATGAATGGAATAAATACATCACTGCAGCATTGCTATTTGCCCAATAAGGCACCTTAGCTGTTCATATCCATACTTCTGAGGTATAACACATAGGGCATTTCTGCACTACGCTGTTGCAGTGCTATTTTTCCACTTTGCACATCCAGTGGAATTCTGGGGTTTGTAGTTTAGTGAGGCCAAAGAGCTCTCTGGCTGAGAATTCTCAATGCCCCTCCCTAAACTGCGAGACTCAGGATTCCCTCAGATCTTGAAAGTGGAATAATAGCACTATGGCAGTGTAGTGCGGAAATGGCCATAATCTGCACTTCCTAAAGTAAACTTTAAATATATGGGGAAGAGAGAGCAGAAGAAGGCAATAATGCCAATGTGGCAGAGTATAATCCTACAGAAGCCTGGAGCTTCAGGGACAGGCGCAGGTTCTATTCTAGGAACAGAATGTCTCCAGGCATCCGTGCCACCAGGACAATAGTTCTTTTCTCCTGCGGCAGAGTGATTTTCAAGGGCTACAGAGTGGCTACTGAAGCTGTGAGGCCAGGTGCAGAAGTCTCCAAGCTAGGAGAGAAAGGGAAGCATTCATCTTATTCTGACCTCTTGACAAAAGCCCTACACGCTCAACAATGTCAGTAAGGGTCTGCTATCACTTCATGCTATAATTAACAGGCCAACTTCTGCTGCCTTGGCGGAGGAACAATGCTAGCGTCAGAGGAACAAGGAGACGTGATCGTAACTGCATCCAGCATGCTGAGGACAGCAAAATCTAGAGGTTCTGGGAAAGCTTATTTCTCCAGAGTGAGGCAGGCCAGGGGCTATGGGCTGGGCTTTTATGGTTCAGAGATTCATATTTACATGGCCAATAGCCATAAATAAAACTCTTGTCCCACGAACAATCCAAACAGTAGCAACAAAGTAAGTCTCTCTCGGCTTTAAGACCATAACTGCCTGTGGCCAGCTGGAATCAGAATTTGGATGCTTTCCAGAGTCCTTGTTTTAAAAATCTGGAACCCAAATCTCACTTTCAATAACTCAGCCTCTGTTGTACACTCCATCAAGGTGCAGCAATCCTGGATAATCTTAGGCAAGTTCTCATTGGAAGAAATAATTTATATCAGGGATCCAAAGAATTGAGGCACTCTGTGTATGTGTTACACAGGGGTAGGTGGTACATAAAAATCATCAGCCTCCGGGAAATGGTTATGCTGTTGTACAGTGTGTATTTTCAAAGGAAATACTTTCTTTTAAGCCATACACCTATAAAATCTGCATTTTCTCTTTCCCCTTATTACACCTAACCAATTTCACCACCACCTTTCAGTCATAATGACTTCTTTGTGCCCTTTCGTACCACCAGTCCATGTCTCCTAGACCACTTTTTCTTCATCATTCTCCATTTATCTCATATTTGTCTCTAACAACTACCTGCAAAACTCCCAATCCCAAGTCAGTGAGGGGGAGTTAACAAGCCAGGTGAAAAGCATGTAGTATGTGGCAGAAAACCAGCATGGCCTAGTGGTTTGAGCGTTCAACTATGACTCTGGGTTCAGTTCCCTGCTTGGCCATGGAAACCCACTAGGTGACACTCTCAGCCCCCCCCCCAAAAAAACCTGTGATAAATTTGCTTTAGGATAACCATAAGTCAGAAACAATTTGAAGGCACACAGCAGCAGCAGCAACAACAAAGAGGCATTTCAACACAATTCAAACCTTATGAAACTTGCGGCATTTCCACACTTGAGTGTTATAGCGCTGTGATTCTACTTGCAACATCCTATGGAATCCTGGGGTTTGCAGTTTCGGGAGGGGCCAGGTGGCCCCTCCCGAAACTGCAAATCCCAGGATTCCATAGGATGTTGCAAGTAGAATCACAGCGCTATAACAGTCTAGTGCAGAAATGGCCCCAGTTGACAGCTGCTGGAGGTGGTAAGGGAAAGAAATAGAAAATCAAAATTTAGAGAAATGGAGCATCCTAGAAGAGAGGTTGGTTGATGGGTGCCCTGTACAGAAGCATCCCACACAGTAATATTTTGTGGCAAGTTCTATGGGTTCTGAATTCAAACTTCCTGAGATTTAGAATTCATCTGCCTTGTTTTTGTTCTTGTCTGCCTTCAGGTTGTTCCTGACTTATGGCAACTCTAAGGTGATCCTATCACAGCGTTTTCTGGGGCTGAGAGGGTGTGATGCTCCCAAGGTGGGTTTCCATGGCCAAGCAAGGAATAAACCCTGGTCTCTGGGGTTGTAGCCCAATGCTCAAACCACTATAACATGCTGGTTCTGCATAGCCATATGCAACTCACTGTGACAAACCTACCTTAGGTGGCTTTAAAAGGAGCTAAACTCTTGGAGGAGAGGACTCTGGACAGCTTTTAGCTATGATAAACAAATGGAGTAACCATGTTCATAGGCATTATGCCTCTGAATATCAAGGACACAAAATAGTACAGGACTATGCCCTCCTCATCACCTTACAGAGACAAATGGCTGAGATGGACCTTCAGTCTTATCCAGTAGGGCTTTTCTTGAGTTCTTGCCCTTGCACTTACAGTCATACAGATTTAGCACATGCAGACATGCACATAAACAAAAGGGAAGCACACATTTAAGCACAGCCCCTTCTCTTTTCTTCCCACCCAACCCCCTTAGCAGATACTTACATGACTCTAAGAAAGGATAGCTTTTTCCTCAGCGAAGCTACACGGAA
Source organism: Iguana delicatissima (assembly GCA_948472985.1). Lineage (NCBI taxonomy): Eukaryota > Metazoa > Chordata > Lepidosauria > Squamata > Iguanidae > Iguana > Iguana delicatissima. Next base: position 482,275 of record CAOKZL010001096.1, on the reverse strand, counting down.
ATGGCAGACTTGCTTCCCAGCTATATCAGAGGAAACCTGCTTGGGGCACAGGTTCTGGACCATGGCTGTGCTTTGCTGCGCAGTGCCAACCAACTCAGGTACCAACATCCCCATAGAAAAACTGGAGCCAAAAATCTAAAATAGCCTGAAGTCTCAATGGAAGAGATGGTTCAGAGTTCAGCCCATAGGCATTGCACTTCTGTGAAATTTACTGTCTCTGTGTTAATTCCTGGGTCAGATTACTCAGACATTAATCTATTTGGCAACATCCATTTTGGTTCCATCTTTTACCAAGGACAAGCAGGTTAATGAAGACGTCACTGGAGTCAACAATATGAGCCAATCTTCAAAAAATTGGTATCTCTGTTGTCATTTCCAAACTGTTGTCCCCATAGCCATCGGTGAAAATCTTGCTTTGCATTTAGCCTTCGACAGCTTCCTCCTCTGAGCCCTGCTGAGATGTCTGTAAGTCAGACCTCACCAGCTTTCTGGTTTTGTGTGCGTCTAGATCTGGGAAGGTCCTCTTTGTCCCAGTTCTCAAGAAACAAAAACAGCCCTGCCTGCACAGTTCCACCTGTGAAAGTGATGTGAGATGCAGTGTGCTGCAGGGAGGGGCAGAGCTTTTGCTCCTCAAATCCCAGCACAGTCCTTTAGGAAATTGATTCTCCAAGGAGCGCAAACTTAACCTCAGCAAACAAACTGACTGCCAAGCACCTGGGCAACACAGAGAGGAGCACCTGAGAGCACAAGGCAGAGTGTGGACCCATGTGCAAACATGCATGACAAACAGCCTATGCAGAAAAGGCCTAGAATACCTTGGAAGCAACCTCCCATCCAGATCACTTCCTTGTCCTATGCTGGTTCTTAAAACCATGCAAACTGAACTTTGGGTGTATCTGAAGCCCTAAACCTTTAAAGTATTTCCAGGAACTGTCAAAGAACCGGAGGTGCATGAGCAGCAGGAATCTTCTCAACATGATTCCAAACTTTTGTGGCACTCGGATTACTGCAAGAAATGGCATCTAATGAAGTACCTACTCTCAAACCAGGGTTCTATCTCCTTCAATGCAAGCTGGCCTTTAAAAAAAGAAAGCCACCTTTGCACATGCAAATGCTTAGCATGCACCAGTTTCTTTTCCTTCCTAAAACGTTTAGATGGTTCCCCCGGGAGTGGATACGAAAGAAGATGATGCCTGTGGCTTTCGGCAGTCATGAGTTTTACTTCCCCTCCCTCTTAAACTCCTCCTTCTTCTGTCCTAAAGAGATCTAGACCTAATCAATACCAGAATGAGGAGGGCATAGTAATCCCAAAAGCACTGCTCTCAGCTCCACGAAGAAGGTCAGGCTATAAATTTAGCAAACAATTTTAGAACCATGGGAGTACACTGAGTGCCCTGGGTCTTTCTTAAATGAGGAAGAGAGAGAAAAGGACAGCAACCATTGCCTACACCTAAAGGTTTCATTATTATCTGGAGCAAATCTGGCACTTTTGAAGGAAGTCAGCATTCCTTGCAAACTTATCTCAATTTATCTAGAAGATTTTTTCCCCATCTCTCTCCCTTCCACATGTTGCTGTCTGTCATGCATGGATCTGCCTCTGTGTCCACAACTGAGAGCAAAGTAGGGCCTCTACTGTTTTGGGAAGTGAAGCAGGGTCACTCCTGGTTAGCGCTTGGACAGGAGACCGCCAATGAATACTGGGTGCTGTGGGCTATATTTTAGAAGAAGGAACTGGCAAAACAACCTCTGAGTATTCTTTGCCTAAGAAAACTCTATGAAATTCATAGGGTCACCCTAAGTCATCAAGAGACTTGAAGATATGTGTACGCACACACACAGACTCCTCCACCGTCTTTTGAGGTCAGCCAGACTCAGTGAGCATCCATCTGGACCATATTCTGCTGGGGAAACAGGTGTCTACTACATTGGTTTTTCCTTTCTCTTGAAACTAGTAAGCAATGTTGACAAGAAAAACTAATCATCCACAAGATGGCTCTATATTCAGATTTTTCATTATTCTTATCCTTGTTAGCCTTGACTACTCTCCACAAGAGTTGGTTTGCTTTTTCCCCCAACTATGTGTGTTGGTTTATCAAATCCTAACTAAGCAGGGAGAACAGTAGCTTTTCATCCAAGCTTCCAAAAGAGTTGGAATTCTGTCCAGAAACAAACAGAAAGTATTTTACATAAATTAATTCCACCATGGTATAGAGTTGCACTATGACTCTGGAAACCAAGGTTTGAATTCCCACTCAGCCATGGAAACCCACTGGGTAACCTTGGGCATGTTACACTCTCTCAGTCTCAGGGGAAGGCAATGGTAAACCCCCTCTGAACAAATCTTGGCAAGAAAACTCCATGATAGGTTCAGCTGAGGGTTGCCGTAAGTCGGGAACAACTTGAAAGCACACACAACAAAATTCCTCCCTATTCCAGAAGACTTCCTTTGGGAACCTATCTTTTATTGAAGAAATAGTAGAAACTAATATTATCTTTCAGCAGTATGAGTCCTGTGATGGTTGTGAGATAGTAAGCTGGGACAGGTAACCCCTTCCAGGGTTAGCAGACCTTCTGGACTTGTAAGAGCTGAATACAGTACAGCTTTCCCCTACCAATATTCTCTTTCATTACCTCCAGGATCAACACTACTAGGGAGGCATGGGTAATTGGAAGAAGCCATATGGAGGAAAAGGTTTCAGCTCCTCAGCCACCAAATGGTAATTCTCAGCCAGGTTCTCTCATGGGTTATTAATTGGCCCTCAAAGGGATAAACTGTTCCCTTTAGAAGGAGAGAAATCCTCTTCAGGTTTTGCCTCCCTCTACTTAGCTATAATTACAGATGTGCAGCTAATAGGAATTTGCTTGTCAGATGGGAGAAAGGAAATGTGGACACAGGATGAAGAAAACAAGGTGAAAATCCATCCTTGGTTTGTTTAAAAACAGAAGAGAAAGCAAGTTTTTCAGTCCACAATTGATTTTCACAAGCATGTAGCTGAGATGTACCTTGAAACAACCTAGCACCAATAGAATGACATGTCCATACAATGGCTTCCCATAATGCTTTGCTATGCCGCATACATAATTTATCAACTTGACCTAAAGCACTTTCTAATGCAGTCTTTAGGGGCTGACAGAAGCAGCTATGTGTCTTTACCTGTTACCCTGCAGTACAATAGAGCCAGAAGACAGGGGAGAAAGCAGAAGGTGGGGCTCTGTCACATGCCGAGATCTTCAGGAAATGCAGATATGTCACCATGATGTGGCTCTTCCAACTTTACTGGAAGCTGACATTAGAAAGGATGTCTAGCCATACATGCATTTTCCCAAAAGGACTAAGAACATTTATTCCAGGTCTGTGCAGCCTGTCCCAGGCCAAGAGGACATGAGAGAGAGTCTTCTCAGTGACTGCTCCCACCCTCTGGAACTCCAGCCATTTCCACAATAGACTTACAGTGCTATTATTCCACTTTCAACATCCTATGTTTAGGGAGGGGCCTCAAAGGAGACGGGAAGGAAAGGTGCATTAAGTAAATGGTATGAAAGCTGAATCTCGATTGGTTTTGAATCTGAGTCTACAAGCTAGATTTTGAAGAAGATGGAATAACAGAAGTCTGGCAGTTTTTGTGAAACTGTGTAAGAACACCTCTTCTCCCAGTAAAAGGAGAAAGGGAGTAGCAATATAACACATTTTGCTGGTCTGGTCAAAAAAACAGAAGTATGTCCTGTGTTCCACTTTCACTGTTTCATCCCCTCCCCTAGCTCAGCCTCTTTTATGCCAATGCTGCAGTTTGGAGTTATAATAAATCAAGACCAGAAAGCCAGGAATGTATGAATCCAAATTTATCCTCAAATAACACTTTTCCTTTCTTTCAACACCCTCACCCCACCCTGCAATCTTTTGTCAGAAAAAGGAGAAGAAAAGATTTGCCACCATTTCCATTTTAGGCATCAAGACAGGACAATCAATTAGCACTTGACAGCAAAAAATGATGTCGCATTTGAACTGGTTTCTTGACCAAACACAATCCCTAAGGCTAGGAGAAGAGGGAAACTCACCCATAAATTTTTCCTTGCAAAACATATGAAAAATAGGGAGTCTTCAAAGAGCAACACTTGGGTCAGTGATTGTACTCCCAGGTACACAACTGCTATAAGGGAAGCTCAAAAGGGAACAGGAGATGTTACAGAATAGAAGGAGAACCATGAGACTGAAAGAGTTTCAGGTCTAAGAAGATAAATGGGGGTAGGAAATGTAAGCAGCGACTGGATTCCATGAGGTTAATAGCTGCATATCTAGCAGTATATATGGGGGAGAAAAAAGAGCAAGCAATTCTTCCTGAGCATCTAACAAATTGACTGTAGGACAGCATATGATCCTCCAGATGTTTTTGGACTTCTTGCTACTCCCCAAATGGCCATAAGGACTAGAGCTGCTGGGAATGGCAATTCAACAACATCTGGATGGCTGCACAGTTCCTACCCCGATGTATGCTAACAGCTGGAGTCAACTCAAGATGCTCAAAGAAGCGTTGGTACTGTGCCGCTTCAAGAGACAAATGTCATAGGCCTTTCAAAAATGCAGAAGATGCATTATTATTAAAATAACATTAATGTAAATTAATATCAATTTATACACAAGGACAGACAGAGATACACTTATATATACACATAACATATACATATACATACACATACATACCCTGGTAAATCAGGCAAGAACCAGCATGGTATAATGGCTTGGATGTTGACCAGGGTTCAATTCCTTGCCCAATCATTAGGTGATCTTGGGCACATCACACACTCTCAGCCTCCAGAAGACCCCTTGATAAGTTTGCTTTAGGGTCGCCATAAGTCAGAAACAACTTGAAGGCACACAACAATAACACAAATCAGGCAAAATGTCCATCTGGTTTTCTACAGTAGGTACCCAGCAGCTTCTGGGATACCCACAAGCAGGTTTATGAGTGCAATCTCCCATGTGCACTCACTTCAAAAGTGCAATTTTATGACCTGGGCTCATTTATAAATGAACAAAACAGAAACCAGTATAAATAGACCAGTTGTGGCTCTGCTTTCACTTTGGTACAGATAGATAGCCAATGGAAAAAACTTACCACCAAACCAGCTTAAATGACAGCAACTCTGACAGTAATACTCTTTTTAATTTTTTTTTAAATTTTATTAAGCAGACAAAAATACAAATGCAAAGTAAGCTGCAAGTAACAAGGCACAGTTAATGTCGCTGCATTAGAGTCTTATCACAATATATACAGTGGGTCAAACAAAAACGGGCTTCATTTTATCCAAATGCAATGTTACAGCAATTGTCTTAATTTGCAGTACAAACAGTCCACACAAAATTGTCTGCTGATCCTGTACAAAACTTTGCTTTCAACAGACGTCTCCCTATTTTCCTGCCTGGCAATCCTCATCATCGTCTCATATTTTTCTCAGATAAATATCAAGCCATCCCAATTAAGGTGTGCAAGACGTCTTAGGAGTACCACAGGCTCTTTCTTAGAGCAGCAGATGCTTACATTAATTTTGAAGGATGATAGCCTGCTCTGCTGTAATGAATTAAAACTGTCCATTGTCAGCTTGTCAGTTCTCTGCTTACTTATCTAGATTTCAAGAGGGAAGGATCAGGGAAGCAAAAGGGAACAGACGAAAGTAGCACAGAGTGAGCTGTTGCTTCCTAGACATTTATTTGCAAAACTGGTGAACCTGCTAGAAAATTATTTAACCAGAAGAGGACACTAAACAAAAATCTGTGCCAGCCATAATTTAGGACATGAAAACTGACCATTAAAAAGTAGTTCAACCTTCTCTCCCTCTCCCCCACTCCACTCCCCCGCTCCCCAATTGGCAACTGGAACAAACGGAACATGCAAACCCAAGGTTGTAGGCTAAGATGAGAAGGAATGAGCTCCACGCAGTCTGGAGAAGACAAAGCAAAAAGTGTGCAAAGGGTTGGGAGGTGGGCTGATGAAGAAAGCTGAAAAAGCAGCAAAAGGAATTTGGGGAAGGAGTCAAATGGTGAAGCAGTGGCTATTATTGCAGCTGCCACAACAGAGAAGCCTGTAGTTCTCAGCTGTATGATGATGATCGCAAACTATTTGGTTTACTTGCTCATGTCAGCCCACCTTCTATCACATCCTGCCTTTGGGGATACAGTGAATTTCCAGTTTTGCATGCACATTACTGGGAGAAGTGTAAAGCAGATAAAAACTAATAAGCATTCTCTGCAGACTGTGCTAGGATTGCCAGTTTAGGGCTATTTCAGGGCCACCAAGATCTAGGAAACTTGTGATTTCACAGAAAATAGATCCTGGTGATATCAGAAGGGCCAATCCCTGGTGATAAAGCCATTGAAAGTCAACTCCAGTTGCACTGAGTATGCTGTTCTAATAAAACATGGATCATCTAATAAATGGGGGAGGGATACATGTACCTATTTTTCAATATGGCACTCCTGCCCTCCCTCTCATCCTGAGGACCAGAGACTCAAGGCCAGGCCCTGAGACATGGCAACCCTGGTAATGACGGAAAGCCAGTTCACATAGTGTGTGCTGTCACTTGTTGCTATAGACAAAGTAACTCATGTTGCAGCAGAAGGACAAACGTAGCAGTTATCTGATTGACTGGATGCGTTTCAGCATTCAATGAAGTCACCATAACTGTATATAAATAGTGGAGAGTGTCCAAAGGAGGGCAACCAAAATGGTAAGAAGGCTGGAAACCATACTGTATTGAGGAGCAGCTTAGGGAGCTGGATACATTTAGCTGGAGGAGTGAAAGTTAAGAGGTGACATGATAGCCAGGTTTAACTATTTGAAAGGATGTCATATGGAAGATTATTTTCTACTGCTCCAGAGACTAGGACACAGAGAAAAGGCTTCAAACTACAGGAAAAGAGATTCCACCTAAACGTGCAAAAGAACTTCTTGACGGTAAGAGCAGTTTGACAGTGGGATACGTTGCCTCAGAGTGTGGCTGAGTCTCCTTCTTTGGAGGTTTCTAAACAGAGAATGGATGGCCATCTGTCAGGGATGCTTTGATTGTATATTCTTGCGTGGCAGGGGTTGCATTCAATGTCCCTTGTGCTCTCTTCCAACTCTTCTATGATTCTGTGAAATAAGACTATGTGTCCTCTTCTTCCCAACACACTCATGAATCTTGTTTGGCAATGGTTTAGACTAAGTTGCTCCTTTTACTTGAAAAAAAAAGAAGAAGATATCCATAGCTCTTTCCCACACATACGGTACTCTCTACTCTGCATACTGGGCAAAATAAATCTGCACAATGTCTCTAATATATCTTGATTACCTTCTACAGTAACTTGCTTCTCAGAATATAACCAGACTTGATGCTATTCTATTTGCACAGCTGATAATATTTCAAAAGTGTTTGACATCTATACAATTGCCTTAGTTTGTAGTTTCTTTCTTCTTTTTTTCCCCCCTGTAGCCAGAGTTGGCGTTTTTAGATTTATACTAAATAAAAAAACCCTGCAATGATAATTGCCTTTGCACCGGTAACTGACTTTGCACAATAGCCCCCTGCAGACATTCTGTTATTTCTAGAAGAATGGAAAATATACACACCAGTGGTATAGTATTTCCAGAAGCTCTGAAGTTATGCACCCGGTGGAGTGGGTGGGAATCTTATGGAAGAAAATGTCTATTTAGGAGGAAATGGAAATATATTCAGTGTTTACCTTTTAATCAAACATCATCTTCTTATATCAGTTTTAAGGACATAACATGAGTAATTATAAGGCCCTTCTGCACTACACTGTTATAGTGCTATTATTCCGCTTTCAACATGCTAGGGAATCCTGGGATTTGTAGCTTAGGGAGAGGTATTTAGAATTCTCAGCCAGAGAGCTCTTTGGCCTCAGTAAACTACAAACCCCAGAATCCCACAAGACGTTGGAAGTAGAATAATAGCACTGCAACAGTCTAGTGTGGAAAGTCCCATGGAGTCATAGGGTTGGGCCATCAAGGGTTGGACTTGTTCCAGTTAAAGCATATCCCAGCAGGTAGCTGTCCAGCCTTCTTCGAAGAGAAGGAGACACCACCACCTCTCTCGGCAATTGGTTCCATGGCTGAATTGCTCTCAGTGTCAAGAACTTTCTTCTTTTAAAAAAATACATTTTTATTAAGGATAAAAAATAATTACAAAATACATATCAACATATACCCTAACACACGCTTATTACAATTATTCTGATATTGCCTTATTTTTTTTAAAAAAAATCCCCTCCCACCCCGTAAGTCTTCTATCTTCCATCTTTCCACTTGGAATTATTATTTTAACAACTACATTTGTTCCTCTAAATTTAGTGTCATTGTCACCAAATTTCTAAATTTCTAAGAACTTCCTTCTAATGGTCAATCAAAAGCAACTCTCCTGTAACTTGGAACCATTAAACCTGGCCCTCCTCTCTGAAACAGCAGAAAACCAACCTTCCCCTTCCTCTCTGTGACAGCCCTTAAAGTATTTAGATTATAATTACATCATACACCCCATCTTCTCTTTGCCAAGCTGAACATGCTCAGCTCTTTCATGTCCTCATGTCTTTTGTTCTCCATACCTCTTATCGTATCGCTTTTACCTCTATGAAATTTGAAACGCCTGCAGTTTATTCACACAAAAATTTAAATGCCTTAACTGTAAAAGTTTCCAGCTTATTCCAAGAATAATGAACTGTTTACCTAGGTTGGAGATGATGCTGCCAACAAACGTCCATATTATACTTTGCAGAATTAGACATAAAACAAGCCCAATATAAACCCAGGAAGACAGAGGTTTTATTATCTGGAATTATCTTTTCCGTGAACATGCCAGGAACTAAACTCAGGGCCTCCTAAATGTAAACCTTGCCCTCTAGGCCAGTGTTACTCAAAGGAATACTTGGCAAATCAGTGCTCATCCACATGCCATGCCTACTAGTCAGTGGCTAGTTTCCAGGAAAACATGCAAATACAGTAACAAAATATGGTGCAGAAATGGTTCATCGGTTCATTGGGGTGGAGGGGATTCCCAGTCCATCACATCTGGTAGTTTGAGAAGCATTGCTCTAGGCTACGGGCCTTCTCATCCACCCAATCAATCCTGTCCCTTCTTTCCAAAACTTACCTGCCGTCACGTATTCGGGGGCTCAGGAATCGGGATGAATCATCATCATGACTGCTCTGCTGGCTGCTCTGTTGGCTGCTGTAGAAACAAACAGGAGGAACCAGTGAATAGGTCTTCCAACAGTACTGGCTGCTTCAGGCTACAACACGCTAACATTTAGCTGTATTGGTTGTCACTGTGTGCCTTCAAGTGATCTGTGATTTGGGGCGACCCTAAGATTAACCTACCATAGGGTTTCCTTGACAAGATCTCTTCAGAGGGCTTTGAGATTGTCTTCTTCTGAGGTTGAAAGACTCTAAGTTGCTCAAAGAAACTCACTGGGCTTTGATGTAAAGTTGAAGGCTTTCACGGCTGGAATCCATGGCTTGTTGTGGGTGTTTTGGGCTATGAACACAGCCTCATACCCAAAAACCCACAGCAACTCACTGGGTTTCCATGGCTGAGTGGGGACTTGGGCATCTCTCTCTGTGAAAATTTAGGCAACCAACAAGTACCAAATTACTTTTGTTTTGTTAACCTTTTGTTCCGTAAAAAAACATTTTGCACCTTCACAGGCATGAGTATCCTCTGCACATCAAACAGTAACAATGACTATTAAATCCATTTCAGTTCCAGGGAATATCACAATAAAACGCAAAAAAGCTGGGGGAGAGAGGAAATACTTCTATAGGGCAATGTGTGATCTCTACACCTAATTTGCAATGGAGGAGAAACACAGTTTGGTTGTCACAGTGAAAGAAACTTGAGCTGCATGGAATATTTTTTTTAGGAAATTACACACTCTGTCCACAGGATGTCAGAGTTTGCTTCTCCGTTGCCAATATGTGCCAAGATTTTCTGCATAATAAACTTTCCCATGAAGGAAAGACCTCTGTGATTTGAAACTCCCTCCTTTTTCTGCTCACAGTAACATGGTATTCATTGCTCCCAGGTCCTCCTGGCCATTCCTGGCCATTCTCTACAATTGTGATGGTGGGCTGAGATGCAAAAACAACTCTATAAGCCTGGAATGGCTGTATCCCTCCATCTGCTTTTTCATCTCTGATATGGTTTGCTCTGAGTTATCCTTGGATTTGCTATGCATTCATGTATTACCCTTTTTTTAAAAAAAGCAATTTTTCAGAAGTCAATTGCTCACAGATTTTATACTAATGATCCATGCTGACATAAAGCTCTATGCCTGCATAGCAAGGTTGACTTTAGGGACGAGGCAGATTTTGGAGTTCAACTGGCATGCTCTGTCATTACTATGAGAGCCAAATAGAGTCCCTACATTCAGAATCAGTATGCTTCGCTCAGATATCAGCTTCTAAGTGGCAACTGCATGAAGACTTTGGGAGTTTCCACTTATCTCATTGGACCAAATGTGATGACTTCCACTCACCCCACCACTCTGGCACCAAAGTCACCACGACCCTTGAACAACTGCTGACACGACGGACACAACCACTGAATATGACCACCCCAATGGCACTACTGTAACATTCCCAGAGGCACATGTGTATAATACAAGAATAACTTATTAAACACAAGTTCAACACGTAGTTAAATATTACTTGGTACATAGATGACCATGGTTATAGATTTTCAAGGCCCTGTTATTATTAACTCCTCCATATTGTAAAAGATTCTAATACATCTCACCTTTTCTCTATCTCTTCATAATCCCAGCAGAACCTAAATATCTGTCCTAACTGAGCAAAAATGTAAGCTTCTTTGCTTGTCTCATATGTCTGCTCTTTACTGTTACCTCTCTAACTAACTCGTATCTCTGAGTCAAATTCTTATCTCTGACCAGCTGTCATAAACACTAGCGTTTTAAAAAATCCCATTCAAATACTCAGCCAGTCACTGGGACCCCTAACATTCCTTGCTCATCCTGTCCCAACAGATCACTTATTGCAATGTTTCTAATCTACACATACTATAAGTCACAAACGTAACCATACTTTCTCTAATAAATGCAACCACCAAAGCCCAGAACATCCCAAGGAATATCACCATCATTCTCTACTTGCAGGTTTCTTGGATGTATCTGATTTGCCCCTGTGGGAAGGAGGATACTATAGCAAATGAACCTTGATAAATCCATCTAGCAGGGCTTTGCTTATGTTCTGCAAAGAAGGCAGCAAGCGATCTCAGCAAGGGATGCTTCCGCCAGCTCATCTGCTACAGAAAGCAAAAGGCTGAAGTTTTTTGCTATACAAGGCATAATAGCAGGTGGGCAGGGCATTGGAAGAATCACACACTTGAGAACATGGCCAGAATCATGTTGGGGTAATGTGTGTGCATGTGCCCTCAAACTGTTTACTTATGGTGACCCATGAGCTTCATAGGGTTCTCTTGGGCAAAGAGTACTCAGAGGTAGTTTTGGCAGTTCCTTCCTCTGAGATATAGCCTAGAGCACCTGGTATTCCCTGGTGGTCTCCCATCCAAGTACTAACCGAGGCTGACTCTGCTTAGTTTCCAAGATCAGAGAAGATCTAGCCCTTTTAGGGTGTTTGGGCATTACACTAGGGTAAAAATTTGCATAAAAAGCTGCACTTTCTCTGGAGTTGATTTAAGTGTAGTCCCTAGAAGAGCCAGTCATGAGCACATAGGAAACCCCTCTCCTTTTGACTTAGTGGGTGGAGAGTTACACCTATTGACAAGACCTTGGCTCATGTCTTTGTCATTTGCATATGCAAAGCAACGCATAAACAAGCAGATCAAACTGATGCCTATGACACCCCCTCACTGCATCCTTTTGTTTCTGCTCCTTCTTTCTCAGAACCAGGAGCAAATCTTGCTGCTTGAATCTGAGCCCCCTGGACAATTGCATCAAAGGAGGCGCAGGGAAGGATGCCAGTTTTGAGAGTAACTGCTATGTTGCAATTTAATCACTCCTCACTGCTGAATTTGAAATATTCTTTCCCGGGGCCTAGGAGGGAGCATGAAAATGAAATTGTTTTATGTCTGATCTACCTAACACTGAGATTTGCAGTATTAAAAGTAGAGGCATTATGAGCCCCAGAAGTCTAATAACACAACATACTCCAGACTCCAAGAAGATAAAGCATATATGAAACACTATGAGTTTAAAAGGGCTTTTTCAACAGATATGTAATAAGAACACACAGCAACCCCACTTTTGAAACATGAAGCTTCAGTATGCTATCACTCCTTTAGGAGAAAACCCATCTAAAACAAAAGAGTGCAATGGTTTCCTCTACATGGCTCCACATATATTCCAAACGTCTAGAGCATTCAATCTGGACATCAAACTCATAGGCACAAAACAACTTTGTCCTCTCAAATCTTATGACATTAACCAAATAAAGTTACAAACTGGAATTATTATACATTAATTTAATTTTAATTTTAAAAAAGATAATTATAAAACTATCTTATTTGGCAGGGGAAACTCATCCCTGAAGCAGAACTCAAGATCAAACATTGTGGATGCAGCTGCGAGTGAGACTACACTTATCAATATCCACAAAGGCAGCACGTGTTGCAATAAAACATGCCACAACTTTACAGCTGGAAAAGGCTCGGGCCATTTCCACACTAGACTGTTATCGTGCCATTATTCCACTGTCAACATCCTATGGAATCCTGGAGTTTGCAGTTTGCAGTTTAGGGAAGGGACTCAAAGGCCCTAGGACTCCAAAGGATGTTGAAAGCTAGAAGTACTGCGAGAACCCAAGTTCCTTGAACTTGACAGAACAGATGTAGGGAGGGAAGGCTTCCAATCTACTGATATGGTCCAGCTTTTTCTCCTTCTGGCATATTTTACTGATATGAGACTGTCCTTCATCGCCTGTTCATTAAGCCTATTTGTGCAAAGTATTTGGAGAGAGGGAATTTTTGAGGAAGCATACAGCATGCAGCTAGACCTTGAACAATACTCCACCTAACCTCCCACTTACAAGAATATGCCAACACACACACACACACACACACACAGAAGAAACTTCTCACACTTCATAGCTTCACACAAAGAATGGAGGTGCCCCTCTCTTTTTCTCCTCTTGCATGCTCATTAGATATTTATTTATTGAAAGAAGGTGGAGCCCAGGACTTCCCAAATTATGAGAACAATAAGGCTGCACTCTTATACACAATCAGACTTTTTTCCAAGCGAGCCTGAAGAAGGTTAAACAACACAGACTTATGTTCTGTAGGCTGCAGAATATCAATTTCTGACTTACAACCCTCTCAGACCAAAAATGTCCAGAATCAGAATGGATCATTTTGCACTGCACGAATACTAAAGAGCTGTTGATAGATGTGACTCTTACTTACCGCATTTCCCCAAAGCTGAGTAGAATCAGCTAGTAATCCTGGGCAGAAACAGAGCCAGCAGAGGCTAGACTCTGACCGAAGGGCTCATGATTCCATCTCTAATTCACACTCAGCTTGGTGACACATTTATCCAAACTCCAGTACTGAATACCTCTTCCTACAGTCACAAGTGAATTACAACTCATGTTCTGGACATCCTGAAATCTACATACTGAAAAAAACGGTAAAAATTAGCCAACTTGATTTAACTATTAAACCTTCCAGTCTTCATTTCTTTCCCAGTCTTGCCATTCTCTTGAGTTGGTGGCCGTCAAGGACCGTGCACATAGCAAAGTTCACACAGCAGACTGGGAGAAAAGGTGTGGAAGAAATGCTGCATTTGCACTGCAAGTATGACCTATACGGGAGATACTTTCTTCTAGTGTGGTTTATTCTTTCAGGAGCTATTTAAAGCAAGTATTTGAGACAATCCTTAACATTACAACCACGGAAGCAGGTGAAATTTTACCTGCATCGAAAAACTATAGATCAAGATAAGACTTCAACTATTTCAATTGCTGTCCCTTTATCTCTTTGGGGAAAGCAAATGAAGACTCTGGAGACAGTCACTGCAAGGAACAGAAACTATTAAAATGAGACATTAATTTTAACAGAACTCGCTGTCAAGGAACTTTAGAGAGGAGCTTTGAACTGCCAACCTGCTGTCTAAAGCAGGAGCTACTAAAATTGCAACAATCTGGAAAGACACCTGGAGGATCTGGAGGGGCTGGATGGATCTACCCACGTCACAAGCAAGACACCTATAAATGAACAGAAAGGTACAGCCTTTCTGATTCCTTTTTTAAGGTCAAGAGAGCATTTACATGAAAAAGTGCGAAGAAGCAGTAAGACAAACATAAAATGGTGCCATCTCAATTGGCACTAATCTCCAGCCACAATGGGCCCGCACGTGCACAACCCACCAACAGTTGGGCCATTTCCGCACTATACTCTTATAGTGCGATTATTCCACTTTCAACATCCTATGGAATCCTGGGGTTTGCAGTTTAGGGAGGGGCCGGCCAGGCCCTCCCTAAACTGCAAACCCCAGGATTCCATAGGATGTTGAAAGTGGAATAATCGCAATATAAGAGTATAGTGCGGAAATGGCTTTGATCTTCTGGCCTGCTGGTGGGGTCATATTATGCTAAGCAAAGACAAGCTGTATGAAAATCAATTAAAAACAACCTCTGGCTTATTTTGCAAGGGGCTACTTTTAAGAAAAGACACAAACAGCCAAGGAAATTTGAATTCTCAAATTATAGGTGTTCTGTTCCTAAAGCCAGTAAATAATGAAACAGTTGTTTAATGGCTGTTAAATAATGAAATAGCTTCTTTGTCTGCAATGCTGAGAAATATTGCTACTTGTCAGGCATCTTGGGAGTTTCATCCATTTGCCTTTACAAATAAATCCCCTATGTTCCTCATGATTGGCAGCATGCAGAGCTGTGCTTGAATTTCTAGATGCTTTCAGATCTGCCATCATTCAGATAGTTTCCACTGTTAAAGTAAGCAACTTTTGCATGTCTATATTCATTAATTCCTAGTTTGCATATTAATCTCTAGGAGTTCAGGCAGAGCATATATTTACGATAACTTGCTGCTTTTCAGGGCTGATGCCTCCACGGTGCTCTTGTATCGCTCTAACCAACAACCATTTTTCTTCTGCCTTCACTTTATTCCATGAGACTAACGGCCCTTTCACACTGAGTAATTTTAACATTATCATTCCACTTCAACTGTGGTGGCTGCATCCCATAGAATCCTGAGATTTTAGTTTGGTAAGATTCCCTGCTCAGTCATGGAAACCCACTGGGCGGACTTGGATGTGTCACACGCACACACAGTCCCAGAAAACTCATGGAAAGGTCCACCTTAGAGTTGCCATAAGAACTTGAAGACAAATAACATCAGCATCATTAACAATAACAAGGCACTAGGGTTTTCTGGCTAAGAGTACTAAATATCCCTCCCTAAACTACCAGTCCCAGGATTCCATAGGATGTTGCTATAAAAGATAAAGTGGAATCATAGCACTATAATTGCTTAGTCTGGAAAAGCCCCAAGTGTTCAATTATGCATGAATAATTTGTAAGTATGGCAACTGAAAATTTGTTGCAAAGAAGAGTAAACTTGTTTTCTCTCTCTCTCTGCTAGACCATCTGTATGTGCAGTGGGGGTGAGGGACTGGTTCTTGTTCAGCTCTGCCTTGCCAATTTGGTTACTGTGAAAGATACACTACTAATTCATATTTCCTATCTTTGCCCAATTCCTCACGGGGTGAGGGAATCGCCCCGTGCCGGTACTTACTGGACTTCTCGGCTCCACGTTTGGGTTCAGGCTGATCCGGAGCAGTGCTTGGCCGCCGCTCCGCACTGCTCCAGGGACAAAAACAGTGGCTTCCGGTTGGTTGAGGCTCTCCACCAACCGCTGAAGCTCGCCAGCCTAAAGCCCGCCCCGGCAGATTGCAGGCTCGCATTGGTGCGAGCCTGCAAATCTGCATCAGAGCATGGGCACGGAGTGGTGCGCTCCATGCTTTTGAAAGACCTGTTTCAAGCGGTCTTTCAAAAGCACACTGGACGACCACTTCAGGTCATTCCAGAGCGGGCTGAGATGCGGAACTACACTAAGTAGGTCCAACCCAGTCCGCTTCCGGGTGCAGACGTCCTCCCTGGAGGACACTCTGCACCGTTTCTTAAGCCTGTGTGGAAATGGCCTTTGAGTCTTTATAAAGTCTGCATAGTCATTCCTGATGCTGTATTACGTTTTTTGTACAGACATTACTTTTTTGAGGACAGGCACTTCACAGTCCGTGTTTCACTTACACAGAGAATATGCCAGTGTACCCACCCAGGTTATTCTTTACGTCTCTAAGTGACGGGTCACTCTTAGCTACCTCACCAAAAACTTCCAACCAACTAAAATATTGCTGTTTGCATTTCCACTGTGCTCAATAAAGCTACACTAGCACCACAACAGCCATCTACTTTTGCCCCAGACAAAACGGAAAAAGAGCTTCTGGAAGGGAAAGAAACCACATGTATGTGTATGTTTGTTTTCCCTGAATTCTGCTGCCTCCACCATAGCTTTTAGGAAGCTACACAACACATAGGTTGCTTTTTACTTATCACCTCACCACTTTCAGCCTGATTCCTGAAGTCCAAAATAGTCAGGTTGGTTAAATGAACTTGTTGCTGTCAAAAGTACTGTGTTGCCATGATAGTAATCCTCATGGTAGACATCAGGAAGTAAGTTCAACTGATCTCAGTGGGACTTCTCAGAAAAGATATTCAGACCTGGGCTGCTGCAGAGTTGTAGAAAGTTAAAGGAAAACCATTTACTCAAACTTGATGGGAAAATGAGATTCTGGACCACATTGAAATTAGCCTCCCAGCATTTTATTCATGGCATCTCCAGGGGTGTCTTCAAGGAAGTCAAACAAGTATATAGAAGCAAGCATCCTCGTTAACGCAAGTGGGCACGTTTCTCCACAGATACTTTTTTGTTCACCACATCAAAAACATCCAAATTCACAGGGGACCTCAGACCAAACACCATCTCCCTGTCTAATCTATCTCAGTGGTTGTTCTGTAGATCATGCTTCCCGGCCTTTTTTCACTTGCATACCCATCACTGTTACCATGTCCTTTCACTGAAGGGGAAAAAAAGCCCCGCCAAGAAAGCTTCTGTGAGCTCTTAGGAGATGTCCCCACACCCATGAAAGGAAAGACAGGGTGATATGAAGCCTATCAGCCTGGATGTCTCCATCCCATCATGCCCCATTTCCAACCTAGATGTTCTCTGCAGTCTCAGGATCTGGCTTGCTCCTGGCCGAAGCAGTGATTGGTGCTGCTTATTCCTCCCTCGGATGGATTTGGGGTGGAACTGGATGTCTCCACTGCGCATGCTCTCCTCTCATGGAGAGGGACATAAGGAAGAGAGAGAGAAGAGCATGTGGATAAGTAAAGGCTCAAGAAGCTACCTGTGGGCAGGGCTAGTGTCACCACAACTCAGGTAAGAGGCTGTGCATGCATATGCATCTAAGACAGACAGCTAGAAGTTTGACTTGTGTGTCACTCTTCTCTTTATGTCTATGGTCTCCCCCCATCCCTACTGGTTCTGGAACAGGAATGCCAATGCCATGGGCAATCAAGAACCACACTGAGTTGTGACATTCTCTGAGAAAGGCTTATACTGTATACTTTTTCTGCCATTATTCAATTCTCTTTCCCATACCCCTAAATGTCCTCATTCACACTCCTGGGCGTATGCATACCCCAGGTTGGGAATCACTGCTGTAGATATAAGGGGAGCATAGGGGCACCATGCATACCTTTATCCTCTTTAGCTCCTTGAAGGAAAGCAGGATAGCGATGCAATAAATAAATATAGCAACTTCTTTGCTGCTGTAAGGCAATACGGAAGCTAGCCGGAAGATGGCACCGGAGAGCCTGATAAGAAGGTACATAGCCTACCGAACTGATATTGTCAATTTCAAAGAACAAGGTTGCTCACTCTGGATTGGCCAATTAAAACCATTAATCTGAGAAGCAAGGAGAGAGGTCAAGGATCTGATTCAAATGTCACACAAACACAGAGTCTGGTGCCAATTTAAATTAGATTAATTAAGGGCATCTTCCATTGCTATATTTGTACATTTGACAGACAGTTGTAGAATATAACAGAAGATGCAAATGCTTTGTGCCATACATAAGATTACTGGAAATGCGGTCTCATGTCCCAGTTTTACCTCTGATCCATACTGGTTTCAATTAATTTGGCTGTATTGACGCTTATTATAATTGCACTTAAATGGTAAAACTAGAAAAAACTAGAAATATCTTCAGCTATTTCACTGAGTAAAATATTTTATACACATTCTGTGACATTCTAGTTGATCCTGATAAACCCACACAGTGACTTTGGATTTTTCTTCTAATGGACTGGCACAATTAGTTATCTACATTTATTTAATTTTTTTTTGCACACAATCATAAACAATAAAAAGTCACAATGTGTGATCGTGTGTGGTGCAACATACACGCATGGCTGACTGCTAAAAAAAAATATGTCCAAATATGACAAAATTAATTAGCTGGTGACTCATCTACCGTGAGCGACTCAGCTAAGAGGGCACTACTGCATGTAGTAAGGAGTAATTAGTTCTGCACAGTTATTATTCAAACTCCTGTAACTGGGGCTGTCAGTTCTTTCCTTTCTTTTTTACTTTCATCTGACAGCATTTTATTGTACACACGTACGGCACAAATAAAAACGAGAAAGAAAACAAACATTAACCAAAAAAAAAAAAAAGAAAGGACACAGTGGAAAAACATGGGCTCCTTAATTTTGAATGTTTGGAAGACAGTGAGAACAAAACACAGGGGTGTGTCAAAACATTTTTCTTGAAACTGTTTTGCACATCTAGCAAGCCGTATGTGGAAGATTCCTTATGTGTACATATGACTAGATACCAAGTAGACAGAAGCAATGTCGTGTAGCGATTTGAGAATAAGACTATGGCCATTTCCGCACTAGCTTGTTATAGCGCGATGATTCCACTTTCAACATCCTCTGGAATCCTGGGGTTTGCAGTTTTGGGAGGGGCCAGCCTATGACCCTAGAGAGCAGGGTTTGATTTCCCGTTCGGCCGCGGAAACCCACTAGGTGCCCTTGGGCGCATCACACACTTCCAGCCCCAGAAAACCCCATGATACATTCATCTTAGGGTCTCCATAAATGAGGAACGATTTGAAGACACAAAGCGACGACGACCAAGTATTTATAAAAGTGCTGAGTTCTTCCCGAAATCATACGGCATTCTTAAATAATGGGTTTATGTCTCCAAAAACTCCAAAACCAAAAAAAAAAGGGGGGGGTTATCGCAAGTACATAAAGAAAACTTGGAATATAGTAGCAATCAGTAATACAATTTACAGCCAATATAAATAGCAAATGTTCACAAATACAAAAAATGGAATATCAGTATTAATTTCTTTGCCAACTTCCATTTTCCAGACTCTAAATATACCACTGTACGGGAATGTCTTTTCCCATACCAGCTTCCCAAGCCACTATATTCTTTCGTGAAGGCACTATTGTTGATGCTATTGGAATAGGTTTCTATCTGAGAGTGACAGGGAAATGGAACTTCTATGCAATGGCAGCTACTCAATGGGCTAATCTCTTGTCTATGGTACATCAGGCTTCACTGCTGTTATGTTTTAGGCATTTACTGCAAAAGTATCTCTTTGCCTTTAACAATTGTTTGGAAATGTTGCTGTTGTTTTACACTATTTTGGCACCTTGTTCAAATGAGAAGTGGTCCGGAAATATTCCACTAAATAAATATAGCAAAGAGAAAGGGAATGGATGGATGCTCCCTCTCACTCCTACATATAGTTTGTCTGGAGGGTGTGTGTCCTTAATATGTGTACAGCTGCTTCCAATTTATTATAGGGTTGGCTTATCCCAGAAAGAAATCACTCACAAGGCCCAGGATTTGGAGGTGATACGGCCATTCCAACCTGCCAAATGCTATAAGATCATCTAAGAAAAAGAAAGACACTGACAACTTGGAGGAATTGCTACAATTTCCTTTCACAAGCCCATTTTTGTGCAATCCATTACTGGCCAAGCTTATTCAGCTCCTTAGCCATGAATAGTAGCCTTGTAAAGGTGGAAAGAATATTCACTAGCTATTCATTTCCTGGCTAAGAAAGGGGTTTCCTGATGATCAGGAAAGTCTTTCAGGAAGAATTCAGGTAGTGGCAAAATTCTTTTGCACATTGAGAAGTAGCCTGAGCCGCTCTAGGTTTAGGATAGATTACGTGATATTTCTTGAGCTTATAGAAATTTGCAAGTCGCTTGTTTAAGGGTGGGATGGGGTCAGTGTTCTGCTGACATAAGTGACGGGCCACAGCAGCAAGGGAAATGAAAAAGCTATATAAAAAATCTCCAAGAAAGGGAGGGGGAAAAAAGAAGTGTGAGAAAGCTAAGAAAGCTACTTGTGGGTGGTGATGATGGGTAATTGCTGGCTCCTTTCAGTTTTTCCAGTTGGCTCATCTTGGTTTTGACCACTAGCAGCTTGACAGAAACCAGTTTTCATATTGTATTGCTTGTAAAAGTGGGTGGGGTGGGGTAGGACATAGCTCTACCATTTTCCATAGTGAACAATTTCTTCCTTGCATCTCTCTATGCCCAGAAAAAAATAGCATTGTTTAATATCAAGAGTATATAAATGCTTAATGGTCATAGGGATTAAGAATTTATGCAGTAAGTCTTGATTGTTTTCTTCCTTAAATCATGGAAAAATAACTCTTTTGGATTGCAACTGTAAGAATTGGCCTGGGCTGGGGAAATGTCAGAGTTTCAGTCTTGTGACCAGTACAGTGAAAGGCTAAGATACCCAGACTGAAAGCCAGTGATAGAGACCAAAGGGTACCACAGCAGCTGTTTAATTCTGCATTGCATAAAGGGTGTCAGTTAGCTCTTGTCTGCTTTCTCACTAGACAGCCTCACATGATGCAAGGTCAGTCATAATTCTGCTCATTTTTATGCTCACTTGTGACAGACAGTCTTTAAAAATGGTTTAGGCAATATCTCATATCAACGGGCAAGGCGAACATACTGAGGACACTTAAGAGCACAAACGGTACTTTATTAGCCTAGGAGGCTAGGACCGCAGAAGCTATTATGGCTACTCCATACTGAATTTGTGAGCTATTACCTTCCTCTTTGGGCTGAAAGATTCTTAGGTTCCACTGGACCCCCCAGCGTGACTTCCATCTAATGCTCATATTGGTTCAATGGAATGAATACTGTTTGGCACTGAACTCTTTGCTTTGGGGTCTCTTTTGACAGCAGCTCTAGAGCTCTTTGGAAAGAGTCTGTTCAGTCTTCAGGTGGAACAGATCAACCAGGGGTGAGGAAGAGTGTCGGAATATGTTGTGTTTCAAGACAGAAAACTGTAGGGTTCAGCAAAATTCTACATTTAAGCCACAAAAACCA
Organism: Iguana delicatissima; assembly: GCA_948472985.1. Lineage (NCBI taxonomy): Eukaryota > Metazoa > Chordata > Lepidosauria > Squamata > Iguanidae > Iguana > Iguana delicatissima. Next base: position 460,798 of record CAOKZL010001096.1, on the reverse strand, counting down.
CATGCACACTTATAGGATGCTTGGCTTAAGCGGCAATACATGTGAAAAGGACCTTGGGATTATTGTTGATTGTAAATTGAACATGAGCCAGCAGTGTGATGCTGCAGCAAAGAAGGCAGATAATACTTTAGCCTTTCTTAACAGAAGCATAGTTTCCAAGGAAAGAGAAGAAATAGTCTCAGTATATTCTGCACTAGTGAGGTCTCATCTAGAGTACTGTATTCAGTTCTGGCACCTCATTGTAGGAAAGATATAGGCAACAGGTTTAGAGAAAGGCAACAAGGATGATAAGAGATATGAAGAACAAAACATATGAGGAAAGTTTGAGGGAGATGGGCATGTTCAGCATTGCGAAAACAAGACTGAGGGGTAACGTGATTGTACTTTTTAAACATCTAAAGGGCTGTCACAGAGAAAAAGGGGCAGGCCTGTTTTCCAGAGAGTAGGACCAGAGGGTTGAACCAGGTCTAATGCTTTTAAGCTACAGGAGGGTAGATTTTGACTGAGCATTGGAAGGAACTCCTTGAAAGTATGAACTGCTCAGCAGCGGAATCAATTATCTAGAAAGGGGGCAAGGCCTCTTTATCTGGGCATCTTCAAAAAGACTAGTCAGCTTCCTGAGGGGAATTTTCTAGCTGAATTTCCTGCACTGAGCCTGCGGCTGGACTCAATGGACTATGGGAACCCTCCCAGCTCTGAGGCCCTTTCTGCAGACCAGCGTCCTCCTGGCATGGGGATGTGAGGGGAGCGGGACTGTGACAATGCTTCTACGTGATGTCATTGTGGTCATCCTTCTCCCATCGCCAACTGACGCAATAGTGGGGTAAATCATTAATGAGTTTTCCCTGTCAATGCTCCCCAATCACATGATGCTCCTGCACTTACTGCTTTGCAGAAAACTTGGAAGTGGGATGGACACTCTTCCTCCCCCAGCACAGCCTGGGAAAGTGCCTGGTTGCGCTGCAGAAAGAAGAAGCATGTCCATTGCATTCCCTTCCACAGGGAACTGGTCCATTGAGGAGGGAAGCGTTCCCATCACACTCCCTTCCCAGCAGAGGCCCTGCTGGCTTTGCAACTGGAGGAAAGGTGCGGAAAAGGTATATGATTCTCTGATCCCTAGCAAGCATAACCAGTGGCCAGTTGTTGCTAAACAACATGTGGAGAGCTAGCATTGTCTATCCATCTCAGACTTAAATATGCGCCATTTCCGCACGTGGCGAGGGAATCTCTCCCTGCCACTACTCACCGGATCTTCTGACGGTCCGGTCCGGTCCGGTCCGGGGTGAGGCAGAGCAGTGCGTGGTCGTAGCTCTGCACAGCTCTGGTGTCCAAAATGGCAGCTTCCAGTTGGTCATGTGTCTCGACCAACCCCTGAAGCTCGTCAGCCTAAAGCCCACCCTCCGCAGATCACAGGCTCGCATTGGTGCGAGCCTGTGAATCTGCACCAGAAAGCAGGCACGCAATGGCGTACGCCGGCATTGTGAAAGACCGGAAAAATCAGGTCTTTAAAAAACACGCTGGAGGACCACTTGGGGTCGTTCCAGAGCGGACTCAGGTGCGGATCTACGATAAGTAATCTGGACCCAGTCCGCTCCAAGGTGCAGACGTCCTCCGTGGTGGACACACTGCACCGTTTTACTTACCCCGTGCGGAAATGGTCAACATTAAGGATGAGGACACGAGGAGCTTGAACTGCCTGGGACACTGGCTCCTGCTTTTATTTCGGCTCATTGTTACTTATTGCTGCAATCCACCCCCTTGTCCTTTTTGACCATCTGAGTGCCAAGGCCACCACTTTGATCTATGATCTGTTTGGGAATTACATATTGCTGTTTAGACAAATGTTTGACCTCAAGATAACGGCAGAATATCATTCTCAGGGAAGGAATTTGTTATCTGATGATGTTCAAATTATCTGAGTACATTCTGCATTCACAATCCCTCCCCCAGTTGCCAAAATGGTTCACATGCAAAGTGAAAGGTCTCTAATCTGAGCCGACAAAGATCTTCTCATATTGTTGTGAGAGGAATTCTGCTTTCTCACACAAAAGGGGACTTTCCACACTACACCGTTATAGTGGTATTATTCCACTTTCAACATCCTATGGAATCCTGGGGTTTGCAGCTTAGGGAGGGGCATTTAGAATTCTCATCCAGAGAGCCCTTTGGCCCCAGGAAACTACAAACCCCAGAATTCCACAGGATATTGAAAGTGGAATAAGAGCACTATAAACAGTGTAGTGCAGAAAGATCCAAGGAGAGAGTACCTTTTCTAAGATGATATCTGCATCACAATTTCTTCTCTGATGGTTTAAAACCAAATTGACCAAAATTGTTCAAGTCCTCAAGTTCTCTTGGGCAACATCCTCCCCACTACCTACAGTAAGAGAACATTTTCAGCAACCGGAATGTCTCTGAGGATTTGCTCCCTTCTCTATCACAGGACTTGAGAAACCCATCTATTCCCTTCACATTTCCTTTTTTTTTTTTTTGGTAATAATTTTTATTAAGGTTTAATCTCAAAAATAACCCCCCCACACACACACAATTCCAGGCTTAGATCTTCCAGTTGCAATTGCTTATTTCCATTACATACAAACATAATTTTCATTTTACGGAGAAAAGAACGATTACCTTATTTCTTCTTAATTTCTTGTACATTTATACCCCTATCCAATCCAATACTCCTTTCCATTCTTTTTCAAAATTCTGGATAGATTTATTCTTCAAAGAAAATGCTAATTTTTCCATCTCTATCATACCCAGAACTTTTAATTTCCACTCCTCAATATCAGTATACTGATATTGTTGCGCCTATGTTAACCTTGCCACAGTTATTAAATACAATAATGTCTTCTTATTTCCTTTTGTTGCCCTGGCATATTTAACAGATAAAATTCCAGTTTCATTTCAAAGTTCAACTTACAAATTCTCTGAATTTCATCATGTACCCCCTTTCCCAAATTTTTTTTTTTTTTTTGCTATCTTACATGTCCACCACATATGAAAAAAAGATCCCGTCTTTTCATCGCAGGGGCCATGCTAATCTTCTCTGTATCGTTCCAATTTTAGTATATGTGCTGCCGAAGCGAGTACTGTTCTCTTCACATTTCTGAAGGCAGCAATATCAGCAAAACAGATTATCATTCGAGACAGAAGGAATTGTATTTGAAAAGTCTGGTGTGTTTTCTATTATTGCAGCAGGATGAATTGGGAAGCAGCACTGTATGAACAGCCAAGGTGCCATGCTGGCCTTGGTATGCTAATACTCTCTAATCCATGCATTCTCTCAGCCATTTTCCAAAAACCATTTCAAAAAATGTAGTTGGACATAGGTGAAAAACCATTAGTACAGCTCCAGGACTCTGATGTGGATGCTGTTTTGATTTAATAGTATACCTCTGAAGACAAGATACTGAACACAACGGGGGCCATTTCCGCACTAGCCTGTTATAGCGCTATGATTCCACTTTCAACATCCTCTGGAATCCTGGGGTTTGCAGTTTCGGGAGGGGCCGGCTGGCCCCTCCCGAAACTGCAAACCCCAGGATTCCAGAGGATGTTGAAAGTGGAATCATAGAAATGTAGAGTTGGAAGAGACCACATGGGCCATCCAGTCCAACCCCCTGCCATGCAGGAACACCCTCAAAGCACTCCCGACAGATATCAGAATCATCGCACTATAACAGGCTAGTACGGAAATGCCCCCTGGGAGGGGAAGGACACTGCCTTCATTCCCTGCTTGTGGGTTTCCTGAAAGCCCCTAACTAGATGCAATTAGAAAGAAGATGTTAGACTAGGCAGATGATGGGTCTCACCCAACAAGGCAGTTCTTGTATTCTTCGGCAGTTTCCTATCACCTGCATACTTTCTTACTTCACACTGCTATATTTCATCGTATATCCATCCGAATCCTCGCTTTATATACCACTAGCCTTCTTGCCATGTATTCAACATGTTATAGCAATAGCAGTTACATTTCTATACTGCTCGTCATTGCAAAGCACTCCCTAAGCGGTTTGCAATGTGTTAGCTAGTTGTCACCAACAAGCTGGGTACTCATTTTACTGACCTACGGAAGGCTGGAAGGCCGAGTCGACCTTAAGCCCTGCAGCTCTGACTATGGTTTGTGCTTCTTTTCAACAGTATTATAGTGCGTGTCTAATACTATTTGCTTATTGTTCTGCAGGTGCTGAAATTGGAGACATACACTTTGTTGTTTTTTAAATGCTATCAGTATTATTCACCACCAGCCTTGTTAGAATGCCTTCAGCATGTTCAAATACTGACTGTGGCTTGTGCCTCTTTTCAAGTCTGTTATCTTGTGTGTGTGATAGTATTTGCTTATTGTTACAAGTGCTCAAAGGTGGACACTTATATGAAAATCCACACTGTCCCCCCCCCCAAGCTATCAGCCTCGACAGAGAAAATTCTGACACAAAAGAAGCACACTATACAGAAGAGAGGAAGAAAGAAAAAGAAATTAAACTGAATAGAGTGTAAGTAATTGATTAACTGCTTAATTACAAACTGTGCGGTTTCGTTTGGACAGCTATCAAGGGAATCTCTGTTTTCTTCATTAACCATGCATTCATTTTACACACTGGGCTATTTTAATGTTAATTATTTCCAAGTAAACATAACGAGACTTGGACTGTTTGATCATCAAGAATTTCACTTGATCCAAATGCCAACCACTCTTAAAAATTACATGTTTTTTTTTTAAGTAAAAGGCATCACAGACTAATCAGATATAGCCAAGCTAGAGATGCTAGTTTGGATATATGCTTTACTTAGGTCTAGGGGTTCTTTGTGGGTTACATGCCTGCATTGCTGATTTCCAGTTCAATATAACCAACAGAGGCCTATATGAATCAATACTCCTAAAAGTTCCCACCAGTTACTTGATAAAGTGGTCTATGAACAGGGCAGTCTGGCCCAGAATTGCTGGTGTGTCTTTGTGACCAATTGCTCATTATTATCCGAATATTAAAGAACACACATTCACACTCACTTCCTTCTCGCTCTCTGGGCTACGGTTTCAATATAAGGACAATAATATTGCGGTAGGTGCTAGCCTACCATAACCATACCATATCTTGAAAATTCACAAATAACCATTGCCTTCTAAACCTGTCCCTCATTTTTTTTTTTTTGAAACCATCTAGAGCTGCAAGAAACAAAAAAAAGTCTGCTTTCTGAGATTAGGGATAGGAAAATAGTGCCAAATGGGCATCAAATCTGCATCTCTCTTTACCTAGTTTAACCAGCAGAGGGAGACATAAACATGGTAGGATGCTAAAGAACAGGAAGTCCCCTGTTCCTGCTCTTCAAGGGCTTTCTCATAGGCAGCAGGAAGGTGGAGAGGGAAAGGAGATGACTCACCTGCTCTCGCTGTACTCCTTTTTCTCCCTGACATTCAACCATTTGCGCAGCAGGAAGCGCTTGCGTCGCGGAGAGGCACTGGGTGTGGAACAGTTGGACCAAGGGGTGTCCTCATCACTTGAAGGCGTGATTTCGATTGAGGGAAGTTGTAGGAAATCCTTATTAGAGGAGGGCGCAGTCTCTAGGCTCTGCTCTTGAACGTTTCTGGTGCGCCTCATCCTGAACCGCCTTCGGCGCAGGGTTGGAGTTGACGAACTGGACCAGGCACGGGCACACTCTGCCACCTCCTGCTCTGGGACTTGCAGTGCTGGGAGCTGAAGAGTCTCTGTCATCTTGGCATCCGGCATCCGCTCCCGTGTCACCTCTCCTCCCACTTCCATCTACTCCAACGCTCTCCCTTCTCACCCCCTCCCCACCGTGATCTCAGTGTAAGCCACACTGGAGAATTAAAATCCGTCTTACTCCCTTCTCACCCAGCTTGGCATCCTCCCTCCCTCTCCAGTAGGAAATCTCATGTTCCTCGGGTGGTTTCATTTAACAAGGAAGAACCTCCAGGCCACCAACAGAACCCAGCGACAAGTTGCTCTTGAGTTTCTACCCCAAGTCCTTTAACATTAAAGAATAAGTCCTTTCCTCCTTCAGGGTACCATCCAGTTTTGTATCAGGGACAAAAGTTGGCCTGCCAAAAACCAGCTTGCCTTTGGTTTGCTTTGCTGGGCTTCCCGGAGTCCTTTCTTGCCTCCTTGTGTAGTGGATCAACGCCTCCTCTCGGGCTCAGCTGAAAAACTCTCATCTGTGTGTGCAACTCCAGAATGACTGAGACGTCAGTGCTGCAAGGAATTCAGAGAAAAAGAAATGGGGAGGGGAAAGAGGGGGAGAAAGAAAGAGAAAGACAGACAAAGAGCAAGGGACAGGAGGAAGGGAGCTGTGATATGTAATAAAACCGACAAAGAAGGAAAGATGGGGGTGGATTCTCCCCACCTCCAGCAGCTGATAAGCTCAGGCAGCTGCCAAAAGTGTAACCACACTCTTAGCTCAAGGGACAAGGTCTCTGTTACCGAATGTGCTGTTGTTCCAATCAGCCACACGAAAGGCGACGGGGACAGGGGGGTGATGAAAACAAGCCTTTCGTAGAAGGTGATTGGTTGGACTGGCCCCTCCATGTCACACTTTCAGGCTAGATGTCCCACCCTGCAAAGGGAGGGGGAAACCCATGACCTCCAGGCTTGGTTGTTGTGGGTTTGTTTTCCTGTATGCCTTGTTTCAAGGCACAGAAAGTAGAAGAAGGAAAGACACAAAAAAGCCCAGAGGTTTCAAGGAAATACTAGCAGCCAGAAGTTTAACTATTGTCATTGTTGTTGTCATCATTACTACTACTACTACTACTATTATTCATATTACTCAAATTTCAAATTGCTGTTTGCCACAGCAAATATAACCAGAAGTGAAATCTGAAACAAACTGAAAGAAAGAAGATGAGCACAGATTTCTTCAACCTGAACTTCATGAACTGTGAAGTTCACTAAGCTTTTTTCTGCTACAAAACTTTTGAGGCTAAGATGGATGTTCCTGGTTGGCTAAAACATCTGAGAACTTGGAAAGGCGGGGAGCTAGCAAAGTGTTAATGAACCTGTGGGACACTGTTAGGCGTTTCTTACACATCTCTACAGACATTTCCACAGGAAAGAGTAATAAAGAGCAACAGAGGGAGTGACTTCTGGGTTCAGGGCTGCTTCCAAAATGACATGTTTTGGGACAGAGTTTCAGGTTAAGAAAGACTCACAGACCGCATGCAGAGACACATAAGCATATCAGACGGAAGCAAGGGGAACCACGGCAAAATCCCCGAAGTATTACAAGCAGCACAAGGTAGGAGAGATTCAATGATAACATAATGACCAGATGAAGGTGAAAGAAAGAAATGCAATTATACTGAAGAACACAAGTACCAATGACTGGAGGAAGAAATAAAGGGTATCAATTACTTGGTTCTGCATTTTATTTCCCTTGTAGCAGCTGCAGAATTGCAACCATGGGTGGAACTCTAATCAGACAAGTGTTTTGCCATGTTGATCAACAACAGGCAAGTTCATCAGGAGACAACTCTCTAACTAGCTTTATGCCTGGATCTGTCGGCATACTCTTTGTCTCATGAACTCAGCTATGCCGCATTTACAAGGACTCATTAGCAATTTATTTTAATGTGCTCAGACCTTGTTAGTGGCCCCCCGACACATGCTGCCTAGCAGTTGATGCTCTCTTGCTCCTTGTGAATGCTCCTCTCAGTTCCCTAATTGCCACTCTTGCAGTCAGCGGCCACCTGTGTGACTTGCCCCCCGATCACAATTTATTAATGGAAAATTCATTATAACTATAGCTAGGAGAAGAAGCCAACAGCTTGTAGGAAAGGTCCCTGGGGTGCCACAAAGAAGGAAACAACGTGATCAGATTTATAACATAAAGAAACCTCAGCTTCCGGAAAAGTCAACACTCAAAAAAGTAAGATGTAGCCTGCTGCACTGAGGAATCTTGCAAATGGCATTGGTTTTCCACGGTCTGGCCCAGTCAGAAGCTTCCGTCAGGGCTGTTTTAATATAGAAAATTTCAACTGTAAATGAAGGGGAAAGCGCTGAATAGTTACTAGTTATAGTTACTAGACATGCTTCAGGGCACATACGGTTGCATCGTCCAATTTTCAACTCTTCTGGTATTCCAAAGGACTGTAATGTGTGCTTTTGTGACTGTCATTGTGGGCAACCAGAAGTAGTATCATGTCACTTCTGGTCACTTTTGGGTCCTTTTTGGGGGGGATCTTGTTGTTTTGGGATAGTGAGCCTCCAATAGCATTTTAAATAGTTTTGAGAGTGGCAGCAGAGAATTTTCTTTTCCTTCCTTTCTTTCCTTTCTTTTTTTTTTTTTTGGCCAAAAATGGGGAGCTTGGCTGAAAAATGGAGGGGGGATGCTGGGAGTTGCAGTGACGGTCCCAAGAACTCTGCTGGACTCTCGTACATGGCGCACTGCCTATACGATTCCCACTCTAAATTAATGCATTCTTTTTTATGGCATGAGAAGACTTTTGGTCTCTGCCATCCATGCAGATGTGACGATCACAGCTTAGTATAAGACTTACCACTCATAAGAATGTCTGATAGAAACGGTGGTTTTCCAATTATTTTAGGAATTCTTTGTTGGAAATGACTAAGCCCTTCAAAGAACAGTTTTCATGATTTCTCATTGGGAATTACAGAAGATCTTTCTTAAGATGCCATGCTCAAGCTCTGGAACTCGTGACTCAGGGAGGCCAAACTGATTCCATCTCTGTGATTTTTCCACCACAAGCAAAGCAAGTTCAGTTGTTAAAAGTCTTTTTTCCCCTTCTTTTCAGCTACTAATCTTGCTTGCTGAGGAAGAGGCTTTTAATTGGGCAGGAAGTTATATTTTTTTTTCCTGCTAGTGTCTTTTTAAGATGCCTTTTGAATTTGTATGCTTTCATTCATTTTATGTTTGTATTTGCCCTTATTACGTTGTAAGCTGCTTTGAGCACCATTAGTGTTAGAAAGATGGGATAGAAAGGGAATAAATACCTAAGTAAATGCTAATGAGTTTGAAATGTTTGTAGATGCAGTAAATACACCCTTAGAGGCCAGATGTCACACTTCCACTTCAATTGTTGAATGTGTGCCTATGGAACAAGAGTCCTGTGCTGAGCATTACGTACCAAATTTACCGTTGTTGTTGTGTGCCTTCAGGTAGTTTCTGACTTAAGTTTGTCTTAGGGTCACCTAAGGGGCTGAGACTGTGCGATGCGCCCAAGATCACCCAGAGGGTTCCCATGGATGAGTGGGAAATCAAACTCTCATCCCCAGGGTCATAGTCCAATGCTACACTACACTACACTACAGTATACTGGTATATTTTATAATCACGCTGTACTAGTATTGTTGTCATCACAAAGTGCCTTGAGTGCTTCTAGTAGACTGAAAACCAAGATAAAAAATTGTTGCTATGTATTTTCAAGTCATTTCCAGCTTACGGCAACCCGAAGGCAACCCTATCACAGACATTTCTCAGCAAGATTTGTTCGGAGGGGGTTTGCCCTTGCCTTCCTCTCAGGCTGAAAGAGTGTAAACCTGCCCAAGGTTGCCCAGTAGGTTTTCCACGGCTGAGCAAGGATTCCAACCCTGATCTCCAAAGTCATAGTCCAACACTCAAACAACCACTAACCACACTGGCTCTTCTGTGTAAATCCACGTAAAATCTTACGTACCCTTACATAAAATAAGAAAATAATTAACTCACAATCTGGGGATACCTGCGGTTTTTAAAAAGAGGGATTACTCAATCCACAAGAAGTTAGACAGGCAGTTTCTTAGCACCAAAGGTTTTCTAAGCAGATTTTCTCATTACCAGGCAACGCTTACTTATGCCATAACACTTTCTGTGTCACTTTTTATTTTTGGATAGAGGACATTGGACACCTGTTTGATGCTCTTTGAAGCACAGGAACTCTGTAACAAGAGAGAGAACAGTGTTCCTGACCACACAGTATGAAAAAAAAAATACCAGCTATAGAAAGGAGTTCTTGCTCTGCAGGACAAAAAAGGATTGGCGTCATTCAAACATCCGTCTTCCTTTCACTTATATTATTGTGGTCTAAATCAAACTGCTAGTCCCAACCAGGATAAACTCACTGAATCAGCCAGATGTATATAAGTGCAGGCTTATCATTTTTCAGCTGATTTTATGCGTCTCATCTGCTTAGGACCAATATTTAGGCTATGAAGAGCCAAATCAAAATTATACCCTATTGTGGTTGATCTGGTTCCACAGAACAAGCAGCACATGGACTGCTTTTTCCTGGAGAAAGATAGCACAGCAGTGCTAAAGCCATCTGAAAAAATGGTTCTATTTCAAACATTTCAGCAACCACAGCTTGGTCATTGTCATACATGATGTATAAATCTTCCTTTGAATCCTCTTTAGCTAGTTATATGAACATTTTACCACGGTCGCTGCAGGAGAAAGCCATTTATTAACACACATTATTTGCCAATGCAGGTTTAACATTTGTATTACCAGTTAACCGAAACAAGAACGGCTTCCCATTTCATGTATAAAAAATTTCCTTATTTTCTTTGCATGAGTTGTTTAGAGTACTGTTCATCTCTTTCAAACAAAAAAGTGGGAACTTAAGAATGTGGACACTATATAAAAACCTCTGTTGGTCAGGATTCCCAGTTGCATTACAAAAAAATAAAAAAAAAATCCTCTCGTAAATTTTCCCTTTAGGAGTATAAAAGATCCTGTTAATATAATGTAGTTTAAGATTCATTTGTGGAACCCTCACTGTGGAGGGACAAAGAGGAAAACAAATTAAAAACATGCAGTCCATGTATCTTGCTAACAGACAAAGAGGAGAACAAAAGAAAATATTTGCAGTCCATATATCTTGCTGACAGTACAGGTGTGTATCATTTTAGAGACTGCCATAAATCAGAACCTCAGACAACATCTTCCACGATATTTGTCATAATAACAGGTATATTGCATTGCCTGTTATTAAAGGGTGATATTTGCTTCTTGGAGTTTCCTATCAGTCTAGTATTTTCAGACTGGGTAGGGAAGTTAGGAGAGGCAGCGTCTCTCTCAATCTTTCTCTCTCTCAAGCACTTACAGCTCTCCCCCCTCCCTTTCCTGCATAGGACTTTCACCACGGCTCACGGCTCACAGCGCACACAATTAATCACAAGGGAACCAACTTGCAAGTACAAAAGGTCTTTGGGAAGCACATTTTTTCTTCCCCAGTTATGTGAAAACTATCTGCTCTGGTAGCTCACATCGCTGGAGCCTGTGGCTGAGATGCCCCTTACCCACGAAGACAAACAGACCAACAAAACACACGTGCATTGTCTGGTTTTACACCTGTGCTACGAGATAAATCACAGAAACGACTAAAACTCACTGCTGTCGAGACTGTCTGCCCAGCGGCAATCCCTGATCTCATGGCAAGTTTGGGTACCCCTGTAAAGATTTGTCCAGTTCAAAATACCTGATGGTACGTTAACCCTGCCACAGAGAAAGCTGAGCTGGCAGCTCTGTAAAGACACATGCTGCCAAATGATACTGCCTTTAAGCTGCACAACAGTTTCCAGTAGTTCTGGTTTGAGACCATGCTCCATCTAAGTATCTCTCTGTATCTCTGTCCTATCTTGTTTGGTCTCCTGCCCTGCTTTGATACAGAGTGAGCCTCCCTTTGGGGCCACGGCAGAAGACTGACTATTGCAGGTTTTCCTCTTAGATTTGCTGCTGCTGTCGGCTTGCAGAAACTCTGATTAAATTAAAGCTCCGCTTGCATTCCTTGGGCAACACAGGAGGGGCTGTACGGCCATCACTACCATATCTAGGGTTTAGGCACAAGGTAGGAGATGGACAAAAGAAGAAGTATAGGGCTACCATGCCAACCCACACCCTTTCTTTCTGCTTTCCCTGATCTGGTTTTGGATCTTGAATGTTCATTCTCCCCACCAGTCATGTAGGGACAGCGGGGCATCGAGGGCGGTTTGCCCCAGGCAGCAATGGTTTTGGGGCGTCCTAGCCCATAGCCACGCCTCTGCGTGCCCTGGCCATACCCCATGCAGTGGCCATGCCTCTCATGCCACAGCCCCGCCCCCTCCACAAGCTCCAAGCTCTGCCACCGCTCCCCACCATGCCTTAGTCCCCTTCCCATAGACATTTTTTGATATTTGCAATTTTCCCATGTTGGAAGCAGGAGGTCCAGCACCTCAATCCTAACAAATGTAGAGGGCTGACTGTAAATGGAAGAGTTTTCACTTCTAGGAAAGAAAGTACAGTAATTTTCAATTTTCCCTAAACTTTCCCCTCCCCTCCCCCCGTGACCCATCCCATGATGAAATCTATTTGCCATCCAATTTCCAGATTTTGTTCCTCTCTAGAGCCCTACTAACATCTTGAGAAACAGATGCTGGCAAAAGGCAGAGTTATGAATCAGGCCTAAATATCTTCCTTTAACTGAAAGAAATCCTAATTGCTAGGGCCTTTTTTAACCCCTGAAAAAGACAGGAAATGTGCCAAGCAAAGTGTGAAGTGCTGAGTGCTATATCCATAAGGGAGCTATCACTCTCTTTTCCCCGCTGCACAAAGCTAATAAGTAGAAATGTTTGAAACTTGTTCTGAATACCCAGAAGTCACACAGCCAGGGAAAGAGTCAGTTCCTACCTCCGAGGGGTAAACTTGCTTTGTAATAAAGTATGTAGAAATTGCTTCCTAAATTTCACTTCTATCCATCATTGCTCTATTTACACACCAGCAGAAGCACCATTAGATGAAAATTCCAAAATTAGATAAGTGTCTGGGGAGGAAATGTCATTTTCCCTTTCTGCTTTTCTTTCAAAGTAGAGTTACTTGGGAAGTGTTTTTCAGACAAGTGAAAAATCTCTCTATTTTGCCTTGTTGTGCCTCTCGGACACCTGCTCATTCATTCAACAGAACAAGGCTTTAAAACAAGGCAGCATGAGCCACACTACAGAAACGTGGCACATTTATTTCTGTTTGGATGCCACCCCAATATATAGAATGGGACTGTTAGGTAAATCCCAGTGCGCCCTATGACAACTTTGATTCTTGCAAATTTACCAAACATCTTGGCCTTATCCAGAAGGACAATTCTAGCATCCTTAAGCAGGAATCCAGACTGAGAGTTATTTAAACACAGATCTGTTACGCATCATCTGTTGAGAGATTGTAGGTTTATGTGTGCTTGCTCGTGAACTGAACACACAGTGGTAAAACAAAAGAATTGTAACTTTGGAAAGAAAGGAAGAAGGAAGGAAGGAAGGCAGGAAGGCAGGCAGGCAGGCAGGCAGGCAGGCAGGCAGGCAGGCAGGCCAGAAAGAGGACTTCTAGTGAAAATGTATGATAGCATTGGGAACAGATTCATCAGAATCTTAATCCCTAATCAAGAACTACAAGTAGGTTGCTACATATGTGGTACAGTCCTTGCAGTATGTGTGTCTGTGTATCTTCAGAGGTATGGTGCCACCTCAAAACCCAACTATGATTTCTTGTTGGAAATTTATTAATGCTCAGAGTTCTATGCATGCGAAAAACAAGAAATTGCAGCTCTGAATTCTGGCAACAATTCAGATAAGTCCCCTCCTCTTGTAACTGCCTATGTTCCTAAAATGTCACACTTCTAAGCTTCACAGGGATAAAATTAAGCAAATATTATAACAATTCTATGAGCATTCCTTACTGCACACTTACTTTTCCAACCTCCCTTCTCAAAATAACAAAAACTCTTTAGTGCCAGGACTCCCCAAAGAGGGCATTCAAATGATATATCAAAGGGACTTTAAATATTATTGGTTTTAATGGCATGACAGCACACTGTGAGTATTGCACAACAATTTCTGCCAGAGGCTTAACGGGAGTCATTTTCGCAGAAATGTTGTTCTTCTAAGCAGAGTCATTTCTATTTAGACAACTGTCTTACCATAAATATATAGTTTAAAAAGGAAAAGAAAAGAAAACATCATTTATCCGGATTCAGCTTGGCCACAGACCCCTGTACATGCTGTTGGAGGGGATGGCTAGAACTTTTCAAAGTGCCAATAATTAAGTGCAGCCATGCTGTGATGTTACAAATGCATCATATTTTGTATACTATGTCCAGTTTGTTTCCATAGGCCAATGGTTCTCAACCTGTGGGTCCCCAGATGTTCATGGACTTCAGCTCCCAGAAGCCCTGAGCATTGACCATAGTGGCTGGGGCTTCTGGGAGCTGAAGTCCACAAACATCTGGGGACCCACAGGTTGAGAACCACTGCCATAGGCTAATACAAGCAAAATTAATTACCACTATTTAACATGCTGGCAGTCAGCTTGACAAAACAAGGTCAGAGATTTTTAGAGGTTCTCCTGTCAAGGACAAGGATGGTGTTATGACTACAGTAATTTAAACAACCAGATCTCTGAACTGTGCTGTATCTGAGCTGTCATCTGAATTAATGTCTCAGCGTCTACTTCAAAGTTTACAGAAATATTCATTCACTGTTTTCTCCCTCTTATTTCCCTGTTGATATTAAACCTAAGACTCAATGAGACTGACACAAGTATATACCAGAAAATACTGAGCACTGGCAAAGGTCATCTTTCACACTTAGGCTAACTGGAGACTTTATTCAAGCAGCATATGAGATTTCTTTAGCTACTGTATTAGGGATGGGAAATTCACTGCAACATTTAAAAACTGTGCATTTTCAAGAAACCCATGCAGTTTTACTCAGAACTGAGCAACTTTCTGAAGAACAACTGTGCAGTTCTAGGTCTGCTCCGGTCATGCCAATTTCATTTTTTGCACACATTTTTAAGAAAAAGAGGAAAAGACAGTAGAAGAATGGATGGATTAGGTACCAGGAACTAATAAATAAAGCTCTGTTTCATCTTGGAGTTTTGGGGCTGGTTTTCTAGCCTTGATTGATAGAAGGGTCCATTCCTTTTCATCTACTAGTCTAAGGAACTCCCAAGCCATGGACTGTCTGGGCCCTGAGTCTGAGCTTCCCTTCTTTCTTGACCTGCCTGCCTATTTGATGCCTGCTAATTGGCTTCATCCTTCTTAAGACCGCTCCTCTCTTGCTGTCTTCTCCTCTGCTACTCTTTCTCAGCTGCCTACCCAGAACTGGAGTGGAGGTCCATCTATGCAGGCAGAGGCCAGTCCCTTCTTGGCCGTGTGGGGACTGCGGCAAAGGATAATACAATTTAAGTTCCATTAGCAGCAATAAAGTAACTCCTCTTGGGATCCAGAGTGTCCCTGGAAGGTCCAGGGCATCTCTTTGCAAAGAACTGTACAAAATCCTTCCAAAATGAACTGAACTACAACAACATCGTATTGAAAAATCACTGTTCTTGATTTTGCCTTCTAGGGGATGCCTTGTTACCGTGTCGCTGGCATTCGCGGTCCAGTTCTCTTCCCAGAATCAGTAAAAATGAAGGTTGCAATCCTATGCATACTCACTTGGAAATAAATCTGACTGGGGTTAGTAGGATTTGAGCCTGAATAAGACTGTTCAGGATGATATTGTAAGTTTTTAACCCTAGTCTACAGTATCTTTAAGGAGAATCCCTACTTCATACAATAAAAATTTGGATTTTGAATTTTTATGCCTTTTCCATCATTTCACCTCTTTTGCTTTAACCCAGAGCCAGAGGAGTATGCTGCTTTCCATTTATCTCTCTGGGCTTCTTATCTTGAGATACTAATCAGATACACTGCCAGAAATTTCTCAATATCTTGATGACGTTTCTTCCACCGTGTAGTTTAATCATGGCAAAAAGGGTCATTCATATTCTCCCTGGCTTGCTAGTACAGGATGTTCTGAAGCTAGATGCATTGGAAAGAGGACAAGGGTTATGAGTAGGTGTTAGCGGACTGAGCTGGCAGGAGAGAAAGAGATACAATCACTCAGATACACAGTGAATTACGTAGGGGCTGTGGTTTTCATTTCAGACTGGTAGATGGTTTTTCTTCCTTTCTTCCCATCGCAGAAAAATTTGCTGAAGGTCATGTAATGCAGAAATAATTTACAGTTTGATTTTTGTCTTGGAGGCACACAAGGAAGTAATTAACATCTGTGTGTGCGCTCAAGCGTAAGATTTAAAATAGGCATGTTATTCTAACTGGTAAAGCTAGAACTAGCAATATACATTACATCATACATGAACTTTTATTCTGAGAAGATCTCATCCCAGACTAAATAAGCAGCACAGATGAACCTACTATGCAGAGTTCCCAGATGGCTTTGAGTGGATACTACAAAGACAATTCTGAATCTGACTAGCCTGATAAATCTAAGAAGGCTTCATTGCTGACAGAGTGCTATAATACAGTCAGACAAGATGACTGGATAGATGACCAAATTCACCTCTTCACCTGCAGATGTATCAGATTGTGCTATATTGATAGAAAGTATTGAGCAGCTTGTATGGCATGTAGATTTTGCCTGTATCATCCACATCAAATTGATCAGTACATTAAAAGTTGAGAGGAAAGAAATGCTCTATATCATAGAATCATAGAATCATAGAGTTGGAAGACACTCCAGGGGCCATTGAGTCCAACCCCCTGCTATGCAGGAACACCCATCAAAGCATTCCCAACAGATGGCCATCCAGCTTCTGCTTAAAAACCTCCAAAGAAGGAGACTCCACCACACTCCAAGGCAGCAGCTGAACTTGTGTTGGACCAGTTGAACTTGTGCAGAAGTTTCCAGTGTGCTTTTTCAAACTATCTAGATGTGTCTTACACTCATCTCTAGCTGGATATCTTGCAATAAAGAGATCTGACCTAGAAGTCACCTACAAAAAACAAAACAAAAACCTGGCTGGTTACTTGTAATAGTGTTTCTCCAAGTGGTCATGTCTACCCTCACACAGTTCATCAAGTGGTCATCTGTGCAGAGACCCTGCTTGTAAAGTTCTAGACTTGAATAGCTCTTGGTGAGAACCCTGTCCCCAGCCCTCCCGCCAAAGTTACTACCCCCTCAGTTTTGAAGATCACCAAGGAAATAGAAAGAAACTCATAAAACAGAGGAGGTAAGATGGGTTGTATGAGGACACAGATGAGCACTCAAAGAACCATAGTTACAGGTAAGCAACCTGTTTTCCTTCATTGTGGTCTCTGTGCCACGCACAAATAAATGATTAATATGTTTGCCATTGAAGGCAGGACACTGAAACAAAGACCAAAAAACTCCATGTACCTGGTTGATGGCTTGGTGTGAAGCTTATTAGAAGCTATCTGCTTGGCCATCTTCAAAGACTCATGCAAGCAATGGTGTTTAAGGAGAAATGCCCTGTTATGGACAGTTTTTCACAGTGAAGCCTCAGTAAATTGAATACTGCTAGACAACATGGTGCTCTCCAAGGCAAAATAACTATTTGGAATGGCCGTCAGACAACGTGATTTTTCTCCTAAAAGAAACACAGGATACGAAGACAAGTGAATCGGCCCTAAAAGGGTAAGGAGTGGGAAGGGATGAAACCAATATTTTCCCCAGAGAGACAAACAAAATAAAAGAAGAAAAGAGGAAATAGAAGAAAAAGGAAAAAGAATGGATAGACAGTATGAGAATGAGAAGGAGGCAATGAATTTGCTGCTTGAAAGCATTGCTAAGTGCAGAGAAAAAAAATTGTTTTTAATCTTATTTGTGCGCGTTTATGTGTGTGTGTTAGAGCTAGCTGATTTCACTCCCAGCCCCAAAGCAGACTATATAAGAAAACAAAGGAAGGATCTTTGAATTCTTCTCCTGCTCTGGGCTCTCTAAACCTAGATAAGTAGATATCAGAGCAGCTGATATGATTTTCCTCTACGTATAGAGAGATATAGGGGTGAGGGCTGCAATACGGCAATCAAACATATCACACCACTTCTGCAAAATGAAGAGGCACAATTCAGGAATAAAAAGATTTGTCACTCGGTCCATTAGATGAACTGGTAAAAATAACTTGGTAAAATAAAATTTTAAAAATTCAGTTGTGTGTGTTTTCCTACAGAAGAAACAAGAGGAAAGAAAATCTTGTTATTTAAATACAGTCGTAGATTTTTTAAAAATGTATATAAAATGGGGACAGATATCCAGATCAGAGTTGAGAAAAACAACTGGTCAGGCTGCTAAATGCTTCTAGGAAATGTTATCCAAAAAGGTAACATTCCAAGTGCTTGAGCCAGACAGACATTCAGTTGATCTCTCTCTTAAGAAGGAATGGGAGACTTTGGAATATCAGCTTCAGATATCACAACAGTTCACCCACATGAACTAAAATATATAAAAAGATAAGGCTGGAAGATGTCTTGAGTTAAGTTCTGGTGATCTGTGGCAAGAAAAAAAAAATATTCCAAGGGGGTTCAGGGTAAAGAAAAGGTTAAGAACCACCGACATGAACAATAATTTCTTCTCAATCTAAATAACAAGGGAAAGGATTCTTGTCTATATGCTGGACAAGGTAAGTTAGGAATAAGGAATTTCTCACTGATTGTTTTTATTTTTTTGACAGACAAGATTGTCTCTGTTTGGGTTCTGTTTCTGGTTGGGGTGTGTGTGTGATGTAAATGTGTTCAAGTTATTCCCAGGACATCAAATGACTGAATACATTAAGTAGTGTGTGTGCGTGCGTGTGTATGTCCATAGGGTAGGCTGAAGCAACAGCCAAAAGTTAAAGACCCATGTTCTTAGCATTTATCGTGGTTGGGAATTTTAACACCCAGGCATAGCTTGCAAAGTTATCACATTCATCATCTGTAATAAACTGTGCAAGGCTTTTCAGTGATTCAAAGCATGTTTGAGTCCCCCTCTTCCAGTCTAGCCTCTTAACAAACTGCTTCCCCAGCAGTCTGCAGCCACCAATGCTATACAGAACACCTGTTGTTCATTATTGTTCATTATTTACCAATCCCTGCTTTCACAGAGCAACCCAACAAAACAGAAAGGCTTGAAATTAAGAACCACAAGAAGCAAAACAAATGCGACCTCCCTCTGCTGCAGCCCCACAGCAAACAGATGAGAATGTTCTTTATATTGCTAAAACGGTGTTGCAGAAAAATCAGTCTTCCATAGTCTAAAGAACATGTAAGGGTTTCTAGAATGAATTATGCATCTGACGGTGCGTATATATAGAACAGAGCAGCTGAATTATTTAAGATTGCAAGGTCTGAATTTCCTGTATTATAAGAGAACATTTGCATTTGTGTTAATACTGTATGTGGCAATATACTGGCAATGTTTGCTAGCAATATCCAAATGAAAAGAGCGCATGAAAGTTTTCTAGAGGCACACAATTAGTGCTAATTCTCCTTTTTTAATACATGGGAAATCTCTGTCAATAGCCACAATGCCAAATGCCATGCTACTACAACTCCTTGTCTTTCCACAATATTTTCGGGGCTCCAAACTAACTGGCCGTGATGCGGACACAGATGAAAGGCAGCCAAAGAAATCCCCAGCTTGGTACACTGCAGCAACGGCATTCTTCCAGTCGGGATCTATTACTCAGTACCGTTCTATTTCACTGCAGACAGCGGTACCAACAGACAAGGCTAGGTGGCAGCCAAAGGCAGGGACAGCACTTTTGCTAGAGCATCAGAAAGGGCTTTCTCTTCTCAGCTTCACCTTAATGTACACATTTCCACTGCATCAATTATGGGCTAAAGATACCTAACAGCATGGGAGAAGCAGAGCAACCCTACCTGCACATCATCCACTCCCGCCATTTCAAATGCCAAGATGCAACAAGAATTAAAATGTGCTATAACAGTATTTTCTCCTTTATCATTTTGTTCATTTCAATCAAGCATTGACTGACAGTAAACACGTTTCCATATTCTATCAGGTTCCCATTCTCCACCGTACCAAATAGCTCAAAATACAACAGGCAGCCGACAAGAAGTTTGGATTCTGTTATTCACTTTCAATATATATATACATATTAGCCAAGATTAACTTTGGGAGGCACATGAACTAAAACAAAGTAGAAGTTAAGAATTATCTGGAAGTTCATTCCCAAGTATTTTCTTTTGTGGGAGAATCTGGCAAGTTCTAATTCAAGCACAACAGTTTGAAACCCACCAGTCTACACGCAGATGGCTTGCAGCGGAGGAAGGACAGACATACCATGTGAGGAGGAGAATGACACTCTGTTTTACAGAGACACAATAACATTTGAATTCTGTTGTTAGAGCTCCAACACACAAGAGGTGGAACACACACTCTGCAAAATGGAGGAAGACACAGATCTGAAAGCAACTTGCCACAACATTAAGCCTAAAGAATCCCCTTGTCAATTTCATTCTGAGGAGCCATTCCACTTACACCAACAGACAAGGAGCTTCTTCACGTTTTGGTTTCACATTTCTGTTCTTGTGGAAAGTGGTGTACAGCGGTGATGTCAGCTCAGCACGAATACTAGAACTGCTTCAGAGTTTGTAATCCTGCTCCCTCCCTATGCCCCAAAACGGGGCTGAGCATGGCTTTCCAGTTTTTGCTGACTGCCTGGAACAGTAATGTGCCGGTAGTGTCATGAAGCATCTGGCACTCCAACATACGTGGCTGGTAGACTTTATTTGGTATGGCAGATCCTATATTGTGTAAGCCCATGCAACTAGTCAAAATGATATAACAACCACATCTGGATCTGCAGCAACAAGGCAGCAGCAGTAATTTGGCACGCGTTGCACTATGAGCTAACAATCTGGAAAGCCTCTTATCTGCATGAACAGATTCGCCACTGAGCAAGATAGATGTTACACCTCTGACAATGCACAGTGTATAGAAAGAAGATTTCATATCAGGAGAAGGTCTTTTCGAATCAGCATTTACAACCATTTTGACCCATTACGTTCAGAGGCTAAAAACAACCCCTAAAATCTGAAGAGGTTTAGGTGATATAACTGTCTCCCACACCACACTGTGAACAAACAGGTTTTACAAAAAAAAAATAAAAATAGGAAACCAAGGATTGCTTAGGAATATCGCCTGATCATCAGTTTTTTCCCTTGTATTTACAAACAACTTGCTCACACAGTTAATAATCTGGAACATTTGGTTAGTGAATTAAGTACTGACTGACTGATTCTTAATTCTATATTTTGTTGAACACAGAGAGAAGCCCAATATTACACAACAAACTGCATATATGAAAGTAACAAAACAAAACAAAACCCTGTTTAAATCAACCAGCTGGTATTGGAACCACAGAGTAACCGCAGACCTTTTAAGAAAGCAGTGAATTCCAACCTTTTTTGGAAAAGAATTTGCCCTGAGGAAGAATTCTATTATTGTTGTTGTTGTTGTTGTTCCTGCATTATTAGCCTACTTGATCATGCTTACACATTGCCTTTGCAAACCAACAGGAGGAAACAAAATTGGACAAAAGTTCGTACGAAAGCACAGCGGTGATCCACACAGCTGGACACCGGTCTCCCAAGTCATGTGAAACATCAAACCATGAGAAACATGAATGAAAAGTTAATAGACCCACTGATATTTCTCGCTCCATGACATTGCTGATGGGAGAAAACAGCATCAATCCCAAACTGATCAGATCAAATAGAGAAATATTGTAAGTCCACAACCAACTGTATCATGCCATTTCACCAGTCTTATACCACAGATGTCCAGTCCTAGATAGCCATTTCAACATCAAACCAATCTAACACCAATACTACTAGTTCATGTCACCATAATTTATTGAAAGTAAGCTGTTGATAGTGTCAATTTATCAGGACACCACTTTTAGAAAGGGCAACTATAGTATAATTAATTTCCTTGCTTACCTAAGATGCCTCATGGTTTGGGTGGGGGAGATGTTCAGAATGATCCCTACCCTACCTGGACTATGAGCCACCCCTGATATCTATTATTGCAAACTTCCCAGTCTGAAGAATTCCAATCTCGAGTAATAAATTGCTATGCATGTTGCTAATAGGAGGACCTTGGCCTTCCCTCTCTGAACTTAGCAAACTTAGGACTAAGACACTCCAAAGCCCATGCTCAAAGACCAAAGACCAAGCCACATAACAGAAGCCCAACTTCTATACAGTCCCACATCTGCACATATCCCATGATAATCAGAAAGCTGTTAAGTTCCCCGTCCCCACCGAGCACCTTTCATGTTCTGCATTTCATTAAAGGATCTCCCCAAGAAGCAAACAGCTCAGCACTTACGGGGTTAAATGAACAGCCGAAAGCATGGGCAGTCTTCTGTGGCTATCTTCATCTGGGAAGCCTCTAAAGCACAGCATTGGATTCATCCCATCCCCTTGCAAAGCTACAGTGAATAATCAAAAGGGAGACGCACAGATAGCACTTATCTGTGGATGAGTGGGTGGTGAAGGGGAGAGGTGGGCGAACTTAGGAAATCACCAGACTGGAGATCTTCTTATTGAAAAAAAGACAAGAAAAGTGAAGGAACAGGTAAAAAAAAAAATCTTCTTATGTGGTTTTCCCATCCACCCCCCTTCATACCCCTCAACAAAACACTTGATGCCAAACCAACAGGAAAAGAAAGCAGCCAGGCTACATAAACTCTGCAGCTAAAAGGCAGTTCACATTAATAAAACTGTCCCTAATCTGTCTGGAAACTGCAGTAATTCACAGCTCACTGCGGCGTTTGGAGGCAAAAGGGAGACTCCAGGCAGCAGCAAATGCTGCAGTAGAAGCACTGGCCACCGCTGCCGCAGCAGCAGTCAGCAGAACCGGAAGAAAATCAGAACATCTCAGGCCTGCACGGAAATACATAGAAGCTGGGACCACAAAACTATTCTAACAGGTGTCCTTTAGTTTAAAGGGCCCATGGCATTACAGAGCACAAAGAAGGTCCCATCGTTCCCACATTATTGTTCCACTTACCTTTATTCTAATATGTGCATGAAGTAATTTAGCACAGAAGGTTTTACCACTACTATTCTTTGGAAAGCTCTGAGGCTTGGTCTTCCTGTTACAATTGCAAATGTTGACAATCTGATTGTCAGACAAAACAGTTAAAAGAGCTCTGCTTTTCTCAGGTTTAATACCACTGAGTCCTGCTATTGTAGTTGCTGTGTGTCTTCAAGCTGTTTCTACTTATGGAGATCCTAAGGTGAACCTTTCACATGGTTTTCGGTGTGTGATGCACCCAAGGGATTTCCATGGCTAAGTGGGGAATCAAACCCTAGTCTTCAGGGTGGTAGTGCCACATTCAAAACACTACACAACCCTGGCTCTGAAGTCCTACTACTACCACCTTTAATTTTATGCACATGGACGTACATATAGCTGGCATATAGAGAGATATGAAAACCAGTATGAACAGCAGTGGCTGGAAGCTTGTGGATGAGAGCAGGTGGACAGTGGCTGGTGGTAGTAGTAGGAGGTAGCTCTGAAGCAATGAGTCAGCAGCCACAGCAGCAAAAAATAGTGGATAGAAGACATAAGGTACCCTGTTTTAATTCCCCCAGCAGCACATCCCAACAGGCAGGAAGAAACCAAGCTAGGAGGCTATTAGAAAGGAGTGGCCAGTATGTCAACAGAAGGTAATAGGCGGATGAAAGAGAGGTGAGACTCAAGATGAGACTGAGTGAGGTGTGTGTCTGTGCAAGGCTATACAACCAGGAATGGGTGATCTTACAATTCACATCAGTCCCACCCATTGTTAATGATGGAAGATGGGACTTGAATTACAACATCATCTGGAGCTGCCTACTCACAAGCTGCCTACCTTGGTCTAATCCCTTGCCTTTTGAAGAATGAAAAGATAGGAATGGGCAAGTATTCATAGCATTTCATCCCTGTAATCTAGGAATAATTTTCTGGAGAAGCTAAAGTCTCTATCAGACTAAGAATTTCTTACAGTCTGTGATTTATAAAATAACATTTTTTCCTTTCCCAGCATCAACACACATAGACTTGCATAGGCTTATAGGTAAAACACACTAGATTTTGCTTTCACTTTTAAAAAAATCATGTCTTGGCATAGAGATAATAGCAATCAACGCATGTATGTTGATTTATATTCTGCCTCCTTATCAGTCTTTCCCCTGAATGATTTTGTGGCAGCCAAACAATGGGCAATTTATATTTTTCCTAAGGCTAGAGTCATTGCTGTTTCCCCTTTTTCCTGTGTAGAGGGAGTAGCTGCTGTGGCCTGAGTCCCAAAGGACCCCTGTGTAAAGACTTGGGACCTTTCCACAGCATACCTTGATCTCGCGCTGTCCTACTGCAATCCCGGCAGTGCCATTGCTGGGATGGGAGTGGGACCGAACACTCCCCTCTGCTCCTGGCTGGCTGCCAGAAGATGAGTAGCGTTCAGGACATACTCTTTCCTTCCACAGTGCAACTACCCTCTTCCCGTGTTGCACTGAAAAAGGAAGATGGGGTTCTACCCTTCACACACGGATGCTGGTGATATGATCATTGTATGAAGGGAGGCCATTACTGGATTTTTTCCATTAATAGCATATGGCGCAATAATGACAACCGGGGATGCGACATGAACTGCAACAACAATGTGTGGTGGCACACATCGTGGATTGGCAACAACGTGCCCCCATGCTGGGAGGGCACTGTAGTATGGAAAGGGCCTTAGTTTCTGCAAGCAGAGCCTATTAAAAACCAGGGCACAAGTCAGCTGAGACTCCACATCGTAACTTATCAGACTCAAGGGCTAACCTAACCCTCTTTATCAGAGCTAATACTATTATCAATTGAGTCTTCAGCTGACCCCTTTCACTAGGGCTGGGAAAGCCTCTTATTGCATTTGCTTGTCTTAATGGAAGCTCTTTAACATCCAGCTAGGGCACCTGCTAGCAAGCTGGCCCCATCCAAAAAGCAATATATAAACAAGACCTAGTTATATTCAAACATGACACAACAAGGAATAGCTTCTAGATACTGCTCTGGGGTATCTGTGAATCCTTCTGAACAGCCCGATTCAATCAACCATCTGTACTAATAAGCAGGCCTCCTAAAATATATATGCTTGTGTATGTGCGTGTGCATGGCAAAACACAACATCTGCCCACAAGCTCCTGGCAATGTTTGCTTACACAGTGATCATGTGCAAATATAATAATTTATCATTCCATTTCCTTGTGATGAACAAACAACACAAAGGTGTTCTGAGCCTAGATCCTGAAGGAATGTTAATTTCAGTGCTCTGTCAATGTCTTGAATAAGCTGCACATGCCTCACCGTAGTTTCATTTTCAGGCAGACTGATAAATCACAGTTCTCATTGATGTCAGAGTAAACTAGAAGGAACAAGACTAAAGAGGCCACATCTATTTGGCTCAGGCTTACGTTTGTCAAGAATTGTTGTAGCTAAGTTGCTGGATAACTAGGTCCCATTCCTGAACACACAGGGATGCTGTCAAACTCTAGCTTTAATGCGAAGCATAGGTTTCTGCTACTGAAGTTCAAATTTCACCGTTTGGAACCACATCATAAGACACTTAAATTTTGACTACATAAAACTGAGGCCCACACATTTTATATTTTAGATGCATCTTTAGTTGTTTTGAAATTTGAGAGGCATCCGATTTGAGTGCAATATCTGAAAAATTTAAAAGAGATTTACTGAAATTTACTGAATTTACTGAAACTTACTGAATCTGCCCTGGGCCTTGTCATCAGCTGCTTTGCAAACCTATTCCACCAAACTGCTTCCTCCTCCCACTCTCCAGCAAGAAAAATATGTCAGGGTGAAAAGACGAGCTTCCAAGTAGTCCCAAGTAGCCTGGAACACAAAAATCCAATGTGAATTAATTTTGTGAAGATTATCATATGCTGCCTTGAGCCCACTTGCGTCCTTAGCCACAGGACTACTTGCAGTTGTCCCTCGCCAGTAGCTCACCAAGTGCCATCCAACCTGGGAGTCTCATCTTCTGGCACTATCTCTTGTATCATTTTGCATTGTCTCATCATGTGACTTTAATGCTAAAAAACATTCAGAAGACATTTACCCTGTCTCCTTCAAGAGTACTAACAAGTCTTAACAATGGCCATTTCTACATGGCACCAGGGTCCTGTAATGGGGACGGGATGGCACTGGTCCACAAGTCATGCTTTTCCACTATGTTGTCACAGTCTCGCTGCCAACCCATCCCCACCCGTTAAGTGCCCGTGATCGTGGAATGCTCCCCTCACTGCCAGCCATGCAGAAAGGGCGGAAATGCAATGGAGGTGCTTCCTTCCCCAGCGCAACACAGGAAAGAGGCCAGCTGCACTGCAGAAGGAAGGTGTACGTGGCTCAAGTTCCCTTCCGTAAGGAGCCAGATGGGTGCGGAGAGGAGCATTCCTGTCGCGCTTCCATCCTGGCAAAGGCACTGCCAGGATTGCAACAGGATGACCACGGAATCCGGAAAGGGGCCCTTGCCATTGTCTCCAAGAGATCCTCCACCAGTGTCACACACACACTGCTGCTGCCCGTAGCTGTTTGGCACATTGAGTCTGGTTTCTCAGCAAAAGCTTGTCTGACATGGCATTGCTGACATGGCTATGCTGAGGGTAGCATTGCTGCCCTCAGCATAGCCTCCTGCCTTACAGGAGCCTCTCATCCCACCACTGTGGGAAGGTAGTGCCATGGGACGCTAACACTGTATTGTCTTGGATAGCTTCTAGTTCTCAAAACCAGGGGAGGCTGCTCCAGCTGTTTTAACTCTGTTTTTAACCATGGTTTTTAAAACTATCCTCTAAGGAATTATTTTAGTCTTTTTAACTCATGTTTTTATCTGATTTATTTGTTTATATTCATTGTTTTAAATAATGTTTTATCTGTCTTGCATAGCCTCAGGAGACCTGGCAGGCTAAGAGGCAATAAATAAAAGTTTTCAATAAATAATGAACAATTAAATTTCCATGTACAATTGGAAGGGAAGTAACCCTGCTCCCCTCTGTAGGGGTTTCCATTTATCTTCCCATTTCCTTTTATCCTGTTGACTGTGGAAGTGGCACACAGAGAAGAGTTCAGGCTTTTTGAAAGCATATTGAGAGTGGCCCTATCTCTTTTTCTTGAAAACCATTGTAATCATTTTTTTAAAAAAAAATACTGGGTCCTGCTTGCATCTTTCCATCCTTCCTTTTCTGATAAAAGCAGGTCAGCTTTAGAGATGTTCTGCCCTTAAAAATCTACTCAGGGTGATTCTCTCGTCCTTCTTCCACGAAATATGGTATACACAACAAGGAAAGAAGGGTGATGTTTTGTTGGGGGAACCTTGGTATTGAATGTGCTGCGAGCTTTTGGAACTGATGATAACTTTCTTCATACAAAGACATGAAGAGCAAAAATAGATAAATGGAGCGTTTGTGTTTAGATCTATGCAGAATCTGGATGGCCATTTGCTGAGGATGCTTTTAGTGTGTGTTGCTGACATAACAGGGTGTTGGATTCAGCGGCCGTTATGGTCTGTTCCAACTCTGTGATTCTAAACTGAAGCCAAAGCCTACAGTGTGGACTCAGATTCTCAATCTGTGTTCCAAATACAGACAGAAGCACTCCCAATACAGCACTAATAAATTATTTTCCATCCCATGAAATGTCCCTTTCCATATGTCTCAGGGTAGCAATTCAACATTTATGTAAATGACACATAGGTATACATTATACCAAAATATCTTCTTCTTCTGGTGTGCTTTCAAGTTGTTTCCTACTTATGGCAGCCCTAAGGCAGACCCATTGCAGGGTTTTCTGGGGCTGAGAGTGTGGGACGTGTCCAGAGTCACCTAGTGGGTTTCCATGGCTGAGGGGTTTAAATCAGGAGTACTGTTTCTGAAGAGAATGAGAGAACCTGATGAACTTCTTTGTTTCTTACAAAAATAGGGAGAGGAGTGCATTTTAAGGACAGCAAAAGCACTATCAAGCCACTTCCAACCTTTTTAAAATGTCTTATCTTTACCTTTGTTTTCTCTGAAAGATGGGCACAAAGATAGCTCAGGAAGAAGCTTTAGTGGTTACATTTTTTTCTTAGAAATATCTTGTTCCTAAGGTATTTGAGGGGGTCTCTGTGACCTCTGACTCAACCATGCCAGATGGCATCACCAAATAATACACACCCAATCCTTCCAACCCATTATTGTTTCTTCTGCCTTCTTATCTTCTGCCTAGTTCTTTATCTTCCCATTTATCTGGCAAAGAACAAAAGGTCAGATTTTCAATAAGACTGAGACTCAATCCAATTATTTGTCCCAAAGAGAGTTCACCTGCTGAATAGGTGGGAACTTGGCAAGTTAACACGTATGTTAGCTCCCAGTTCAGTGGGACCTTGTTGTTGCTGTGGTTGTTGTGTGTATTCAAGTCATCTGCAACTTATGGCAATGCTAAAGCTAAAGCAAACCTATCATAGAGTTTTCTGTGGCTGAGAGTGTGTGATGTGCCCAAACCAGTGGGTTTGCATGGCTGAGCAGGAAATTGAACCCTGGTTTCCAGGGTTGTAGTCCAAGGCTCAATCCACTACGCCGTTCTGGTTCTGTTTGGTGGACCTGCTGTACTTGAAACTAAGAACTGAATTTAACAACAAGGATGTTGTTACTTACTGGAAGCCTCTTTTCCTGACTAACAGTTGTCTCAACCCAAAATTCACAAGTGGCCTTTCCACACTATACTGTTATAGTGCCATTGTTCCACTTTCAACATCCTGTGGGATTCTGGGGTCTGTAGCTTACTGAGGCCAAAGGGCTCTCTGGCTGGGAATTCTAAAGGCCCCTCACAAAACTGCAAACCCCAGGATTCCATAGGAGGTTGAAAGTGGAATAATAGCACGATAACAATGCAGTGAGGAAATGGCTAAGGTCTGTGTTAATTTAAGAAATAAATACTCCATTTCCCCATTGCTGAAAAAGGAAAGAACAAATGAAGGAATGAAAAGGAGAAAGAAAGAAAAGAAGAATAAAAGGGAAAGGGAAGGGAGAGAGTTGCTTGAAAGGAGCTTCCCCAACATAAAAAGCATAAAAGAAAGCACGCACCTTCCCAAGACAATAGTTTATTCAAAAACAAATACAAAAAGGAGAAAAACTAAGAGATAACAAGTAAATAAGACAGAGCTGAATGTTTCAAAAGAAAGCTTTCTAGGAAGATGACTTTGAGTCCCACCTATAACATATCATCAGTTAACAAAACCTTTCATTTGTTGCCACCAACAATGCTTCCAAGAGAAACAGCATGAACAAGATGTGGAACACCACTGATTTTAAAATATAGGACAGATTCAGAATTGATACGTGTGTTTTCCAACTTTTTAAAAATAATTGCTGTAATTATTCTGACTCTAATTATGCTGTAATTATTATTCTTATTCACCTTCTTATCCACTTCATTCGCCTTCATTCTCTCATTATGCATGTGTGGTCTGAAGCCAAAGCAGTGTGTTGTTGTTTCTGAGCAGTATTATCAGTTTTGTAAGCTGATGTAGTTTTGCAGCTTGAGCATTGGACTAGGACTCCAAAAGACCAAGGTTCAAATCCTTGCTTGACCGTGGAAACCTCCTGGATGACCTTGAACAAATCACACTCTCTCCGCCCCAAAGAAAGACAATAGCAAACCCTCTTGGAATAAATCTTTTCAACAAAACCCTGTAATAGGGTTGCCTTAGGGCTGCCATAAGTCAGAAATGACTGGAAGGCACAGAACAACAACATTCTCGGTTATAAGAAGGAAAGCGGATTAAGGGTAGAAAGGATCCAGCAACACCTTTGAGACTGACTGCTGTGTTCAACAGGCTCAAAAGATGCTGTTAGATTGCTCCTTCCTCCATCCTTTCTTTGGCCATTTCTGCACTAATCCGTTATAGCGCTATCATTTCACTTTCAACATCCTATGGAATCCTGGGGTTTGCAGTTCGGGGGGGGCGGCAGCCCCTCCCTGAACTGCAAACCCCAGGATTCCATAGGATGTTGAAAGTGGAATGATAGTGCTATTAACAGTCTAGTGCGGAAATGACCTTTCTTATGTCGAAACACACTAACTCGGCTATCTTCTTAAACATTATATCTATTTTAAGATGAAGTCAGAATGTAACCTAATGAAAAAATATTACCAAATGACTAATGGAAAAACCCTAAAGTTTGGCCCACTGTCTCAAAATTAGAGGGATTCTCAATGCTACCACCCACCCAGGTTCATACACCATGAGAAAACTGGACATGTATTGGACATGTGGAGCCGTGACAAACATGCTTAAAGGACACCTGAACTGGTCATTTCTAGTAACATTCTAATTGATACTGAATGCTCTTCAACTGTATGGTATATTACTCAAAGTGACAGGAACTCATGGTTTTGCATTATATTCCTATCTGTATGCAGAGCTGGTGATATAAGCAAAAGAAAAAAAAAACTTAGTTCATAGTTCTGGACCCAGTAAATCTACCCAGTGCAATCACGTGCCAAGAAAATTTAATATAAACCATTTCATTGCAATCTTGCTCCTAATCCTGAAGCTTAAATTTACAATATACCCAAGCTTGCAATTTTTGGAAAATTAGCATTGGCTTATTGAAAAGATAGCCGTACTTTCTGCGTCTTTGTAGAATATCAGGGGTAGGCTGATATCTCAAATTTTGCATTGCTGAAAAATTCCTGTCCCTGTCCACACCATCCTGAGGCTCACTCTTTTTCTCTTTCAGCCTAATTATCTGAAAACTCTGCAGTATGCCCTTACTCATCTCCTGTCCCTGAGGGTCTGTCCCTCTGTAGATGGCATAGATGGGACATAGGGGAGACATCATTATGTATCAGAACGTCTGGAATATGACGGTGATAACTAGAAGAAGCCATGTGGCTAAGAAAACATGGCTTCGTAACTTTAGATGTTGGGTGGAAGACAGAATTTCAGCAGCTCCTTCTTCTGTGCAACTCATCTGTTAAACTTCTTAACCCCTAGAAGTACCTGGGGTTTCTTATTCATAGGGTTGCCTTAAATCAAAGTCAACTTGACAGCAGTCAACAACAAACTCTTTTTCATGTGATCGTGGTAATGATGTTTTTTTGTGCAGCCATGGACTTTGAAGGCAGAAAAGAAACTTGGCCTGGGAAGCCACCAGGATACATTATTCATTCTAGGTTTGCAAACCATTTATCAAGTGTCACAAGGATAGATAAAACATTCACGAACAAGGTAGCAAGAGTTCAAAAGGCACACATTGTGAAGACTGACGGGCAAGGGTCAGGATCGCTGCTTCTTTGCACTAGAGTTTTATTCCAAAGGACAGCTTCTCAGCACAAGGTATGTATTCCAAAGAAAAGCTGCTTAGATCAGTCAAAGCTACCAATTAAATCTGACTTTCAGATTTCACAGGACGGCTGCTTTTGTCTTTTTGGTGTGGCTTGTTTGGCAGTCATAAGAAACAACCAGTCAACCATGTTGGACATATTCCAGAACTAACCAAGAGAGAAAGCATCACCAATCCAGCTACCTAAATCACGAGGTTTCCACAAAGCAATCCTCACATACTCAGAGGTACCTCAATCTGTTCCTCTGCAGTTGTTGCCATGGAAATCTCATAAATTCTGCCTATAGGGAGAAGTTAGGGGGGAGATTTCCTAAGGTATGGATGGAATGACTCCATGGAAACCAGTCCTTACTGTCAGAGGGGGCGGAGGAAAGGAGTTTGTGTAGGAAGAAAGTGAGAGGATAATTATCTTGATCTGTGAAATTAGTGCCACATACACCAGGGTTGGTTGTCACTCAAGAAAAAACAGCCACTGCTTCACAAAAGGCATCAAAAGACACGGTGTGATGGATGTTATCCTGAGAACCTAGTTAAATGATTACTGATGATTCAAAACTCCTGCAGAGGCAGGGACACTGTTTGACAAGACACCTGTATGAATATCCATAATGCACCGATTAAATTTTTAAAGTACTAAAGGTAAAAAGTTCGGGGCAACATGGCGAAAGTTCAGTGACGTATGAGACAAGCCACAAAAAATCAGGGGCTGCTGAGCAGCAGAGGGAGAAAAATTCCATGCCCTCTGTTCCTTCCAAACTCTATCCAGTAGCGGAGCTGCTAAGAGGCTCTGAAGCCATCATCCCCTATTAATCATGTTCTCAATCAACTGAATATGATTCTGTGGACGGATCCTTGTGAGACCTCTCAAACTTTTTGCAACAGTACAAGCCAAAGTAAGTCACACAATTGGAAACAGAAGTCTTGATGAAACTGCCCATATGAGCAGGCTAACCAACCTCTTGCAACGGCCATCCTTAATTCAAAGCCAAAGTATGCCACAGCTACACACTGCCATGCATGGAGTAATTCACGTTCCTGACTAGTCCCAATAGTGTGCATTCACACGGTTAACTATCTTTGTGCTGGAGCCGTAAACCAACTGGGGACAGACTTCAGAACATTTTATTGCCATTTTTCAACTGCTCTAGCAGTCAGGTGAGCCATGTGGCATGGAAAATGACTGCATTCATTATTGAAAAGAAACTGCAAGCCCCCACAGGCTTGTTTTGTGTTAGTCTTTTGTGATGAATTGCTCAGAACAGCCACTTCCTGTGGAGGCCAGACATGAGCAGCTGATTTCCCAGAACAGTTGTGGGCGGCTTTTTAAGGCCATGTGTGTCCCCCCACATCTTGTGGATGCTCATTTCCAGCAGGTAATATTTCACACGGCAAGTGGCAGACTGTATTTCACTGCTACTAAGGCCTTTTATTGAAACATGCGCATATGTGCTTATGTTCCAAGCAAAGCTGCATAACAGCAGCTCTATATTGGCAAAAGCACAGATAACAACACAGCCAGTTGGCTGGCGAACCTATCTCTTTACACTGGCAAACTATGCCTCCTCCGGTAATTAACGGCTAGCCATTTATACAGAACATGCCACAACAGACTGCAACATTAACAGGAGGGTTGCTGAAATTCAGCAGCCTTAATTTAATAGTTTAACCAGACATGTCAAGAATGAAAACCCAGGTTTTCACAGAGCCTATGAATGTGGTGTATAAATGAGGCATCTGATATAAACCACAGGTTGCTGTTGTTGTTGCATGCCTTTTCATGAGGCATGCAACAACAACATTTCCAACTTAGGGTGACCTTAAGGCAGTGGTTCTCAACCTGTGGGTCCCCAGATGTTTGTGAACTTCAGCTCCCAGAAGCCCTGAGCATTGACCATAGTGGCTGGGGCTTCTGGGAGCTGAAGTTCACAAACATCTGGGGACCCACAGGTTGAGAACCACTGCCTTAAGGTGTATCTATCATGTGATTTTCTTGGCAAGATTTGTTCAGAGGGGGTTTGCCTTTGCCTTCCACTGGGCTGAGAGAGAGTGACTTGCCCAGGGTTACTTAACGGGTTTCCCTGGCTAAATAGGGATTCTGTTCTCCAGAGCCATAGTCCAGTTCCCAAATGCTGGCTGTCAACCACAAGCAGAGTTATTCATTGAAATATAATAGCACAAGAGGGACAAATGGAGAGGCCCTGAAAAGCAGGAAGGAACTGAAGGCACATAAGCATGGGTATAATTTATAGAGGAAATAGTGGATGGAAGAACAGCTAATTCACTTTCCAAGTTTTCTACCACATTCCTATCATTGACTAAAGAATGATAGGTTATTAGACTTTGAGAAGAAGTAATATAGACATTCAAGTAGGGGGCCTTTGTACACTGATTTGTGCTAGCTTAATCATAAGGTAGACCCACCAAATAAATGGTTTCAGCAAAGTTCAGGTCCATTTGAAATGGCACTGCCATTTCAAACTGAGCCATTCCTTCTCTTTAAACCAGTCTTTCACATCTTCTTTATTGGTACTTAGGCATTTTAAATTCCATCCACAAACAGCCTGTTAACTGCCATTTTTACAGTTCTTGTTAATCCTCTAATTTAAGTCAATATACTTCCTTTTCATCAGAGACTCTCCCGTTAATCACGAAAGGCTTTAATCTATCTCCTAGCTTTCAGCATGAAACCATTCTATTTCAAATATAGCTTTAGCCTATTCTTTTCTAATTGAGCAATCGGCAGGACAAACACAATCAGCAATTTAACACGGATCTGAAAAACAGAAACTCAAGAGAGATGATCACAATGAAATATGCATATGCGATGACATTTTGGAAGCAGCAGAATTTGGTTCCTAGCAAAGGGCTGTAGATGCAAAAAGTTACACACCATTACACAGACAGTACTTTGCACATTTTTTTTAAAATGCCAACAGCATTAGTTACACTCGTAGCGGTACTCCAAGTAAAACTATTAACATGGATTTCCTACATTGCTGTGAATATACATTTTTCCTGCTGGCCTCTTCTGTTTCCTGTCCAGAGATTAAATATATATATATATATCCAAAGCTTTTCCAGTTTCTGGGCATCAAGCTCATAAGGACAGTAAGGAGAAAGAAATTCTGTTATATAAACATTCCCACTACTGCAAAAGACCCAAGCAAGCCAAGCTTTCCCAAAGTTTGCTCTCTTTCTTACAAAGGATGTTTCTGTGTTTAAAATGCAATCTTAAACATGTTTATTCAGGTTGGAAACATGCAGCCCTCTCAATTTGGGGGATTTCTGGGACTTGGAGTCGAACAGAATCTGGAAGGTTGTATGATTTCCACTCCTGGTTTAGAACTCAAAAGGAAGAGTTCCAAGGTCTTAGTTCTCATGTTGGAAAATATGCCTCCCGAGAATAATGGCAGCTCTTTGGGCACACGGTTGCCTTGCTGGAGTTCTATTTGTAGCTAAGTGATAATTAGGAGATTTATCAAGTCATGCTTCTTCAAGGATTGAAGGTCACTTTTACTTTTTAAACGCCATATCAGTTTACTCCCATTACATATTAATTCCATATCAACTTCTCTTCCATTCATACCATTATTCCAATGTCAATACTAATATTACATATGTATATCTATATAAATATCTATGTATCTATATTATAAATCTCTGTCGGTTATACTTGTATCCCTTATTTTCCAATACAATTTATTTTTCATAGTGTTTAGTCCTTCTAATCCTCTAAGTCAGTTCTTGCTAAATTCCCCATTTCTTTCCCCATAATTGTGCAACTTCTTCGCACTCTCCCTTCATTTGTTTTAAGGTTTTGTTATTTAACAACACAGACCATTTCTGCACTACACTGTTGTAATGCTATCATTCCCCTTTCAGCCTCCTATGAAATTCTGGAGTTTGTAGTTTCCTGAGGCCAAAGAGTTCTCTGGCTAGGAATTCTAAAAGCCCGTCCGAAACTGCAAAGCCCAGGATTCCATAGGAGGTTGAAAGGGGAATAATAGCACTATAACAGTGTAGTGCAGAAATGGCCATAATATCAAAAGTTTAAATACCCATTCTTCCTGTGATGGTATCACATTACTTTTCCATTTTTGAGCATAGGTCAGTCTGGCTGCCATTATCCTATACAGCAAAGTGAAAGTCACTTTTTAAAAAAAAAAAAAAAATAGCCGAAGATTGCCATCAAAACACTCTGAGCATCACCAAAGATCCCCTTTCCAGAGACCAGCGGGCCACAAACATTCAGTTTTAGCAGAGGAGTGTCTTACACTTAGACCACAGCATCCGTACAAGGAAAGTCACAATGGTTGCCGATACTGAGTCATATCCCTCCCATACCCAGCTCAGTATCATCAGCTCCGATTAGGTGTGCCTCTCCAAATTGTCTCCTGCTGCAGGGATCTATCTCAACTCTGCTGCTGCTAAACTTTTAGCTGGAGGCACTAAGGAGTGAAGTGGAAATCTAATAAATTCAGAGCATACCCCCCTAAAGACTGGAATACCCCTGGTCCTCCTGAAGGGACATTTTTCTTACATCCCCAACTTGGATCTCTTTAACTGAAAGGGCCATAGCTTAAATCCGTTGATGGATAATGGGACTGACGCCACTTCCTTTCAAAGATGGATCAGTACTGTGTTAGACAGGGGTGGTTGTACTCTTTGGATTTTAATTACAGGGCTAATGCTGACTTAATATTCCTGAGGGAAGAATCCAGGCCCTTTCTTTCTTCAGATTCAAGAAATAAAATTCCCGGAGGCTAATTCATTTTTAAATCTGGAGAAGCTAAATTAATATGGGTTGTAGCAGTAGCAACTGAACGCTGGCAGATGCCAATAAATTTAAAAAGATGGCAAGACAGTGGAAAGTGGAAACAGACCTGAATCAAGTTGACAAATTGTGGGTAGCATTAAAGGGATTATGTTCAATGCTCCAATCTCAGATTTTTATCAAAGACCAGTTTAAAAAAAAAAAACAGAAGAAGAAAAGAATAGACATTTATATCATACACACTGCATGAAGCAGCCCCAGCTGCTGCTTTTAAATCACCAGAAAACTACTCTACCGAGGCTGAACTGGAATGAATGGGGGCCGCAGAAGGTCATGATGCTGTCCTGTACAATTCCCATTCAACTCAATGGGCTGTGCACAAGAGAAATTCCTAGTGGAAGGAGTGATGGAGATTACGTTTGTTCAGGAGATTTTGGGGGTGAATCTCATCTCCTCCTAGAATTTAATTGAAAAGGATGCAAATCCCAATCAAAGAAGGATTGTCTGGCTCTTCAGGTCTGCTTATATATTGGTTACACAAAGTTTATTCAAGAAAAGGCCTTCTAAATCAGCAAACTGTTGGAGATGTAATACTGGTAACGTTTCCTTATATGCATTGGAGTTGTTCCATACTAGCTACACTTTGGGAGGCAGTAATCACATAAATAAATTTTGTTTTAGGCAGTTCTCTGATATCCAGGGATGTGCATGCTCTTTTGAATTATTTACCTGTTTCTTGGTGCTTAACAAATGGCCAGCAGAAGTGGATTTTTCCTGCCCTTTTGACTGCTAAAAGGTTGATACAGTCAGCCCTTCATATCCACGGATTCTGG
The DNA here is from genome assembly GCA_948472985.1 of Iguana delicatissima. Taxonomy (NCBI): domain Eukaryota; kingdom Metazoa; phylum Chordata; class Lepidosauria; order Squamata; family Iguanidae; genus Iguana; species Iguana delicatissima. Next base: position 424,035 of record CAOKZL010001096.1, on the reverse strand, counting down.
ATCCACAGATTCAAACAACCACAACTTGAAAATATTCACCCTCTCCAAAAAATTCCAAAAAAGCAATCTTCGATTTTGCCATTTTGTATAAGAGATGCCATGTTACTACATCACTGAACATAACGGACCTTGAGCATTCATGAAGTTTGGTATCCACACGGGGTCCTGGAATGGAACCCTAGCAGATACCAAGGGCCCACTGTCCTTCATTACCGGAAAGATAATTTTTATCTTTTATCGTGAGCCGATGGACAGAAGATCTAACAACACTTGCAACATTTGAAAAAATGATGCATAGACAAAATTTATAAATGGACTTCTACTAGGACATTTGGTCATATTTTACAGAAACTTATGACTAATGTAGGCATTTTTCCTTCTTTTGTGTTTTTTTTTTCCTTTTGTGGTTTTATTTTTATTTTATTTTCCTGCTTTTTGTTATGCTGGAAAATTATTGTATGTACATGATAGCTATATATATGCGCGTGCATGCACGCACACGCACAAAACTAAATAAATTAAAAACATTATGTTTTGCAAAAATTGGCATGACAAGTATAAAGATGTATTCATCCCAGATAAAATATCCATATGAAATGCTCAGATCTGTATGCTAACATTATTCTGTAAACATTAGATAGTATTTATATAATTTTGGAAATAAATTTTCATTTTCTTTTGGGTTCAGTCCATACCAATCACCAAGACACATCCAGGATTTTCAAAAGAAATGCAAGAATCATCCTTATGATTCTGAGATGCAGTGACTTGTCAAGAAACAGCACTTAAATCTGAACGCAGATCTTCAGTTCCACTGTACAATTTGGAGCAGATCCCTTTTCCTCTTTAAAATGATCCCCAGGATACAGAAGTATTTCCAAAGATGCTACATTTGTTTGCAATTCACCTGTAACTCAGTGAAGCTACAGCAAGGAAGAACAAATTTGATCCAATTACTTCTTTTCTTCAGACTTGATTTCCAATCCTTGGTCAGAATTGATTCCCACATTGCTTGTATCTCATCAGCAGGATTCAGAGGTCTTGTCCTCAGAAATCTTATCTCCAATTCTGCTACTCTCCAAAATATGAGGAAATGTCTCTATGCATTGGAAGGGCATTGCCAAATGGATTAGTGCTATGATAACTAGATCTGACTTTTAAATGATAATGTAGAATAATTTCATTTAGGCCTTTACTATAATAACAATCAGGAAAGAGCAAGGCAACCCACTGCTGGGAAGAATAGATTGTCAGCAGAGGCAAACTTACCAACATTTTCTTAACTGATTTATAGCTTAGGACAACCTTCCCCTATCTGGTTACTTCCAAGGGTTGGGTTACAGCTGTCATCTTCTGCAATCCTCATGAGTATTGCAGTCCAACCCAGCTGGGGACTGTTGGGCTAGGGAACGCTTACCGGGTTTGATAAGATTGGCTAAATAGTACTGATGTTTTTAAAAGCTATTGAGAAATGGAGTGGGATCTTACTGCATAACTATTTGTCTCTAAAGATTCACCATTGTTCCTGTAAAAAGCTGAGAGTTAACTGTTGTAATCTGCTTCGGATTTGTGCTAAATTACTGTCAATTCTCCTGTGAAAGAAAGGCGGGCGAGTTTCCCTCCAGCCACACACACTGATATATTGAGAATAAGCTTTGTGGGGAGCTGCTTCTCTGTAATGCTGTCCCTTGGCACTGCACAATTTGCATCCTCTATAAGCAAAACACCTTCTAGGCCTTATCACTGTAAGCAATACAGTTGGCCCTCCATATCCACAGGTTCTGAATCCATGGATTCTACCAATCACAGCTCAAAAATATTTGGAAGAAAAAATCCCAAAAGCAAACCTTGATTCTTCCGAGCACTACACTGGTGTGTAGGCATGCCCTGCTGTAGCTTCCCACCATTTCACAGATCTTCAGGCTCTTTCTGGCACTCATTTGAGTTGCTTGCTATTTTATATAGGGATGGCCATGCTACTACACCATACAATGGGACTTGAGCATCCACAGATTTTGATATCCAAGGTGGCGGTCCTGGAACCAAATCCCAGCAGTTACCAAGGCCCACTGTATTTGCAACTGTCTGAACTCTGTGTTTATTTAGTCATTTACTACTATTAGAACTGCGTGCTCTAGGGTTCCCCTGTGGTCCAAGGATTGACCAGCTTCCATCTTTTACTTGCAACTATATGGGTTTGTCTGCATGCTATAGGCTTCCTCGTGGTTCAACTGCTGAACTGGATTTCACAGGAAAGGCACAGAAAGAAAGGGGGGCCCTAGTTGCCCTAGGGTCTTTTTCTCCTAAAAGGCACTATAGCAATGATACAGGAATGCAGAAACTTACTAAAGCATCATGCTATGATAATCCCTCACCCACCCACACAACCCTATTTATCAACACCTTGGAGAAAAAAGAGGATCTGGTATAAGGATTTCTCAAGTCCATTATGCAATCCCTGCCTAGAGGGAAGTAGACTTGAAGGGGGTTGCTCTCTGTTATTTAACCACTCTATTCAACAATTACTTTGAGTAAGTTGCTTGTTGAAGGGGAATATGGTAATTATTAAATGACAAAGGACATTGGCAGGTCGCCGGTGGAGGAAATTTTTCATTCCTTCCTTGTACACATCCTTCCTCCCTCATATGCCACCCAGAGTAGGTCCTTTTATCAAGACAGATAGTAGATTGCCCATCAGTTCTAAAACATCCTTTATTCCAGGAAATTATTAGCATTGCAATTCCAGCTGAAGTGTGCCAAATCCTACACAGGGCCAGACCAAATACTGCAGAAGGGGTCCATGGGGTATCCTGGTTTTGTTTGTTTGTTTGTTTATTATTATAGATAAGTCATTCCCCAGTCTGGAATACATGTACTCCCAGGGGTACAAATGAGGACTTTTGTGTGGGAAAAAAAAAAAAATCAATTGTTGATTGCCCATGGGATTGGCGTTCCTGTCCCAGAATTGTAAGGAAATCATAGAGATAAAGAGTGATATGCAAGCCTAACTTCTGGCTGCTTTCTTTTTTTTTAAAGAAAGACTTTAGCACGTATATATTCACATACAACCTTCTATTTGAGTTGCTGCAACACTACACCCCCGCTCCAAAACAATTGGTGGCTTCTCAAGCTTTGTGTGTATGCCAAGGTGGATCCCTGAGTCACCCACATTTTGGGAGTAACACTTCCACTTCAGGTGTTTCTTTTCGAGGGAAACCTTCCTCCTCAGCAGCTCTGATCAATCTGTGCAGACCTCTCCTGGTCCTCCTCCTACTCCACCATCCACTGCTTGGCCAGCTAAGGATGGCTCACAGCCCAGTTTCTCAGCACCACAAACCTTCTCCTGATGCCCCCACACATCCAAGGAAGAAGATGGGTGTGAGTATAGGGTCACCGTTCCAACTCAACCCCGCTTCTGTCTCCTTTCCCTGACCTGGTTTGGACCCTGAGTGTCTGTTCTCCCCACCATCCCTCAGCCCCCTTACCACTGACACCCCATACACATTTTGATATTTGTGATTTTCCCATTTTTGCAAGGGTCCTGAGCCCCTAACCCTAGTGAATGTGGAGGACTGACTGTTGTTTGCTGATTATTGTCAGGAATCTCTCCCTGCTAAGCCGCAGCCAGCAAGGGAGGAGGGAGGTCAGGAATACTCTCAGGGAGAGTTCAAATATACCAAACACCAGGAAAACGCAAGCTGAGCCAGGTCAACGTCCAATCCAAAGGTTCAGGAGGCAGAGATCTGTCTGGAGGGTTTCAGGGAGCAGGAGACATGAAGGTCGTGAGGGCTTGCTACTAATCTGCTGCAAACAAAGAGCAGCCACACCGGCAGACTTAGACCCTTTCCGCACAGTATTTGCCATGCAAAAGGGCGCCTGGAGCGTCACGCGATTGTGAGGAGTGATCTGCATGGCGCGCTCACAATCGCAGGATGCTGCAAGGGCCAGCAGGCGCCAATCACGCACCTTTTCATTTTCAGCTAGAAGCTGAAAATGGTGCATGATCGCGCATTGCTCCCGGGCCCCGCACACACTTACCTGATGTGCGGAGCCTCTAGAGCTGTGCCGGTCACGCTTCCTGACCCACGCTGCACTGTGGAAGGAAGAGGTGGGGATCTCACACGAGCAGGCAGCTCATGTGGAGCCGAAGGAGCCCGGATGCGAGAGCTCTCGCCAGAGGCTGCTCGCACGATCCCCACACCCCAGCGTCGGAAAAGGGTAAGGTGCAGAAAGGGCCTTACATAGCCACTGTGAGCAGGTGCTGCTTGTTGTTGTTTCCTCAGCCTGGTCCATGCAGCCTCCCTCTGAGCAGCCCATTTCAGCCTTCTGCATGATTGAGGGCTGATGGGCACAGTTGGCTGCAACTCCTCTGCATCACTGCTGGTTCTCTCTCCGTCATGAGCTGGCTGGGGCAACTCTGTCTCTGTTTGACCTTCTAGCACGGGGGATGTTTGCAAGTTGACTTGCTCACTCACTGGCCCAGTCCTTGGCACAGGCAGTTGCTCCTCGACCTCAGAGGCATCATCTATTCCACTCACTGGCTCGGTCCCAGGCACAATCAGTTGCTCCTCAATCACAGCAGCAGCATCTGTCACAATTATTGACTCTCTGTGTTTTAAGAAGCAACAGACTTGAAACTGAGCGAGCCGCCACACTTTCTTCCTGACTCTGCCACTGATTCTGTTGGGTACCTTTCTATAAAATAATTGCTATTCATTTCATCTATATGAGTGCTTACCCCACATTTACTTTTGATTGAAGCTGAGGCCATCTGTTTGTTTGGCAAGCCATGAAAAAAGAACCGCAGAGAGTTTAAAATCATATGGTGCAATTAGCAGCACTACTTTATCAAGCAGTGAAAGACACGGAATCAAAGCAGACTAAACAAACTGGAGCAGGTGATTGTCTATCTCACATACAAACTGAGCCAGCACACCGGCTAAGGAAGAAGGACCGTGAAAGATCACGGCCAGTTCTCAGACTGAGGGTGAAGAGCTGTCCTTTGTTGATGGCTCCTTAATACTTTGCTCAGCTCAGATGTGCAGAAAAAAAATTCTTTGTGTTAAGTTTCATGACTATTTGTTATTATTATTGTATTAATTTTTGTTCATAGTCTTGAAATCTGAGGCTCTTTCCGCATGGCATTGTTAAATTGCATTAGCTACGGGTTGTATCTGTTTCGGGGCTGTGATTCCGTGTGACGTCGAAGCCATCCCGTAGCTATCTAGAACCTGTCTCATCTACAAGCATCTCTAGAACGTTGTATTTCAACTCCAGATAAACTCCAGAGTTGAAATACAATGTTCTAGTGATGGTTGTAGACAGGACAGCTTGCTGGATAGCTATGGGATGGCTACAGTGTTGTGTGGAATCACACTCCTGAAACAGATACAACCTGTAGCTAATGCGTTTTAGTGACATCATGCGGAAAGGGCCTGAGTACAAATAAAAATTAATTAATGGATGAAAAGGATCTGTGGCCAGGAGCATGTTCAAGGTTATGATCATGGGTCTGTGATACTATAACTCAGCTGAAGAGGAAAACAACTTGTTAATGTTGAAACTTGTTGAAATGTTAAGACCACCTGGATGCAAAGGTGTGAAGTGAGTGACCGGGAGCAGCCATTCCCAGTACAGACAACTCCGTAAGGAGAGGGAGAGGCTCCAATGTGAGGAACAAGGTTTTTTTTTAAAGGGAGCAGAGGTTCATTGATGACAGTTGGGAACAGACTGTTTAAAGGAGCCAGTTTTAAGAGTCTGAGGAGAGCGTATGCGTCTTGGGTGCCTATGTGGATTTAAGGAAAGGGGACTGACATAACTTAATTTGAAGAGTGTTTGGAACTAAGGCCATTTCCGCACTAGACTGTTACAGTGCTATTATTCCACTTTCAACGTCCCATGGAATCCTGAGGTTTGCAGTTTAGGGAGGGGCCTTTGAAGATGGCTTTTGAGGCCTCTCTGCAAAGTGCAGACCCCAGGCTTCCATAGGATGTTGAAAGTGGAATAATAGCACTATAACAGTCTAGTGCAGAGATGGCCTAAGAAGTGGAACAGAATTCTGTATGTTATATTAAATAAAGTTAAACTACTTGTTGCTTTGCAAAACTGACTCTGGGCAGCATCATTTACCCTGAGACAAGGATGAGTCATGCTTATCATAAAGGAAACAAATCTAGCACACACACACTCATCCACAGGGAGGTCACCTGAAGGCCCTGTACTCCTGATCCAAGAAGGGATTTTCAAAGGGGCCCGGAGGGCAGGGTGACAGTGACAGGCTTACAAGGCTAGGAATGGCGGGGCCAGACTGAGAAGGAAATCTGTCGCAGGGTTCTACTAAATAGACAAAACAAATCAGCTAAACCATCTGTGTATTCCCAGTAAGTTGGCAACCCTTTTTAGAACAAGTAATAATTCAGCAGATTAAGGGATGCTTAGGCCCTTTCCGCAGCTTACCTTCTTGCAGTGGTGTCCGGGGGGATTGTGGCAACATCTCTTCTGAGAAGGGAGCACGACTGGAGCACTCCTCTCTGCACCAGCTGGCTCCCTGCTGAAGGAAGCACAATGGCCGTGCCTCTTCCTTCTGCAGCACAGACAGGCACTTTCCTTTATCTGGTGCTTCTACAGGCCAGGTAAGTGTGGGAGGGTGGTGCAATCATGGGTGACTGAAGGGGAAAACCCACCAATGATTTAACCTGCAATCTGGCTGCCTGGGGATGGGAGAAGGACCACAATGATGTCGTGCAAAAGCGTCATCACGGCCCCGTCCTTCTCCCGTCCCCATGCCAGGATGGGAGGGTACTGCAGAAAAGTCGTTAATAAACCATACTAGATATTTTTAAAACATTTTCAGCTATCCAAAGGGCTTCATCTGTTTGTAGATATTAAAACTGGGATGGTGGACCTTTGGCCCTCTCTGTTTTGGCCCGGAGCTCCCATAATCTCTTATACTGACTAAATTGGAAAAAGCATCTCAAAGGTGAAAATTGCTCACCGCTGCTTTGTGCAATGGCAGTATCGTAGCCAACAAGGTTAATCCAAGGTGCAATTATTGCTAATTGAAAACTTTCACCTAACAACAAATATCTGAGGTAAGACAGATTTATTTTCTTTGATTTTCCAGGGCAGGGGCAAAGAGAGAGACTTGTTTCCCCAATGCCGCAGAACATATTCACCATGGCAGAGACAAGATTCAAAACAGAAACTTCCTCTGCTAGGCTGGTTTTGAGCTTAGGCAACTGACTATGACTTTTCCCAGGGTGTCTTCCTAAATTATCTCCTGCCTTTCACCTCCTTTTAAATATATACTTGGTGAACTTTGGTAAAGGTACCTCAAAAGGCTGTACAATTGCCACTAAGAGAGCAGATTCCCAATTTTTTCCGTTCACTTGGGAAATCAAATTACCTTGCAGCTCCCAACCACCTACAATCACCACCACAAATCACCAAAGTGCCACTGACCGACTTCAAGCCTAAATGCGAACATGCCATCTTGTGGACATTTTAGACACTCGTTTGAAATAAAGGCTACAGATGTTATTTTTCTTCACCCATAAACCAGTAGAATTAAATTTATGCTAAACTGATCAGGTAATGCCTGCTTATTTAAAATGCACAGTCAGTATAAATGAGCACTTTGCTATTTTCATGTTGCATTTAATTCTAACGTGGTGATCAACAACTTGTTTGCTAGTAGCAGAACTTAAGGCTTTCAGCTTGGTTCTTAAAATATGTTTTTAACTTAGCCAATGTCACCCTTCTATGCACTCCAACCACTCCAGATTGGGTTATTCATCTAGCCAAGTACCTGTTACTCAGGCTGATTTTGGCCCTCCAGTATTCTATATGACTAATATCTTGTTCTTTTACCTGAGACGTCTGTATATGGAGATGTCAGGAAGCGATGTGGGCTTTAGTCCACCGAAACATCTGCCCTGTCCACTGAGGTATGTTTCCTGCTAGCTTTGTTGAAAGGCGATGGTAGAAAATAATGATGCTCAACAAATGGAGTTTCTTAATCAAGACAACAATTCTACCTGTGCTGGTTAAGGGGAAAGAATCAAAGATATATGCACTTGAAGTTGCTTTTCTTCAAAGTGGCACATTAAGCGTACAAGCATCCTGTTCTTATCTGACAGGCTAAGGGACCAGAGTACTGTCAGAAGGTGGAACTGGCTGAAAAGTGGAACCCAGTGTTTGGTCAATTCTCTTCCTGCCTTCTTTCTGAGGCAGTGGTGGAGCTTGGAGTGTGTGGAAGGGGTGGGTGGGATTATGGCGTGAGGGGCGTAGCCACTGTGCATGGGGGCGTGGCCATGGTGTGTGTGGGTGGGGCCAGGGTGCACGGGGGTGTGGCTATGGATCAGGACACCCCAAAAACTTTGCTGCCCGGGGCAAACCACCCCCGTCCCCCTCCCTACATGACTGTTCTGACAAAAACAGGAGGGAATTACGGATGCTTGCCAATCATGTTCCATCCAGAAAGAAGGCAAGAAGAGAAAAACCGGTGAAAGAGCAAACCCCACATCAATAGAATGGTTGCTGTTGTTGCTGCTTATATTGTGTAACCTTCAAGTAATTTCCAACTTATGACAACCCTAAGGTGAACCTATGACAGGAGTTTCTGGGGCTGAGAGTGTGTGACACACCCACGACCACCCAATGGGTTTCCATGGCCAAGCAGGGAACTGAACTCTGGTCTCAAGGATCATGGTCCAACACTCAAACCATTAAACCATGCTGATCCTCAAAAGAGCGGTGGATGTCTAGAATCGACAGCATTGAAAACAGCAGACCATCGAAAATGAGTCGTTGAAAAACAGGGAACGCCTGTGTTAAGAGAAAAATGCATTTCATACATCTGATTCTCACGCGCTGCTCACCCTGAAAGCAGCATAATCTGAATGTGGAAAGCAAATGTGAAAGCTGCCCTAAGAAAGGCTGAACTCAAATTTAGGAAAAGAAAATTTATTTCAACACACAAGAAAGGGTGGCAAATAATGCATACAGCTGCAATCCTACTGACAGTTTATTTTTTTCAATTAATTTGTATGCCTGCATTAAATTCTCACACAGACTTTAAGCCTCATTAATAGAAAAATGTGTTCTCCATTTCAATTTATCCACTCTCAAATGGTGCATTGTGCCTGCAATTTAGTGATAGCTGAGGAGGGAGCTTCTATTTTTAGCTGCCCTCTTTTTCAGATCATGGAAAATTGAAGATAATGACATACCCTAAGCTGCTATTGATACCTGACATGCCAAAGAAATTGGTGATCTCCACCTATTCCCACAAAACCTCTGCATATTATCAGTGCCCTTTTCTCATTCTAACTCGTTCTTCTTAATTCTAGTATCTTTTTTCTGCTGGGAGATTTTGCAATATTCAGTTGCTGCAGTGACTATGCCCACTCCCTTCATGAATTTGTCAACAATATAGGAACACAATTAATTAACAGAATAACAACTCCCATCACCCTTCACCATTGGCTGAGAGTCTAGGATGGATGGGAGATGCACCCCAACAACAGCTAGGGGTCACTTGTTCCACCTCCCTGCCGTAGAGACTGTTGACTTACAACTCATGTTTGAATCCATTTTACCTTTCCATTGCTTTCCACTGGGTCTCATTCTGCATTGTTCAGCACCGTTATCACATCCCAGATTACATATCTTCAGACAGACTGTGTGTTCCTCTTTCCAATCTGAATAGTTGTAATCACCAAGTAACATCAATGATCAATCAAAAACAGTTCGTGTGCAGAAGGTTCTGTTGGATTAACAGTCTAATTAATTAAGCCTAATTAAGACTAATTTAAGCCTAGCGAGACCAGCTGACCCGAAGAGCCAAAGCCCCTGTTGACCAGGCTCCTTAGACTTGAGCTTTTACAGACTGCCTAAATCCAGCTATGTATCAATCTGCCAAGCTCTCAGAGTTCCCTTGCAAACAGAGGTTGAGGAAGGATTTGCATTTTGTAGAAATCTGTTTATTTTACAAAGAGGGACCAACGTGGAGAGTCTTTTAATTTTGGCAAATGATTATTCTTGCCAACTGTGCCCTGTTGACAGTGGAAAAACATGCTCGGTCATTTCAATGAGGGAGAGTCCGGAGATAAAGTAGCATCCTATCAGCTGTGGCACCAGCATAATCTTAGCTGTGACCACTTATGACATGAGGATGCCAAAACAAAGATGGGGAAAACAAGGTCATCTCAGCAGTCTAAACAATTTTTTTCCTCCTAGTCCTTATGCATACGTTCCCTTCTCTTTTCTCCCCAATTCTTTCTTAAGTACCATCACTACCCTCTGTCTTCTTTACTGTGGTCCAACAAAACAGAAGACATTTGGCCAGGTTTGGATATTTCCCACATCTGGTTAGATCAACATGCTCAAAACAAATGAAAGCTATTTTTCAAATTAAGTTTACTATAATACTGCACCAGGTGCTCAGATGCAGAAATCTGCCCGTCTTCTCCTGAACTAGAGTGAAGGCTCTCAGTGACATCAGAAAGCAACGGGAGAAGGCAGCCAACTATATTTGAAAAAACTGCAGCAACTTGCTTGAGAGAGATTCCCAAATATTGGATCCACAATGAGGGAAATCCAGGCCAAGCAGTTTGCTGTAACTTCCTTTCCAAACCTTCCTGCTCTTCCAATGAGAGAATGGTCAACTGAGCAGGCAAGCATAACCGCTCAATAAAGTCATTTAGTAAAGCATTTCCAGTTTTATGTAAACTGCAATTTCATGCTTCCAGCATTTTAAAAGCCTAGGAAAAGCTACAAACAAACTTGTTCTTTCTTTACTCCAGATCTGTCTAGTTCCCTTTCTTCCGGCTATGTTTACTTGAGAGAAAAAGCAGGTCAATTAAGAGAGGGGACACTAAATGTGGAAGCAATAACAGAACAGATAGCTGACTTTGAATGGCTTTCTCTGTGAATCCTAACATACAGGAGCAGTAGAAACCTATTAATTTTTAGTTTAGAAAGAGGCTGTCTAGAATGGGTCACAGAGGTTTTTCTTTATTATTATTATTATTATTATTTTCCTTCATTTCCCGGCAGCCCACAGTGACACTAAACAAAGGAAAGCTAATAAAAGAAGTTTCACAAGCAATGCCATCTAATAAAAGCCCACATCCTCGGCATATAGAGGTGCTAGGGAACAGCAGGAAGAAAAAGTTCAGAAAAGAAAAGAAGCTGGAAAGAAATGTGTTTAGCTAAGCCGTGGATATCTGTTGACATTTCTGTAATTATTTACGTTAGGAAGTCTCAGCGCCTGTAAAGAACCAAGCGAGGGGCTGGCAGTGGGCTGATGCCTCTTATGGGTGGAGCTAGAGATCTCTAGCTTTGTAAAAGCTGAGCTGGGAGGCTAGATCATTGCTGGTGACAAAGGAGGCAGTCTGCTTGGCTCCAGAAGACGCAGAAAGACTCTTGGGGCATCATGCAGACAGCACGAATGGAGGTTATCTTGGAGTCATTGGAATGCTACACCAGAAAGCATTTAATTCTGGCAGTCACTTCCAATGAGAGGCTAATCAGCCATGAGACCTGAGGGCTGAATACAACCATTTGTATCTAGTGACTCTGGGAAAATGAAAAAGCCAAAGGAACGTGACAACAGGAGAAAAGTGGGCAAATCATGGAACTGGCATTCTCCTTCACTTGCCAAGATCAAGCCTCCGAGTAACATAAAATGAGGTCAAAATCCCTTGGCCAACAACATCTTTAATGGATGCAGGACAACTACAGAAATGGCAGGTGAGGAAAAGTGGTGTGGTTACAACGGAAAGGAAGCTTCCACTCATCCAGCATTTCCATGCATTCTGGTCAGAAATCAAGTCTGTCATAGCAAGAGGATTTTTTCTTTAGGACTGTGCTTGTTAAAAGGGGAAAGAGAGCAGAGAGGTTGCCTCTCTAGTGGGCCTCTGGTCTTTCTAGCATGCCACATGTCATAACATGAGTGTCACACCAAAAGAAGAGGTGACAGCCTGTTCTTTTGCATTAGCTTCTCCTCTTTCATGGGGACAGAGGAAGATGGTCACGGTCGCTCCAGATATGAACACCTTAATGTATTTCACACACTGGCATTTCAAAACTACCATGTTTGCTCACGGAGTACAAGATCCAGTATGGTTCTGCCTCTGTACACTCTGTGAGTACAGACTATGATTGTGGATGCCACAGTTCATATCCCTGTTTGGCCATGGAAACCCACTGGCTGACTTTAGGCAAATTACAACCTCTCACCCTCAGAGGGAAGCAAATGCAACCCCCCTCTAAAAAAAATCTTGCCAAGAAAACCTCATGATAGATTCACCTTAGGATTGCCAAAAGTTGGAAACAACTTGAAGGCACACAACAAGGGTACAAAGAAGGGCAAACTGTACTAAAGAGTGCTGGTACAATCCACTTGGAGGTGTGAGAAATAAATGCCAAGAAAGCAAATGGCACATTCCTAGCTGTCAATTAATATGGAACACAAATTATCATGGGACACAATACGGAGGAATGCTCCAATGTGCAAGCCCCATTGAAAGCAACAGGAACTCCACAAAATTGTTAAGCAGTTGATGGGAAAATGAATAATCATCCCAACACGAACTGGACATGCAGACTAACAATCAATCAATCAATCAATCAAAATGTTGTTTATCATCTCTCAGCTCATCCTGGCTCTTAGGGCAATGCACGACAGATAACAATAGATTTCAAAAACAAATCAAAACAATATTTTTTTAAACACACACAATTAATCCAAAATCTATCCCTGATTTTATGGACCAAAGGACACACAAAACATTGTGGCCTGGGCTGCCCACTGGAAGTTCAGAAGGGATGGAGCCAAGCTAAACAACTAGATTTCAACCTGTCATCCTGCAGAGATTTGGACTTCAACTCCCAGAAGCCTCACACAGCATAACCTTCTCAAAGCTCCTGGGAGTCAGCTGAAAACACCTGTAGCCTCAAAGATGGAAAGTTGCTAGATTAAACTCATTGACTTGTACAAGTTTTCATAAGATCAGACTGTAAGTCTGGCAACAGAACACGGTTGCCTTCTGTGGAGGTTTTGAAGTAGAGGCTAGAGAAAAGCTTAGCAGGTCCAACTCAAGAAACCTCCTGCATCTTGTTACACCACAACAGACTGTGTGTAATACTTGCTGAAAGTCCTTTCCACAACTAGTATATCATCACAAATATGGTGATAGAATCACAGCGAAAATCTATAGTGTGGTTTCATATTGCTCAGAAGCAAGGTAGAAATCAGGAGAACACTGGTAGAGTGTGGGATGAGTGTAACTGTGATGTGTTTAAAGTGAGGATAAGTGTTCAAAGGTGCAGAACAGATGTGGAGCAAGGACAATCATAAAACAAGGTCTCTTAGTAACAACTGAAGTGTGTACCTTGCTGTCACTTGCTGTGTGGGTGAAATGATTATACACTTCATTGTGTTTGCAGCAGTAACTTCAAGCCAAAGCACTCTGAGGCAGGGGCTGAAGAGCATGACATTTATTGTAGACAACTATCTATTAATCAGGAGGCATCAAGAGACCTGAAATGCTAGCTCTAAATGAAAGTGCATATGAAAGTCTGTGTCTCCATGTCTACGGATAGCAGCTTTGCAAATAAATGCTCAAAACTTGACTAGACCATGTATATTTTCTTTTTCCCACCAGAGGGAATAAATACAGCAGCTCTGATGGACCTGTTTGGGCAAAAATGTCACATATCAAGCTTGAAGTCGTTGCATGTCTTCAAGTCACTTCTGACTCAACACTCAAACCACTACACCACACTGGGTCTCCAAGTCTAAAGTACAGAACACCATTCTAATGTATGCTAAATGGTATATGCAGAAGTACTAGTGCCCAATTAACTGTTGTGGTTTTGCTGGCAGTCCACTGAGTCTGGCAAAAAAAGGCAGTAACAATAATGCAGATGTAACACATATTATAGCCAAACAAGTAGTCACTTCTGTTCCCACCCAGACATACTGCAGATGGTTGCTATCAGTGTTCCTTGTAGCACCTATATCGCAGGCCATTTCCATGTGAGAGGCGAGGAACGGTTCACTACATGTCAAGAGGGGTGTTTTTATACTCCATTTCGGACACTGAATTCAGAAATTCAGAAACTGTGCCCCCCCCCCATTTACATCATACTACTGCGGAGAACAGCAGTTGCTGCATCCACAACAGCAAGTCCTAGCCACTCCCATTCCCTTCCCTCACTCCGCCCTGCCATCACGAATTGGTCTGTTTTTTAAAAAACACACATTTTTAAAACATTTAATACATTTAATACAGTATGCTTGTTGATACGTGGAAAAAAACACATTTTAACAGTCAATTATCAGATCCACTCTCTTCCTGCTGTCCATTTAACACAGGAAGACAATAATGACAGCAGCCTGTCCTCGGATGGGCAGAGAGAGATAGGAACAGACATGACGGAACGGACAGCCTAGGAATGCCCACAGCCGGCCACTTCTGTGATGTGAATAGATACTATGCTTCTGCATGTAGGCGAAAACTGAAGCAGAACTGGTTTGGGAGATTTACATTGGAGTTTTACGGGTTTTCACCTACAGTGGTTTCGCATTGCAGTGAACCGCAGTGAACTGTTCTAGGAGCTGAAAACATGCAGAACCACAAAGAAAATAACAACGCTAAAATGGTACAACATGCAGACTGGAGGGTAAGAATTGGACGCTCTACGATGTATCAACCTCATGCAGAAATGGCCACAGTTCAGCTTCCCATGCCACATAACAATCATGAATATGCAATAGTACTGTGATTATGGAACTTGCTGGGCCTATACAGAAATGTGACGTGCAAACCAGAACATAGGAAGCTGCCTGTACTGCATTAGACCATTACTCCATCCTCACTATTATCTAAACAAGGAAGGGGAACCTACGGTAGGAGTGAGGAGCAGATGAACTAACCAGCTACAGGTTAAGCTTCCTTTATCCAGAAATCCAGAATCTTTAAACCTCCAAAAACCAAGACTTTTTGCTACCAGCCGCCTGCTTCTGTGGCAGCACTCTTGATCATTTGTCTCTCAAATACTCAGTCTCTGGCCATTTCCACACTACACTCTTATAGCACAATTATTCCACTTTCAACATCCTATGGAATCCTGGGGTTTGTAGTTTAGGTAGGGGCCAGCCAGCCTCTTCCTAAACTGCAAACCCCAGGATTCCATAGGATGTTGAAGATGGAATAATTGTGCTATAAGAGTGTAGTTCAGAAATGGCCTCTCTTTTTTCTCTCTCTTTTGCTGCCAGCTGCCCACTTGCCCCTTTGAGGCAGCAGCTGTGGCTCTCTTCTTCGTCCATCTCCCAGATCTGAGGAGCACTGCCACCACAAAGGCAGAAGCAGGTGGGCAGAAGCAAAAAAGGAGAGAGGTGTAGATTTGCACTGAGCATTATACTTGGATGCTGGGTTATTGAGAGGAGGGATCCACACAAGCTGAGTTTCTTCCACCACCACCCAGAGTGTCTAGGCAGTAATGGATGTAACCCACAGTGTGTGGATTCTCCTTGCAGCAACCAGAGAACAGGACACTAGATACTTACCATGAAGGTCCATTCTGGGTGGATTGTGAGTATGTAACCCACACAGTATGAGTTACATCATTTCCTAGAAACTCTGGATGTGAGGATTCATCTTCTCGTTAACCTAGAGAATAGATAGGGCGGGCAAGATAATCTTTGTAAAGAACCCTATCTCTTCTCTTTGTATGTCAGAAATTAAATTTATTTGCAAGATTGCCAGTGGAAACACAGTCAAAAGCCTGCCGAGTGTCTAACACAATTTGTTTTATGGACTTCAGTGCAAAAGAGCAATATTCTCAGAATCGGTTGTAACCTCCTTTGACATTCTCAAGCAAGTAAGTCCATCTCCCTGGAGACTGGATGTTTGGGAAGCAGCCATTCAACATACAATCCTAGCCACATTCACCAGGTAAGAAACCAAATGGTCTATCTCCTTGGTTGTCACATATTTCTGTAAAAAACAAATAAGACTATGCAATAACTGATTAAAAATGAGCACAAACTCATCCCTAAAGTTTGTAGTATGTGTTCAGCTCTCTGTCTCTGTCCTTCTACCACAAGTTTTACTCCTACTTCTGACATTATTAATAAGAAGCATCAACAAAGCAACAAGATCTGGACTCTTTAGAGACCAGTTCAGCATACTATAGGACACAATGCTGAATGCTTTTCAGCTCAAGGTCTACATTCTTCTACGCACAACCCTTTGGAGGCTGCCTGCCAGACAAAGGTGTAGCTAAAGCCCAAACTCGGTGAATGTCTTGCATTGGCCAAACCCACATCTTCCCATGTACCTTCTTCTCTTTCTGACATCCTTTCTCTCACCACTTTTCTCTTCCATTCTTTCTATGCTCTTCTCTCCCACTGGGCTGACATAGCCTCCAGGTTCTTGGCTTCTGCACCTCATCCCCTTTCTCTTCTCAGATCTCTCCATTTTTCTTTTTATTCCCCAAGAAAGACCTTTTCTCCATGTACAGAGAGTAATGCAAGCAATTGGTAACCGAGAAAGGGACCAAACCCATCCCTGGGGCAGTACAGAAAATGGGACATACAGGGGCTTGAAACACCTCGTAGAGGCGGTCAGGAGGATAGCAAAACATTACATAGCTGTGGATTATCTTCTCATATATACCTGTTTTACCTCTGGCTGCCCCACATGTGTCCACTTAGTTCAGAACTGTTCTACCTGTGGCATCTTTACAGATCTAGCCAACAAATGAAAACAGGACCTTTGTGCTTCCAGGTAAAACATGTTCCCTTGAGAACACCCAGTCTTTGCTTGCATTGCCTTTTTATCGCTTGCATGCTAATTATCGTGATTTGCCCCCGGCTGAACTCTTAGAAGCTGGGAACAGATTGCTCCGATCAGCAAATACTAATAAGAGGGAAAATATTTTTTTCCAGCTTGCAGAAGAAAATCAACTCTCTTCCAAGAGAATCATGTTCATCAGGAAATACATTTTCTAAAATATTATCAGTGTCAAATTTGCTTCACTACTTAGAAAGGAAGGAACAAAATTATACATTTTCATAGAGATTCAGAATATTCAGGAATCTCAGTAGAGTGTTCTGTTCAATGTGAAAGATATATTTTTTTCCTGTCTCCAGTGGAATCAGTAACCAGAAGGGAAGCCACACTGACATCCACTACTGAATTGATTAAAACACTGTATTTCAACCAAGAAGATCAATTTGGACAGATCTGTAAATTTCAGCTGCACCTGCTTCTTAACAAAAGCTACTCACCATGGACCAAAGATGAGCACAGATCCACAGTCAAATGTTTATCTAGTGATTTTTCACTTCCCATACCATTTCACGGAAGAAAATTTATACACGTTTCACCCAGGATTTGCTCTGCACAATTCTGTGGTTTGCCTTTAAAAACAAGAAGCCCAGCTGGAGATGAGACACAGCAGAAAACTATGGGAGGAAAGATATGTGGGTAGGACCAAAGCTCATAGGACTCTTGACAACTATTTCATCTCCTATAAAGTATATCTTGGTTTACACTGATGAGAGATTTTACTGGACACTGCTTAGAGGTTTGTAGCATCCTCAGAAATTACTCTCTTGTCTCCTTTTGCTGAAATGTACCTTAAACGTGGTACTAAGTACAGCTTCTCCAAAAACATCTGCAGATAGAATTTTCTGTGTGCAGCCAAGCATGCATCCTCAAACAGAGGCTCAGACCACAAGCTGGTGGTAGACAGAAAAGCAAATTGCTCTCTGACATCCAGTTACAGATCCACTTTTCACTGTCAAAAATAGCCCCAAGCTACCCAAGAGGAACTCTTGATTTTGGCCATTTTTGCTACCATTTTCATTGCTCTAGGGAGAAAACTGAAACTTATGAAAATGAAATGAAAACTAAGGCTCTCAGAAATCAGCCTTCAGTCTCAATATTTGCTCTGTCCAAACTCGATGCCATTTACCTAAACACGTGGAATAAATGTTGACTGAATAAACATTTTATACCAAACTGGTGATTAGAGGATTCGTTTCCTGTCCAACATCATTCTGTTCTGTTCAAGATGTAACACTTTAAATAGCCTATTTGATAGGAGAAATAATAAATACAAAACCTATGAACTGTGTTCTGCTGTCTGGAAATATAAACAAAGACGTTAAACAAAGATATGGAAAGCTTGGTTACTCCAGTCAGCAGATTAGTGGGAAGAAGTGTTTTGCATTGCTCGTGCAACATTAAATGTCAGGCTGTTTGCTTTCTGGTTGTTTTGCCGAGAACTATATTTTTCATTTCACCCATTTTCTTCAAAGCCATCAACCCACTGTATTTATTATAAACAAATGTATAAAAGTCAAACGTCCTACACACAATCTTTGCAGTAAGTCCATGTTAATAGTTTTACCATCTCTCTCTGGCAACAACTTTAGATGCTTGAAACAGAAAGAAACATATGAAGTAAGGCATTAAAACAACCACATGGAATAAGTTTTTTTATCAAAATGATCCCCATATTTTCTTAGGTCAACATTTCAAGACAAAAAGTTGCACGTTTAGTTTGAGGGCAGGGGAGCCAAAAGCAATCTCTTCAGTGTAAAAACTACCATCATCAGTGTTTTTTATGCCAGATTGGTATGTGGCCCCCAGGGATGAGAGTGGGACTGCTTCTGTTAAGATAGGAAGGCTTACCTTTTGTGGCTCTGAAAGGTGTTCATTCATCCAGACCACCTGGGGAACCCCTGTCAAAAAATCTTCTGAAGGGGAATTCCTTACAGCAGCATCTCTCCCTGAGTTAAATCCCAGCCATGTGTGGAGAGGAGAGGATCACCATCTGCATGAAAACAGGAGGTCTGTGGAAGGAAGACAGTTGTCTATACATAGCGAGACACCAGATCTTCAAATGTCTACCCTCAAACCACCACCGGCTGCTGGTGGACAGAACAGTGAGCTGTTTTCTTACATCCAGTAACAGATCTACCTTTCACTGCCTGGAATATCCTCTGTCTGCACCGGAGCTCTTCACTTGTTAACCCTCAGATAACTAAGGGATACCGAGCAGCAGCATGTGTTTCTTCTCTTCTGAATGCGTGTGCTTCTCTGCTCATTTTTCCAGCATACGTTTTCCATTCATCTCCCTTAATATCTTCTTTCTAGGATGCTGCACTTTTTAGTGATGTGTTCTAAAGAGGGAGAAAAAAAAAACAATAACAGAGATTTAAAGGAGTTCTGACAGAGAACACAGGCAGCCCTGCTGAACAAATGTACCAAGCCGTGGCTGATAAGGTCTGACTGGAAAGCTATTATTAGAAAGGTGCAGGATAATGAAACCAAATCTACATCTTTTGCATCTACAGGCTGGAGTTGAGGGAAGAGGATGTGGCTGAATCTAATTATGAAGCAGGGGGCCAATGCATTTGTGAATTTAGAGCAGACTTTTCTGGGAATAGTCAAAGCTGTTCCAGTTGCCCATGAAGCAGGATGGCGCAGGTATTTACCGACCCCAGCAGGTGACTGGCATCGGAGTGAGGTGGTAATGACTATATTGCAAGGCCACATGCAAAGAAAGACTTGCTCCCCTCTCATTGTGTTGTCATTTTAAGCTGCACTTTGGCCTTGTATGAAGAGATCTAGCCACCCGTGAAATAGGGAAAGAATCATCTCAAGGCATCTGGTGGGTACTATTTCTGAAGCAAAGCAGGTCAGGCCCAGTCTAGTATGTGGATGGGAGAATACCTAGCAACTCCACATGCATCAACTTTGGCGCCTGTGAAAAATGGAATTTGCATAATTGCAAAAGCAAATCAAATAGACTACGTTACTCCCAATACAGTTAATGGCACAAGAACCAACAACGTGTTCCATTAGAGCGGAGGATTCATATAGCATTTGTAGAAAAGAACAAGAATCTAGTATCATGCTCCCTTAGGCCCTTTCCACACGGGGAGGAAAACACGGGGTAGGACGACCTCACCTGGAGGTCATCCACACCATGGAGTGCGCTAGGGAGGTTAGAAATGTGGAGGTTCCACACCCCAAACCACTCTCGCGTGGCCGCGGGGGTGGCGCTGCGTGTTTTATAAAGACTACATTTAATGTGGTCTTTATGAAACACGCACGCACTAGCCCGTTGCAGCACCCCGTGTGCAGAAGAGCTGCCCGGGGGCGGGCTTCTGGCTGGCGCTCTTCTCCGATTGGCGGAGAGCCGCAGGAAGCCGCCAGCCGCCATTTTGGGCGCTGCCGGACACTGCCAGACGCCGCTGCTGTGTAGAGTGGCGAATGCGTGCTGCTCCCCATGGCAACAGAGCTACCTGCATCGAGGTAAGCTCCGTTTCCGTGTGCGCTGCCCTGTTTCCCCGCGTTTCATGCCCCCCCCCGTGTGGAAAGGGCCTTAGTTTATCTGGGCTTTATCACACCATCCTGCTGTCTCGCAGGTATTGTGTTACTTAAGAAAATGAAAACGTACCATTATAGAAACAGTCACTATCACACCACTTCTGCAGTAACTCTACACTGCTGGTTTGGTGATGTATGCTTCTACAATCGGTCTTCTGTAACACCTCACTGACCTTACTTCCCTTCTCCTGTCTGTGCTACCTCGTGCGTGTGCTATATTTTTTTCTTCTTTGCATAGTTTTGCATGTCAGGAGACTTCCTCCCCTCATTTTGGCATAGTATTTTCCTGTCATGTCACCATTTTGGCATTTAACTCTTCCAAAGACATGGCTGGCTGTTTTGCCATAATGATGAGATTGCAACTTGCTGGCGACCACCAGGACAGCACAAGGGGTAAAGTTTTTCTTTTTAAAAAAGCATACTGGGAAACAGAGTAAAAGCAACGTTGTTCACCTGTATCATGATGTCCTCTTTGTCCAGACACCTGAAATGCAATGAGCTCACCCTGTTTGGGGATAGAGAGGAAGAAAGGGGGAAACAACACCTCACTGACAGCACATAACTGCCGCAATATCGGAACTGCAGAGAAATGACACCATTGCACCAATACACAATAGTGGAAAGGCAGCATCATGGAAACCATTTAAGGATATTTCCTATGAAGGAAGTATATAACCTAATAATAATAGGAATGCAATTCAACAACAGGAGAGTGGCGATGTTGTGAGATAAGGAAAGATCAAAAACAGAACTAAGCCAATGCAATTGTGTAACAAACCAGTGTGTGATAAAGCCCTTTATCTTACATGTATATGCCAATTCTTATTTGTATATCAACTTCCTTCATAAGATGTAATACACAACCATTAATTTTTCCAATAAAATTGTGGGTTGTTTTTTTTAAAAAAAAATTCTGATGTATTGTTTTCCTTATATATTCTTTTCAAGTAAATCATTCCAAAACAGCCTCACAGGAGATTTAGACCCACAACCAACCAAGAAGCAAATCTATCTTTCAACCTTTTATGCTGCTGGCCCCCAACTCTTTCTTAGCACATTAAATAATCATTCCTGTGGGAGTCATTAACCCCACTCTTTGCTTAAAGGATATCTAACAATTAGAAAGCTTTTCTGGCACTATATTATATCATCTAAATCCCTGCCTCCCTGTAGAGAGAGCAGAACAAGATGTATTTTCTTGTACTACAGGAATCGTCACACGTATTAGTTAGATGTGCGTCTCAAAAATGATGATGAGATTATATATTTTCAGCTAAAACGACACTGGATTTCCAGCTGCTATTAATACATATAGCCCAGTTCAACAGAAAACTCAGTATTCTTTCCTTCCATGAGATGTATTAGTGAGAAGCCACGTCTTGCCTCCCTGTCCACATCAGGCCTCTGTGTGCTTTTCGAAATAGCCTGACTTTTCTGCTGCATTTATAAATATATCTCTTATATAAAACCATGCTCTGTTCTTCAGCTGTAATGGCATCTTGGAACTAAAAAATCTCCTCACATTCATTCAATAATATTTGCTTCCAGAAACCCAGACTGAGAGCACCGCATGTCAATTTTGGCTGCAGAAGAAAGATCACTGCCTGCAGTTGTATGGCTGGTGGCAGATTATTACACAGAAAAGGCAGACTGTGCTGCTTTATTGGCAATATATCCCTAAGCGCCTGGAGAACTCTGCCACGCACTGTATATTTATCCTCAAAGCCAGCCACCTTGTCACCCCGATCATTCACCAGAAGGTCTGCATTATTGTTTCATTAAAGGATACCAAAGCTTTTTGTTGGGAGTGTGGTAGTGGTAAAGTTCCAGAAATCTTTATTCTGCACTGAGGAACACTCCCTTTATTCAGCTGAAATAATCCAACACAGAGTATGTCAATTTGCTTATCCTGAATAAAGTTGATCAGTTCATAAGCTATCATGAGCTCAGCCCATGTGTATTCTGGAGCCAGTGTGGTGCTGTGATCTTAGTGTTATGCTATGACCCTGGAGACCAGAGTCCAGTTCTCTGATTAGCCATGGAAACCCACTTGGTGACCTTGGGTTTGACACACTCTCAGCCCCATGATAGGTTAACCTTAGGGTCACCATAGGTTGGAAACAACTTGAAGGCACACAACAACGTTGTGGAAGGTGTTATTTTTCGTAGTCTGTGAGCCTCAAGGTAGACTTAAGCATTAACTCCTATCTGAGTCAAGATAGAATTATATCAGAAATACTGGTTTTATGCTTCAAGGTTCATCCAGCAGGATAAAGAGGAACTGACCTTTGTGAGACGATTTTCTTCAAAGAGCCCGTCCTCCTCCAAATCCTATACAGAAAAGTCTCTCTCCAAGAAAATACTAGTTATATAAAAAACAGAGAACATTATGGTCGAGGCAAAATGTCAGGAGAAAAAATAAGAGCAGAGAATAAGAGCATATGGCTCCATTTCATAAATTTAAAAGGTGCAAACATAACAAAATTACTCCTACTAATTTGCTAACCATCAGGGCTGCTCTGTTTGAGTTACAGGTGTTTTGTTTTGTTTTGCATTAAACACTTAGTGTCCTCAGAGCTGGCCATATCATTAAGCAAAGTAAAACAGACACCTTCCTTGGTCAGTGTCAGGGGATAAGGGGTAGCAGTGAGATTTTGAAGGACCCCACTGTGGTTGCTACTCAGCTTTCCCTGTCTCCCCTTAGCCAGCTTACAGCCCTCAGATGCGGTGAAAGACACTGTTCCATGAGCAGTGCTGAAGCGAGTCAACTTCTGTCTGTGGAATGCAATGGGTGCATTTTATCCTTTGACTTAGGTAGGGAAATGTCTTGGTCTAGCCCTGGATGTATCGCTACCACAGCTACCGCTTTCTCCAAGCTGAAGTTTCTCTGCTGTGTCCTCCATTTTATGCGCCTGTGCATGACTTGGACAGATGGAGGAATTTTCACATCCCTTGCCCAATAATACTAGTATTTAGGATCAGCAAATCAAACAGATCCAGAACAACCAAAATAAATCACCTCTTCATACAACGGATGACTGATTTAGGGAATTAATTGCCCTATGTTGTGGTGATGGTAGTCATTGGCTTAAAAAGCTTTATAAGCCAAGTAGACAAATTCCTGGATTAGATGTCTATCATAGGGCATGAACTGATACCTAATGGCAACCTCCATGTTCTGAAGAAGTATGCCATGGACTATTAGATCCTGAGGTGTAATAATAGGAGAGGGGTGGCATTTGCTTACTCTCACTGCCTCCATAGAAGCCCCGCATTTGCCACTGTGGGCAGTACCTCCAGTCTAATTCCACCTGATGGTTCTTACATTCTGCCCATATCTGCTAGAGGTTCCACTGAGCAGTGGCTTCTTTCACACCTGGTTTGATTCTGATTTAATATATTATTAGGAGGAAAGGAAACATCATGAGTAATAGCAGGTGTGTTCACCTCAAGACATATGCAAGGTGAGCACAGAAACTCTCTCACCAGCTGTTCCAGTAGTCTGTATCAACCCACAAGGACAAATGGGTCAACAGACTGGCAATGCAAAAATGAACAATTCTGGCACAAACATTCAAACAAAAAGACCAACATCCAGTTGTCAGTCGCAGCTAGAATTGACCCACTGAATCAATGGTAACTCGTTAAGTTAACGTTTGCGTACATTCCGTTGGTTCTATCAGCCTACTCTAGTTAGAACTGGATTTAAGCCACGGACATAAAGATGAGCTCAGGGCCTCCTTTGCTTTTCCATATTGTTATTTGAGATGCTAGTGCTACAGCATTTGACTGACAGAGCAGGAAGTATACAGTGCTTATTTTACTATCTCTCTATCCTGCTTTCAGTCAAACGCCCCCAAAGGAGCTCACATCAGTTTAAAAATAAAAGGGGAAAATTCTGTTCCAAAGCTTAGAAACTAAAAAGATGTGGCACACATGAAAAGAGGAGTGTGGGGGGGCGGAGGGATGGGGCGATAACACCAGAAGAAACTAGTGAGTTGTAAATGGCCTGATGGCCCGTTCCGCACAAGGTGCGTGAAGCGGTTCATGCTGTTTCTTATCGGATCCAAATAACGTGGGCTTTCCCTCACTTGCTTCCACACAGCTCCTCCGTATGTTTCCTTTTGATTTGGAGAAGTGTAAGTTCATGCATCCGCACTACTTTGGCAGTGACCACTCCCACTACTCCCCTCACCCTGCCCCGGTGGCTGTGATTGGCTTTTTTTTTCTTTTGGGTTGGTATGTTTGTATGTACCTATGTATGTACGTATTTGCCAGTGTGTAAGTGGTAGTTTCCCCACCAAAATGCCTTCTGAAAATGAGGTGCCAATATGGTAACTCCCCCCACCCAGGTAGATCACCTGGCAGAGCAAAGTTGGGAGAGCGATCTCGCGCCCCCCCATCTCCACCCCGCTGTAAGCATGATCCTGCCCCAGGAATGGGGGAAGCAGCTTCTTACACACACACACACACACACACACACATGCACGCACGCTCCCTCCCTCCCTTTCCAACCTCAGCAGGAAAGTTTCCTCGCAAGGAGGAGAGGAATGGGGGAAGCAGCTTCTTACACACATACACACACACACACACACACACACACACAGCCTCTTCTTTCTACCTAGGAAGGGAGGTCCCCCCACCCAAGCAGATAGGACAGGAATCGGGAACAGAGTACTAAAATATTTTTTTCCTAAATAATATAGTCCAAAATAGAGTGCTCTTGTAGGGCAGTGTGTCTAATACCAGCAAATACAGTAAAACATTTGCAAAATAGAAAACAGCTCTCTCCTTTTAACATGCCTGTGCTGTGTTTTGTCTGGTTACTCCATTTTCTAAAGTTTGTTGAACAAAACAAAAAATGGCCCCTGCCTGTCCTTTGGTGGATGGGGACAGCTGGAGAAGGCGAGTACGCCCACAGCCCACCCTCCGCTGTCCACCAATTCACATTGGTGCGAATGTGCATATCTGCACCACGGCGAAAGTCTGAATCTGTTCGATCTTAAAAATTTGTTTTGGCTTTTTTCCGGTTTTCAAATAGCATGCTTTCCCACCACATGGGGGTGTGTTAACTCAGGATTACGTGTGGAATGATGGTAAATAAAGCGAACCTAGTTCGCTCTCACGTGCAGAACAGCTCCGTGCCAAAACACATTGACCCATGTTAATAACCCCACGCGGAAAGGGCTAAAACCACTTAGAACCAGGCTGATATTCCCTTGCTAATGGCCTTACATGGAGGGACTGCAGCTTACTGAGCATCCGTTGTTCCACTGGTTGGTGGTAGAGGTTAAAGTATTCCTCCTTTCACTTTTCACGTTCTGGAGCAAATCATACTTGGAGCCATGTATTGGCAGGGAAGGGAGAAGAAAACTCCCTGAAGGTATTTCTTCTCTTGCAAATAGATGGGGCCAGACTGGTCTTCCTCTAGCCGTTCTTCTGTTTTCTTTTGTTTTCATCTTTCTATTGGCTTTGGAATTTTACAGTCATTTGAAAACTGCAGATCAGAGAATAGTAAGTGGTATATAATGTAATAAACAAGAAATCCACAAGAGACATTACAATTTAACCATGCTAAGCCATGATTCATTCTAACGTCAAGGGTCTACGACAAGATCAATCATTCTTTACCAGAGATCAATTCTATTCATTACAAGGCAGGGCCCCTTATTTGATTCAATTGTGCTAAAACCAATTGCTACTCCGAACTAGAACAGACCAACTGAATCAATAGCACTTATGTAAATGTTGATTTACCAAGTTCCCACTGGTTCAATGGGTCTATGCAAGTAGGGACTAGCAGTCTGGGCTACAGTGTTTAGGACTGTGGCTACAGAATGAGAGGAAATCACTTTTATTGTAATAACATGGACAAACAAATTATTGGGACAACATGGACCAAAAAGTTACATTGATAACATGTGCACCTGACTAAGAACAGTGGCTTTCATCCACTTTAGCAGTACTGCAGAAACAGCAACAATTTTATAGAAAGGGGCCATTCACACTTAAGTGGCACTCATAGATGCTGCTTCTATATCAGTGTTATGCCACTGACATAAACATGAAAGGAAAAAGCACATCTCCAAACACTCAGGAACAGAGTGGAGATATGCTGAGGAAAGGTGATTGACTAGATATTTACAAAGTATTTGAAGAAAAGTATCGCTCTCCTTCATATACTTTATGGGAGGCGAACCATGACATCAGTATGAAGTGCAAAATGGCTGTAAATGGCATTCCTATCACCAACTGTGAAAAGAGCTTCCCAGTCTGCCTCTCAAATGGAGGATAAACAGACTCCAGACCCAAAGAAATATAAAGGACTCCTACAAATGCACGTGACTTCTTAGCTTGTTTCTAGATGCGATGTCCATGGCCAGCTGAATGACACAGTAAGCTTTGGTCAGTGAGGGTTAAATATAAATCAGTCATCTCTTTCGTATGCCATTTTCTCCATCTTGTTGGCAACCATCATAGGATAGATGTTGTTGTGGCAATTCTTAAAGGCTTTTGTCCCACTCATATCTCATCAGTCATTCTGTTTTGTTGAGGCAAGTCTTCAACAATCTTAGCCTTTTTGTTTCTCCACTGAAACTACTGACGACACACTGTAATGCTCACAGGAAACATGAGATTTTTTTTTAAGTTCCCTTTAACAGAACTGAACACTCTCTGATCCATTTCTGCTCAGAAAATGCAGAGGGATTGAGAGAAATATTGCTCAACAGAGTCTCACAAAATGGCTGCCACCATCAATCTTAAATTTGCCTGGTGAACCTAAGTTGCGTTCAATACAGCGTACGAAAGAGGATGCAAGAAACACAACAGCACTGGAGGAAGGAAAGCCTAAATGTGTTTGGTCTCATGCACCTGCAAGAATGTTCTAGGCCAGCTTCTGTTGAAACCACATTCAGAAGGGCAATAACAATCCTAGACAGAAACTGAATAATTCATTCCTATATGAAATTTCAGTGTCACATCTTATTTACAGATGTGATTTTGGAAGGGAAAAAGAAGAGAAGAGAAGAGAAGAGAAGAGAAGAGAAGAGAAGAGAAGAGAAGAGAAGAGAAGAGAAGAGAAGAGGAGGGGAGGGGAGGGGAGGGGGAAAGAAAGGAAACCCTTACCAGTAGAATAACTCTGGCTGGCAATTTTGTTGCTCTTGATAAATAATGGAAGACTAAATATAAATTTTGTGATCTTTTCATTGTGAAACCCAGCACTCTGTGTTCCCTTCTCACAGGCTTGCAGCAATTCAATTGGTCTCAAATGAGAGATAATCCAGTTGCACAGAATAAAGTCTATGCAACTGAAGCTCACAAATTCCACTGGGTTGGTTGTGCTGCCTTAGAAAAGAGCAAGGATTTCTGAAACTGAAGAGCTCAAACATGCTTGCTAGCAGGTTTTGAAAGAGCAGAAAGTGCAAGATTTTACATGGAAAAGAGAGCGCATGAGCAAAGTCTGGCATACATTTGCAGAGCCTAGTCATAAATGCACGTATCCACTTCAAGCTGAAGACATGCCTGACCATAGATTACGCTTCTTTACAGTTTCCCACCTCTACCTCAACAGAGTCTAATCATCATTCTCCTTAACTTTGGGACAGACCTGGCCAACTTCTGCAGGAACCAAGGTCAAAATTTGACCTCAGGAAGCTGTTGCATCTGAAGAAATAAATATCTAACTGAGAAGTGACTACTAATCTGAATTAAGGAGACAGGTTCTTGCAAGTGTTGAAGATTAACTTGCAGGAATTTTAAATATCACTGACATTTACTGACTGCTAGGCTACAACATTTTGAAAACTGAAAGTTTTAAAAGCCCCAACACTTCTGGTCAGTGGCCTGTTTTTGTGGATGTTTGTAATTGTCTGAGACTGAAATATATAACTGATGTTATATTTGGTATTTATACTTTGGGAATGAAAACAAGATCAATACATAATTAATAATCTCTCTTTCTCTCTCTCTCTCTCTCTTGCCGCAGCTATGCCACAGCTAGCTTTTTGGCAGAATGTCAGAGCTTGACTTAGCTCAGCATCTTGCTGTTATTATTATCTACCATCAACATGCCATCCCTTTGGAACAAAAACAGATCACAGCCACTTAGCATTCTAATCGTAATATCGGCTTCTCCCAAAGATCATGCTATGTCATGAAATAAGAAACCAGGCAGATGACTGTTCCAGAAGAGCTCATTACGCTCTATAAAGGAAAACAACTGCTTGAATAGTAACATCAGGTTTCTTCTTGCCCCCCATCTATGAAGAGAGAAGATGAAGGAAGCTGTCCTAAACACAAGTCAGCAAGTGCCCAAGACAGCAGGTTGTTGGTGTGTAGAAGTGGTCAAGCAGTCAGTCCAGTCTGGGTCAGTCACAGGTTATCTGAGCAAGATGAAGGGAGAAATATAAGGGTGGTCCAGGGTCCTATCAGCAGGTCAGAAGTCCAGCCGAGAGTAAACAGAATAGTCCAAATGGAGCCAGTCTAAGGTCAAGACTGGAGGCAGCACTACCAGTCAAGCAGACAAGACAGTTGTCAGCAGTAAGGCTGGAAGAGAAGTGATGGGATATTTATCAGCAGCTCCTGCAAGGCCACAGCTGCCTAATTAAGTCCGTGTTTGTTATTTAACTGTGTTAGCTGGGGTGTTTCTCCTTGTCTCTCAGTGAAGGATGGGGGCATGTTGTCTTCAGCTTTTGCACTTCTGTCAAGCCCTGCTGGGGAGCAGGACCCCTTACTGCCCCTGACCCCATCTACTCACACGGAGAGGGAGCTGCAGATTTTGGCAATCAGCCTCCTCCTCATCTGTGTGTGGGGGGGGGCAGGAAGAGAGAGAGAGAGAGAGAGAGAGTTATGACAGAGGAAGTATACTGATTCTTTATATTGCCTAAGAAACATTATGACCGCACAAAAGCTCTCAGATATAAAGATACATCTGCTCGGTATCAGGGCTGTGAGTGGAAAATTTTCTTTAGCTCTGGTATACACTTATTAAAGCATCAGCCATATAGAGAACTTTAGCAAAGTTTACCTTATTATAGACAGCAGACCAAAACAAATAGACTGTGCAGAATTGGACAAACTGTCCAGCTTCCTAAGTGCCAGATGAATGGAGATTCAGAAGCTGCCTTCTTTTTTACTCACTTTAACTCTCTCTCGCTGTGTTTTTTTTCCTCGTAGTAAAAGGCAAATTTAAAAGCATTTGGAAGAAAATCAGAAGGGAAACCATTGGTAGAGAGAGAAAAACCGTCACTGAGAAATAGCGATGCTTCTTCTTTGTGACTTTCCTCCACAGAGGCAACTGAAGAGCTAAAAATAAAAGCAGGAACAGCAGGATGAAGGGACCGAGGGGACTCTGGCCTCGGCACTGATTGACGGCTACAGAAAATCACCAGGGTATCTGAAGCATTTCCTGTGACAAGTGTCATGCAAGAATCACACATTTAGGATGGGGCTCATCTTGGCAATGACAGATTGTGGTCCAAAGAGTAAGTTGAAATCCCATGCCAATGTGACGACTGTTCACTATGACTTCTCTTCATCAAATGAACTAGCAGGGGATAGTTTCAGCATCCATGTGGCCTGGCCTTGATCAGTAAAGATATATTTACAGCAAACATTGAAACTGCTGTCACTTTACACAGTTTATTCTGATTACAGAAACTGAACCTCAATTTGGATTGCTTTGATGCAGAATTTGTAATTTTTTTTAAGACAGATGCAAAATTTTACACAGATACAACAAATATTTTCACACAGATATTTTTATAGAGTGAATGGCTAAAAACAACAGAGCAGGTTGTAGCATACTACAAAACAAGGTAGCAAGTTATTCTGACCAGTAACTGTGAAGTGGGAGGATCCACCATTATTAATTAGGAACAGCTACCAGCTTTATTTATCCTGTTGATCTTCCCTGAATGGAAATAAATGCACAAATGAACCCTGGGTTAGTCAAAGCCTCCAGATTTGTACAACTACTTTACATTAATAGAAATCACCATTTCCCACATGATTCATCAATAGTGGCCCTTTTCGCATGGCATTTGCACGCGAAAGGGCCCCTCGAGTGTCGCAGAATGTGAGGAGCGGTCCACACGATGCACTCACAATCGCGCGATGCTCCAGGAGCTGTGGGTGCTGACCGTGCACTCTTCATTTTCGGCTTTGAGCCGAAAATGGTGCGCAATCGCGCATCACTCTGGGGCACCGCGTGCACTTGCTGTCTGTGCGGAGCTCCGGAGCCATGGCGCTTGCACTTCCTGCCCCAGTGCAGCTTGGGAAACTCCCAGGCTGCACTGCAGAAGGAAGAGGCGGGGCTCTCGCGCAACCAGGTGGCAGCTGCGGAGCTGAAGGGACCGGGACACAAGAGCCTCTCACTGGAGGCTGCTCGCGCAATCCCCGCACCTCAGCTCCATTAAAAGGGGCGTTGTGGAAAGGGCCAATGTCTGTTATCAAGTTATTGTTATTTATGTTCTGTTTTGTTACACAGACCTGGGTTTTTGGGTTTTATTTTTTCTTCTTCTTTTCAAAAGCATGGAGAAGTTCCCTTCTGCATAGCAGGGGGTTGGACTCAATGGCCCCTGGGGTCTCTTCCAACTCTATGGTTCTATGATTCTTTGGCCAATGAAAAGGAACTGAGGCACGAACAAACTGGAGGAGGATGGGGTTACCACCATATTATTCTCTTTCAGCTATAGAGTTCTCCAAGCTACTCACAGAATCAGAGAATCATCGCGCTGGAAGAGACCACAAGAGCCATCAAGTCCAACTTGTACTCTGAATAAGTTCAGATCAGACCCACTTGTGCGAGTTCACAAAGGCCACAAAGAAGAACAGTGGTTTTCAAACTCTTGTACAAAAATCTAAGGTTCCCCAGAAGGTTACCAGGGTTCTTCAATGAAGATAATTAATGACTCACAAACTTACTCACAAGGATATGTGGGTGGCCTTAGTGTTTTTCTCCAACAATTTGCAGCCACAATGAAACACCGGGTATCTTCTAAGCTGCTTGAACAGTCAGTTCACGTCTGGTAGCAGCCTAGCAGTACCTGATTAAAACAGCAAACACTTTTAATTAAGAAGGGCAAATTTTACGCAGCGAGACTGAAATTCCAGGAACTGTTAGTTCATGTTGATACCTGTTTTGGCTCTGGGGTTATACTGTAACATGGAATAGACGTTTCTGAGGCATATCTGTATGTTGTTTACAAGATACACATTCAAGTGCAGAAGAGTACACGTGCTGGGGCATATGGTTCTCAGACTGTTGTAACAATCAGGTAAATTAGCAGAATATAAAAGAATCTACCAGTAAATGATTAAGAAAGGCTACCTCATATTCATTCAGAGAGAAAGAAAATGAATGAATGAATTTTTTGAAACAATATGGTTCGAAGTGATCAGGAAGTACTGGCAAATAAAATGATTCCTGTGGGATTTCGGGTTTACCCATTTCACAGCATGGTATAAAAGGAACTGGATGTTTACAAGAGTTATTGAGACAAGAATTCTTGTCACCGCCAATCTGACTGAAGTTCTTTTACATGAAAAGTCTTCCATTCTTGTAACACATGGATTTTGTGCCGGATCTGGTTATCTAAGACGGTCAGGGAAAGGCATTAGAAAAGCCATATATATATAATTTCTCAAATATTTTATGTCAAATTACACTGTGCCATTTGAAACAGCGTGAGCCTTATTGGTCCTACAGCACCAAAGGGGGAGAGAGGAGAGAAATAGAAGATTCTGCTTGCCAAGAAAGGGGCAAAAAACCCGCCAAGCAAGGTCAATCAACTAATGCACGAAATTTGTATCTGTCTTTATGGATTGGTAGCAGGCATCTGTCCATAGCAAGCAGCAGGTAATAGGAAGAAAAGAAAGACTAGAAGGGCAACCAATGACCAAGAGAATGGCTGTAGTCATCCCATTACAATGGGTTCATGTCTGTGAAAAACCTACCTACCTAGACAAATGTAAGCCCTTGACTGGTTTGGGCCCTGGATAACTACCTAGAAGTGCAGACAGGCTGCTAGTTTGTCAACTAGGCTGTCAACTTCTCTTTCCTAGGTAGACACAAATACTACACTGGGATAGCAGAAGCTCCAGCCATCCATTTAATAGTTCTTGGACTGAGTTAAGGAGTCCAATGAAGTCATACAACTCCAACTTCCTCGGTCACTTTAAATGTTGGTCTCAGCTTTGCAGTCCTATGAAACACTCAACATTTGTGGGACCACAACTTAAATATTTTTAGAAGGTGATCATGGATTCCTTGGAACCAAGAGAGATGCATAGTCTATGATGACTGAAATAGTCAGATAGTCCCATCCATAGTCCACTCTCAGCTCCAGAAAGCACCGTGATAGATTCGCCTTAGGGTTGCTGTAAGTTGGAAACAACTAGAAGGCACACAATAACAGCAACATAAATAAACCACCTGCTTCAGCTAAGGACTGAGAAAGTGCAAAAGGGTAGCAATTACTGACCACCTGCACTTAACTGTTATAATTTCCTCCAACAGTCCATCCTTCACCTATCTTAAACATCAGGCAAAACTATACTTTAAAAATATGAAATTATATAATAAATCTTGCCAACTGCACCACCTGCTGGCTCATCATAAAATTTCTCATCTGAAGAAATTGATCTATTGTATGCTGCCTTTATACTATTTCAGGTTCATCTTTTTTGTTAAAAGGAGCTGGATGTTTACATGTACTAAGGAAGAAATTCCAGTCACCATCAATTTCACTGATGCTGGGAGTTCAGTCCATAAACCAATAGCCTGCAGAAAATTAGAGCAGCAACAAGACTGTAAGAGAAAAGACGCAAGCTGCAACAACTAAAACCTGAAGTTGTGAGGTTTCAAACACCACATTCAGGGGTGTCAATGCAATTATTTCATCCAAGACCTTGGATAGCACATCTCCTGGGGATGCAAAGGATACAGACCAATGGTGGCATATATGTTTTACAATCAGCCATCCACATCCATGGGCTCTGTATCCACAGATTCAGCCAATAACAACTTGAAAATATTCAAAAAAAAATTCAGAATTTGCCATTTTATGTAAGGGATGTCATTTTACCACACCACTGTACGTAATGAGTATCAAACCCCAGCAGATACCGAGGGCTCACTGTACTTACAAATTCAGGTTCATTGCTCAGAATCTGTCTCAGGAAAAAACTAATTCAGGAGTAACTTGGCTCAGGATCAAACCAGATAATAATAGCTGTTAATTATGTTGAAATTCAACATAGATAAGTGTAAGGTCCTACACTTAGGTAGAAAAAATGGGATACAGAAATATAGGATGGGGAACAAGTGGCTGGATAGCAGTACATGTGAAAGGGATCTAGGAGTCTTCATAGACCACAAGCTGAACATGAGTCAGCAGTGTGATGCGGCAGCCAAGAAAGCCAATGCAATTCTCGGCTGCATCAACAGGAATACGGTGTCTAGATCAAGGGGGGTACTGGTACCGCTCTACTCTGCTTTGGTTAGAATACTGTGTCCAGTTCTGGGCACCTCAATTCAAGAAGGACATGGTCAAGCTGGAGCAAGTCCAGAGGAGGGTGACCAAAATGGTGAGGGGCCTGGAAGCCATGCCCTATGAGGATAGACTTAGAGAGCTGGGGATGTTTACTCTGCAGAAGAGAAGGCTAAGAGGGGACATGATAGCCATGTTTAAATATTTGAAGGGATGCCATGTAGAGGAAGGAGAGGGCTTGTTTTCTGCTGCTCCAGAGACCAGGACAAGGAGCAATGGATTCAAGCTGCAGGAAAGGAGATTCCTCCTGAACCTCAGGAAGAACTTCCTGACGGTCAGGGCTGTCTGGCAGTGGAACAGGCTGCCTCAATGGAGTGTGGTGGAGTCTCCTTCTCTTGAGGTTTTTAAGCAGAGGCTGGATGGCCATCTGTCGGGAGTGCTTTGAGGGTGTTCCTGCATGGCAGGGGGTTGGACTGGATGGCCCGTGTGGTCGCTTCCAACTCTACATTTCTATGATTCTATGATTCTATGAATTATGTCTATCCCACTTCTTATTCTAGTGTGGGCATAAGGGATAGAAATTAAGGGTATACATCTTTGATTATCTCATTCTTGCAAGCAAAAAAAGAAAACATTTCAAAAATTTCTCCCCATTGAGGAGCTTGAGCTATTTTTACACATTTTTGATGATCTTTCACATTTCTGAGGGTTTTTTTTTTTTTTGAGGAAAAAGCATTCTTGAGCAGAAAGCATGCCTAAATATGCAACAGCACAATATTTCTGTGCAAAATCCACTGCAGAAAATTACAAGTCAGAGAAGTAGCATTGATCTTTTCACTTTCTTCCAGTGGTGGCCCAATGGAAGCCATTTGGAAACACAAACAGAACATGGACATAGTGACCTCCTTGCACTCTCCTGTTCGTGTTCCCCAGCAACTCATTTGCAAAGGCACACTGCCTCTAGCAAGGGAAGTAATATATAACCACTGATCACTCTATCCTCTATGAAGTTGTCTAATAGCTTTTTAAAGCTGTTTGAATTGCAGAATCAATGCAAACCACTCACTTTAACCACACAATTTATTAACAAGTTCTTAAAAAAATCAGCCCTCAGTCTTATTTTATTATTTACCAATATATTCCATTTATGAGTCACCTTTCTCCCTGAGTGCAACCCAAGGCGGCTCACAAATCAAAAACAAGATAAGCTAAAAAGCTAGTGATACAAATTAAAACACAATTTAAAAATAATCATATTAAAACCATTATTTTTTTTTTAAAAAAGGATAAAATCATTCAAAAATATAACATAGTTAAAAATAGAGCACACACACACACACACACTCATAAAAAGTTTTTCTGCAAGTGGTTACTCAGCCAAATCTGTTTGAACAAAAAGATTCTCGCCCACCAGAGAAAAGAGATCAGAGGATCAGCCTAGCCTCCTATGGAAGAGAATTTCCCCAAACTGGAAAGATTCCTCTCATCCTAGAAATAGACATACTAATATCCATTTAGCGATTGGATATTATGGTAAGTCCTAGTCAACCTGGGGGAACTTACTTCATTGTAAACATATATAGGATTCTGCTTTTCATTTAGAGAACTGAAAGACCAGCAGGTGGCAATATTACTGAAAGAGAAAAGTCCAAGTCCGAGTGATATATTATTCCACTTTCAACATCCTAGAATATATTTCTGGAATAGTTCACAGAGAAAGAAAAAATATCCAGGCAGTTCAGACTATACCAAGTAAAGGACAAGCAATATCATCTTCTGTCTAGGGCCATTTCCGCACAAGACTGTTGTAGCGCTATTATTCCACTTTCAACAGCCTATGGAATCCTGAGGTTGGCCTCAAAGGCCCCTCCCTAAACTGCAAACCTCAGGATTCCATAGGATGTTGAACATAGAATAATAGCACTATAACCGTCTAGTGACGAAATGGTCTAAATAAGGTTTATTAAAAAAAAAACCCTGTTATTAAACAATGAAGCAATAGAACAACAGGTTTTTTGCCTGCTGCTAACTGTGGTCCTTCAAAGTGGTCCTCTGTGAATTCACACAAATTCTTTGCACTGGCACACAGCCTGCTTCGGAAACTTCCAGAATGGAGCAGTTTTGGCAAGACCCTCGCCTCCACCCCCTCAACAGGCATATTTAAAGCACACTCAGCTCTCTCTCTTTCCTCCCTTGTCCTTATGAAGCAAGTGAAGAAGATCATCAGAATAGTGGGTTGCTAATTCGCCTGCATGGCTAACTGAAATTACGGCAACTAGAAAATTAGTTTCAAAAGGCAATAAATGCAAATAGTTGACAATGGCTCATGGGGGAAGGTGCATTAAACTTCACAAACCCTATACTGTTCACTGTGTGCTCTGTCTCTCTCTCTTTCTCCTCCTCTCCCCTTTCCTCAGATTTCTCTTGGACAGATAAAGAATCTTCTAGGAAGTATGATTATGAACTACTGAACTGATCTAGAAAGGCAGTGTGCATATTCTTGGCATGTAATCTTTGGCATTTAAATGTAGATAATAGAACTTCTGCCTTGATGTCAAATCTACTTGGACTTAAGATCAATGCCAAAATAAATATTTTCTTCCCCTTAGAACCATGCAGGGAGAAAATGAATAAAGTTTCTGAGACTGGGAAGCATTCTTTCCTTTTGAAAATTGAAAGGACAGAGAGATCTGAAAGGAACAGACATTTTACTTTTTATTTTGTGCACCAAAATGCAGGAGGAAGATTTTTCCAAATTCTTAGCAATATGTACATATGTGAAATGTGAACCACTAAACAAATTGCAAACTGTGAATTTGGGAGATCTGAGTTCACATTTTCATCCACCTCTAGCCCCAATGTTCTCTATATAAGCTACAAGTACAGGCTGCATACAGCTTTCTAGGTCATAATTTAGCACAATTTGAAAACATTTTAAAATGCACCAGTAATGAAAAACAAAGCACACATGTGGTAAAAAGCTCATTCTTCAGCCCTTTTCACAAACTTAGTTTATAGTGTGTCAGAACAGGCGTGTCTTTCATGTTTTATGGAAGACAAGAAAGAAAGAAAGAAAGAAAGAAAGAAAGAAAGAAAGAAAGAAAGAAAGAAAGAAAGAAAGAAAGAAGTTTGTTTTTATCTGTTTATTGCTAAAGACCCACTGGAGCCTGACTGGTATGCTAAACCATGGAGTCCTATTAGGGAAAATATTGCACAATATTTTATTTTAAATATGCTTTTATTAATGGTGCTTGTAGAAGGGGTGTAAATTAGCTATAACCTTCCATCTCTCATCCGGTAAACAACATGTCATGACTCAAAATACAATCAGATAATCACAAGTGAAAGCAGATAAATAAAACTGACTGAAATCAATATGCAAAGATGTTTATCGTTACAGCTTCCAGAACATCATATATTTCAATGGTGGGCCATGTTCTGAATTCACCTATAAGTTACAAATGGGTACCATGTGGTCTCAAAAATTTCTTCCACTACTTTACCTCGAACAAGGTGAAGCTAAACTACCAATTTCTCTAGTATTCGAGAATTCAGATGGTGCCAACCCAGTGATATAAAGTCTTTGTATAAGGCATTTTAATTTGCTTTATCATAAATTGCTAACACTGCATAATATTTTACCTCTACAGAACTAAAGTACTGGATGCACACTTATATTTGCAAATCCCAACTTGTATTAACAAACTGTGTGCTAAAACTGTAAGAGCTGTCATTCAGATGTATTATAGGAATAATGCATGTATATAAAAGTATATTTATAATTATTATACACATGTATGAGAAATTCCTCATGCCACTGAGTTTAAGGGGGGGAGGATAAAGAATTAATGATCCACAGAAGTCATAGGTTGTCCAATTTT
This sequence comes from Iguana delicatissima, assembly GCA_948472985.1. NCBI lineage: Eukaryota > Metazoa > Chordata > Lepidosauria > Squamata > Iguanidae > Iguana > Iguana delicatissima. The sequence continues at coordinate 386,244 of CAOKZL010001096.1, read as the reverse complement.
CTACTTCCAGATTTCCAAATGTTTTACATCTGGTTTGAGTTTTGAAAGAATAATATAACAAATGCAAGCATTTTCAACACTTGCGCACATTACTTCCTATTAAGTTTTATTCCTGAAGCAGAGCCTCCAGAGGGCACTCTAGCTCACACTTAAATAACAAAGTTGTTTTAAAATTGTGCACTGCAGGCTCTAGTCCAACACTTTGCCCGTCCAAACAGCTTTGCATCTTATTGGTCTTGAAAAACTGCTCAAGTATGCTTTAACAGTGTGATTTCAAAATGTGAGGTTGGAGAGAAAAACTAATATCATTTTGTAAAGATCACTATGCAAGAAGTACAAAAATAGCTTTAACAGAAGAAAGAGTAGAGGAAAATCAAAAGGTTATGGAATAATGGGTGGAGCTAGGCTGTTGAGGAAGCCAGCTCAAAAGAAATGAGAAAATCACAAGTCTGATGAGATGGCTGGTTGGAGATCAGAAGAGTCAATTGAGCTATTTAGTAGCTGTATTCAGATGTCACAACAAGCAAGAATTACAAAAATAGTAATACTTAATACTTGTGAGGAACTCTGTCTGCTTCCTGCTGAAAAGAATTGCTAAACAAGCCAGGAACTCTTCATTTATGATTTGTTTAGCATAATGTTGCTCTCCCAACAAGCCAAAATCCCAAAGGCAGTGTCATTCTAAGTATCAAGCTGACGTCATCCTAGCTCTGCAAGAACAACATTTTTATGAAAAGGTAGGGCCAGCACGGTTTTGTGTCTTAAGCATTGAACTATGACCCTGGAGGCCAGGGTTTGATTCCCCGCTCGGCCGTGGAAACCCACTGGATGACCTGGGGCACATCACACACCCTAGGCCTCAAAAACCCCATGATAGTGTTACCCTGTTTACTGGGGGTCCCGCGAGGGACTCCAAACGTGTTCCAACAAAGGTGGGGAAAATTAGCTCAGAGCACAAGTTGGCAAGCGAGAGGCAGGGCAATGCAGTGGAATCTTTTACCCAATGTCTACGGGGTCAGGTCAGTCAAACAGTCAGACAGTTTTAAACTAGCAAAAATGATGTTTTTATTAAGAACAGACAAACACTTAAGACAACACAACCACACAGCTAACTAAGAAATAAGAAATAAGAGTTTTTCAGGGGAAATGGATGATACGACACCTTTCTCGTAGTCCTGAAGAAGTTGCAGATGGAGAGAAGAAGCTCAGCGTGGTTCGCTGAGGGGAGCTCGCCGGATAAAGCAGCAGCAAGGCTTGATGGAAGTTCGGAGCGACCCAAGGAAGCTCTCGGAACTGGGGGTTTTTATAGGGAAAGTATGGCCGTAGGCTAGTCTGTATTTGGGAGGGAACAATGAAGTTTGGGCACGAGACAATGTCTCTGAAAGGTCAGAATTTAACATGATGGGATTAAGTCCGAATCGACAAAGGAATGGGCAGTATGCAGATGCAGTCCGCTTGGGCGGTTCTTTGTAGTGGTGTGCAACCTTAATGAGCTGTTTGTCTAGGGAGGTCTCCTAAAGCAAGATCTGGCTGAGTCTGGCTTGCCTAGGAGGAGAAAGGAATGTTCAGCAATTAAAGGCCATGCCTAGCTCTGTGCTTGTTCGGGGGCCTCACAAACACTTGGCAGAGGGTGGCAAAATGAGACCGAATTATGATATCAAACGATATCTAATATCTTCCAAAGTAAGGCTAATAAACGGTGATAACAATAGGTTCACTTTATGGGTGCCATAAGTAAAAAATGACTTGAAGGCACACAATAACACGAATAACATAAGAAATGACATCTTTGTTATTTTAATTGCTGGCCTTGCAGATTTTTAAGCTTTTCTATACTTTGGCTCACTCAGAACAGAGTCAAGAAATCAGAAGAAGGCTAGGACTTGGAAGAGCAGCTATGAAGGAGCTAGAAGTGTCAAGATAAACCATTGAATACTAAACTCAGGACTGTCTGTGCTATCACATTTTCAATATCTATGTGTGGTTGTGAAAGCTGGACATTGAAGAAAGCTGACAGGAAGAAGATCTACTCATTTGAAAGGAAGTGCTGGAGAAGATTTCTGTGGATAACCTGGAGTGCTAAAAAGACAAATGAATGGGTCCTAGAGCAAATCGAGCCTGAACTTTCCCAGATCCCAAGATGACTAAACTCAGGTTGTTGTATTTTGGCCATTATCATGACAAGACATGTCTCACTAGAAAAGACAATAATACTTGGGAAGGTGGAAGGCAGTAGAAAAAAAGGAAAATCACCTAATAGATGGATAGACTCAATCAAGGAAGACTCATCCCTGAATTTGCATGACCTGAACAAGGCAGTTGATGACAGGATGACTTGGAGTCTCTTTTTCATAGGGTTGCCATATGTCGAAGTTAACTTAATGTCAGTTAACAACATCTACAACTACAACAAATAGTTATTATCATGCATTGAAAAAAATTAAATCTATAAAAAGGTGGAGTGGGACTAGCAAGCTCTAACAGAATTCTCAACAACCATTAAACTAGAGTTGCCGGATTGTCTGTATAGCTAAACTGGTATGAAACAGATATGCCAATAGTGCTGATGAATGCATGAGAAGATTGCTTCAAGAAAAGAAAAACTATTTACCCTGATATAATGGCCTGCCTTACGCTTCAGACCCCAAACTGAAATGGGATTTCAATCAGTTCTCACAAAATTATATGCTTCCAGTCCTTCTCTAAACCTCAAATTTGCATCAGTTTGCGTTATAAGGTGAAAGACAAATTTTGCACTTAACTTCTTGTGCAGCCTCTTGTTCACAATGTGACAGTCACATATTCACACCGACGCCAGAACACACACACACACATGCACATATTCACAAATGTACTTCTGAAAAGTTCTGACACATACAGAGATCCAACTTAGAGGCGTTGGAGGCAGAGCAGGAGGTGTAAATTATTAATGCAGTAACATTTCCTTTTCTTTTGTGGTTGAGCATGAAAACCACAATATGCTGCAAGCATCTGCCTCATTATCTGTAAGCAACTTGAAAGTCTCTCTGCTACCCCTTTTTCAACTTGCCTTCCAAAGGTTTCTAAAGATATCCCAACAGGATGTATCTGGCCATGAGGTTCAGGCAGCTGTGATGTTAATTGACAGTTCCCAAAAGCTCTGCAGAGCAGGTTTTTGCCTCCGTAAGCACTCAGCCTGTCCCATAAAGCCCACATAATAACAGCCTGGTCAAAAGCGATGAGTTTCAACAGGCCTCCGAGAGGAAGGCAGTCACTTGAAGAGAATCAAACACTAAACTCGCTTCCTATCAGAAAGACTGTTCCTCAGGCAACTATTAGAGTAGGTCCCCCGACCCATGTGACCAGCATCCAGGTTTGACTTATCCATGATGAAATGCGGTCCAAAAACATTTTGTTCCTATCTCTTTTTGGACCACACGTTGTTGTTGTTGTTTTATGTTTTTATCAGTTGTGCCCTGGCTTTGAATAATGGCTACAAAGCCTCCTTTCTCTTAGACTCTAAAGTTCTGTACAGTTTCAGGGCCTCCTTGCCAAGCTGCATACTCATCTCAATGCCTCCGTTGTTCATCTTATTGAAAAAAAATATAGTGTTTCACTACCCACATTTTAGCTATCCATGATAAGTCTAGAACATATACCCAGTGGGATATGTAGAGCCAAATAGCAGTTTGAGAGCCAGATTGGTGTAGTAGTTTGGAGAGCAGGGTTCAAATCCCTTCTTAGATATCAAAATCCACTGGGTGCCTTGGGCAAGTCATACTCTCTCAGCCTCCAAGGCAAACCACCCTCTGAACAAATCTTGCCAGGTGACCCCCATGATAGGTTTGCCTTAGGCTCACCGTAAGCTGAAAATGACTTGAAGGCATATAACAACAACAACTAGTAATTATAAAAAGATGAGCTTGTCGGGTCTGAGGCTCCCTCAACTGAATGAAATGATATAGTTTACCTTTTAGTAATAACACCAAGGGCAAAACAAAGTAAAACAAGGAAGAATGGAATTTAGGACTGGGTACAAAATTGAATTCCCTGAGAATGAGAGAGAGAGAGAGAGAGAGAGAGAGAGAGAGAGATGCAGATGGAGGTTCTTAATGGCTGAGGATATACTTGAAAGCATAAAAAGGCTGCCGTTCCTTTTGATGATTCCTTGTGCTTTAATTCAGAACAGGAAAAAAAAACACAGATGTTTGCTGCTGCTTTCTATGGCAAGGAGCATCACTGTAAATTTTATCAGTTATCTGTTTTCTGGTAAACTAGAAGCAGTACATATCTCCATTCCAAACTGAAGAAACTTTATCTCATGCCAAACTGCACCACTCAATGGGAAAGTGAGTCTTAACTACAGCTTCCAACCTCTGTTCCTCAGATTCAGTGTGTATGTGTGGCTTCCAGTCAGCTGCTGACTTAATGGTGACTCAATACATTTTGCAAGGTTTTCTTAGGCAAGTAATACTCAGGGTTGGTTTTGCCAATTCTTTTCCTCTGAAATATGGCCTGCAGCACCTGATATTCATTGGCTGTCTCCAATCCAAGTACTAACCAGCGCTGACTCTGCTTAGCTTCCAATATCAGGCAAGATCTTGTGTTTTTAGGATATTTAGCCCTCTTTCAGTATTGCATTACAAAAGAAAAATCAGTAAAACAATTAAAGCAGAGAAATTGCTCTTTTTCGTCAAACATGAAATTAGAAAGAGGCTTGCCTGAAGATGATTCTGTTAGTAAATGGTAAAGGTGCTTGTCATTTATCTAATACATTTTATTCAAAGTGATTCAGATATATTTAACATAGCAATTAACAGAGCAACCCATACAACAGCCTTGTAAAAGTAGGTTGCTGTCATTATTGCCACGTTATGCATGAAAAACAGAATCTGAGAGATAATGCCTTGCCTAGGACCATCTTGCTTGTTAATGGTGGAGACAGGATTTCCCTGAAAACAATTAATCGTCTTTGCTACTGTACTAAAACAGCAGTCTTCAACTTGGCCAACCTCACACACCAAACAGATTAAGTTATATCATGCCAGTTATCTTTTGAACTTTTTTTTAAAAAAGAAGACAAATGAAACATGAGGGGGAGAAAGAGAGCAGGAAAGAACAAGAAAAGCCAGTTTGGAGGGCCCATTTATAATAAAAAGGAAGAGTAAAAAATATGCATGCAAGCACGTACACACACAAACACAAGCGCTTCCAGGAACAAATTAACATGGCTCCAACACTGTAAGCTGCAGTTCAAGGTAAATCTGGAATCTCCACAATTGCACCATGGCATCTTACTCATAAAGTTTAGATCTAAGCCAACCACAGCACAATGATGCGAGCGTAACTAGTGATCAACAAAAGTGTTATTACTCTTTTAACTCCCTTGCCATACTCCCATGCTTTTCACTATGTCAAGAGGTTCACTTGCTCACATCTCTAGGCGGCAATAGTCCCCTCTCCTTTTGCCGTTTTGTTAACAGCCTCCATTAACACTAGCAAGGACAATAAAAAGTGAAATAACATGGTTGGGGTTGAAGGGGAACTTAAAATGGCTTCACATGTGCTAACTTCAAAATGCTTGCATCCCTCTTATTTGTATATGCTGGTGCTAGGGAGAGTCTTCCAAAAAGAACAAGTTGACCCTGTGAAGGTTGAGTAGTTTCCTAAGACACCAAGAACCTGGCAAATAGGTTATGCAGCGAGGACTGGAGAACAGTTGTTTACCTTACAAGAGGCTGTATGACCAATTGACACCAAAGGGTTTTGACTTCTCTTGAATTCATCGGCTTCGTGGAATTTTCCCAGCACGTGCACTTTGCGACAGTGGCTTTGCAACCTTGGCAAACTGTATTAAAGTGTAGGTGCTCATGGTTCAGGTCTCCCATTTTCTCCAGATTCTCATATGGTAGGGCAGGAGACAGAAAGCATTTGTGTCCTTAATAAAGTTGGATCCTTGATTCACCAAGCCTGGTCTTCTGATGTCTCCTTAGAGTTATGTGGAAAAGCAAGCCCCTCCACTGTGCAACAGCTATAATAACTTTCTCGGAGACAGAGAGCCAGACCACCCAGAGTTCCCCCTGTGCAGAGGCCGAGGTACATGCTCACTTGGGATTTATTATGCTTGGGAGGGATTTTCTTCTCTTATCTTTTAGCTATGTTATTTTGTCTTTAATCCAGAATGCAAAGACTGTTGGACATCAGTAAAGCATGTCTGCATCTTTTTCAAGAAATTTTGTTAACTTTCGATTCTTCCAAACTCTTTAAAGGTCAGCAGTGAATAATTCAAAAGTAGCGGCAATATAATTCACTGAAGGAGAAATGGAAACAAGCAGAAACATTTATCTGCACAAAAGCAAACATCTACATACGCAAATATACACATTGGCTGCACTCAAGTGTCATGATGAACCAAAAGTTATTGTGATGAAAACAAGCTGCAACAAGTTTCAGACTTTCTGCCCTCTCCCTTCTTCTTCTCTTCCATTATTGCCACATGGAGGTTGAAGCCGCTTCCTCCTCCTCCTCCTCCTCCTCTTCTTCTTCATTAACTGCAGTGTTGCCTCTCTCTCATGATTAACTGTATTAGTTTGAACTTGGTTTGTTTCAACAGCAAACCACAGTTTGATGGAACTGAATAAAACAATAAACTACAGTTAATCACAAACAAAAATGAAAGCTTTCAAAGTCCTTAGAATCATGCCAAGCGATGAGAGACAATAGAAGATTGTGTCAGTCAAAAACTTTCTGTAGTTCTTTCCAGTCAGAACATTGTGATGCGTAAATGGAGGGGCAGTGGTTGAGCAATGAGATCTTCTCACAGAGGTCTATGATTTTGCCCAAAGTGATCTTACAGCATGGTTTACTTTCTGCAAAGTATGCCTACAGAGGTGACAGGGCAATCTGATCAGAGAGTTTAAAAAACCTTCTTTCACTGCCTTGTCATCAAGCCACCCAACCTCAAACTGTTCTTAAGAAGGTTAAGGAAACTGCAGAGAAGTCAAATGACTTCTCTGCATCCGTTTTCATTGCAAAAGACGCAAGGCTGATGTCTGTGCCTGAAATAATATTTTCCAGGAGGAAGTCTAAAAACTGAGACAAACAGTGTGAAAAAAGTGACATCTTTACATCTTATCAATTGAAAAGAAAGAAATGGATGGAACCATATTGTACCTATGATATCTATCTAACCCAAATGCCCAACCATCTTTTAACAAAAATATGTCCTCAAGATTGACCTCAGCACCAGAGAACTGGAAAGTCATGATAGTGATAAAGTACCATTGTTCCTTAGGAGTATAAATGGAAGAGCGTTATTGCACGTAAGTCTTGCTTTGGGGCTCTCACAGGCATCTAGGTGACCACTGTGGAACGCAATGCTGGACTAGGTCTTTGGTTTTATCCAACATCGCTCTTGTTCTACTCTTATGTTCTGAAAGGGGGATAGCTCCCTTGGGGCCGACACAAGCTAAGCCTCATTACTGCATGTGTAGCTGTAGATCATTCACCTGGAAACTCCGGATGGCCTTCTAAATGTGCTGCCAGCATCTGTCCCCTTTAGCCATGGCTGAAGGAGTATGCAATTAAAAGCCTTTTTATGTTGAGCCATCGTGAGAGTAACAGGCAGCGCTCACATGGCTATCACTTTACAATCTGTTTATGGAGATTCTTGTTAATTCTCACAGTAACACATTGTGACAACCTGTTTAAAGATCACTAAAACATTTATAACGAAAGGGGGGAAAGGCAACATCATCCAGCTACTAACAACAAAAGAGGACCTGGATTTCTTAGGACAACATGGGGAAGCTCTCCAGAGAAAGGGAAAGAGATCAGAGTTGGTGAGGGGGAGAAAGAAATGGGGCAAAATGCTGGAAATGTGAGGGAAAAAAGGAAAGAAAGTAGGACTTCTGGATCCTCAAATGTCAGATAATCAATATTTATAATGACAGGTAGAAGAGCTACATTATGTGAAACAGGCACAGAGCTGTAGGGCAGGATGCTGTTGGTATTAAATATTCATGTAATCAGGAGAGCAAGAAAAATCTGTTTTTGGAATCAAATGATAGGCCATTCACTATCAAAATAAAGAACTGGCACCTATCAAGTCGTAAGCATCCAGAGATATGTATTCATTTACTGTAATTACACACTTATATCTAATCATCAGACAAAACCCTACGTTTCCAAATTCAGTTGAGAGAGAGAACTTGATAAGCAAGGTCCAAATGCTGTAATTAATCTGCACTTGAAATCAAGGTATTTTCACAAATAATCTTTGAATATCACATGCAGTCCAGAGCTTGTGAAAACATGTCTCCTGAGTATTTTTTGATGTTTTGCAAAGTGCGGGAAAAGTCTTCCATTGTGATGCTTCCAGACTATTGCAACTCTCCAACCAGAAAGAAATGAATCTCTTCTACATCCACTTGTTCTTGCATTTATACATTTCACTATTAAGAAGATGCATAACTTGTCTCATCAGCTGTACACTGGAAACATACACATGCCCCCCCAAAGCACCCAAGTCCCCCAGACATGGAAGTAACTCATGCTACTTCTTTAATGCAATATCTTATGTGAAGCCCTTCAACCACAAAATTCTTTCTGGTTGCATGACTTTCAGTTTAAATACTATAAAACACAGAAGCTTCAGGAATGCACATTGACAGAGAATGTTTATTAAAGCCAATCATATTTATTAGGACATATATAAATAGAAAAGATGAACTGATGCAGAACATTTTCTTCCAGTATTTCCTTTTTTTAAATGGGACTAGAAACCACTCGAAATCAGTAAATAAACAAGTTTCTTCCAGTTCCTGCCCAGGTGCAGCCATTAAGACTGGTAAGAATAACAGCTATGACACTGAACAGAAATCAGCTGCCTGGAAAGTAGATCGGGGTTCTTGTTTATTGCATTTAACTGCATTCCACGGAGAACTCTACATAAACTGCTTGGCTATATAACAAAGCCTTTTCTTTTGCAGTGCAAGACTAAAAGCAGAATGGCTTCTCAAATGTGAAAGGCCCATTCTGCCGTCAGAAAACTCAAATTGTACCATTCTGATCTATTACATAAAGTAGTCTAATCACTCCCTGTAACAGTGAACACATGTGATAAGTACCAATAGAAATGATGCAGAGGAAGGGGAATCAAGAAACAACAGTCCCTTCTCGGAATGTTTGCTAGAACCCTGTGTTTTTTTCATGAAAATTAATATATATGTGCGTGTGTGTGTACTCTAAATAGTGAAAGAAACTGTAATGAACACCGAACATTCTCAGTAACAATGAGATATTAAGTGTCAGTTGGATGAGGGGAGAAAAGTATGGGGAGAGGAGCTAAATTGTTCATTTGTTAACTTTATTGGATTGTCACTTATTATCCCTGTTGCCACCACCAAGACTCTTTCTGTTAAGCTCACAAGAGACTGTTCCCTGAAGACCCGAATATACACATTGGTACATGTGGAGACACATATTGTCAAAGAATGTCTTAGAACCTAAGACAGGAAGACCTTTGGAGGTCAAAACCAGTATTTGTGCATTGGGCCCTAGAAACAGAATGGGACTGGGTGCAGGACTGGTATAACAGGTTCTGTTAGTAAACAAGGTAGAGGGCATTAAGGCATTCTCACCTGGTATTTATTACAACTGGTATGGTCTAGTGGTTGACCGTTGGAGACCAGAATTCAACCCCCCGCTTGGCCACTAGATGACCTTGGCCATTTCTGCACTAGCTTGTTATAGTCCTTTTATTCCGCTTTCAACATCCTATGGAATCCTTGGGTTTGTAGTTTAGAGAGCGGATGTTGAAAGTCAAATAATGGCCCTTGAGTACATCACACACTCTCAGCCTCCAAAAAAACGCGGGATAGGGTTGCCTTAGGGTCATCATAAACTGGAAATGACTAGAAGGCACACAACAACAATAGCAACAACAACAACAGCAATAACTATTTATTACAGCATGGCCAGCTTGTCCATACTGAGGAGAAGCTGTATCAATGGAAGGCACTCTGTGCCACAAAAGCAACTTACAGATTGCAAAGACAATCAAGGAGAACCATTATCCTTTGGAAAGGTTTCTTCAGGGGAAATGCACTGTCTGGCACTGGATGCACACTTTATTGGGGACAAGCAAATATCCCATCCACTGTGCATCAATCTTGTCTGAACTCTACTTGGATTGATCAACCCTCAGTCGGACCATTACCACTGCAAGACATTGATTTAGCATTTCCATACCACGTTAATTTGACATAAAGGAGAGACAGAGTTAAGGAGGCAAAACTCCAGTTTCCCTTCCAAGTTTAGTTGTTGCAGATCCGGAATGGGTTTCTTTCCAAAGCAGTTGAATCATTCCCTCCTTTAAAAAAATATGAAACACTCCCTAATTCAATGCAGGGAAGCATTAACATTTCATAGGCCCTAGGTACTATTGTATTCAACTCCTTGTTTTGTCTCAACATACCACTAGGGATGAAAATATAAAATATCTTTATTTTGAATTTTTTTCCTTCCTAATTCCTGTATGCACGTGTGTGTGTGTGTGTGTGTGTGTGTGTGTGTGTGTGTGTGTGTTGGTTAATCCTGTTTTAAATAGGTCCTAAAATGTTTGTAGGGCCTAGACACTATCCCTAGAGTGCCTAACGGATAAGGTGGCCCTGGTTCAATGAGCAATTTATTACTTCTTGCACTCACAGTCAAGATCTGTCCTTCTCTAAGCACCTTGTCCACATCCCCAGGTCTAGTAAATTAAGTAAGGCTGCAGAAGAAAGCCAGCCATGATTTTCCACAAAGAAGTGCTTCAAATACATATGTATCTGTTTGATAAGGCTTGGGGGTAAACCTTTCCCTGTTTTCCTCAAGTCCTTGATGCAACAAATCTGTGAAATTTAACAGCACTTGACTAAGGCAGCACCCATTAGACCTCACCTCTTGGTCTTTTAAATTAAAATTTAACCTTTTCTTCTTCTTTTTTTTAGTTTTACAACAATTCGTATGTTGCAGTTGGTTATGGCAGTTTAGGCTGGCTCATTTCCAGGTTCGAGCCTTCATGTCCCTGTCAACGGAAGCCCGTAGACTACATTTAGAAATTTGCAAAAATCTGACACCTGCCACTTTCCATTGAGCTTTGGGTGGAAAACATCCCTAGCCTCTTCCATTTTTAATGTCAAAGTCAGCCTGGCAGAAGAGATCACCTCCAGGTAAAGTCATTCAGAACAGGAGCTCGCAACGGCAGAGTCCCTCCTTCTCTTCGGCTGAGCTGCTGCGCCAGAACAAAGGGCTATGGCGCTCACTGTCATTCAGCACAGATGCTCAACCGGGGTCCAGTTCCCAAGTAATCTGCTGAACATCACTTCCCCGTGGCAGGTTGATCATACTGCCTCCACGAACCAAATGCCTTGCCATTTCACACTAATTAGCGAATATGAAATTACGTTACATCTAATGTTAACGTGCCTTCTAGCACCTCGACAAGCATCTCTGTGTGCTGTAATTTGTTGTTGTTGTGTGCCTTCAGGTCAGTTTCCAACTTATGGTGACCCTAAGGGGTTTTCCGAGGCTGAGAGTGTGTGACATGCCCAAGGTTGGGTTTCCATGGCTGAGCAGGGAATTGAATCCTGGTCCCCAGTGTTGCAGTCCAATGCTCAAACTACTATAACACACTGGCTCTGTAATAGATGATATGAAAATATGAACATTAAGCCTACTTATTTGGGAATAAATGCAGTATGAAAACCAGTGCTGCGTTCAGGAGAAAAGCCATAGCTCAATGGCAGAGACATGCTTTGCATTCAAATGTTTGCAGTTTTAGTCTCTGTGATATTTTCAGATAGATATTTTCAGTTTCAGATAGCCTGTAACCTTGGAGAGCTGTAGCCAGGCACTATCCACCATAGTGAACCAGTGGGAATGATCTTATCCATTTTAAAGCAACTATATGCCTTCCTTCCCGTGGAAAGACCATCAGGCTTAGACGTGGAGACATGAACTTCTCCGAATGATCTTAAGCCAGTCAGTTTTTCAGCCCAACTAGCCTAATGGAGCATTGTTGTAAAAACCATACTTCCAGACATAGGAAGTACTGCATACTAAATGGGCAGGTGTGGCATTACCTTCAATAGAAGTGCACCCTTGAGAAAAGGCATAATGGATAGTCTGCAACAAGTCTGAATCTATTACCTAAAGCTGAGCAGTACAGGAAAAAGAAAAACCCTCCACGACACGCCACTGCTCGTGGATTGAACATTCAGGCTGCTCAGCGTGCATTCCTCCACATCCCAACCCCACCCGTTAAGCATAATGTTTTCCTTCAGTGCAGTACAGAGAGGTGGAGGATATTTTTTTTTCCTTTTCCTGTAAAATAAAATCTTCAGAAAGTTGCTAGGATTGTCCGAGCTGAATATGACATCCAAGCTGTTCTAAAATAGAAGGAAATAAAAGCAAAATGATGTCGGCTTCTTCTCACTAATCTCACAAGATACTGATGCTCTTTACTTATTGATGGGATGCTCTCATTCCCACCTGGTAGCCTCCACAGCCTCATGAATATTTCCACACGCAGGGAGCAGGGAAAGATCCTTCCACTGCCATCCTCTTCCCACAGGGATCTGGGAAAGCAGTTTCATTATAGATGCCAGCCCATTAGACTTCAGTACAAAAGCATGCCTGGTTGCTGAAAATAGCATGCAAAGAATCTTTAACTCGCAGATTATATCCTTAGAGAGGAAGAAGAGTGGCTGTTTCCCAACCAATCACAAGGAAAGAACAAAGTTCCTAAGGACTTCTTTTTAAAGTTTTAACTGGGTTTTGATACAGCAGAAGCAAATTGGTTGTTATCCCTAATTCTCCCACACCTCCAAAATATTCCCCTTTGCCATCTTTCTTCATGATTCAACATATAAGAGTCTAACCACAAGTCGTGCCTCCCATATCTGGAAATTCTATCCCTCTATGACTTCTCTGTTGCCATAATGGTGGGGTATAGGAATGGCATTTCCAATATATCAGGACTTCGCCCACTTCTGGGTGATGCCTTTTCTGTCTTTCTAATCTCATCCATGTTGGCCTCTTCCCAATCTGAAGTCTTTCCTGTCTAATCATAAATGTGCTATATTAAGTTTTAAGATTTGTTGGCCAGAATCACCAAGTGACTTTCTGTAAAGATAACAGAATCCTGTAACAGGATGGGTGGATGGCCATGTGCACATATACAGATTGCTACTACTAAATCTTCTATTGTGAAACACTTGAGATGAGGAAAAAATATATATCAGAGAAAGGTCAGCCTATCTCTTATTTTCTTTCACTCTGCAATGCACACTGCCCCAGGAGTCTTGACTTGCTATCAGGTTATCTTTTAAATTCATAAACAAACAACTTAAAGAAACCATAAGTAATTAAAACAATAATTCACACTCCTGCTGGTGTGAATTATTGAGCCTAGATCTCACTAGCAGTCCCTGTAAGAGTAGATACACTGAACCAATGGTAACTTAGTTCATCAACATTTAAAAAGTCCAATTGATTTAATGAGTCTACTCTAGTTGGAATTAGTGACAGAATTCAGACTTGAATAAACAAGCAGATTGATGGAGTTCAAAGGCTTGGTTTGGCCAATGTGAAACTTACTCAAAATATTAAGAGGAGAACTCTAAAGAATTGGGTGTGAACACAGTTTAAGACAGTTCAGATTACACTTCCACAAGTTCCTTCCTCCTTCTATCAATGCTCTCCAGGTTACAGCGTGATAGAATTCAAGTGCCTCATTAAGGGAGATCTTTTGCCTTCAGCTGCCGTCAGGAAGGCAGTGCTTTAAACTAATCTGTCTTCCACACACCAGCACTTATCTCTTTATGTAGAATAAGGGATATTTATGCCATTGCCTAGAGCCAAAACTCAGCAGTGTAGCTCTTCTTAGCTCTCTATAAAATATTCGCAATTCAGCTTCTTGCATCAAATGCTCCAGAATGTTATCTGAACTATTATTCAACTCTATTATGTTCCAGTTTGCTATAATATTACATTCCTGCCCCAATCTTTAACTGTCCTGGTGAGCAGGACTATAACCCCAGCCCCAAATTTGCCATTGGCTAGGAATCAGTGACATGGCAAGCTTACCCCAGCAATGAGAAACTAAAGGGACATATTTTCTGCACAAGACTGTTATAGTGCTATTATTCCACTTTCAACATCCTATGGAATCCTGGGGTTTGCAGTTTCAGGAGGGGCTACGTGGCACTTCCCAAAACTGCAAACCCCAGGATTCCATAGGATGTTAGTGGAATAATAGCACTATAACAGTCTAGTGCAGAAATGGCATAGACCTGCCTTCCTCTTTAACTTTTGGCTTATAAGGCTTATGCAGGGGCAGTAAGTGACAAGACATACCTTCCAGGAAGCCATTAAGTTACCAGGGGAAGAAGTTGATAGTTTTAATGTTTGCTCAGGGAGATCGCATACCTAGACCTTAAATGGGAAATACTTGATCATTAATACAGTTGGCACACCACATTTTCTAGGGTTAGGGTCACAGGGCCCCTGCAAAAGTGGAAAACCTACAAATACCAACATGTGGATCTGTGGGAAGGGGGTTGAGGTATTGTGGTGGGAACCAGCACTCAGGGTCCAAACTACATGAATGTGCCAGAAATGTGAATTACGGCTTCCTTGTGCTTAGGAACCAAGCAAAACAAAAATAAAAATAAAATAAATAACTCTCTAGCTGCAAAACAACAATACAAGAGCATTTCCCAAAATGATGCTGCAAAACAAATAACAAAAAAGTGGCATCAATTAACAAAAAAAAAATAACACACCCCATTCCAATCATTAGAGAAATTCAGTTTGTTTCAATACAGAGAAATCTTCCAAAATTACCTCCATCAGCCTTCATTATCCTCAGCTGTCTGCAGTATATACACTGCAAAAGGGGGATCGCTTGTCAGTTGCTAATGAAACAAGCAACTGACAAGACTGTCAAACAAATGAAACGAGACCGTGATCTATTCCACTTTTAATTTTCCCAGAAGATTTACTAGATCAAGTCTTGGTATTAGTATTTCAGCTACAGGGTTGCTGCTGGTCCTGAAGATAGTAAAAGATAGTGAAAAACATTTGTAGAATTCCTCTGATGCACCTACCAGACCAATTCTATGCAAATTGAGGTCCTTCCTGCACTACACAGTTACAGTGCTATTATTCCACTTCCAACATCCTGTGGAATTCTGGAGTTTGTAATTTCTGAGGTCAAAAAGCTCTATGTCTGAGAATTCTAAATGCCCTTCCCTAAACTGCAAACTCCAGGATTCCATAGGCTGTTGAAAGTGGGGTAATAGCACTATAACAGTGTAGTGTGGAAAGGCCCCTAGTCTCAGCAGAAGAAGTACCCCAAAAGGCGCCTTCTGTACTACCAGACAGTTCAAAACCAGGGGAAAAAAGTAGCTGTAACCTAAAATTCCTAGCTGAGATGCTTCATCAACAAGCTACAGCTAATTCTTGAGAATACTACTGTCCTACTGTAAGCCAGGGTGGCAGGCCTTTATTTACCTAAAAGCAACTAGTCCTCAATAACAGGACACAACTTCAATGGAAATTACCTTCAGGTAACTAAATGTACAGCTTTAATGCATCAAGACCACCAGGCCAGTGGTTAACATGACTGGAAAACAGGGTTCAAATCCTCACCATGGTGTGGGTGACCTTCGTCAAGTCATGCTGTCTCAGCCTCATTGGAAGGCAAAGGTAAAGGCCCTCTAAACAAATCTTGCGAAGAAAACCCTGTAATAGGTTCACCTTAGGGTTGCCATAAGTTGGAAACAACTTGAAAGTACACAACAACAAACTCAAAGGTACCCCTAGATTCTCCTGCTACGATTCCCTTTTATAGTGACACAGATTGACATGGCTAAATCTCTGGAAACCATGTAAGATATTACTCAAGCTAAACTTTGCTGCAGACTATTATGAGTTGTCATGGGCTGTTGTGATTCCTCAGAGACTTCCCTTTATCCAAAAACGTGAAAGACCAGAGTGGGTATGCCTTTTCACATGCATCTAATCCCACTCCAGCAGGCTAACAGCTGTTTAATTTATTGGGGAATGCATGACAATCTTTTTTTTCCACAACCAAACTGAACAAAGTTCAGAAAAATTTACTCCAAGGCAGAGAACTTTCACAGGGAGACCTTGGTTTAAAGTCTTTCTGGCACTTGAAATACAGAGTTGCAAAAGTAGTTCTTTAATATTCTATCAGCCACCTGATAGCTTGTTATCTCTTAAAATATTACCCACATATTGTGTAGTGATACACAAAGAACCAGCCTCAATGGCACGCCAACGACTGTCACCAATTAAACTAATCTTTTCGTGTTAGGGAATGAAGGATTTATTCCCTAAGCCCTGTAGAACGACCCAGAACTGTCGTGGATTTCCTTAACGTAGATACAAACTGTGAAACTTCTATGTATTCAGACTCTTAAAATGTCAGCCTATCATTTAGTCATTGCAATGGTGGTGATTCCTCTTCTTCTGGAGCAGTTTGGCAAGACACACTCTCCATTCCAAGGAGATCAGTTAATAGATGGAAAAACAATGAAATGAAAGAGATACCTTTCCCTAAACAAGTACATCTGAATTTTGGGGCAGCTATGGAAATGGGCACCCAAGGTTCAAATCAGGTCAGGGAAAGGAGAAGAAAAAGGAAAAGGGGTGGGTTGACTTGGTGGCCCTAGACTTCTTCTCTCCTGCCCATCTTCTTTCTTGGGTGGAGGGGCATTAGGAAAGAGTTTTCGGTACTGGGAAATAGGGCTGCAAACCATTCATAGCTGGCCAGATGGCAGCTGGTAGAGAAGGAGGAAGAGGATCAGGGGCAAGTTTTTAAAGGACTGCACAGCCTGATTGGAACAGCTGAGAAGGAAATTTTCCCCAGAAAAGAAGTGCCTGAGATAGCCGGGGTAGCGAATGCAGAAACTTACAAATAATCAAGTCCATGAAAGCCAGATCTGCAAATGTGGAAGACTGACTGTTCAGACATCACATAACCTTCCCATCCTACAATCTCAATATTGTTGTGCTTGTTTAATGAATTTGCACTTAGGCTCCCATCTGTCCATCTATTTCTACACTGACTTTGTTGTATTACTTTGGCCATTTCCTCAACAGACTGTTACAGTGCTGTTATGCCACTTTCAACATCGTTTGGAATCCTGGGGTTTGCAGTTTAGGGAGGGGCCCTTCCCTAAACTGTAAACCCCAGGATTCCAAAGGATATTGAAAGTGGAATAATAGCACTATAACAGTCTAGTGTGGAAACGGCCTTTGTTTTGCAAAGAGCCTTGCATAAGCAACACTGCCATTCACATGTGGAGTTCTGTGGAACTTGAAACCTTGCAGTACTCAAAAACCAAGAAAGTTAACCCAATAAATCCTAACACCATGTCTCTTTGTTTCTCTGTCAGCATACGACAGGTTCGAAAGCAGCAATGGCTCTCTATACCGTCACAAGAAACATTCTGGTATTTCACAGGCCCAACAAAACTGAAACATAAGATTCTATCACAGACAGATTGCCTCCCAGATTCTTTCCTCTGGCAGTCATCTGGTCTTAATTGACTGAATTAAATTAGACTCCTTAATGTTCATTTTTTAGCTTCCCTGCCTGCCACTCAAAACACATTGGGCTCTGCAGAAGTGCCAGTAAAGGCAACCCAAGGTGACAGGCTTTACTAGCAAATTCTAGAATCTTTTAGCATTGCTTCCATTGTTTTTGCACCCATTATTACTTGCCACATCTGCTAGACAAACCTGACATGAAGTTAATGCTTTCTGATTGTAATTCTGTCCACCTCCTCAACTTATTCTGAATTCTTACTGGGTATAACAAGGAGCTTGCTATGAAACTGACCAGTATAGTTACAGAAAATTCTATGAGAGATAGAGATTGCTGGGAAGAATACTCCCACCTTTCCCAGGTGCCTTGTTGTTACTCTTGTTTTTGCTTTTGTTGTTGTTTTTGCTATGTGCCTTCATTTCCGACATACAGCAACCCTTAGGTAAACATATCATGGGGTTTTCTGGGGCTGAGAGTGTGTGTGATGTGCCCAACATCGCCCAGTGAGTTTCCATGATCAAACAGGGAAATCAAACTCTGGTCTCCAGGTTGTAATCCAACACTCAAACCATTACATTACACTGCCTAAGGTCTCCCCCCACTACATCCTTAGGAGAGCAAAGAGCTTAAAAAGGAGAAACAATAAACTCTCAAAGGTTTATTGTATGAAGGTTTTTTGCAGATCTCCGGAAGAGATGAAATTTTGTAATTATGTTAACTGAATAGAGAGGAATGTGTAAAGCTATGAATCATAATGCAACTATGGCTATACCTCTTTCTTACAGCAAGAGGTACCATGCTTCACATTTTCCTCCCTGTTTTGATATAGGAAGACTTTGGCAATTTCAATGGGTTCTAGTTCCAAAGGCTTCTAGTTCCAAAGAAAGACAGCTCTAAGTGATGGAACTGCTGTAAGGAGAAAAATATTGTGTTTGTTTTAAATCTACTACTTAATAATTTCAGTGATTAACCTCCAGTTTCAATGGTCTCTAGTTCCAAAGAAAGGAGTGCTCTACTTAGATGCATAACACCCCTCTCTCTATCTTTGCCACACAAACAAACCCTCTCTTTTTTTAACACTCACATTCAAACACACACACTCCACCAAAGACCTTTCACGAGCTGCTACGCTTCAGTGGCTGCCAAGCAGCTACGTATCTGTCATCTTCAACCCCAAAGGACTTTTGTGGCTGCAGATATTTAAAGGAATTCCCAACCCCCATCTCCCTTCTTGGGGGCCTGTAATGCTTTTCATAGCTACAGTTAGCTGAAGGCCAAGCACAACCTTTTAAAACACCAGAGCTCCTCATTTCATCAATCATTCTGCAAAGAGATGGAATTATGCTGCTAATGTTAATTTCATCAGACAGGGAGCTAATTTCCTCTGGGGTAACTACATGTCTTACTATGCCATCATAAACCAACCCTGAATTGCCTATATCTGGGTCTTGTAGAAAGAGTCCAGGGAGGCTAGGGCAGCTGGTAGACAGCTAGATAGCTGAGTTTGACATATCTGTGCTATACCATGTTAATGCACTCAAAATGAAAGGAGAAATATAATCTCTCCTCTCCTTGTATGGGAAGATTTGGAAGGAGGGTCCTAACATTGTAAAGATTAAGGGCATGTATAAGATCTTTTTCCTTCCACCATACCGCTCATCCTAAAGTGTTAATTGAAAGATTTCTCCCCGTTTCTTTTTTAGGTACTGTTATTCCACTTCTGATACCACTGTTATCATGCTGCAGTAGATTAATTTATCCATCATCTTCACACATTGCAGAACATATAAGAATAGCATGTGAAGAGTTTATCTTTGCCGCAGGTAAGACTTGGTGAAAATTTGGCTTCAACCCTACTTTTGTGGTAATCTCAACCCAGCCTGCATGGCCCTTCAAACAGTGGGTATTGTAGAGGCAAAGTGTGATAGATGACAGCTCAGAGGTCGATGAGCAATTGATTGTGCCAGGAACAGAACCAGTGATAGACTAAACTAGCTTGCAAACACCTCCATCAGTTGAAAGATAAGCAGAGGCAGAGTTGTTGCAGCCAGCCCCAGAGGGAGAAGGAACCAGCAATGATTTAGAGGAATTAGATTCACCTTGGCCCCTCAGCATCCAGTTGTGGAGGAGTCAGAAAGGAGCACCTCAGAGGGAAGCTGTTTGGGCAAGATTAAGAAAACAGAATAATGATAAGTAACACCTGTTTTCATCAGCTATTTAAGTCCATCGGCACGGCTCGCTATTTGCTTATAGCAAATCACTGTGCAAGCATTCTCGACCCTTGTATTATGGCTCCCTCAACCCTTTTGGTAGACTTTCAGCTTTCTGTACCCTTTGGATTGACCTTGACTTGGCTCAGCTCAGCCCTTCCACTTGTTTGTTTGTATTGGACACTTCCCACCACCTCCTCCTCTTGGGTAAGTACTCTCACCTCCCTTTCCTTGCTGGTAGAAAGGCACAGGTAGGCAAGTTGGACTCTGACACTATGGACACAACCTGGTTAAACACAAACTCACTGGACCGTGATGAAAAGTAGGTCCAAAAACCAGCTCAGAAGTTTCTTGGCCATTTCTAGAGCTGCTAGGTTGGGTCCTCTATTGGTCTTTGGCCTACTAGCCTCAATATTCAGTGTTCACTGTACAGAGTTGAAGAAAGGGGTGAATTATGCATTGTTGTTGTGTGCCTTCAAGTCATTTCTGACTTATGGCAACCGTAAGGCAAATGTATCACAGAGCTTTCTGGGGCTGAAACTGTGTGACATTCCCAAGGTCACTCAGTGAGTTTCCTTGGCCAAGCAGGGAATCAAGCCCGGGCTTCCAAGGTCCAAGTTTCAGTGCTCAAATCCCACCCTGGCATACAGGATGTAAACAAAACTTCAAGGTTACCTATTACTGTTCTAATAGCCAAGATACCTTGTGCTCACCATAGTTGCTCCTAGGCCTTTTGGTTTAAATAGCTGATCTGAGCAACTGTGAGTGTCAGAAAATGTTTAGGTACACAAAAATAACCAGTGCAGAGTTTCTCTGCATCTTTTTAAGGCTGTCACCATGACATCGATAACCAGACGATCAGTTTAATAGGATATGAAAGAACCTATCTTGTGACTTTCCCTTCCTTCTGCTCAGGTTAAATTAGTAACCCACATTTAAGGCATTCCTTTGGACAGAGTGGCTTGAAATGAGCCCTACAAGACACAGCACTTAAACTCACTGCATTAGATAACAAGAGCTAATATTTGTACACTATCCTAACCCACATGATTATCAAGGGAAACATTATCTTTAAAATAAATTTTGAAAATGTAGAATATGACATATTAAAATTATAAAATGTATCAAGTTGGGCCTTCGGTATATGTGTGGGTTCCATTCCAGAAACCCTATGAATATTGGAAATTCAGGATGCTTGCTTGTCATTTTATTCAATGACAGTGATGTGCACATGGATGTTTCGGCACATCTGTGCACATGTTACCTCCATTTTTGGTATCGGTCATGATGTGGTGTTGTCACTTGAAATCATGGATCTGGAGGTTGCAGGTGAGAAGGTCCCACTGTACTTCATTCCTGCCTCTAAAATGTCATTCTCTGCTGTTGGCAATATCTTGCTTTCAAAAAATGCCTGGGTTGCTCAGCCCTCTGGAGAAAATAGGCTATTGTGAAAATAAATCAGTGTTCATCAACCAAAATACATCACAGCCAGAATTTAATACAGGGTTTAATAAGCTTTAGCTCATTAGAATCTGTAATGAGCTTAACTCTATATTAAATTGTGTTCCACTATCTGATATGTATTTTGAATACTTACTACTGTCATATCATGCCACCATCACCACATATAAATTGCGTGGGTTTCTCTAAGTGCTGTAAAGGTACTGAATGATAAGACATTCCTTGACATGGAAGCCAACTTACAGACAAATAGGAATACAAAAGGAAAAGGAGTCGAGAAGGAAGAGAAAATCCAAGAACACCATGTCTTCCTCTGGTCAATGGAAGAGGTCACCTTGGTTTCAGTTGTAATAGGTGTTCTTTGTGACAGGAAGGGGCAAGACAGGGACCCTGCAAATGTTCCTTCTCTGGCCAGTATAAACAAGACTGGTTTCCTCCTTGCTATGATGTTCTCATGGCACACTGGCAGGGCCCCTTGGTGCCTGGTTAAGAGATAAGGCAAGAAGGTGCCACTCTTCATGCCAGGATTGTAGGCAACAACCACACCAGAAATGCACTATTGAGCTGGCGAATGGTGTTTTCAGCTCTCATCATCTGATTTTTTTTTTCCTTTCCTTTTCTTTTTGGAAGGATATTCAGGCAGCTTCTTCCTTCAGTATTGGTTAGTGGGAAGTGGTGGGATGCATGATCACAGCTGGAATTCCTACTTGCATTACAGTCATTTCCTACTTTTTCTACCCAGCATTCATTCTTATACAACTGAAAAGAGTTCTCAAACACACACAAACCATGAGGGATTTTATGTTCTGTGTGACACTGGAAAACAAGAAATTTCTCCAAATGACTTTGTACATGTTTTCTTTCTGCTGCACTGGTCACCTAATGAAGTGATCTTGCCTCTGTAACTACCAGAGTGTGCAAATTCAGCTACTGGAGAAGGAAGCAATAAATGCAACAGTTGAAGGAGAAGGAAGATCACACAAAGTATTGGGTTTTATCAGGATTTGCAAGTCCAAGATCAAATTATTGGTTAAATTGTACTGGGACTGTTGTAAACATTTGAGGCATCTTGCCAGCAAAAGCTTCTCTTACTATAAATCTTTACTGTCTATATCTTTGACCTTCACAGGCAACAATTCAGTCAGGGCATATTCCTATCACACATTTCTTAGGTGGAAATGAATGGGTTGAATTTCTGTCTGTTATGCAGTTGTTAAATAAAAAAGGACAAAGAAGGAACTACAGTGCTACTCTCCTCAAGGAATCTAAGTATGGGCAGCTGGATTAGAGATGTTTTGAAGGTAAACAATGAACACCCCACAACCAGTCATGTTTATTCCAATACTAAGTCTTCCTTATTCAGTGAAAGTTACTTCAAAGTAAATATGCCTAGAACATGAGCTTCAGTTCGACATCAATAGCTGTGTGAACAAGTTGCCTACCTGCAACTGTGATTCTTCGAGTAGTCATCTGTAACCACACTATGGGTGTCTGCACAGAGATCTTTGGAAGCTTCCAGAACTGTGTTTTGGTGGGAGAAGAGAAAACTAAACTCAGTAATGATGGTGGGTCATACTTGTTGAGGAGGTTGGGACTGAAGACCATACTACTTAGTCATCAACCTCATTCTCAGTTCTGCTCCAGCTTCTCATCCAAAGAGGAGGGACAAACTTCTCTTCATCAGACAGAACAGACTGAATTATTATATGGCTTTTCTTCCCATGATTGCCTTAGATGGTATTTACACTTGTTGTGTGCCTTCAAGCCATTTCTGACTTACGCTGACTCAAAGGCAAAGCTGCCCCAGGGTTCTCTTGACAGGATTTGTGCAGAGGGGGTTTGGCTTTGCCTTCCTCTGAGGCTGAGAACACAGCAAATATGTGAGTTTTAGTGTGAACAACTTTCAACGTCTCACTCTCTGCAATGGTAGAAATTTGGAGATCAAAGGAAAACTTCAAGGAGGAAGCAGAATTGTTATGTAGGGGGCAAAGCCCTTGTGTTGCCCCCTCCCATAATTCACATAACTCCACCCCGTCAAGAGGAGGAACTTAGCTCTCTTTGGCAGCGGTGTGAAAGGGTGAGCAATTCAAAGCAAGCCTCTGTAGATGAGAAGAACTGATGAAAGACCAGAACCCTCATGGAATTAATGGAACTTGTCCTTTATTGGAAGCGTCAAAAGAGCGAATAGTCAGATAACAGTTTCATTCATGGATAAACCAATTAATTCCAAGGTTAAAACATTTGAAACCAGTTAATAGTAATCACAGCTTGGAATGAGGGTGATTTTCTTTGCATCTAGGTGAACCTCCACTTTTCTACCCCATATATCCCATAGAAGTATCTCATCTGTGCCAAGAAATTGAATTCTGAAGTTCTTTTACTGAGATCCACATGGAAATCACTAGCCTAAAGAAAGATGGGGGTGTTGTGAGATGAAGATTGTAAGGACTGGAGAAAGGAAAAGCAAGTAAAGGGGGTTTGGTGAGCTGGATGAGAAAATGAGTTTTCCAAAAATTCATGCAGCTGTTTCTTTCTCTACCAAGCTCAAGGCAGGAACAATGAAAAGTGGGGAGTAAAATCACAGAAGGCATTCTTTGGTATCATTCTGTTATGGCTTTACTGCACGTTTTTAACTGAAATGGAAGTAACAAATTAACATAAACATAATAATTTCCCCCTTTCTAACATAAATAGAATTGATCTAGATTTTTTTTTTAAAAAAAAACCTTACTAATGATTAACTAAACACACTGACCCTTCCCTACTGACATTCCTCTATCTCTGGGAAATCCTGGCCTACATCCAACAAAGTCATTTTGCTAACATGGCTAAGTAGGAGACATCAAATCAATGGAAATAACTTGATTTTCCTACTAAGGCAATTGGCCCAAAAGCCAAACATTATAATCTCTCATTAACCACTTCCAGAGCACATGGCTCACCTCATTTCTTTCCACCGTCTTTCCCACAGCAGTACGGTGCAACATTCGTCCTCATCCTTTTAAGAGTCATATAATACAGTATAGTCATGCATGAATACATAAAACACCCACGACTGTCGACAAACTGGTGGCACCTTTAGAAAGGAGAATAGGAGCTGCAGGGACGTGGAAGTAATGCAGTCTGACTGTTTCCACATAGAAATGGGTTTTTTTCCCCAGCTGAGCTTGAATAAATGAAAAGTATGAGAGTCCACACTAGCTTGGAAGTTAGAATCTTCAGTCCCTAGCTGGGTACTTCTGAACCACTTCAATGCCACATGCCCAAGCTGTTTTTCCAGTTCACTGCTGGGCATCCATAAATATAACAGAAGAAATCTCTTAAGGGCATTTTTCTTACTTTCCGTGAGGAAAGGAAAAACAAAAGACCAATGACTTTATTTCAACTCAGTGTTGGAGCAAGGGCACTTGTAAGCTTAAAACAAAAAACTTGCTTCCTAAACAAACCTTTCACCCTCTGTCATATGTGCTAAGCTGTCCCCGTGTTGTTCTGCCTGTATGAAGGTTTGATTTTTGCATTCGTCATTGTTACTTGATATGCTCCTGAAAGTGCTAAAATCTTTGTTTTGTACCAGAAGAGGGCTGTAGAATAGCCTGTGACCGCTGAATCACTGAATCATGAAGTGCACACGAATCTGTGCACTTTATCTTGCTTAAAATTCTTTTCACCTATCCAGGATGCTTTACACTTATGGGGGATGGGGTCTTGAGCATATTAGCAGATGGTTCATATCTGCACTCACACTAACTTGTTTGTCTTGGATATTTAAGAAGAAGATAAAAAAAATTAGAAGGCACCAAAAGCTCTATTTGTTCAAAATGATGCATGAAATCCTTGCACCTAAACCAATCTTTCAAACCCCACTTCTGTTATCTGAATGACACATGCATGTGCAAAGGTGCTAGAGTGTTTTCTCAAGAATTCCAATTATTTCTACTTTATATTGTGGGCAGGCTGATTTTTCATTTCCTGAGTAGTTGTGAGGAAGGCAGAACTTCCATGAAACCAATTTTTCACACCATATTTTGGGAGAAGTTGCCCTTAAAAGTGTAGGCACTCTGTTGACAGCTGCTGACAATTCTACATATTGAACCTGAGGTCAACAGTATTTTAAGATAAATATCAACAATGGGTAAACCTACGTGTTCTCAAATGTCACAATATATTGCCCAGCATCATCCAAATATGGGATTACCAAGCCATTTTGTGACATCTGCAGAGCTGGCCCACAGAAGAATACAAATTAGATATGGGAAGGTCATTTACCTGGTTCTTTGAGTGGTCATGAATTTTATACCTGCAGAAAACTATGTGCAGAACATTCCAGATTTGAGTGTCTTTGGAAAGCAAGCCTTGTTTGCACATCCTCAGCCTACATGTTCCAAAGTGCCTCAGCATCTTTCCTTTGTTCTGTGTCCACCATGATATGAATGCAGGATATGGAAAGAATGGAAGGAGGATGGAGTACAAATTCACAGAGAACCTCTCAAAGAACCATAGTTGCAGGTAAGCAATCTGTTCTCCTGTATGGTCTCTATAACTCACAAAAGGAAGATTGGCAAGCTAATTTATCATGGGTGGATTCCATATCAAACAAGGAGGGAAGAAAGGAATGTTCAGGTGAAAGACACATCTGCCCTCATTCTAAAATCCAGAAAGGCCATCATAGCAAAAGAAAAGTCCAGTTGATCAATGAAAGTGAATAGCGCTGATAACAAAGAAGGCTTTCAACATCCTGTGGAATTTTGGGGTTTGTAGTATACTGAGGCCAAAGAGCTCTCTAGCTGAGAATTCGAAGGGCCCCTCCCTGAACTGCAAACCCCAGGATTCCGCAGGATGTTGAAAGTGGCATAATAGCGCTATAACAATGTAGTGCGGAAAGGCCCAGTCTTCTGTGCAAAAAAATGTCCTCATGCTGCTGCTCTTGTGGTGAATTGAAGAAGAAACACTGAAGTGTTTTAGAGTGTGTGCACTAAGGGCATGGAGGCATTGTCCCCACCAAAAGCTACACAGGTCTAGAATATTCCAAATGATTCACAGAATAACACCTGATATTCCTTCCCACCCTGCCCAGTTCAGGCTGTTCCTTGCAATAAAGATATACATGAAAAACATAATTCAGACACTAGCTCTGGAAAGAAACATGTTTCATTCTGGTACTTCTTGTTTGACTTTATTCACTCATACTGATCCTCCATCCATCAATGGATGAAAAACTTGCAAACTGCGCCCTCAACTAGAGATGCTCTCAAAAATAATGGGAAATGTAAATTTTCCTATTCTCAGCACCCATTTCCACCAGTGTTTATTACTCCACATAATTCTCTTAGCCCTTTCTACTTTGCTAATTTTCAGGAAACATTTATTGCGGTCTCCAGGCCATTTCTGCCCTACAAATGTTATAGTACTATCATTTCACTTTCAACATCCTATGGAATTCTGGGGTTTGTAGTTTACAGAGGTCAAAGATGCCCCTCCCTAAACTGCAAACCCCAGGATTCCATAGGATGTTGAATGTGGAATAATAGCACTATAACCATGTAGCGCTGAAATCGTCCCAGTTACCTAAAGGAGTCATCGGTACAATGGAAGTGAACAGATCCCACTCAGTAGCATGGAATTTGCAACATGTTTGCTTTCCTCTTGATTGCATTACAGGGCAGCTTTTACTCAGAAATCCTATTAAATTCAATGAAGTTTTCTTCCAGGTAAACGGGGATAGGATTACAACCTCCTCTTCTCTTGTTCATTTGAAGATTTCAGTGGTCACTGGGGAATTAGTGTAGGGAATGATGCTTCTCTCCCTCAGTGCCTGACACACTGATTCCATTAAAACGATGATGCATTTTGGGTAGCATTCATGGCATGGCTTGTGATGTCGTCTGTCAAAGCGATAATCTGGAGTGACAAGCTCAGTGCTTCTTGAATCTGGGAGAGCGGGGGAGGGATGAAATGCACTTTTCCCCATTGATTTGTGTCCTGCTCTGAAAATCCAGTGCAGCTTTTGTTACATTACGTAGGAACCACTGGCCAAGCAAGGGGAGCAGTTCAGAAACCAAGCTCTCTTCTTTTGTTGGATAAAAGATGCACACGTATCTCCTTCTAATTATTACAGCTTTTGTTAGCTTTGGATGGGGTTGGCCTTCAATAAACCATTTATAATTTGAAGCTGGGCTTTAAACCTTTTTCTTTTCTACTGCTTCTCTATGAATAACAAATATCTCATTGCTAATTATCTCAGTGGACATCTACGCATACCTAGGGAAACCAAGTATGGTGGCTGAGATACAAAACGTCCTGAGTAAATTGATGTAGTGCTATTTAATTGATACAGCTAATTGGTCCGTTGTTAAGTGCATGTCTATCTTAAGGCTATGGCATTCTTTTTTTAATCTCAAACCATCCATCACATTTGTTTGGTGTGATTTTTGGAAGAAAATGGGACCATGCTGTCGACTGCATGTCTCTGAACAGAATGAATGAATAAATGAATGCATGTCTTTGACAGTGACAATTCTTCATATTATCTTAGTAATGCTTTTTAAAAACCCTGTAAAGGCCAATTAACGAATGCATGCCAAAGGCATGATTTGGATCAAAGATATCTTTGTTCTTAGGTTGTCTTTTAAAGCACAATATTATTGCAGATATATCTACTAGAAATAAGTCCCACTAAGTTTGCAGTCAGTGAATGCATGTATGGAATTGCAACCTTGGCCACTAGCATGAAAGAGTGTAATTGTAAAGGCACAATGCTCTGTGCTTGTGTGTGTGTGTGAGAGAGAGAGAGAGACAGAGACAGAGAGAGACAGAGAGAGAGGTGGCTTCGAGTCATGTCTAATGTATGGAGACTCTAAGGCGAACCTATCACAAGGTTCTTGGCAAGATTAGTTCACAGGGGAGTTGCTTTTGCCTTCCTCTGAGGTTGAGACAATGTGACCTGCCCAAGATCACCCAGTGGGTTTCCATGGTTGGGCAGAGATTCAAACCCTGGTCTCCAAGCTGTAGCCCAATGCTCAAACCTTTATACCATGCTACTTCTCCACAATACTACACCAGCCCAATGAAGATGTACAGAGTATAGAAACCCATTGTCCACTAAAAACTGTACCTAAACTTTGATTTCTGAGCCTTTCTAAATGTCCTTCCCTTATCCACCCTATTGAAGCACTGTTATCACTTTATTTTCCCTTTCTTTCCTTACTACTCTTCCCTCACACATAAGATGTGATCAGTGCATTCTTTCATCGGGTTCTCTCAACATACAAAGCTACCTTCTCTTTGCCCCTGCCAAAAATACATGGGTAATCCCTGAAAGTTTAATGGACAGTTAACTGTTCTAAAATAAATATTTTAGTTTACGTCATAGTAGAAAGCCAGCTTTGAAAGTCCTTTACAGTTGCAAACTACAGAATCTTGTCCTGCATGTCTGTTGCTTCCATTAACTGATGAGGTAGCCTGATGGCCTGACACCTCTGGGGCACTGCAGCCATTTCCGCACTACACTGTTATAGCGCTCTTACTCCACTTTCAACATCCTATGGAATCCTGGGCTTTGCAGTTTAGGGAGGGGCACTGAGAATTCTCAGCCGGAGAGATCTTGGGCCTCAGTAAACTACAAACCCCAGAATTCCACAGGATGTTGAAAATAAAATAATAGCACTGCAACACTGTAGTGCAGAAATGGCCTTAATTTCTTGCTCTGAAGACAAAGGCCATCTCCACACTTGCCTGTTATAGCACGATGATTCCATTTTCAACATCCTCTGGACCTGGGGTTTGCAGTTTTGGGAGGGGCTGGCTGGCCCCTCCCGAAACTGCAAACCCCAGGATTCCAGAGGATGTTGAAAGTGGAATCATCACGCTATAACAGGCTAGTGCAGATATGGCCAAAGTTAAGCAAAAGGGAAGACGGAATATGTTTCCTTTCACCATAACACACACCAGCTTTTGATGCATACCAGTTTTAAAGACTGGTTGAAAACAAATAATGTTCTAATCTGCTTTATTTCCGAGGTGGCAAAGCCACTATAAACCTGAATCAACATTTTAAACATTTGATATGGACTAACAAAAGAAATCCCACTGCAGTACCTTCTCACACAACAGTGCTCCCACAACTCTGTTTGTACACCACTCCTATTCCCATCTTCTCTACATTCACAGAGAAAGAA
Organism: Iguana delicatissima; assembly: GCA_948472985.1. Lineage (NCBI taxonomy): Eukaryota > Metazoa > Chordata > Lepidosauria > Squamata > Iguanidae > Iguana > Iguana delicatissima. Next base: position 356,800 of record CAOKZL010001096.1, on the reverse strand, counting down.
TATGAAATTGACAGAGGAGAAAATGAGGGAGACAGGCCAGGCCTCTGGGCCTTTTTTCACACATGAGACTTAAAGAGGCTTTTGCTTCAGTAGTTTTGTGATGCAGATATAAAATCTACGCTAGCCAAAATGCTTATTTCCATTACAAACGGTCCCTCCCCTGTGGTCTCTTCTGAAACAATCAGGCAGTTAATAGCTACAATAGAAGGTCAAAGACAATTTAAGCCTTAGAAAACATTATTTCTTTTGCTTCTTAGGGGCCACACCTGAATTATCTGTTAGACCTATGTGCATTGTTTTCCTCCCCATGCCATCTTTGAAGAGCATGGGTATTGGATAGAAGCTTATGAGCTGCCATTACAGTTACCTCTCTCCATTTGCGAGTTTCGCTTTCATGGATTAGATTATTTGGAAGTTTCTCCAACCCCTTCCCCCTCACACCTCAAGTGCTTCTTTTCTGGGGGAACCTTCCCTCTTGGCTACTCCAATCAGACCATGCAGCCCTTTAAAAACCCACCTCTAGTCCTCTTCCTCCTCCACCAGCCATTGCCTGGCCAGCTAGGGACAGATCACAGTCCAGTTTCTCAGCACCACAAACCCTCTTTTGATATCACCCTCCATGTCTGATCCTAGAATCTCAGGTATTAATAGTCACATTGTTAGTAACTGCCATTAAATGGACTTATGGTGATCTTATACCTGAGAGGCTTCCAGGTTACCCTGTTCAACAGCCCTGCTCAACTCTTACAAACTCTGGGCTGTGGCTTTCTTGATTGAGTCTAACCAATAATACAGTCTTCATCTTTTCCTGCTACCTTCTATCTTGCCAACTTTAGTATTTTCTCAAATGAATCAGTTCTTCTCATGCTCCTTCTTTGGAGGTTTTTAAGCAGAGCTGAATGGCCATCTGTTGGGAATGCTTTGATGGGTGTTCCTACATAGGAGGGGGTTGGACTCAATGGCCCCTGGAGTCTCTTCCAACTCTATGATTCTATGATTGTATGACTCTATAACAGTCTTCATGTCAATCACCTTGGCTTCTAAGGAGAGTTCAGGCTTGTTTCGCCATAGGATCCATTTATTTGCATTTTGGCAGTCTTCAGTAAACATAGAACTCTTCTTTCCAATTTCAAAGGACGTGATTTTCTTCCTATCAGCTTTCTTCACTGTCCAGCTTTCAGAGCCATGCATAGAAATGGGAAATATGATGGTATGGACAATCCTGACTTTGGTACTCAATTATATATCTTTACTTGTCCAATTCCTTCATAGCGGTCTTTCCAAGTCCTAGTCATCTTCTGATTTCTCGACTGCAGTCTCCATTCTGATTAATGACTGAGCCATGATATGGAAAAGTCTTAAACTTCTTCATCTGTTTTAAAGTTATGTAAATCATCTGTGGTCGCTGTTTTCGTTTTCCTAATGTTCAGTTGTTACCCTGCCTTTGCACTTTCTTTCTTGATGTTGTTCAACAGTCTAATTTCTGCTAATAGTATGGTGTCATTTGCATGTGTTAAAATGTTGATGTTTCTTCTTCCAATTGCCGTGCTTCCTTGCATCTAATCCAGTTTTATATATGATATGTTGAGCATACAAGTTAAATAGTGTGATAAAAGTTAGCTAGAGTGATAAAATGTAGCCTGGCCAACTCCTTTGCCAATTGAAAACACTCTGTTTCTCCATATTCAATCCTGAAAGTGGCCTCTTGTCCTAAGTACAGGCTGTGCATCAGGACGATCAAATGCTGTGGCAGTCCCATTTCTTTAAGAGTGATCCACAGTTTTTCCTGATCTGTGCAGCCACATGTTCTACCCTATTGGCTGAGCTGGGTACTCTTTGCAGCAACCAAAGATTTTAAAAGATAGGTTCAGGACCAAACAGGCTGGTAGGTTGGATGCAAAACCAGGAAGGCTGACCTTTCAGCAATAGGCTGTTTCCAGTGGACCCATTAAGTTTGGAGAAACAAAGTATTTGCTAGCAGGTGCAAGCTTGAAAGAGGAAAAGCCCTAAAAACCGGTTGGCCACACCCTGAAGAATAGTTACACTGATTAAACCAAGTACATTCAGTTCAAGAAATGCCAGGAGATTTTTAAAAAGAAACATTTTAAAAAGCTTGATCTGCCATTTTGAACTTGCTCTTAATGTACTCTTCTCTGACCCTCCAGCAATGGCAAAACCTGACACCATAGAATTTAGTGATTCTCTTGGCTAACGATAAAAGAACCTGGTAAGTATTTGGAATGTCTGGAGAGTCAAACGACCCTGTCTCCCTGGTGCTGTCTCCCCAGTTCCTTTGACTGTGATTTTTGAGAACGCGTTAGCAGACCTCATTAGAGCCAGCATACTGCAATGTTTTGAGTATTATGCTACAGCTCTGGAGATGAGGGCTCAATCCCTTGCTCAGCTGTGGAAACCCACTGGGCGACTTTGGGTGCATCACATACACTCAGCCCCAGAAAACCCCATGATAGTTCTCCCTTAGGGTCTCCGTAAGTCAGAAATGACTTGAAGGCACACAATAACAAAACAAGAGAGAGGCAAGTAGCCAAACTCATATAGCAATTAACCTACATGATGGCTCTCTGGGCCAATTCTGTTCTCACCATTGAGAGGTACTTATACTTCCTTGAAGGGAGCTCCTTAAGGTCAGAATAACTGACCTGGAGATGAACTTGGGTCCTTTTGTTGATCAAACATTTCCCTTTACCTGTGCATTGCCCCAGAGAAATGACCTACGGCTAAGTATTTCAGTGTACTGGTAGAGCCCTTGTTGGGCAAATAAGTTCCACAGGCAATTAGCTCCTACTATCTTGCATCTGTAGTAAGAAGAGGTGGCCCCAAATCTATCGAGGATTCATCCCTCATTAAGTAACACATGATTATCAAAGGAGAGGTTCTTCTTCTGATTAGGGAAGGTTAGAGGGTTGGAGGAATAACCTCAGCTCCCCAGGCAGATTCAGTTCATACCAGGCTGTGAGATCACCCACAGCACCAGAGTGAACTAGGGGCCTTTCTGCAGTACACTGGTATAGCGCTCTTATTCCACTTTCATCCTATGGAATCCTGGGGTTTGCAGTTTAGGGAGTTTAGGCATTTAGAATTCTCAGCCAGAGAGCTCTTTGGCCTCAGGAAACTGCAGACCCCAGAATCCCACAGGACGTTGAAAGTGGAATAACGGCACTGTAATAGTGCAGTGCAGAAAGGCCCCTAGCAAGAGCCCAAGAAGCTTAGAAACAAAGGTAGTTCTTTGACTATGTAAGGAACAACAGACTCCATGTTTAAAGCCCTTGAGTCGTTTTTGCACAAGCACAACCTACTCGCTTTGCCGTAGAAGGTGGGGTTGCAATGTTACCCAGAGTAAGCCACAGCTTCCCACATGACCAGCCCTCACAGCTAATCCTAGTGGATGGTAGGGAGGGGCTGTTCTGGGAGTCAGCCATGTGGTTAAAACTGTATGCAGTCCGTTCTCCCCCCTCCTTCGCTTTTCTCCTTTTCTTTCCAGACATGCAGAATTACTCTGTGCAGCCATAGATGTGTCTCTCAGCTACGCTGCCTCTGCCTTTCCCCTTCCAGATGCTGAGAGGCTCTGATTCAGTGGACACAGAGAACCAGCCCTGCTCATATCTGCATGGAAACTGGACAGGGAATGAGTAACAGAAGAGAAGAAAGAGCAAAGTTGGTTATTTTTTTGGCACATGGATGCAATTATGCGGCACACATTCCAGAGGCGTTACTTTGAATTCTGAGCAGGTCTGTTTGCCATTCCTGAGCGGGAAGACGTGAAAAAGGGAAGAAAAGTCTCTCTCACAGAGACGGAATGTCTGTGCTTTCCATCCTCTTTCTAGGTAAGTTCAGAGGTTTTATTTTGTTTCTAATTCAGCTTCCTAAAAACTGAAGTTACAAATGCAACAGTATGCATTCAAGGAGGGGCTCTTGCGCTATGAAGTTCCTCTCATCAAAGTTTGTTGAGCGCAGAGATAATCTGTTTTCAATTTCTTGCATTTTTGCTATTTTTTTTAAACCATGGTTAACGGAAGCAAAAACAACAGCTAAGCCCACTTTTCTTCTCTCAGCTTAAACATAGCTTTAAAAGCATGCCACTGCTCTTCTAAGTGCATAGCTTTTATTTGTACGCAACCTCTTAAACTGTTTAATACTTCAATTGAAGAAAGCTTAAAGGTTGGTTCCAGAGCATTTCTCTCTCTCTTTCTTTTTCTTTCTTACACACATAATAGCATGCAGAGGTTTTAAAAGAACAAAACCTTGGCTGAGCTTGTCTTCCACAAATTTGAACAAAATATCCTTGTTCCAGGATCGGTGGTCAATCCGCTTAACTTTTTTTTCTTTTTGGTAGTTTTATGAAGGAATTTATTTCTGATATTTTAAAAGAACCTATTGTTTCCAACTGATATTGTAGACAGCCTAAATTAGAAGCAGATGTGTTAAAGTACAAATGGGAGGGAGGTACAAGAGAGAGTGATAGAAAGAGGGAGGGTGAAGGAATAAAATGCAGAGACTGAAAAAAAAATAACAAAGGGAAAAAAATAGAAGAGGAAGATATAGAGGGGATTGATGATACAGATGCAAATGATCAACTGGGAGATGGAAACGGAAAGCAAGGCAGAGTAAAAGAAAAGAAAACAATAGCTATTTGACACATTATACTCTAAAGATACAGAAAGGTCAGTTTTTTCCGTGATATCAACAGGGACCACCAGCTGATCCTGATCAAAGCACCCATAAGACCCACAATTTAGATTTTGGGGTCTATACCTAAGATATAGCACAATCCAAAGATAAGCATCTTGAAGAACCAGTTATTTCAGTAGGAAAGGTTTATGCGTGTGCTTTAAACTCTCTCACTGAAGGGAGTGGAATAACACATTTCTTAACTTTGGCTGTGTTGTGGCCACCGTTAATGAGGAGGGAAAGACCCAGAGGAACTCATGAAGAAAGGATAATTTATGAAAAGTATACTTAAAAGTCATATTACTTTTTTTAAAATAAATTTAAAATCCTCATTACAATTGATCACAACTGCTTAGAAGTGCAAAGAACATTTAGTACAAACAGCAAAAAAGAGGCTCCTGTTTTTTGTTTGCTTGTTCGTTTGCAGTACACTCATACCAAGGGCAAACCAAGTCAGCACCAATATGTCTCGTGTGTGTGTGTGTGTGTGTGTGTGTGTGTGTGTGTGTTCCTTACGAAATGGAAGGAGCTAAAAAGATGGAGGAACTTATTAAGAAAGACAGACTAAGGAAAATGAGATTAACGTTGTTTTTCCATGTAACAGAGTTAGCTTGACTCTCCTTTTCTACCAAAGACACCGCAACACAATGTGGTGACCCCTTCTCCATACCACACTGAACTGACAAGCAGACAGGTCTGTCTTGATGGGGGAACCCCATAAAAGGGTCATATAAAGGCTGCCGTATCTTAATTTCTCAACTCTAGAAGACCCAGAGGATATTCAGAGTCAGTAACTCCTCAATCTCTTGGGAGAGCAAAGGCAGGAAAATATTGGCAAACCCTTTAAAGGTATGGAAGAAGGAAGCATAAATAATGGTGAAAAGTAATGTACTGAGAGCTGATGCTCCGGACCAAATGAAATAGATGACACTGGATCATCAACACAGCTGGCTAAGGAGGAGTAAACAAGAATATCAATTTTTTGTTCCCACCAATTGTCTCATATATCTGTTTGCATAAAGGCTTCCTTCTCTTGAGCAACTCCAAGCTTCTTGTCTTCTCTACCACCGGGGAGACATACAGCTTAGTTAGCAAAAAGTCTGTTGTGGTAGAAAGCGGAGGAAGGTCCCCTCTGGCATATTCCCTTTGCATCGATAATTGGGGGAGGAAAGGGGATTTGGAATTTGGAGATCACTTACGTCTCCCAGTTTTCTGATCACACCAGGCTAAATGAGGAGACTGGTATCCCATATTTGTGCTTTAAAACAAATGAAACAAAAAAAAACCTTCCTTTTTTGCAACCATCTAAAGACAAACAAGACTTAGGGAGTACAACTGGAAGGGATGGGGGTGAGATTGATGAACTAGAGGGACTCTGAAAGGAATAAAAAAGTCCTCCATAAGCTAGCCAAGGGGCTAGTGGAGATAAGTGGTGTAGATGCGATTGTATTCATAGTCTCTTTGTTGGATTCCCAGGGGTACAGTTCTTTGGTGTGACCCTACAGAGCTCTTCTTATGGAGATTATCTGACAACTGATGTCAGATAGTTTGCTTTTTCCACCTTGTGACAGTTTGAGTCCAAGTTCAATATTGTTTTTTCTTTCTTTCTGATGAGACTCTTTGCTGCTATCTTAGTTACATGGCGCAATATAGGAAGCAGAGCCAAAACTGTATCAAAATACTAAGATATAGATAGGCCAGTTCATGAACACTGGAAGGTAAGTATGCAGAACAGTAGGCAAATCTGTCCATACAATGACCCACAGATTTTAGCCAGATATTACAATTCAGGGCACAGTCCCACAAACTTCCAGACCACTTAATTGCTATACAACTTTTGCATACTTTTAACATCATATATACTTATAGAAATCTCAGTTCTCCAAGTCTTCATGCAGGCAAAATGACATGATCCAGATCCCAGAAAGTGTCAACAAGTGAGGAGAAAGCTCCAGGGAATGTACAAAAAATGCCTTAGCAGGGGAATAAAGCTGGGAGAAAGGGGCAAAAGAGCACAAAGATGACTGAATATGTTCAACAGTCAAAAAATGCTGATTGACTGACTGCTGACTGATGCAGAGAAGAGGAAACCAGGTTGTATGGAGAGCGGAGTATTCCAAATAGAATCACAGTATGCTGCAACATTATTATTATTGCATTTATTATAACTATTACCATTTATAGCATTCCAGCACGAACCTGGAAAGACGGGAGAGTAGGAATTATGTATGGGTATAGAAGTCACACTCTCTCAGCCTCAGAAGAAGACAAAGACAAAGCTCTTCTGAACAAATCTTGCCAAGAAAACTCTGTGATAGGTTCACAGCAGGGTAAATCAGAGACAACTTGAAGGGACACCACAACAAACTATTAGCCATTTGGTGTTAGCAAATTCTCCATAAGTCAGGATAGATTCAAGCCCTAGAGGCACACAACATCAACAACAAAAATAGATAAGCTGGCTCAAATGTTCATTTGTACACAGATCACATACAACCAGAATTTGGAAATGCAGTAATGCCAAGGCACCAGATTCTCTGTGATCTTGGAAGCTAAGCAGGGTCACCTCTGGTTAGCACTTGAATAGCAGACCACCAAAAAATACCATATATAATAGGCTCTGTTTCAGAGAAAGGAACGGGCAATACCACCAATAAGTACTTCTTGCCTAAGGAAACCCTATTAATTCATTGGGTCCCTGTAAGTCGATAGGTGACTTGAAGCCAAACACACAAACACATATTTAATTTAAATCCACATACATCATCCCTTTGTTTTTTTTCCCTTTAACTAATTATCCCTATCAAACTAACAATATGTTGTTGCTACAGAAAATAATACTTGTATTCCTGCCCATGTACACGTCATACAAAGCAAAATGCCACATCCACTTTTTGTATGTCTGTGGTAGAAAATATTTTTTTAAGGTACAGGTTTCTACATGTACTATAGCTTGGGAATCTAACAAAACAAATTCAGTCCAAAAACCTAGGTCGTACTACTGTTCTGGGAAATGTGCAGGAAAAGGATTTTGTTGTTGTTGTTGCATGGCTTGCAGAATTTCCACGCTAGACAGTTATAGCGCTCTGATTCTACTTTCAACATCTTATGGAATCCTGGGGTTTGCAGTTTCGGGAGGGGCCAGCTGGAATCATAGAGCTATAACTGTCTAGTGCGGAAATGGCCTTGGTTTCCAACTTATGGAGACCCTGACGTGAACCTATCATGGGGCTTTCTGGGGCTGAGAGTGTGTGACTTGCCCAAGGCTTTTGATGGCCGAGCAAGGAATCGAACCCTGGTTTCCGGGATCGTAGTCCAACGCTCAAACCACTACACCTTTACTCTGTGCCAATTTTACCTTTGCCCCATAACTTTCACAGTAAAAACTACAAAATGTGAAGTCAGGACACTCCCACTTGTTTCAAACTTTCCCAGACGATGGAGGTAACAATATCCAGGAGTGGTACAACACGACTATGTCAGACGGACACAGTCTATATAGGACTATTCCTAACTCAAGTTATAACTATTATGGATTGCATTTGCTTCCCAAAGAGAAACTCTGAAAGTGCTCATATGTTGCCACATTAGCATTTCATTGTAATGAGGGGAACACACAGTACCTTATGGAATTGCTGTGCAATTTAATGATATGGGACTGGCCTAGGATTAATGAGGAATCACGGGTCATTTGAATAACTCCAGCTTGGACATCTATTTACAAAGAGTCTCTTTGGACCCTAACTTCACAAGAAGGACAAGGTAGTTTCAGCACACAGGGCAGTGGAGTCCCAAGAGAGATAACAAATTGGAAATATCCATCCCTTTCTACTACAGTTCCATTGAAAAAAGACTGTGTAGGTCAAAGATGAAAGGAAACTTTGCTTTGCTGCCAAGGTTACTCAAGTTCGAAAATTTAATTTAAGTAAGGTTTGGTTTCTTTTTCCTACTCAGCATAGCATACAGAATGTTAATTCTTTAATACAGTGCATGCTTATTGCTGTTCTTGTTGTGTGCCTTCGAGTCATTTCTGACTTACGGCAACCCTAAGGCCATTTCCTCACTAGTGCTGTTATTCCACTTTCAACATCCTATGGAATCCTGGGGTTTGCAGTTTAGGGAGGGGCCGGCTGGCCTCTAAACTGCAAACCCCAGGATTCCATAGGATGTTGAAAGTGGAATAACAGCACTATAACAGGCTAGTGCAGAAATGGCCATGAGGTTTTTTGGGGCTGAGATCACCCAGTGGGTTTCCATGGCTGAGTGGGGAATCAAACCCTGCTCTCCAAGGTCTGTAACACACAACAGGGTTTTCATTGTAGATCTTTAATTTCAAGTGGGCTTTTATGGGAACAGGTGGTCTTTTGAATCTCCTGGCCCCAAGCCAGTAGAACGTTAGGTTCTTCTGAGTCTAGCAGAATTTTAAAATCATCCAGAGAGGCCCTTCTCTCTGTTCCACTGCCCTCTCAGGTGTGTTTGGTGGGAACAAAGGAGAGGGCCTTCTTGGTGGCCGCTCTCAGACTCTGGAAGTCACTCCCTGCTTTCCTTTCAATGGCAGGTTAAGACATTTTTGTGCCGGCAGGCTTTCATAAATTGATTGAATGTATGTCCGTGATGCTGTGCAGTTTTCTTTTAAGGTGGTATGGTTTTAATGTATTTAATATCTTTAATATTAATATTTTAAACATGTAATTGTTTTAACTTATAAATTGTTTAATTCTCCTTTAAATTGTATACTTTCACAGAAGTTTTAATTTGTTCTATCTTAACCTTGTTAGCCCACCTTGAGATCCACCACTGGGAGAAAGACGAGGTATAAATAAAATAAATAAGTACATAAATACGTAAGCAAGCCATTTAAGCTTTGTAGATCAACACCAGCCCCATCAGCTGAGATCAGAACAAACTGGAAGCCAGTGCAGTTCTTTCAAAGCAGTTTTATAGGGTCTCTAAAATACAAACCTGATAACAGTCGGGCTGTTCAATTTTGCACTAGCTGCAGTTTTTGAATGTTTTTCAAGAATAACCCCACATAGTCTAACCAGAAGGTAATTAGGACATGAACCACCCTGCCAAGATCTGCCCTTCCTAAAAAAAAAAAGGGGGGGGTGCAGCTGGCACACCAACAGAAACCAGGCAAAGGTAATCTTGGTCATAGCAGCTGATTCTCCTTGCAGAAAAAGTATCAGATCCAACAGCACACTCTGGCCACAAACTTGACTTTTGAGAGGGAGTGCAGTCCCATCCGGAACAAGTGGTAATTCCAATCCTAGGTTAACTTTCCTACTGACCAACATAACTGTTGTTTTCTCTGGATTAAGCCTCAGTTCATTCACTCAATCCAGTACTTCACTGCATACAGACGATTCAGGATTTCCACAGCCTTCCTGGCATCACTTGCATAAGAGAGATAGAGCTGGATATCAGAAGTGTACCTAGGGTAGGGCAAGTAGGGTATGTGCCTTGGCTGTCAATGTCAAGGAGGTGCAAAAAAGCTGTGCATGTATGAGTGGAGGGAGGAGTAAGAAGGTAGGGGCACAACGTCCGTGTTTGCTGTAGATGCTGTTTACACTAGATACACCACTGCTGGATACCATGAATGTACTGATGACACCAAAACTCTTGATGACTTTGCCCAGTGGTAAATGCATACCTCATTTAAACAGCAACAGAATGCAAACACAAACCTCCAAAGCCAGCGTATAAAAGTGGTCTTGCTGCCACTCATGTAAGTAGTCCCAGCCTTTCCCTTACCTTCAGGACCTTAGGCAATGGTAATCAGTAGTGAATCCTCTCAATTGCAGGTATGATGCCTCATGTGAATGGTTCATGCATGGGTGCGGTAGCCCTGATTCCAATTATACCTGCAGTTGAAGCACAAATGGTAAAAAGAACCCTGGATTCCTCTCCGTAGCTGTTCCATATCCTTAGGACAAATGTCAGGAAGGGAGGGTGGCATTCTCCCATTCCATGCTTATTTATAAGACATGCCCTGGCTGCTTTGTACAGCTCGCTCTACAGAGAATTTTTTTTTCCTTAAGAGCCTTGATAAAATTTTAAAAGCTACAGAAATGTTTAATACAGAAAGGAATTCTCCATCAGAGCAAGAAGAGAGAGGAGCACTAAGAAATGGCACAAAAGAATGTCTCTCTTATGTCAAAGAGGGATGAGAAAGGCAAACCAAAACACACAGTCAAGCACTCTTTCCTTTCCACCCTACTCTTCTCACAATGCAAAATTTAAAAAAGAAAAAAAATCACAAGGTTTTCAACCTTGAAGGCAAATCACTTTGTGACTTCATTGTTTAAATTTAGGTTTTGTTTTGCGAGGAGATAGTTAGACTTCAAGCAAAAGCCTCAGAGCCTAGGGACTGTCGCTTCTGATTACTTCCACTGCCACTTCCAATTATTTCCAATCACCATTCCAGAGACAAGGAGGAAATGGAGCCAGATTCTCCAGCATCAGGCTTTCTTCTTCCCCTGCACAAAGGAACCATTGACCAAAGTGCTGCCGGGAGGGAGTTCTTGGACGGGATTCTCCTGTGGGAGGCACCTGAGATAACTCAGAGCAAACCCGAACCAGAGCATCTAAACTCAATGGGCATGGCGATCAAAGTACAAGATTTGAAGACATGGCATGAAATAAGCACTCAAAGTGAAGCCTGATCAATAATGAACGCTGGGAGATTTACATTTCTGCAACTTTGGAGCCTTTTGCTCACAGTGGGGTTGCCAATCATCCACCACTCCTCTCTTTATTCCTAGATTTTACTTTTCCCATTTTAAAATAATCAAAACATCTGCAATGCAGCATACTAGCATTAGGTTTTAGCTTAAATTCATGCATTAGAATGTCACAATTTACATGTCACGGCTGGCATGCATTAAAATAGGCTGCTTATCTGTGCATCTTAACAGTTGATACTCTGTTAGGAGTGAATTCCTACATTGCAACATCCATAATCTATCTCATAGTCACATTCTTTCCTATAACACTTTTCTCAGTACATGTGTTTCTCAATGTTCAGTAGGTCCTTCACTGCTAGATACCTCTAGGGAGCTGCATGAAACCTGGGTGTATTGCACAAACTGAGCACCAACCTTTGTTGAAGGTCTGAAGGAAGACAAATTTTCAGGATTCACTTGTAACACTTCTTCAGCGCCTTGTAACAGAATATGTGTGTTCCCAAAGCTAAATTATACTAAATGCTTCTGTTTTAAAGAAATAACACTCTCTTATTTGAGAATAAGTATTTTGTCTCTTGAGTACCAGCAAATGGAGGAAAATTTATGGTTCCACCAGTGGTCCACTAAAAGACCAGTGGAGTGATCCATTTCAGGTAGACCACATAGTGCCTGTGGATTGATGGGGTTATTTTTTAAAAAAGATGGACTAAGGAAACCTTTAACTCATCCAGATAATAAGGTACTTCTTATGTTCTTGAGTAAGTGTGCATAGTCAGGAATAATTAATTAATTATTAAATTATTAATTATTAATTAATTTATTCCTTAACTCAGAGCGGGCAACTTATGGTTCCCCCAGGTATTCTTGTGCTACAGTCTCCATCAGACCTAGCCAGAATGGTAGAGGATGATGGGCAATGCAGTCCAAAGCACATTTGGAAGGCCCACCTTGCCTTAAGTATTAAGAAATCCCAAATAATCATCGTATCTCTGTAAATCAAAAGCAACTGGTGAACCAATGAGGGAGAGTTATTATGATTCATTTCAGTTGAGAAATCAGCCCACTTCAGCTTATAGGAGACAAATTCAAGAAAATTCATAGTAAAAGACAGTGATGTGGCAATTTACAGGCAAATTGGCTTCACTGTGGCACGATTTTTTTGCAACGAAGACTCTATTTCATCAGATATCCAGACACTCTTAATTACATGACATCTACTTAAAATGTGGCTACTGTTTCTCATCCTTTTTTTATAAGCCAGGAATATAAGGACTTTGGTAGCAGCCAACTCAGTTAAAAGATCCCAGTTTCTGATTGCACAGATTCATTTGCTTTAATCTCTTCAGGCTTAAAAAAAGAAAAATGGCCAACACCTGCCTCCTAACCCCTCCGGTACTGCGTCAGGCTGTGTCTGAAGCAAGCTGAAACCTGCCAGGAGAACTGGAAACAAGAATTAGTTAATGATGAAATGGGATATTCAAGATGAAAGAATAAAGCCAAAACTCTTTGTCAGGTCTTTTCCAATGCAGGGGGAGCATAGAGGGAAACAATCTGGGCTAACAAGAAGCTGCCCTTCTCAGCCTCAAGGGGCTGCAGTTGAAGTCAAGATGGGCTACTTCTTGGTCGTCTGAGTTGACCCCCCCCCCTTCACTTGACTGGTAAATGATCACAATGCCAGTGTCTTGGGGAGGATGGTTGGTGTGGAGTGTAGGAGGCTACTGAATAGCTTGAGTGCTATCCGAAAGAAAACATATGCATGCCTAAGCCCAACTTCCATGTGCATTACCCAAAGTAGGTGATAAAACATTTAGCTGCTAACACAGACATCCTTGCAAGGATGGGTTGATTAACATTATGGTATGACCAGTGTGATGTAGTGGTTTGAGCATTGCACTACACCCATATAGACCAAGGTTTGATTCCCCACTCAGCCATGGAAACTCACTGGGTGATTCTGGGTGAGTTACACACTCTCAGCCCCAGAAACCCCCATGACAAGTTCACCTTAGGCTGCCATAAGTCAGAAACAACTTGAAGGCACGCAACAAAAATAAAAATAATAAAAATGCATTGGTCTCCAGTTAAGCCATAGGAGCTAAACCTCTTGACCGGTTGTTGCTTTTTATGTCTTCTAGAAAGTGTTTTGACCCATCATTTTTAAAAGACCTTTTGGAAATCAGTGTATCAATTTGCCACCTTCTGTTGTGAAACGAGGAAAACCTGATTTCTGTAGCGAACAATTTATTCTGAAGCTTAAAATATTGCCCCAGCGAACATTGGCAATCTGACCTGACCTCTAACACTTCACAGGTGAAAACCAGGATATGTGTGGCCAAGAAACACCAAAGGATGATCAAGATGGCAAAAGTTATGAATGAGGCAAAACTCACAAGCTAGTAGAGGCTGCAGCAGTTTGCTTTCGCATGGACCAACTGGGACGGGCAAGATTCTGCCCTCTCCTTTCCTTCCTCTTCCTTCCAAGTTGAATACAAACTATGTTTGCACTTTGAACTCAGTTGTAGCAACTGAAGTAGACTGAGGCCAAAGGGGGAAGAGAAAAGAGAAACCAGGACACTTTAAAGCAGCTGAAAAAGTGAGATGACAGAAGTTTAGTTGGGAATGTCCATGACAAATTGGTAGGGAGGATATGCTATGGAAATTCAGAAGTTAAACTAACTTTTTGAAATCGTTTGTTAGTTTTCTATAATAAGAATCAAGGATTTGGGGTAGCAAAACACATTACATAGAATTAAATAGTATTATGAGATATTAGAATTGTAGATTCCACTTTGAGAAGTAAGGCACATGAAATGGCAGTGCCCTTTTTCTTGTGAAAGCTCGGCCACGTGACTGCCAAAAGCCTGAGGCACGGAGTGCTTACAATTCCTGAAGGCACTTTCAAAAGCAACACGGTGAATTTATTTTAGCTTACGATAACCTCGCCTTTAAATATTGTAAATGCAATCAGGAGGATAGTCAACAGCCATTAAAATACATAAACGTACTTCCAGATTGGCACGTCTACTTAATTAGACTTAAACAAGCATGGAATTTCAATATCAGATTTCAAACCACTGCGGGGGGGGGATCAATCCATGTTAATCCAGTTGCAACATATGATATATCCCTATGTCATTATCTGACTCGGAACACACTTACAGTTTGGGGAAAGCAGAATAAACATCATTATTCCAAAGTCACTGTTTCCTTTCACTGACCTGAACTTTAAGACTGTGGCATCACGCCCAGGGTGTTACTGGCAACAAATAAGCCCCGTGGCACCTTAAAAACTAATGGGTTTATTGCAGCAGAAACTTTTGTGGACTAGAGAACTCTGTTAAAAAAAAAAAAGATTGTTGAGAATTCGAAACAAGATTGGGGTACTAAGAGAACGAAAAGAAAATGTTTCCAAGAAAGATGGTGCTGAAAATGCTAGCCGCTACAAAGACAGAGAGATGGTTTGTGGACTTCAAGGTCATTGGCTTTGAAGCTAATGATCCTATAATGCACGTTAATACTCCCACTAATTACTTAGATCTCCAATTTAGCAATGCCTTGGGCACACTGCTCCTGTCCTGGGCTGGTGACTGAATATTCATTAGTAACCGAGCCTATTAAAAGACACAGGATGTATTAACTCCTTGCTGCAGGTTTTCTTCAGCGTATGACTGAATACAACCATTTATGGAGGACAGATAGTGAACAAAACAAATTGTATATATAGTAAGTGATACACAGTACCAGTAAGTAATATACACTACATAGACCACCAAAAAAGGCTTGCAGCATTCTCCAAGATCTCTGTGTGTATGTACCTCCAAGTAGCCAGTTGTTTTATGGTAACTGTATACATTTCCTAGAGTTTTCTTAGGCAAGGAGTACTCAGAGGTAGTTTTTCCAGTTCTTTCTTGGGAAATATAGCTTACAATACTTGCTGTTCAGCAGCAATCTCCCATCCAAGTACTAACCCTGCTGAGCTTCCAAAATCATATGAGATCTGATACCTTCAGGCCATTGTTTTGGAGTATTTAGGCCATTTTCAAGTATCTCCAGAATTCTGTTACATTAGCTATTGTTGTGTGCCTTAAGGTCAATTCCAGTTTAAGGTGCCATTAATGTGACTGTATCATGGCTTAGCTTGGCAAGTTTTGTTCAGAAAGAGTTTGCTCTTCTCTGAGGGTGAGAGTATGTAGCTTGCCCAAGGTCAGCCAGTGGTTTCCATGGCCAAGCAGAGATTCGAACCTTAGTCTGCCAGAATCCTAGTCCAACATTATGCCATGCTGACTGGCTCTTAAATAATATTAACAAGAACAACAATGGGAGTTCTATTCCAAGAATTCCCATGTAAAAGAAAAAAATGCAAATGCTCATATCCCATAGTATTAAATGGTGGTGATATGCACATGGACACTCAAATTTGCACATCTGGAGACTGTAGGTAAGCAGGGCCCGCTGTATATGCAGTCTAATAACTGAAGCAATCTTATTGAATCAAACATCATTAATTTGTTACCAAACTCATTTGTAACATGGCTAGTGTTGCCAAGTTTTCAGAAAAGCACTAAAAGACGGTCAAAATGCATGACATGCAAAGTTGAAAGTCGGGAATCAGCTATAAACAAGCTTGTGCTTTACCTAAACACTAAATGGAAGTGTTTATTTCAGTTAACCAAGTCATTCATTTCCCTGAAAAATTCACATATTGTCCATATTCATAAACAGTCTGGTGTACACTTTTCTACCTTTATGAAGCCCACTTCCCAAAATACAGGACGTTTTTGGCCTTTCGTTCAGTCTATTCAAAAGGAAACACTTTCCAGCCCTCAAATAGGGGACATCCCTTATAAGTAGGGACACTTAGCAACCATAAACATGGCCCATGAAACTACCACCATTCCAAAAATAAAATGGAAAGCAAACTCAGTCTCTGTAGTCAATCCATTTCTAAGCTCTCGTACTGTGTCATAACTTGTCTTTTATTACACAGCAGAAAAGGATGTACCACTTTCTTATTTAACCTTGTACTTCCGTGTCAGGAGTTTTAAGTGTTCTGCTGAATAATCCACAAAGAGAGGTACCATAAATTCAGAAATTAGTATCACAATACTTACTCTAGTCAGAATGTGGAAGAATTTGAAGATTTCATGTGACACTGTCAATTGTCCTAGGTCAATTTTTAAATAGAGATTTCTTAAGGCTAACCTACTTCTGCTTTATTCACTCTTTCATCTTGCTATAGCTTCTGCGAAATATTAACATCTACAAGAATATTAAAGCTCTCTTCCCCCACCCCCAGTGGAATTAAGTTAACTGAAGCTGCATTAATAGTTTCCTTTCCTGCTTTGGATAAACCTTCCATGGAAAAACTCTGATACAAATGTAAGAGAAAGAGGGTTGATACCATTCACGCATGAGGAAATATTTATTTAACGGGCCTTTTAAATAAATTACTTGAGATGCCAGTATTGTTTGCTTTCTCTAATGGAGAGGCACTAAAAGATGCAACGGTTCCCAAAGTTTTTGCAATTTGTTTATTGAAGTCAAACAGGACCCTTCAAAAAGAAATATTGCAGTACTAGCATCTTTCATCGTGCAGATCCGAGCCATAACTGGAATAAAGCAATAGCATGGTAGTGGCATGCTCAACATTTTAGGCATGCTCATCTCATTCTCCTACCTGTTCACATTTCAAAGTCTTTTGTAGTGTTCTGCAGAGCTGCAAAACCTGAGACAAGAACCAAACAAACGAGTACATCTCAGATTGCTTATGTCACATTGTTCTCTTTAAACTATTGCCAGGTGACCTTTCAGTCTTGTTCGCTTACTATTCACAAATGCAATGAGTAAATCCCCATAGAAATTCTTACTTATTTATTGCTACCTTTTAATCCTGTATTTCTCCAAAGAAGTGGCATAGAGTAATCTTCCTTGACCCATTTTTCTTAGCATCTTGCAAGATAACATTAAGCTGAGAGACACGGATGGGTCCAAGTTCATTAATGGGCTCTATGACTGAGCAAGAAGTTGAACCTGTGGTTGCCTGGTTCTATCTAAACCTACTAACCGCTATATATTTGAGAAGGGATATAAGTATAATAGTTTGAGCATTGGATTATGACTCTAGAGACCAGGGTTTGATTGCCTCTGTGGCCGTGGAAACCCACTGGCTGACCTTAAGTGCATCACACATTCTCAGCCCCAGAAAACTCCATGATAGGTTCACTTTACGGTGACCATAAGTCAGGCCATTTCCGCACTAGCTTGTTAAAGCGTGATTATTCCACTTCCAACATCCGCTGGAATCCTGGGGTTTGCAGTTTCGGGAGAGGCCGCCTGGCCCCTCCCGAAACTGCAAACCCCAGGATTCCAGCGGATGTTGGAAGTGGAATAATCACACTATAACAAGCTAGTGCGGAAATGGCCTCAGAAATGACTTGAAAACACTCAATAACAGCAACAACCACAACTACAACAACAACTTTAACAGTGGCTCGCAACAAGAACTAAAGATAAAACTCAATAAAACGCCACCCACCCAACACCAACGATAAAGTTACCAGCTTGAAGTTTCTGCAAAAATATATAGCTATGTTCTTGTGTCTTTGACCATCTGAAGCTGTTTTATACTTGCGTTGCCCTCACTGCCTGCGAGTGGGTTTCAGACAGCGGATTTTCCCAAGCATACTGAACAAGGGAACATCTTAGGAAATGCCAGGGACGAATGTGAGATCTTCTACATAGAAAAGCATATGTTCCTCCTCTGAATTACAGCCCTTCCCTGTAATTGGGGTAAATTGGGGTAAAACCAAGCACATCTGTTCATATTTTAGGGGCTACGGGTGATAGTGACATATCTATATCTAAGATATTCTTGATAACTGTGATAGGAGGTACGTCCAGTATTAACCTTCTATAATAGAAGAATCTACCAAAGTTTTCCCTTATGTGTGTGTATGTGCCTTTGAACCTCCCACCGACTTACAGTGATCCTATGCATTTCATGGGCTTTTCTTAGAGAGGGAGTATGATTTTAATAGCCCAGGGCATCCTTTCAAAGACCAGAAAATCTGATTAGAAAAGAATGCTTTCTGCTCTGTACGATAACAGTACCTGCAAGATTTAGATGACTTTGCTTATGCTGTTTCATAATCTCTCTAGATCAAATGGGGCAAAAGTAATATAACTGTGCAACATAACAAGATTACACTTCTTAGCTAACCAAGACTACTAATTTAAATCTTCAGCTAAATTATCTCTTCAAATTAACACATTTTATGCATGTGTGCTTTGAAGTGAAAAAGAAAATAACAAGTTAAAGAAATACCTCTAAACTCCTTATTGGGTGTTATTTCAGCCTATATGTGATGAATTTTAAGAAGTTCCTAAATCTCTCCTCATTATACAGTGTAAAAATTTACCATTGCAAACTTCTTAAGGGACACCATTCGGGGTGGCTGGATCACAGTTTATGTTTTCATATATCCAGAAAACGTGTTTAAGGTCTGATGTGAAATTTTGCTTCCAAAGCTGAAATGCCCAACAAATCCTTATCCTATTATTTGTAAAATTCTTTTAAGCAATGAATTTTGGTTTCAAATGTATAGATACATGTCTGGTAAACATTTATTATTAGAAGTCTTAAATCAATGAATGAATTCTCCCTCTCCCCTACATGGGAAAACAGGCCCTCAAGAGAAGCCAGATTCAGAACTGAATTGAAAGTTAACAGTAAACAAATTTGTATTAGCTGAATATCCTGTGTGTTGAAGGAATTGTTCCTTTAAATCATCCCCCGTCCTATTTTTCTGTGTCATCACTGCCAGTGCTTATAAGCTTCAACCAAAAGAGGCCATCCAGCCCTACCAACTCAGGGCGGGGGGTGGGAACGAAAAATGAGGATTTCCCCTTGAGCAAGGATGTGGCAAACAGATAACATGTTAAAATGGAGGAGGGACAGATGGGTGGAGAAAGGAGAATCCCGAGATAAGATGCATGCAGAAAGCCGGTGTGCTTTAATAGTTAAAGTACTAGATCAAGATTCAGGAGACAAGTATGAATCTTCATTGAGCCACAGACATTTCTGGGCGATGTTGGCCAATAACTGTCTTTCTCTCAGCCTAACCTATACCTTAGGGTTGCTGTGAAAAGAAAATGGAACATTCTGTAAATCAACTTGACATCTTTGGAAGAAGAAAGATGGAGGAAAATGTTGTAGGTAAATAAAATCAGATCTGGATTATGGAGGCTGTCCTATTTGCCACTCCAAACAAGATGGCAAATTAAGATTGCTAAAGCCATTTCTGCCCTACACTGTTATAGTGCTATTATTCCACTTTCAACATCCTGTGGAATTCTGGGATCTGTAGTTTACTGAGGTCGAAGAGTTCTCCAGCTGAGAATCATAAAGGCCCTTCCCTAAACTGCAAACCCCAGGAAGCCATAGGAGGTTGAAAGTGGAATAATAGCACTATAACAGTGTAGGGCGGAAATGGCTTAGGTCCTTAGAGATATCAGTCCCATATTTTAGGAGCTGATGTTACAGTAACTTCACAAAACAACATACCACACAGTCAACATGTAACTGTTCAGAAATATCTCTCATTTTAAAAATCTGGAAATTTTAACATCACCAAGACTGAATCTTGATTTCAGTTCTGACAACAACTTTTGTTAAAGAGAAAGATAAATCTGGTTTCTCGTACAAGACCCTTCCTTCTTCTGAAATTTATACAGTAGAAAATAATTTGGGGATAGTAATCAATAACTGGTATAAAAGGATTATAAGCGCTTGTTGGAAATTGTCATGTTTACTTTGGCACTGAGATGCTATATGCCTAATAATGAAAGAATCAAAATTAGTTCTGAATATATTATAAAATATCAGATTGTTAAAAAGCAGTTGATAAAATGACTGTGCAGATGAGTTGATAAGATATTTATTAACTATGCATTAAAATGTTCTATTAAATACAATTCCACTTAGTTCCTGTTCAAGTAAGAAAATGTCTAAGAAAGTTGCTCTTCAATGAAAATCATGTTTTTCACACATTAAAGTAGCAAAAGCTTCTCTCAGAATAAAATTCCCCACCATGTTCAGTCAAATGATGACTTAATTCACTTTTCTGGAACCTTGTGTAGGTTTTTTTCTGGAATCTTATGTTTATCTTTCTAAAAGCCTGTTTCAAAATCCACATGAAACGAAGTGCCAGATGTTACAATCTGGGCTGAAAATGTTATTTGGAGTGAAAGGGCTTGAATTGCTACAATACTGAGAAGGGGAAAAAAGAAACACTGCATCAATCTGGCAGTTGCAAATTGAAGAAAACTGAAAGTGTCCTGGCGTTGCGTCAAGGGTATGGAGCAATGCAAAAATCTCCAACAGAGGCTAAGAACATTTCAAACAAAGTAAGTTTTCAACAAAAAGAAAAAAGTCCCTAAATCCAAACCTCTTTGTAGACTCCTGATGCACTGGGAGAAGAAGAAAAAAACATTCTGGAACAAATGATGTTCAAACAAAAAGGCCTGTTATTCCCACTATGCATAAGTGGTTCTTTGGAAAATAATTTGGTAATCTAGCTTTTCACTTTGAGACTAGCAAGGGCAAATGGGAACCAAACAAAAGCCTGTCTCACTTCTGTCCTCGTACCCTGGGGTTGCCAGATGGAATATGGGACAAGGCTCCTGGAGTTTTTTTTTTTTGTTAACAGATCCTGGATAAGGAAGAGGTACCATAAATTTTCATCAGGTGGAACGATGGCACATCTCCCATCACCACCCTCCCCAAGCCTGTGCATTCCCACCACAACACAGGTATGTACTGGCCAGTGGAGAGAGGATACAGCGAAGCATCCAGCTGTGTTCCTATACCTTCATGCACAGCACCAAAAGTGACTTTATTGCAACACAGCTGGATGCTTCCCTATACCCCACCCCACCCCCCGGCTCTCTATTATCCAGTAAATAGCCTTGTTGAAGGGGGCGGCAGCTAAAAATTGGGTTGGGGCTGAGGGAGGAGACAGGACTATAGGCCTGCCTGATGGAAATGTACCTTTTCCTGATCCAGAAACTGTTAATGATTACAGCTACCACCCTCTATTCAAGCTGGCAACCTTATCTCACCCTAATTGTTGTCAAAAAAGGAGAACAAATAAAAAGAATCAAAATGATATGTACAGTAGAGTCTCGGTTATCTGACCTGCGGTTATCCAGCTCTCTGGATTAACCGATGCCGCGGCTGCCTGGGGGTGTGGCTGTAGGCATTTCCGTGCCCCCAGACACTCCCTGACACACCCCAGGCCCGCCCCGACATGCCCCCCGACATGCCCCAAAAATGGCGGCTGCCACGGGCCTCCGTGTAATCCGACCCTTTCGGTTATCCGACCCTCCGCCTGCCCGTTTAGGTCGGATAACCGAGGCTCTACTGTATAACATGGAGACAAATAATTAGCCATTGTGACACATCTTGTGATCCAAACATTCACAATTCATTCTACCTAATTTCACAGCATCCCTTATATTGAAATGGTAATCTGGTGATTTGTTTCATCCGTCTATTCATCAAGTTTCATTCTGGCTAACTACTAGGCTTTAGTCAAGCTCCCACAACTGCAGAAGATGATGTAATAAGAAAGCTAAAGCCAATCCCCAAATTTACCAAAGGGATGGAATGCTAGACACGGATCATCCCTTCTCTTAATATAAACAGGACAGCAAATCTCTCGAAAGGATATTGTTCTGCTTAAACTTTAACCATTTCATTGAGTAAATAAAATTTACAAATTGGCAACACACCAATGCAGGTTCTGATGTTCAACAAACAAAATTCACAGCTTAATAAACAGGGGCTGCAAGTCATCATTAGGAAGAAAAGTCAACTTTGACATTTGCTACCCCCTATGCTATACCTAGCACCAAATGAAAAACAGAGTTTATTAATCAATTGGAATCTTACTGAATAAAAAGATTAACCACACACTACACCAGGCATGAACCTCCATTTTCCGCAGACCCCACATGGACAGCGATGTCTGTGTGGTCTGCTAGGAGCCAAAGTTGGGTACTAAGTAAAACAGGTGAGGTGAGGCAAGGCAGATTGAAGGTGAGATGAACCTGGGGCTGGGTGAGAGAGGTACAAAGCAAGGCTGGGCCAGCCAAGCAAAAAGCGACTCAGGCAGGAATCTACATTCTTACCTGCTGCGACAACTTTCCAGTGGTTCTCAACCTGTGGGTCCCCAGATGTTTTTGGACTTCAGAAGGCCTGAGCATTGACCATAGTGGCTGGGGCTTCTGGGAGCTGAAGTCCACAAACATCTGGGGACCCACAGGTTGAGAACCACTGAAAGACAGAGCATGGGATTAGCTTAGATAAAAGGAAAGATTTTGGGGGTCTTTCTCCATTGGTTGGAAAGGTCAAATGATCATGTTCAGGCTGTGGGGTCAGCTAAAAGCTTGTCACCTTGGCTGGTCAAAAGCCCAAAGTACTGTTGGTGCCGGACATAAGCCAGCAAAGGCTGGCTCTAACTATTCTGACCCCAATACTCACTTTGGAGCCTTACACAGCAATAGTACTTACTTCTGGTTGTCATAAATGATAACACAGGAACATTTTGTTACATCTTGTGAAAAATGAGGTGCACACGCAGGCAACTTGAAGGCACACACACAAACACACACACAGAATGTAGAAATCGATGTGCTGTTGCAACCCCTGCATATTTATTATTGTAAGAAGTAAATGAATGGGGAAAATTCATGAAAGTTTATGAAAAGCCAGAGTAATATGAAAAATTGCCATAAAGCAGGGCTCCCATTGGAGGCTGGTTGCTTAAAACGAGGGTGTTCATACTATGCAGAGGCATAAATGTGTGTAAAATGGCTATTCTCTCGTTCTTCTCTCCCATTCTGTTCAGCCCTAATTATAAACAGGTAAACTTGATGGAGTTTGCCTCGGATTGATGATACATTCCAAAAGCTGTTCTTAAGTGTCAAGTTATGTATTGCTTTAAGAGATAAGACCGAATGTGAAGAACACATGGTGTAAGCTTTGACTTTGTGTGATTTGTGATTTCTGCACACACACACCCAATTGGCTAAGCTCACCCATCTCCCTGGAGTACAGTAGATTTAATGATCTCCTTCTGGCCGTCTCCTAATGCAAAAATGCATAAACAAGGGGAGGCTGGCGTGTGGCGTTTTGCTAGGGAGCCTTGTGCCTGAAGAGCGCTGGGGTTAGGAAAAGAACTTCCTGCATTAAACTCTGGCAAGAGATTTCCTTTCGGCTTGTTTAAACAGCACGGCTGTGTGGAGTTTAGCTTGGAGTAAAAAGAATGTGAACTGTTTGGGACTGGAGGTTTCTCCGAGCTATGCCAACTGTCAGATGTATATATACAAGCTATAGCAGAAGGAGATGCCTTATTTCTCTTGGCGGTTGTGTATATTTCACCTGATGACCATTTATAGTAAATGTTTCTAATGAGTTCTGGTAAGCTTGTGCTGAGGGAAGGGAGAGATGGGAACAGCCCAGGATTGCAACATACACACTATATCTTGGAGAATTACACACAGCTTAAAGTGCAATGGGGGCTCCTCCTTTTATTGCTCACAGTTCTGAATGAGCCACAGATCCTGATAGTCACTGACAGCTATGGCTTAGTTCATGATGTAACTTGCCCCTCCATCCAAGAGGCCAAGATCAGGACATTCTCTGCCACTGGCAGAGGAATCCAAAGAAGGTCAGCTAAGTTTAATGTGTAAAGAAGTTAACTTGTTGTCGTGGATGTCTGTGTTCGTACGACAAACAGCTCGCTTTGGCTGGATCGTGTCCACAGCACTGCTCTAGCAGAAGTTGGCACTGAGTATAGGCATTGAGTCTGAATACAAATACATTCCTAATATCCAGCTCTGGAAAGGTAACATTTCTCCTTCAAACACTGAGCTTCTGTATGTAGAATACAAAAATGGAAACAAACTGTAGACAATGCACATTTGAAATCAAGGATACAATCATTGTGCGTATTTATTTAGAGTCTTGTTGGAATAAAAGACATTCCAGCCTCTTACAGAAAACAGTACAGGCAGCCCTCCAAAGATATCAAGTTGATTTACAGAAAAAGGTGAAAAATGGTGAAGGTGAAAATCTTGCTTTGATGATCCTGTTCTGTTTTAGGGATCCTGTGGATTTAAAAACTCCTTGATTTCTTTCTTCAACTGGCTGGGGTTTAAATATGTGTTTTCCTAGAAAAATATAAGGAGAAGCACAGTTTAGTCCCGAAACCTTAACTGATCAAGTGGATTCTTAAAAACAAAACAATTTACCTTCCATATTAAGTAGGACCCTTCATTTGCCATTTTTTTTTCTGCTAGTTATCATATGAGCATACGCTTGTTAAAATTTAATAGCAACCAGGCACTAGTCATGCTTTCTTCATTGCATTTCCCTGGATGGCATCTCCTCACAACATTTAGGCCCTTTCTGCACTACACTGGTAAGGTGCTATGATTCCACTTTCAACATCCTATGGAATTCTGTGGTTTGCAATTTAGGGAGCGGCATGAGCCAGAGAGCTCTTTGGCCTCAGAAAACTACAAACCCCAGAATTCCACAGGATGTTGAAAGTGGAACCATAGCACTATAACAACGTAGTGCGGAAAGGCCTATAGTCCCTTTTGCCACCTGTATTGCAGACCTTCCTGAGTCCACATTAGAGGCATACTGCTTTGCATCCCCAGATGTTTGTGCTTATTGTGATCTGTAGCTATAGAAGTTTCTAAACAAAGCATTCCCTATATACGACGTGAGCCTCAAGAGTGGGTGAAGTGTTGCCAAAGATGTCATAGAACTTACATCCCATTATTTACACCTGGGAAAATGTGAAGAGCACAGCACACCTCTAATGGTCACTATAATCCAGTTAATCAAAGTTATCATGTATTTTATCCTCACAGAGCTTCTCTATGTTGCTCACGTTTAATGTTATTTCATTTCTTCAAGGGCTACCTGCTCCTGTAAAATTCCAGCACAGGAACATGAATTCAAAACTTTTCAAATGTGGTAGAACAGTGCAAAATTACCTTCCTCCCCACACTCTATCATGCTCTCCATATCTGTATACTGGAAATATCTTTATACTAGTGAAATCCCATAGAATTCAGTGGAACTACCTCAGACTGATTTGAGGATTAACGTCTTCACACTCAATCTAGAACAGAACCGTTTATTTTTAAAGTGAAGATAGCTGCCAAATCCTTCATCGACAGGTCGCTTTAGATTTAGCTTTAATTTCCTTTGAAAAACAGGCAAATTTACAGATCAGTATGCATACGCTATGACAGCAGAGAAATGCTGGGTGGCTGCACATTCCTTCAAAACATCTCTTCCACAGCTTTAAAGTTCTTGAGTGGAATTTATCACCAGCTGATATTAACAACCCAAAGGCGGTGACATTAAAAGTAATTGACATTAAGATGGCTATGACATTAAAATTAGCCAAGTTTCCCAGACATTTTGGATGGAATCTAAAAGGCTCCAGGGTTCAAGCACCAACATGTCCTGGAAATTCAGTCCTTCCCTTCTTGCCTATTATGCAATGTTTTATCTTGCTGGATCATTCCCTCCCCCCTCTCTCCCTTCCCTCCCTCCCATGTATCATGCTAGGCTTTGGACTGAATGAATGTGTATGTATTATATAAAGGGTAGTGAATGTTCAAGAAGGAAGAGACATTTTTAAAACAGCACATGTGAAAGGGATCTAGGAGTCTTGGTGGACCACAGGCTGAACGTGAGTCAGCAGTGTGATGCGGCAGCCAAGAAAGCAAACATAATTCTTGGTTGCATTAATAGCAGTGTGGTGTCTAGATCAAGGGAGGTAATGGTACCACTCTGTTCTGCATTGGTTAGGCCTCATTTGGAATACTGTGCCCAGTTCTGGGCACCTCAATTCGAGAGGGATATTGACAAGCTAGAGCGTGTCCAGAGTTGGGTGACCAAAATGGTGAAGAGTCTGGAAGCCATGCCCTATGAGGAATGGCTTAGGGAGCTGGGTATGTTTAGTCTGTAGAAGAGAAAGTTAAGAGGGGACATGATAGCCCTGTTTAAATGTTTGAAGGGATATCAAGTCAAGGAGAGAGCAAGCTTGTTTTCTGCTGCTCCAGAGACTAGGACAAGGAGCAATGGATTCAAAGTGCAGGAGAGGAGATTCCACCTAAACCTCAAGAAGACCTTCCTGACGGTCAGAGCTGTCTAGCAATGGAATATGCTGCCCGAATGGAGTGTGGTGGAGTCTCCTCCTTTGGAGGTTTTTAAGCAGAGGTTGGATGGCCATCTGTCGGGAGTGCTTTGATGTGGGTTCCTGCATGGCAGGGGGTTGGACCGGATGGCCCCTGTGGTCTCTTCCAATTCTATGAAAAACCACAGACAGTTTAAGAAAGGAGGATCAAATACCTTCTCATAATGCACTCTAATGACAAATGTCAGGGAAATGTCTTCTGGTTTCCCTGATTAATGTCTGCTGGTGGACAGGTTTGATTATGCATCTCTGTGAAATACAGGCAGAAATAAAATATGGAAAATTCATGTGCCTTTTTAGAGTTGTAATTGGCATATGTACACATCTACCATTCACAAGTATAGAAAACAGTCTTCCATTCTCATACCCACCAGACCATAACATTTCTGAACTCATAAAATTAGCTGCTTATATTAATAACTGACAATAGAGTTAGAATTGAGAGGCCTGCAGTTAAAGATCTAGCTTGTTATTCAGACAAATGCATCCTCTTCCTCACCTACTTTGTGCCTGCCTCTTTTCTACCCCTTTCCCCTCATTGTTCTCCTTTAGCTTTCCGTTCTCCTGCTAGACTATAACTTTATCCAGCCTTCCAATAACAGAGCCTCCACTTCCCTTGATCTACTCTTTCTTCAGTTTCTACTTCCTTCTTTCCTACAAACTGGTTCCTCCATCTTCCCTCTCTAAGTCCTTCATCCAGTCCTTCCCTTCTCAATGGCAGAAGAACTCAGCCAAGGAAATCTCTGCATGTCTTCTGCCGTGCTCACGAGAAAACATCACCGTTAACTTTGGCTGAAGCTGAATTTAAGACAAAACCGCAGAACGATGGAGACATGTTGGTAACACTGCAGCTCACCAGTGCTCCAGCCACTGTCCCTCACCCCATGAATCTCAATCACTACCATCTTTATCAATTTTTCCCCAATTTTTAGCTGTGCCCAGAGGAATGAAATGAATGAATGAATGAAA
The DNA here is from genome assembly GCA_948472985.1 of Iguana delicatissima. Lineage (NCBI taxonomy): Eukaryota > Metazoa > Chordata > Lepidosauria > Squamata > Iguanidae > Iguana > Iguana delicatissima. The sequence continues at coordinate 329,172 of CAOKZL010001096.1, read as the reverse complement.
AGTCTCCATGCTTCCTAGTGATTATAGTGTATGTGCCTCACTCACCCCTTTAGTTGCCTTTAGAAAGAGATTCTTATAGGAAAGGATTTCCTTTCACAGTATACATGGTTCATCTTTCGCCTCTTTCCGTTTAACCTTTCAGGTCGGTTTAGTTGTGAAACTGGGACTACCCAAAAATCACCCAGTGAGTTTCATGGTGGATTGGAGATTTGAATCTTGGTCTCTCCACCTCTAGTTGACATTTCAGTCCTCATAGCAAGCTTTTTTGTATTCTCAAATGAAAATGAAATGACACAGGTATGATAATGGGGCTTCCCATTATCTAGACTTAGCTAAAGGGGGATACTCCCCTCTTCAGGTAAACCAAGGGTTAATGAGGTCTTGGGGATTAGGTTACCTTTACTGTGGGTGAGCCTCACAGGTCACAGGGGGAGAATTCCCCAATCAAAAGGAAAAGAGGTGAGCATCTTGGAGATGCTTCCAGATGCTTTTAAGGAGAGGTTATAAAACTCCTTGAGAGGCCATGTGGGAAAGAGAACAAAGGGATAACAAAGAGAGTCGACAAAGGAACATCCTAGAGATGGGATCTGTGCCAGTAGAAGGCTGCAGGCCCCATGCCTCGCCTCCTGGCCACATTCCTCTCTTAGACCATCTAAGCCTGTGAACGTAATTGTGAGTAACTAGAATAAGATAGTTAGTCGTGTTAGGGCTGCTTATTATTTTGGAGTTGGCTGATCTAAAGAATGTATCTGTTTTTGTAACTACTTGTAACTTAAGCGTACCTGGGAGGGGGGAGCCTCTCGTGTGTATTATTGTCATGTTTATTTGCATGCCTTGAATAAATGCTTTTCTGTAAAACCTCTGTTCCTCTCCATTCCCACGCCATCCTTTGGCACATGCTAGATAGGACTTCTCTCACTCAGAAGGGAGGAGATGAGAGGGAAGGAAAGGTCCTTAAACACAGGGATTGGCAATCCACTGAGCAGTGTCCCACTGTACTGCTCAGATATTCAGAATTCAGTGGGTGGTGGCAGCAAAAACTAGTAAACGCTGGGGGAATTTCCAGCTCCTTTTCAAGGGTGGAAGTCAGGCTTGGGGGGACTGGAAAAAAACTCCGGTATGACAACAGGTACCAGCTTCTACTCACTATAATCAAACGGACACACAGTGTATCAGGCACATGGCAATAAAATGAAAAACCTTTTTAAATCCCTTATTTCTATACTCAGTCCCTATTTCCAATACTGGGGGAACTTTTGCACTCAAATGCCAATACCTAGCCCAAATATGTATGTGTCTTTTAACAGCTATGTAATAGGAAGTCTAATATGTACAACCATCTAGATCCTTAAGGTGGAAGGTCAGTGTTCTGTGTCAGTCACTGTAAATCTTCCAGCTTTCAGGATCAAATAACAATACCTTCTCCTTTAAAAAGAATGCTTGTGAGACTATGGCTCTTTCTGCACTACGCTGTTATAGTGCTATTATTCCACTTTCAACATCCTGTGGAATTCTGGGGTTTGTAGTTTATTGAGGCCCAAGAGCTCTCTGGCTGAGAATTCTAAATGCCCATCCCTCATAGGAGGTTGAAAGTGGAATAATAGCACTATAACAGTATAGTGCAGAAATGCTTATGTGAGAGAGATCAGCCCTCACTCAGCCCCTTACAAAGCCAATTTATTTTGAAATGTGTTCAGTTACCTAGGCCAAGGGTGTGTCTAGAAGATGAGAGAATGTTCTGTGCTTGGCCAGCATTTGCCTTATTTACAGTATACATGGTTCTTTTACAATTTTGGTTCTCTGGGGAACGTGTAAATTCGGATAAAGGAAATGATGCATCTGACAAAAATCTACAGCCACCTACACACTTAGTCTGAAATGGTTCAGTTTAATGCCACGAGAAAAAAAAAGTTGTTAAAAAAATAAAAACCCTCTTCTTCCTCCATCACAGGATGGGTGAATTTTAAACCAGCACACCCTGCGCAAAATTGTGTTTTGCAATCTTCTGTTTTCCTTCTCTATTATATTTGGAAGGCAGTGTGAATCAACACTATAATTTTTCAAAACTAAACAAAAATACAACCTAAGACTGAGATGCCTAGTTTATGCAATGCTCAGATCCAACATAAGCCGCGCAGCACTGTCAGACAGCTGGCCTCTAGAGGCATGTTGCTCAAACCAGAAATTCTTTCAAAAACAGTTTACAATATGAATTTGTTCGGGTCAAGAAGAGCAGAAGCGGCTTTAACTGGAAGCCGACCAACATCATCTATAGTTTTGTTTTGTTTCAAAAATCTAGGAATGTGTGTAAACCCTGAGGGGTCAGGCAGGTCAAGTTATCCCATTTTGACGAATAAATAAGTATCCTCATAAAACCTAAAAAGGTATAAAAAGTTCTGTGTGTATTTATCGGAGAGCCAGTGTTGTGGGGTGATTTGAGCATTGGACTGTGACCAGAGTTTGATTCCCTGCTTGGCCATGGAAACCCACTGGGTGACGTTGGGCATATCGCACACTCAGTCTCCAGAAAACCCATGTTAGGTTCACCATAAGTCAGAAACAACTTGAAGGCACACAACAACAATGCATTTAATTCAGTATTTTTATGATATCTTTAAGAGCAAAGGCACTCTCAAAGTGATTCACAATGAATATGTTTTTAAAAATCAAAATATAAAATCAACAATTAAGAATTTAGACTAATTAGACTAAACTAAAATATATTGCGATAGGTGTGCAGCCAATGTCTTTCTTAGTCATAGTTTGCCCTGGCTCCCCTTTCTGTGAATCCATTCTTCCTTGCAAAGTTGATGAGCTGCTAACTAAACCCACCAGCCTCCTGCCTCTGTCAGTTCAACCTTTTTATTTGCGTTTGTGGGAAGAAGCTGGCTGTGTCTCTGTGGATTTTTCTTGACTGGAAAAAAATATATGAATAAATGACACTGTCATAATGAGGCACCCGACTAGTCCATCTCGCTTGGTATTTTCTGCAGGGACTGGCAACAACAATTTCAAAATGTTGGGTAGGGGTCTTTCATTGCCACACTTGTTGAGGCTAGGGACTGAATTTATGACCTACTGTGAGCGATATCGTGAAACTATTTCAATGTAAATATTTGTGAGATTCTAAACGGATATATCAAAATGATATGAAACTGTGATTTAGAAGGCCAGGCAACAATTCTAGTCTCCAGGATCGTAGTCCAATGCTCAAAACATACACCATTCTGGCTCTCATGTTTTGGTGGATTCCCCCCACATTTCACATTTGCTCTCAAGATGTTTTGGGGAACAAAAGCAATGCCCTGCGTGATAGGTTCATCTTAGGGTCCCCCCGAAACCACTTTTTCTCTCTTTCTCCAAATGAAATGTTGTGATATTCCTTCACTTCATATGCAAACTATGAAATCTATTTTCACTAACAGCTATAAAAAGCACAATACAATTCTAGAGTATAAGTGCTTGCTTTTAACTTTATGAGAGTAATTCTATTAGCTTATATTTGCAGAAAACTAAATACCCTGCAACCTCTATCACCTGCATTAGAGTGACTAACACATTTCATACATAAGGCTGAATTGATTGATAAGAAAACATTGACTAAATTTCTTTTTCCTATTCAATCATATGTTCAGTTCATGGATGGACCAACCAATGCAAGAGAGGCTCAGACAAGCAGCGTACAATTACAGATAAAAATGATCTCTCCCTTTTTTTAAGCACCATGAAATATTTCTTTCAAGTTCAAACAAATTCAAGCATATTTATTATTGCAAACATGAAACACTATCACATGATTTAGGTAACTAACCACCATGAAGCAACAGAGCCCATTCAGGGGGATCATCCCAGAGAAAAATGCTAGTTGTTAATATAGTCAGGATTCTTTCCCAAACTTTTGTTTCAAAATACCTTTATGCAACCTTCGCCTGCTGTCTTTTTATCCTCCTCACAGTAGAAAGGAGGACTATTCTTCCCCAAGGCATCAGAGAGTCACCATTTTACACATTATGAACAGAGGAAGATTCTCCATTGAGGCAAAGTGACTTGACTTGTGTCACATTTTTGCACTAAAGTTTTAAAAATACATTAAAGGGCATTGTTTCAAAAAACACTTGCTTTCCTCAACAGAATTCCAGGAGAATTTCAGCCTGTGTTCAAAACAAATGCCTGCTTTTCTTCATTTTATTTGATGTAGTCAAGTCATCAAATTAAATTTAGAGTGTCGGCTGATTTCGAAAAGAAGCATTTCCTTTTCTTGGCACCCCAACCTAGTTTTAACTACGTTTGAAGGCAGAAACCAGGCCTTCAGTAATCTTTGTCCTGAAGCAGCAGAGCAGAGACAATCCAAGTGGCAGCTTCTCAAAGGCAACTTCTCTGACTTCTACTGGTATTGAACCTGTTACAATATTATCTTTGCACATGCCAGCTCTGAAAAAGACCTGAAAACCTAGCCATGGGCCAAAAAGAACTCAAGGGCATCATAGATGCCTTGTGGCCCAGGTTTTTGGGTTCAAAGAACTACCTACAGCGGTGGTTTTTCTCAGGCACAGGAGAAAACTAGCTCCTTTTCCTAGGCTAAGCCATGCAGGCTCCCTCTGACCTTTATGGAGTGTGCTCCTCGGTAACATGGCTGGCCTTTTCACATCTTATTAATGGAGATGCTTTGCAGTAGCCCACATGCAGCAGCATTCGTTCTGGTTCAGCATGTTAGAAACATTATGCTCACTCACCAGAGCTCAATGACATCTCATAGCTCTCAGCTGGAGCATCTTTCTGTTCAGGTCACTGATATCACGATGGTTGTTTATGGAAAGGTCTCCGCAGCTTCAGCCAGACCTAGGGCATCCTTCATTCTAAAACTGGGACAAATGCCCAATGGAAGCTGGTTTATTCCCCCATGCAAAGGTCAGAAGACTGCTTGCTGGACACGGTGCCTTCCTGTTTATAGGGCTTCCCTCAAAAAAGTCCTTAGGCTTCTAGAGAATAAGCCTCTGAAAGGGAGATATGTGTGTATGCATGCATGACAGAGCGAGAAGGAAACAGAGGATTAGGGTAAAGGCAGACTATGGAAACTGGAAAAGTAATTAGCAGTTTCACTTCAGTGGAGAAAGCAGCCTTAGAGCGGGAATTTGAATCGGATGATATACAACAGTACAGCTTAATGGGAAATGGGTCCACGCCGTTTCTCTTCATGCATCATGAAGGAAGCCTGAAAGCTGGATGTGTGATACTTGACTTCCTTACCTATTATAAGAGAAGAGTACCGGTATCCCAAGCCAAACTAGTGAACTGCCACGTGCCAAAATACTAAGAGTAGAAGGGAAGTAAACACACAACAATCTTCACTGTTTCTAAGATATCAGTTTAAGGAAATGGTCCTCCTGAGGAGAACTGTTGACACAAAACTCCTCCAGTAAAAACGGACGCGAAACCTTTTAATCCTCTTCTGTTGACCCTCACTTCAAAGAGCATTTTCAATCTGAAAAACCTGAGAAAAGCCCAACCACAAAACTGCAGAGGAAAATACAGTATCTTTAAAGAGATTGCAGTGACAGTGAAAGGTCTGATGTACTTCTCTTTGGGATCAGACTGATTTTGGAATCACCTTTGGAGTCACTAAGAGTCCCACAAAACTTTTTTATGCTAGGGGTTAGCTCCTGAATGTGATGCTATTCCTAGAATTAGGGATGCTCATGGATAGGACATCAAAAGAGAGGAAGGAAGTATTATTCAAATTTATCTCATGGCAGTTTGACCATACAGATGAACACAAATGGTGGAGACTCACATTCCTAAAATTACAGAGAACATGAGGGAAGGGGCTGTTTCTATCATTCATATTTTTGCCTGAAGGAAAGCTGTGATTACGCATGCAGTGTTTCAGTATAAGGTGGGAATATGAAAAGTGACACTGAACTAATGTATCAGGCATTCTTTTTTGTTTCGTATTAGCAATGCTTGTAGTGGATAAGTGAAATGTCACATCTTGTTATGCACAATTATAATTTGGAACATAACTGAGCACTTCACTGGGATCACTTTTAAGAGAATTAAGCTTGTGCTGGAGAAGGAAATGAGATTTTGTTAACAGTGACGGTAGTGTCGGTACCTTCCATCACCATCATTATTCAGAATTTCACGTGCATTTTTCAATGTAAGGGATTTTGCCATACACAACTAGCAATATGTCTGAATTTTGGAATGAAAGAGGTTTGTCTGGCTCTATCCTCAAGTGTCTTTATGCAAATGTGATTTCTTCAGATATTAATTTTGATTATTTTTAAATCATTCCACTTTCCTTAGGAATTAAATTGACACAGTTTCATATGGATTGGAGTACAGACTTTCAGTATGGCTAAATCAGAGCCAGCTTATATGCTGATCTAACAGTACGAAGGACTCAAATCACACAGACACTCTGCTGTGTGATTATTTATTACATAAAGCAGGGATTCAGCACTCCCAAAATTACCAAGATCAACTCCATTATAAATCTCTCCAGCTCCCATAAACTGCCTTACAGATACAGCTAATCACAAACTGTAGCTTCCATATGGTTTGGACCACTGGTGGCAAAGGTTCTGCTCAATGAATTATTTCGTTCCTACAAAAGAGTTATATAATATTTTTCCCTGAATGTGAAATTTTAAAATTATGTTGAAAACAAGTAAGCTTCCTGATTTCCGGCCTGAATCCTGCTGTTACTATATATTAAAAGTAGATTGACTGAACTGATGGGATTTATGTAAGTGGTAACTCGCTGTTCGATAACTAATTCAAACGGGACTCAAGCCTTAGTGTTTATGTCATACTAGTGCATTTACCCAACATTTTCCAGGATTATATTTTCCTCTTAAGAACTCACCAAACTGTCTTCTCCAGTACCTGTAACTTTTCCCCATATTTCCCAATGTAATCTGTATTCAGAGTTATTTATTTACATACACAGTTTGAGTTCCTGAGGGAATAAAATTTACTCCTCCTTGCTGCTAGGCCTTGTGACCATAGCAACTGGCTTATTCCAGCAACTGCAACTTATTTGCATGTTCCCCAATCCAATCTGCATTTAGAGTTGTTAACATACAGATGGTTTGTTTCTGAGGGGATACACTTCCCTTCTTCTTGCTGCTAGGCTTCGTCTCCATAGCGACCAGCCTGAGGCCCAAGAGCTCTGTGGCTGAGAATCCTCATGGCCTCTCCCTAAACTGTGAACCTCAGGATTCCATAGAATCTTCACAGCCGGCCAAGGATATGAGGACTTCTCGCCTCACTCAGCCAATCGTATGAGGTCTTGCCCTGCCTGACGCGGACAGACAGACAAGCTCACAGACCAACATTGACTTTTATATAGTAGATAGTGGGTAGCCATCATAGGATAATTGTTATCATTTCAAACCAGCATGCAGCATTGTGTATATATACACAGGTCTCTACACGCAGGTGTACCGTGCCACGAGAGACAGCTGGACGAAAGCAATAAGGAGACCACACCCAGGAACGCCGCAGCAAATGTGTCGGCACTTGCCCTGTGCAAGACAGTTCCCAGTCTGTCTGTCTGGAGACAGTTCCTACTTACATAAGTTCACATTTTGCCTAGGATTTAGGGATAACAGCCTACGGTGCACATTGAGGTGGAATGATTGCGCATCATGCCTTTCATATCTGGTATCTCCGGAGATACGGGACTGAAAAATATCCACATACTATTTTATATTCCCCTTCTCTGTGCAGCATATTCTTGCTGGAATTTGTTTCTCAGTATGCGTCTACTACTTTGCGTGTCTCTGGTTCAAAGAAGGAAGTATCTAGACAGTATGGGGTTGAACCATCACGCTGGTACAGTGATCTCAAGAGGACTCTTGAGAAGTTGACACAAGGAACCATATTAATGTTACTGGAACCAGACAGGTTGTTGTGCCATTGCCTTGTCGTGAGGTAAACAAATCTGGAAGCATTAAATGGCAAAAAGCAACAAGCCTCTGGCACACATGCTGATGACTTTTGTCATCCTCAAGAGATCTTCACAGTCTGTGAAGAACAGAGAGGTATGATGATGAAGTTCAGGAGGACAAACTTCTCATCAACAGGCTGGATTCAGACTTGGTCATACTTCAAACAGAACCACTCACATCTATGAGGCAAAAAAACTAACATTAAATCCCACTGGTATCAATAGGTCTGTCCAAAGCATGAAACATTTTAGAACCCGGTGCTTCCAAAGCACAGTAATTATAAAGGTTCCACAGAGTGACCTTGTGAGAGAGCTTCATAGTTTTCCATTTTATATAAAAGAGATAAAATGAGTTTCATTTTTTTGGCCTACAATTTTGAACTAAGAAATAACTAAACAAGGGGAAATTTTCATTCTTATTAAAACCACCTGTCCAACATGCTTGTGCAAAACACACCATGCAAACTACACTGAATTCTGGCCACAGTCCTGGATCAATGGTGATGCCAATTCAGAATCCGCAAAACAGATGTACCACTTCATAGTCTTTCTTGCTTTTATTACTGAGCAAAATCCTCTTTTCACCTGTATTTTCAAATTTGAGCTGGTGCAATGAAACACATAGTGTTCTACAGATGTGCTACTCTCTATTATCATCTAACCTTCAACCTTTTGAGAATATGAAATCACTTGTACCCCAGTTCATATTATCACTTTCTCTCTCTGTCAGCACACCCACACACCATTTTGGGAATATGTAACTGCCACAAAGGCAGACAACTTGCATAGTCTTCTTATTATCAATCAAAGTTACAACAGTATTACTATACAGTCAATTTTTCTATAATGTCTAGCTTCTGTGCAGATCTCAACAGTACAGGCTGTATCTACTTCTTGATTTACAGTCGACCCTCCAGATCCACAGATTCTGTATCCACAGATTCAGCCAACCATGGCTTGAAAATATATTAAAAAAAAATCAAACTTTCATTTTACCATTTTATATAAGGGGTTCCATTGAGCTTCACCATTGTACATAATGAGACTTGAGCACCCACAAATGTTGGTATCCCCAGGACGCCCTGGAGCCAAACCTAGTAGATACCAAGGGACCACTGTAGTGTTAACAGTTTAATATTTAGCATGATATAAAAAACAGGAGAAACTTTGATCTGTCTGTCTGACAGAAGGCCATGCATGTTACATAACAGAAAACAGGTTATTGCACTGCCTGAGGGATAATTTTATGACCAACATTTTATAAGTGACCCACACACATATAAGGGTAGCATACACATATCCCTTTTTGGATAAGAGACAGAAGTCTATCTGTTTGCTTTTGCACCTCATCCAAAAACTTCCCACTGCCTAGCAGTAGACAAGTCCTGAGAGGGAGCCCTGTTACTATTGCTTATTGGGAAGGAGAGAGATGATTTCGATCATGAAGATCTGGTGGCTCTGAGCCCCTGGGAAAAGGAAAAGATGGGTACATGCCAACTGAAGCATATCCTTATTTCTTCCTCCATAATGAGCTGAGACCAGCTGCTTCTCTGTGGTCTGAACCTCCTTCTACCTCCCTTCTTTCTCTGCCAGTAAGAAATGGCAGCAGGGGCCCTCCCAGGGCTTGACAGCTGCCTGGTGGTGGGAGGACTTGGAACTTCAAATGCAGAGCTATGTGAAAATATACGATCTTGGCCTATGCAAACCATTAAAACTGGAAGATTAAACTCAGACAAACTAGGTATAAGTTTGCTTTTCATAACCAGGCTACCTTAATCTCTCATCTTTCACCAACAATACATATTGGCATGACATGTACAGAAAAAAAATAAGACCTCCACCTTACTGTAACTGCCAATTCCCTCCCCCCCAACTTTCATTGTGATTTCTTCTCATATGCCACAATTGGCTCATCTCACACATAATGCTCTTCCAGCTTTGGCACTTGAATTACGATAGCTGTTCTGCAATGTTTACTTTTTATTTCTTGCTCATAAAATGTCAAAATAAAAATATGATCTCTCTGCATCGTATTTTTACAGTATTGTGCCAAAAAGAAACAACTAACCTTACACGGCAAACGCTAACTCCTGTCTCCAACAGTGATTCCAGTATAAAAATCCCCTATTATTTTGTTGCAGGTTCCCTGTATTTTCTATGCTTGCACAGAAACTTGGTGGAAGAATAAGAATGGCCCACTCTCCATCTACACACCTGTTCAGAGTCACTCATGCTTCAAGAAGCGTGAATTTATGCATAGCACTTATCAACATTTTGCTTTCTCCCTTCTAATTAAGTGGCGCTTTTAAAAATCCTCCTTTTGTCGCTTTCTCAATTTGAGTTACTTCATCTTGATTCCTTTACTGTTCAGATACCAAATGCCTCACATCATTGTTTGAAAAAAAAAATGCATTTTATCTTTGTCCAAGAGAAGCTTTTGAAATTTCAGTCCCAAACACATACGATTCAGATTAAGCAGGACCCTGAGTGACTCCGCTCCTACAGGCAGGCTTTGCTGACCTCTTTGTTCTGAGCACAGCTCGCTGGTCCCCATGGGAGCTGACAGCAATAAAATATGTTTTTAGTCCAGACACTTCTGCCTCTCAACTAAATTCCTGAAATCACAGAGCAGCCTAGAAAAGCGGGCTCCAGGCATCATGCACGGGGGACTGGGTCCCAGTCATTGTGAGCATTCGCACTCTCGGGATGTGGTGACCTGTAGCCTTTCTCCCAATGCTGGCCAAAGAATACAAACAGCAGATGTCCCGGCATGTACTTAATCTGGTCGTAGTCAGCATATAACTGATTTGGTATTCCGGCAGAATGTTCAGCCAATTTCCAGGCTAAGCGTGCACAAAACCCCCACTGTTTTTCATTGCCCAGTTTATGAATTTATTTGAAATAGCCAAATGAAGATTCATAGGTTAAAAAAAAATATCAAAAGGAAGCAAAAGGAATCTAGAGATCGCTTTATTCCTACCCCAGCTATTTCTATGCATTAAGTTTCCACCTCAGAAGCTAACATGTCCATGATACACACATTGTAACATTTATTCCAGTCTGCCATAGATACCACTCATGTAGAACATAACACAGGAATTTGATGCATACTAAATCAAACAACCAGTCCATTTACCTTAGTAGCATCTAGACCACGAATGGTGAACTGGTACCTTTCAGCTCTTCTTCACCTCTGACTATGGCCCAAATCCTATTGTTAGATTCTACCATAACAAACCCATTAAAGAAAGCCAAGGTATGAAAAATCTTAAAATATCTCAATGTCTTCATTGTCTGCTTCAGAGTTACCTAAATCATCTATGGTCATTATCTTTGATTTCTTACTGTTCATCTGCAAACCCGCTTTTGCACTTTCTTCCTTGACTTTCTTCAGTTAGCATTCCAAGCCTTGCTATTTTATGCTCGTACGATGGTGTCAGGTGCCTATCTTAAATTCTCTATGTTCTTTCTTCCAATTTTCATGTCTCTTTCCTCCAAATCTAACCGTGCTTTACGTGTGATATGCTTAGTGTACAAGTTAAATATACAGAGTGACAAAATGCAGCCTCACCTGGCCCCTGGCCAAATTGGAAACCATTCCATTTCTCTGTATTCTGTCCTGATCCAAATCTTAATTTTGGGATTTCCCAAATGCCACCTACTTGAGAGTAAGAGCTGTACCTGAATATCAATCAGTCGAAGAAGGGCAGGGGTACTGACAGGTATCTTTTGAGTAAATTATGCCCTCTCATGGTGGAATTAAAAAAAAATTCAAGACAATCTTTCAGAAAATGGATATCTCTATCACTGCACCTGTGTTCTCCACCTCTGTGCCATCCACGAATACAGTTATACAAATAATACTTTGATTTCAAAGGCAACAAAGCATAAACTGAGACAGGACTGAACTGATTGACATATATTGATGATGGGGACATAAGTCACGAATTTATCAGAAATGTATTAGAACAACAGAACTAAAAGAGCTTGTTTCTGCCTCTAATCATAACTGTGTCGGGGGGGGGGGCTATGGGAATCTTTATGCGCTGTCATATGAAGAAATAGCCCACTCTTTCAATTGCATTGCTTTGGTAGGACAGCTGATTATTTATTTATGTATTTATTTTTGAAGAAACCAAACAAAGCCTTTCAGAGAGGAATTCAGGACAAACGTGCTAGCTTGAGGGTAATGCATTCACCTTACCTACAAGCATGTTCAGAAGGGGAAAAAGGTAAAAGCTACCCAGATTGGGATAAAAAAAAATACTAAGAAAGTAATACAAAGCAACAACCTTCTTTCTCCTTCTTCCACTATATCAAAGCTCTAGGGGCTGGCTCAAACATGAGATCCATAGTAAATCTTGTGTACTTGGTTTCCAGTATGTAATCCTCATATGCACTCTGAAGTCATTTCCGCACTAGACTGCTATAGTGCTATTATTCCACTTTCAACATCCTATGGAATCCTGAGGTTTGCAATTTAGGTCCCCTCCCTAAACTGCAAACCCCAGGATACCATAGGATATTGAAAGTGGAATAATATCACTATAACCATCTAGTGTGGAAATGGCCTAAGATAACTACCATCATGATAAAAGCCTGTACTGTGCAAGGCCTGAACATCTGCATGTTAACCTAACTTCTTTAACATTTCCAAATGTAAGAACATTTGAAAATATACCTGTATCAGAGTCTTTATTGCTAACTTGCCTAAAGCCGTCTCCTCAAGTCAGTGGAGATTTTCTCTCTACCTCTGAGGGCATGAACAAGAGGAGGAGATATACTGAGGTGTGTATGTATCATTATAGTTCCTATTTTCCTCAAAGAAATAGAGAAGCAAAAGCTATAGAATGCAGGCTCTACTTTCATTACTTTTCTTTTTGCTTCTCTATTCTCCCAGCTGTTCTAAAAATTATGTTTACTGGAAAAAAAATTCAGTTAAAATAAGCAATCAGAAGGGTGTCATATCTTCTCTCATTCAAAATATGGTGACTTTTTTTGGGGGGGGAAAGTATGTTAAAAAAAAGGTCAGGTTCCCTATGTGCTGGTTTCTCTGTTATTTTTCTCCAATTTGCTTTTCACATAAGCATCTGAGTCCCTCTAGTGGCCCACTCTGGAAGCCTCATGCAAAAATTTAACTGAACTTGCGTGTTTGTGTGTATACATGAATTATTAGCAACTGTAAGGGGAAAAAAGTCTCCATCACAATTCCAAAATGCTGTTTCTCTGTCACCCATGCATTCTTGTAAGCTACTGATAGGAGATAAGGGCCTTTCCCGCATTTTATATTTAAAACAGGGCAGCGCGTCCTCCAGCGAGGACGTTTACATGTGAGGGCGAACTGGGTCCGGACTACTTAATGTTTGTCTGGACTTCAGCCCGCTCTGGAACGCCCAGAACTGGTGGTTCCCCGTGCTATTGAAAGACCAATTAAAAGAGGACTTTCAGTAGCCCGGCGCGCCCCAGTCCGTCGCTGCACTAAGTGTAGATCTGCAGGCTTGCGCCAGCGCAAGGCTGCAGATCTTCCGGGGGTAGGTTTCCGGCTGGCGAGCTTCTCTGGTTGGTGGAGGGCCTCCGCCAACCGGAAGCCTCCATTTTCGTCTCCGGAGAGTGCGTAGTGTGGGTGCGCGCTGCTCCGGATCGTCGTGGATCGTTTTGGGGGAGCGTGCCTGTCCGGTGAGTAACGGACTGCCCCGTTTCCCCCGCAAAGTGCGGAAAAGCCCAAAGCGAGAAAGAGGAGGGAAAAGGTCTTGGCATTCGTTCTTCATGACATCTGCACTGCCTCTCAATGCAACCCGCACCATCGTGTAGGGACAGGGGGCGAGAGAGACGGTTTGCCCTGGGCAGCAATGTTTTTGGGGCGTCCCAGCCTGTAGCCACACCCACACACTGTGGCTCCACCCCCTGCGCCATGGCCACGCCCCCTCTCCGCACACTCCACGTTCTGCCACTGAACCCGCAACGTGGGTGGGAGAGCTGCTGACAACAGCTCAAAAGCAGCTCTCTGTTCAAAAGAAGCAAGATAAGTGTTTGGACTGTCGTATCACGTACCCACAGCTGACTAAAACACTTACCATAAATACTGTTGGGATCAATGAATTTCATAACTCTTAGCAGTATTCTAAGAGTCGTCTCAGTGCCCAATTTACCTGGTTTATCAACAAATAATCATGGAATGTTATGTTTGCCATCTGTTTTGTAGATCAGTATAAATCAAAGCTGATCTACTGGCCAATTCAGTTGCAGGAGTGAAAATGCAGCATCTAGCTGTGTTGGAAAAGTAACTGACTACCCAGCTCTTCTCTTGCTTAGGTGAGGCAGCAGCTCTTCTAGACCTACCTAGCATTATTATTTCAAATGCCCAAATATAATACAGAAGCAAGACATAAATTAGAATATTTAAAAAAAATACTTGCAGGTTTTTCTCACAGCCTCAACAGACCAGCATGCAAAAGGAATACTAGAACCTATTCTTCAGAGAGAAAGGACCCTCACACACTGTCATAAATTATTTATGGAAGTGAATATCCAGCAAACCTTTCTCTGGGGAACAAAAGATAGGGGTGAGGGATAGTTTTCTAAGGAACTGATGGGTGGAAGCCGTATCAGGACCTGTTGATTTATCGTTTAGTGACCCACAGTAGAATAGTGTTTGATTCCCTGTCATTTCACAATAACAAAAACTTTAAAACCTATTTAAACAACTATTCCTGATGTTAAGGACAGCTTGAGGGAAAGCAGGGGGGGTTTATTCTGAAACATTTTGAATTCAATTCTGGTTCAGAAAATAAATTCTTGAATAAAGCGTGTGCCTACAGCCACTCCTCTCTTTAATTCTGAAAAGTGTATCCATTCCTTGAGCAATTCCATTTGTGCTTAGCTCAAGCCAGCTGACAGATATTGGGGATGAGGTAACAAAGCAGATCCTACAAGTCTGGAGTCTGCCCAATACTGATTCGAAGAATGGAGGTCCCACCACTTGAATCTATCTGGAAGCCCCCCAGAAAATGAGTTCAAAGGACTTTCCCATCAGCTATCAAACCCACAGCTCTTTGAGGGGGTCCCAGCATTTTGAGAGATTCCAAGACTGTTCAGAGCCAAAAAGAAGTGGAAGGTGAAAACATCCAGCTGCAAAAGGTAACGATAAAATAATCTGCCAAGATTTCAAGGGAAAGCTAAGTAGATTTTGTAATTGCAGGAGTGTGGAATAGAACATTTCTGGGCACAGAATCCAGATGCTCTCAGCAGCCAATGTCAAGCAACCTTTTTATTAGGTCATGATCACTAAGAAAATCTATCTTGATCTTTGTCTTCCAGCGTCCTGCTCAACTTGGATGTCACGGGCTCAAACAGAATTTAAAAGAGTAGCTGAAGCAAACGTGACTCTGCCCTGCCACCACCGGCTGCACCTCCTGGACCCAACGAGCCTGGACATAGAATGGCTGCTAAAAGATTCTGAGGATGCACCAAAAGTGGTATAACCTAACTCCTGTAATTGCCTAATGCCCTACCACTGTTGCCCAAATGCACTGCAAGAATATAAGAATAAAAAAAGCTTCCCCTTGCGTGCAGAATTGTACAAAGCAGGTGTTGGGGAAATTGTATCTTTGCAGCCACATAGACGGAGTTTTTGTCCAATGCAAGCTGATAAACAGCACCAGTCAAGAGGGAGGTAGCAAAGCTAGTTAACTTTGAGTATATCACTCATTAGGATTCAGGTTTCAAACACAGCCATTCCAAAGATGATGTGCACAAAAAAAAGCTGATGGTGTATTTTTATTCTTATTTAAGAGTCAGTATTTTACAGTATCTGTGGATTAAAATCTTGCATATGTTATTCTAACCTGACTGGTTGTGATTGTGTAACAATAGTTATGAATTATGCCAGATGTTAAATACATATATTAGCTGGAAAAGTTACCAGAATAGTACAGCAAATGTGATTTGTGTACAGTTATCACAAGCGTACAACTGTGATCACTGTACAATCACAAGTGTACACTTGTGTACAATTCTAAGCTACCTCATTGAGAGAAAAGTTGAACTGACTATGACGTTTCATTTTTGGCGATGGTGGAAATGAAGCTCCACCAGTGCAGACAAGAACACATTTTTCCTCAAAACCAACCAACCAACCAAGAGCAGACTGTACAAGAGCATCTCTTACTGCCCTGAATAACTATTACACTGAGATATTTAAAAAAAAGTAATTAAATACCACTAAATAAAATAGCAATACAATACAATCCCAATATCAACAGGGCTCAAGAAAACCAGAAACTGAGAACCAGTCCAGGATACCCACATTAAATTTCTCATATCCTGAATTCAGGCATAATAACCAGATCTCTGCCACCAAGAATGAAACATCCTGGTAAATTCAACTTCTCTAATTTGGACGGAATCCCATCCCAAGTGGAGAGAGCCATGCAGTTTATGGATTTAGAATTTAACCACTCTTTCACTTCACAACCGTTTGAAATTTTTTAAAAGTCCAGAAATAATTCTTAAAAAAAACCCTTAAGGAAACTATTCTGTCCCTACATAAATCATTTATTTTATTTCATCTTTCTTCTCATGGAATGCAGTATCTACTGTACATTCAAAGTAATGTTGTAGGATTATACTAAGGTGGGAGATGGCAATTAATCAGATGAAGATGACTGTGTTAATACTTGAACTCAGGTTTCCATAATTTTAAATTGATAGAACCCCATGACAAGTTCACCCTAGCATCACCATAAGCTGGAAACAACTCGAAAGCACACAACAACAACACATTGTACCAAAATTGTTCTCATAGCCTGTTGCACTGTCTAAGTACAATACTTCAGCAACATGAAGTACTTGTTATGAATATTCATTTTGAGATTGCTACAGCCTGTTTTCTGCAGATCCTAAGAACTCCACCTTCTTGAAGTTAAACTCAAACGCATACACTTTTTGCTTAGACTATCACAATCTGGAAATGTTAGAAGTACAGAAAGCCTGATCTAAAATCAAGCTTGTGTAGGACCTACCCAACAGGAAAGTTTATGTACTTACAAGTTCAGCTGGTATAATTAAAGCTAAAATACATTTCCATTAAGGACGCACACCACCGCAGTGCCTCAATTATTAATTATTATTTGTGTGAATTACAAAAAAAAAAAAAAAAATGGGCAGGATTATAATCTAATTAAAGCTCAAACAGCCATAACCTCTCAAGATTGGGAGCTGCTTTGGTTTGTTTTTTGGCCAAACCAGCAGTAGCAAAATGAGAGGGAAGCTAGCTGATCAGTGGTTGTTTTTGCCTTTTAGGTGATCACTTATTCAGGAGGCAACATCTACAATGACTTGATTGAAGAACAGAAGGGTCGTGTTTCATTTGCCTCCAATTTTCTGACTGGAGATGCCTCTTTGGAGATTTCTCTACTGCAGCCGAGTGATGCTGGACAATATACTTGCAAAGTTAAAAATGCTGGACAGTATGAATGGACCCATATCACTCTGAAGGTTCTTGGTAAGACTGCTATCCCATTATTCAGATGACAAGAACTGCTAAACACTAAATTCTTCTGTCTTGCAATTATGCTGCAAATCTCATCTCATTTTCCTCTTCCCCAGAAAAACCTTCCAAACCCAAATGCTGGAAAGAAGGAGAGATGTCTGAAGGAAAAGAAATGTCCTTACAGTGCAATTCAGTCTCTGGAACGACACCTATAATGTACACTTGGCAACGTATAGATGAAGAGGGAAAAACTGGGTCCCTGCCACCCATGGCACATATCAGTAAGTCTTTGTTGCTTCAATCCATCTCACCCATCTTCAGCAAAGTTTCTTCTGGAACTATTGTGATTCAGCACGGTGCTTATTTAAAGTGAAGAAAACAGGTGCGGGTCATTTCCGCACTATTATTCCACTTTCAACATCCTATGGATGTTGCAACTGCAAAGCCCAGGATTCCATAGGATGTTGAAAGTGGAATAATAGCGCTATAATAGTCTAGTGTGGAAACGGTCAAAATTGCAGGGTTTTTTGCTTAATGTATGTGCTCACCTATAATCTGTATCAGTTGTGGAGGGTCTCTCTGCAATTCCAAATGTGGAAC
This sequence comes from Iguana delicatissima, assembly GCA_948472985.1. NCBI lineage: Eukaryota > Metazoa > Chordata > Lepidosauria > Squamata > Iguanidae > Iguana > Iguana delicatissima. Next base: position 311,128 of record CAOKZL010001096.1, on the reverse strand, counting down.
TGCAAAGACCAGGACAAAGAACATCTGCCTTCCTTTTTCTACTTCCTCCAGACTTGACCCCATTTTCAAAACTGAACTGATATAACAAATACACATTAAACATAATTCTCAGAATATTCAAACTATTCTTTAAAACGTTTTAAGAATTTTCAAATTTTTAACTTTTTCTCTAAATAATATGACATATTCAACTTCTAAACCGTTCTTGAATATTAGAGAGCTCTTGAGCATTCCTTATGTTTTGAGATTTTTGTAGAATGTTATAAAATTTTCACTATCACCTGAAAATTCACATCCCTCTGCCTCTTCCATCCCCTTCCCTACTGGAGTTGTCCTTCAACATCTTCCCCCACTGAATCTGTTTTTCTCAATTCTCCTCCCCATCCCTATGGCACTTGTCACCTATTTCTCTCCTGACCTTCTCCATCTCTCCCTCCATCACACTTATCCTCCATCCCTGAGCTAGTACTAAGAATCTGCTGTCATTAATACAGGAGGTAGAAGACAGTCATCATAAAACATCGTCATCATGAAACTTACCCTCTCTGAATTGTCTAATCCCATTTTAAAGATATCGAAATTGGAGAGAGCCAGCACGCCATAGTGGCTTGGGTGTTGAACTAGGACTATGGAGATCAAGGGCTGAACCTCCACTCAGCCACAAGAAATCTTGCCAAGAAGCCCCCATGACAAGGTCACTTTAGGGTCACTATTAATCAGAAACAACTTGAAGGGACACATCAAATTAGTAGCCATTTTGTGTTAGCAAATTCTATGACCTGACTGGGTTTATTATGCTACCTAATTAACAGTTGACTCTTGATTTTTCCAGACCTTTCCAATCCTGCACAAATTTTTATGAAAAATCTCACATGGGTAGCTACCGGCTTATACCAGTGCACTGCCTCCAATGAAGCAGGACAGGAGACCTGTGTTGTAGAGGTGACTGTGCAATGTAAGTATGCAGTACAGGTTTTTTGAACAAATTAAATGGGTAAGGGATCTAGACAGTACTGACAAGACACACAGTGCATGATATTTAGAATTTTAGAATGGCTAGATGTACAGTATTACAAAAAATTTAGAAGAACTAGAAGTCTGTTCAGTACTTGAATTCTTTATTCTCACCATCATTCTTTTTCTCCATGCATTAGCCCCAATCCCAAGGCCAACAAGTGAAACCTTGTGGTTAGTCAATGGATCCATCTCTCCCTCTCCTTTATCAATTAACCCTGACTATAATAATGGTAGTTGCTGGATTTTTTGTCTGGCCAACCCTGGAGAGGTTCAAGCCACACGTATGTCAGATTCATGCCCCTGCCATTCCCCCATTTCAGAGCTCATGTGAGGCATGCGGTTATTAATATTAAAGTACCCAGCACAACAACTAGGTGGGGTACACCACTACTGATTCAGATTTTTCTTAGGAAAAAATTGAAGTTAAAAGCCACTGTGTTTTGATATTTTATTACATCTCCTGGACTCAGATAAATATTTAAATTCATGTTTTGGATAAATTTTAAACCTTCATGGTTGGAAAACTGAATCCTATTGACTGACCCCAACTAAAATAGACCCAATGGATCCACTGTTGAAAGGAGAGTCAACACAATGGTAACTCACCCTGATTTTGTGGGTCTGTTTTACATGAGATTAACAGTGTGTTTCATATCCGAATTATCACAGAGTATTAAAAATATGCTTTAGATAGATATGTACTGCCACAAACAAGGAGATTTTTAAATCACTGGTGAAGATATACTGTCATTAAATTTCACACATTTAAGCTAAGAGGCTGGAGCAGATGACATCATTTGGACTATATTTTGCCCTAAAATACTTGAAAATGTAAATAAAAGATAAAAAGAAGGGGTGACTTGGTTTAACCTATATTACATTTATGTATATATTCATCACAACTAGAGTATGTTATTTTATCTTCTTTGAAACAAAAGAACAATGCTTCATTTTAGAACTCTTACCCAACAGTTCTATGGCATGAGATTTGCATCTCTGATAAGTACCTAAAATATTATGGTAAATTTTTGTCCTTTAGCAAATATAACACAGTATGCATTTGTGTATTAACAGATGCACAAAATTTTGGAATAATTGCTGGGGCAGTCTGTGGTGTCGTGGGAGGGCTCTCCCTAGTTTTACTGGTTGTATGGCTAACCATCAAGAAGAAAGAGAAGAGGAAATATGAAGAAGAAGAAACTCCAAATGAAATCAGGTAATTAATTCACATTAGTTGCTAAGCATTCATGAATTTGCAAACTTATTTAATTGGCACAGAACAGCCTGAGAAAAGGAAGTGGGGTATGATACGAAGAACCATGCTAGATCACACCAAAGGTCTATCTAATCCAGCATTCTATTCAAGCAGTGGCCAATCTGACAGCTCTGGGAAGTCCTGAAGCGTGGCATGAGGGCTACGCATCCGTTCACTTGTGCTCAAGAGCAACTAAGAGCTCAGTGGTGAAACACATGGCATATGAAAAGTCACAGATTCAATGACTGGCAGCTCAGTTTAAAAGTTCCTCAGATGGTACAACTTTATCCTATGGTGCTGCTGCTAGTTGCAAGAGATCCTAATGTACTAAATGGATGAAGGATGTGGGGGAAAAAAAGAAGGAAGGAAGGAAGGAAGGAAGGAAGGAAGGAAGGAAGGAAGGAAGAACATCTGAACACATTTATTATGGAATCAGCTTTCATGATTAAGTATCAGTTTATCAGCTGCATCACATCCATGTCCTATATTTACAGCTATTTCAACACGTCTTAGCAAAGCAATGTGGGCCAAGGATAGCACTTAGCTGCACCGCAGTGCAAAAAACAGGTGGCAATCCACGATGACAAAGTTGCTCAGGGACTCGCTACAATGGCAACAAGCCATTAAATTTATTAGGTGATGCTGGGCCAGTTAGTTGCTCTCTCTTTCAGCCTGATATGCTTCACAGAGGTTTTGTGCTAATGAAGGAAAGACAAGAGATGTGTATACCATCTTGAATTCAGTGGGGGAAAGATGAAGCATAAATGTAACTTATCACGGTTGTTGATGGAGTAGTTAATCATTGCAAAGAGCAACGACCTGTCCATTAAGAGTTTTTCTCACCTTAAGTTTAAAAAAAAGTGTGGGGGGGAGAATCTGAGGCTTCTGCACCAAGGAGTATGACTAACAGAAACAGGTGATGGGAACTGGGGCTCGAAAATATTGGGAAGGCCATGGGTTTTGACTCCCATTTTAAACAGATGAAAAATCTTTATACATACTGTAGACAGCATGGCAAATAGACTGAAAAAAAATATTGAAAACTGTATTTCCAGAAACAAATACTATCTGACCAGTAGGGAAAAGGTAGATACAAAGACACTCATTTGAGAGAACTGTATACAAGTTAGTGGAAGTTAAACCAATAATGTTTGTTGTAGGTAAACTAGAAATATTTATACTCTGAATGAAACTTTGTCTACTAGTATGCATCACCTCTGAACCATCTAGTGGAATGCAGTAATGTAGTTACTTCTCTTTTACAAATTGGTAGATGAAAAAATATATTATTTCTTTAGTAGCACAAGTATAGAATTGAAAGAGAGAGAGAGAGAGAGAGAGAGAGAAAGAGAAGGAAGGAAGGAAGGAAGGAAGGAAGGAAGGAGACTCTGCTCTCATCTCAGACAGAATTATTGTTCTTTGATATGTAACTACTATTTTGTTGTTTTTATTATTTGCTGACCTAACAGCATCCCTATCAATGAGAGGTCTCCAAGATCCTAAGCCATCAATTGCTCTGCAATTATGGCCACTTTTTCTAGAACTTTGAACTTCCTTAACTGTTCTGAAATAAGTAGGTAAGGCACAGGCTTTTAAGAGCTGCTTTATTGCAAGATGACAGCCCAACTCCCTCCGTTCTGACACATCAGCCCTTGGTAGGCGTTTCCTGTACTTTGTGGGGCGTTTACAGCAAGTTTCTCTGAAATCATGATTCAGCAGACTACGCCCTTGGGGAAGGGAAAAAAAACCCTCTGGCTTCTTTAATTCTAGATAGTCTGACCTCATTTCACATCCATCTGTCTCTTTAAGAACCCAATTATGAAGCTGATTTCTGTGCCTTTGTCACACTGAAAAAACTGACAACTCCCTGCCTCTGGTTGAACTAAACTGTTCCATTTACTAAATCCAAGCTGAAAAACGGAATCCTTCCCACATGTCATTTCTCTGTACTGTATTGTTTCCTGTCCTTTTTCCTTCTACCGCTTCTCATGTTTTGCTCAGCCTCTTAGCTTGCATTGACCTGTTTACAGTTCACTCAAACCTGTGTCTTTGTATCTACCTTTTCTCTACTGTTCAGTTAGTATTTATTTCTGGAAATACAGTTTTCAATTTTTTTTTTCAGTCCACTTGCCCTGGTGTCTAGAATGTATATAAAGAGGGTCAGTTCTGGATAGTACTTGAATCAGGGACCTCCAATGACTGCTGGCTGCTGTAGATTATATTTCAGAGAAAAGAACTGGTAAAAGTATCTCTGAGTATTCCTTGCCTAAGATATCCCTATGAAACCCATGGGTCCCCAGAAGTCAACAGGTAACTCCACTAAATTGAGAAGTATTAGATCACATGCCATAATATGTCCCAGCTACCCTTCCTCTCTCTCAGCAATTTGTCTTCATACTGCAATCTGGATCATAATATCAAGAAGAAAGGAGGAAGTCCAAAACCATGCCACCCTGAAACCTAAAAGCAATCTCTTACGCTACACAGAATGCCTTCAACCAAAGCCAAATATTTCTGACCAAAGGCTTTTTAGTGGAGTACTTCCAAACTGTTTTGACAACTGTGGCCTAAAACTACAATTACATATTGCATTAAATGAAATTTCAAGAGCATTTGTTCATTAATATAGCCAGTGAATATAACCACATTCTTAAGGACCTGAAAAAACTCCTTTGCCTGGAAACAAATGTCATGAGACTATCTTAACATCCATGGTTCCTAATCTCACCTGAAACTTTCCCTGTTGGTCATACTGGGAAATAGAATTATTGGGTGGATGAAGTATTGATTAGAGTTTGTAGTTCTTAGAGCACTGTTTCTGAAGATGTGGCAACTGTTGTACAATACAGCACTGACTCAGCACAGAAGTACAAAACATGAGAACTATAAAATCACTACAGATAACCTGCTCTAAAATTCCTGGTAGAATTATATAATGAAAAACAGAGGTAGAAGCTGCATGGTGTTTCTCTATACATAGCATAAAGGTAGATTTGTCTCATACCAAAATGTATTCCACTGTTAGGGAACAAATAGACAGGAGGGACTCAAGTGCATCACACCAGAGCAACCAGACTTACAAACAGCAAACTCAAGCAGCTTTTGTCAGTAGTAATTACAATGTTGTACTTATGGGTATTAATAGAATGTGTGACCTTGGGCGCATCACACACACACTCAGCCTCAGAAAACCTTGCAACAGGTTAACCTTAGGGTCCCCGTAGGTCAGAAACGACTTGAAGGCACACAACAACAAATGTCTAATGCCACAGACAATAAGTTACATGTTGGTGATGGTACCTGGGGCATGGACTGCTCTTGGCTTCAAGGATGCTCCCTTCATATAATATATAAATTGTTTGTGTAGTCTGTGGCTGCTGAAACCTTTCTTACAGACAGAAACCAGTGATTTTTAACCACCCAGTCTTACACGCATCTAATTCTAGACCCAGTATTCCAATGTTGTTAGATCAAGTAACCATCATTTTAAAGACAGACAGACAGACAGACAGACAGATATTTCTGGGGGGACTAATACTCCTTTTCATAGACAATGCATGGTTTTGAAAAAGAAATTAATAGTGTTGTATATCTGACAAACAATCCATAATTTATTATCTTTCAAATTTATTTAGAAATCTATTATGTATGAATGCTTCTGGTCCTCGCTCTCCAGTATTTTAATCATGCTGCCTCTTTTGATTACAGAGAAGATGCAGAAGCCCCAAAAGCTCGATTAGTCAAGCCCGGCTCCTCTACTTCTGGATCCAGGAGTTCACATTCTGGTTCCTCCTCAACTAGATCAACTGCAAACAGTGCCTCTCGCAGCCAACAGACATTGTCAACAGAGGCTACCCCTCACATAACTCCCACACAACGTGGCCACACAGAGATGGATGGCAGGGAAACCGAGCCCAAGAAAATCAACCACACCAACTTGATTAAAACAGAAGCCACAGCAACTATGGTTCCTGCTCAAAGTCGTGCTTTCCAGACAGTGTGATTGGCCCCAATCTATTCAGTCTCCAGCTATGTCTATAACTCACGTATACCACCAGCATTGTATAGTTAGATTAGCTTATCTTCCAAGACGACTTTTATTTTCTACACTCACATACTACACAACAAAAGTTCTTCTCAATATTTTCAGCACAATTTCTATACTGAGGTACAGATACAGACTTGGGGGAAAAAACCATTTTTTCAGTTTTGTTTGCTTTGTGATGAAACCTCACATGGAAGAAAAGGGAATTTTGAAGCTGAAAGTGTAACATGCTGGAGTCTTTGTTCACTTTTGTAGAAAGAAAGACAAAAAGCATAATATTCCAATGGAACACTGAGAGGATTTTTTTGTACACTTCTCCATGAACTGCATACATTATGTTCTCAGCTGTGCCACCACTTTTCACTTATAAAATTTCTTCTGATCTACTTCAAATTGGCAGCTACTTTGTATGTAGCTTGTTGATGAATTAGAAACATCCCTTTGTCTATTGACTCAGAAGGCCGCCTATGTGTGGTGGTCTTACTTCTAGAAAGTCAACAGTCTAAATTTTATTTTCCCCTTTACAAGTAAGGAAGTTAATTTTCCTCTTCATGGAAATACTCAGTATCAACAGAATGATTCCTTTTTGCAGTTCCATTCATTACATGTTGCAGAGTCCTAACATGGAGAATGTCAAGGACGAGGCTAATGGACCACTGAAATGTTGATGACTGCACTGAATTGAATTCACCATACAGAAGATGCCAAGGTAGGGTATCCTGGTACGGGAAAGTATAAAAAGGTATCCTAAACTGTTTCTGTTAAACACTTAGGAAACCAATTACATGATCTTTATTATTGAAATACATCAAACCATTAACTAAAACAATTTACACAGCACAGAGACTTGGCAACTTGCAATATAGCAGAAAGAACTATTTTAATCCTCACTTGACAACAGATTCACCAGCCAAAACTTGCTGTTCTTTAATGGTGAAGCACAAGCTTTGGATTTTGCAACTGATGAAAGCCATAAATGACTTTACCATTTAAATTTCACTGATACTCAGAAAGGGAAAAAGGTGAAGGAAATTATTTCCAGAACCACAAGGCATTTTGCTCTGAAAAGGAATGTTAAGTGCAATGACTTTTGAAGTCAATACTATCTCAGAAGGGAAATTATACTTACCTTGTGAAAAACGAAACATTATTTTGTAAAATATTCTATTTAAAGGATGTACTGTTATCCTATATACAAACGACTATTTAGTGTTGTTGCATAAATCTTCTCTAGCTTTATTTCTTGACTGGTAAACTGAAGTTCCTTCTCTTCCATCTGCTACTATTGGTGTAGTTGTGCTCAGAAGGAGCAATGCAAAGGGAAGCAAATATTTATTATAGATTCCTTTGAATCAACATTTTAGTAAGACCGTTTTGTTGTTGTTTTTAAATAAAGAGGCTGCAAATTTCAGCAGTTCAATCAAACCTGAAGCAATGTCCTATTTTTTTTTAACTTTGTAAGTATTTTCTCAGCTAAATCCCTGTTTCTATTTTCAACAGACTAAACTTTCTTTGAAGATATTATGTTTTCTCATTAAGGGACTGCTATTCCACAAAGTGCTCCTAAAAATGTCTCAAACCCCATTAAATAAATAATTGGATTGCAGCAAATAATAAATAATTGAATTGCAGCACTGGGGAAAAATATTTTCATATCACTCAGGACATCCAACATTCACTTTTCCTATTGCAATTTCTCCCCTCACAAAGCTGCTCCTGAAGTCTACATTATATGTAATGAAATGGGATATGGCTCAGAGCTACTATATGGTAATAGGGTCGCTATAGGAAAAAATAGATGCCCTACCATATGTGAATGAACTGCTTTTTGCTACTGCAAAGCCATGAGGAGAAATGCTATATACCCACACTAATATCTAAGTGATCAACTTCCTTGGTTGGATGTCCAAGGTAAAATTATTCCACTCCCGGGTCAAATTGAGAAAGCTACATTGGACAACTTTTGCTTAAATGATCTGAATTGCAGAATCTTACAGCAACAGGAAAATTTCTGACTTTCCTCCTTGCAAATCATCACATCTATTTTTCCGTACCTGTATGAAACCAATGGATCAGGCCACTGGGAGGCAATGAGATGCCACCAATACTGTACACTGATGCCATCTCTGAATCTCGTTACCCGAATCATGTGAGACGGTGCAAGTGATGAACCATGTCTTGAAGTCTGCGTGAGGACCAATAAGGTGAAGCTGAATCCTTTGTGTTAGGTGGCTGTCACATCTTGGAATTAGCACAGCTTACATGGTACTACACTCTTGTGGAGCAGTGCAAAATGTTTAACTTACCATTACTTGAGACCCAACTATTTGCAGTGTCCACAAAAGCCTTTTTCCAAACAATCTGGCTACAGTGGGTTCAGGCTGTGGAAACCCCATGCTCATTGTATCATGTTGTATGTAAAACAGCTCTCAAGAATAAACTGAAAGTTTCACAGTGCAGCAATCAGAGGTGTAACTAGCCAGATGAAGTCATATTACATCACTTTTGATGAGACACATTGGCTGTATGTTTTATTCAAAGACCAATTCAAGGTGCTGGTCTTTGCCATAAAAGTCTTATGCTGCTTCAGACTCAAAATATTTAGAGGGAAATCCTTCCTGATACCAACAAGTCTATAAGACAGCGAGGAAGGTTTTTCTCCATGTATTCCGGGTACATAATTAATCACTCAGTGAGTTTTTCTTAGCTGTGGCACCCCAAGCACCAATCACTCTTCTTGCTGGTGCCAAATTATAGTTGTTCTGGCGCCAGCTCAGTTTTTTTGTCATAGCATTTTACTTGACTGATTCTGTTTTATTGGCTATGCTGCATTTTACAATGATGCTGATTATAAGTTTTTGCTACCTTGTTTCAATTATTTGTACCCACTCTGGCATCCATAACAATAAAGAGCAGTTAATGTATGTTTTATTAAACAAATCAGGTCTTCCAAAAGAGATGCCACAGAGAACCAAGAGAAACTGTGTTTAATTGACTGAAAGTGTTCACAAAGCAGAAATGAGGACTAACTCATTGGCTGTTTGAACAGAATGCTTTCAGAAGAGCAGTGGGTTTCCTCCTGCTGGTCAGAGGGAGGCTGATGACTTGGAGTCTTTGCTGTGCTAAAATAAAAGAGTTCTGCAAACCTTTTAAAAATATTTATTGGTGGCACATATTCTTACAAACTTCAGCCCATTCATCAGCAGCATGATGTTTTCCCAGATGACAGATATATATATCTGTGTGTACAGAGCAAATGCAGAAAAAGCATGGCAAACAACAGAACACAAAGGTCACAAGATAAAGGTCTAGTAGCTGGCCTGCCATATTTTATGTAAACTCAGTAGCATTACAGCAGCAATCATGGGCATCATATTACTTAGATTCAAGCATAGGATACCATCAAAGTAAGTAATTTTGAAGTAGAGCATCGTTTACACAAAATTAACAGGAGCAGTTGCAACATATCACTGTAACATTCTACAGATTTTTTTTAAGCGAACAGTTTAGTAAGCAGAAAGATAATTGCAGAAATAGATCCCACAAGGCCTTGTTAGCAGTTATAAATAGATTCTACCTGTAGAAACTCAGCTACAAAATGCCTAGTAAAAAAGGGAATCATCCTCCCTTAAAAAAACCTTTAGGAAAAAAACTCTCTGACAACCATCAAACTTCTTCAATAGAAAGATGAGCCTAAAAAAGGAGCCTGATTCTTCTCAGAACCTGAACTTGTGATCATAAATGGGTGGTTGCAAGGGAAAACCTACTTTTCTTTCAAAAAGAAAAAGAACAAAATAAAAATGTAAGTTGTGAGAATAAAATGTAAAATTCTTTGAACAACTGAAAGCACACAGAAAAATGTTTTTTTAAAAAAAATTGTAAGTATCTATTGGTACCCACTGTCATGCCAGCAAAAATATTGGATTCTTTGAAGAAATCCTTTTATATCAGCATATTTTCAGTTTTCTCTTAACCCTCAATAGAAGGCAGAGGTGAAGGGCAACAAAGAAGACCACAGGGTCCTCTTTCTCTAAAGCAAGGAATTTTATAGCCAGAATACACTTCGGCTTATAGTGAAATCCTAAACCTACTGACTCAAACGAACAGAGCTTGAATCAATAGGTTTGACAATAGGTTAAGCATGCTTCTTTGGACTGCCAACCTTATACCCCAGAACTAATCTTTCCTTGTGGAAGGAAACACTTGCAAAATTTAAAAATAAGCACTCTCCCTTGTGCAAGCATCTTGCTAGCCACTTCCTGTCTGGATAAAGCAAGATTTTCAAGGCCTGAAACAGTTCCTCTACCTCCCACATCTGATCTCAGTTATTATAGATTTCTCAAGGACAAGACTACAGCAAAATCAGAAAAGAAAAAGATAAGTAACTGAACTTCACTGGCTCCTCAGCTAACCCACCAACCTGATTTCAACACTAGGATGGGGCAGTTGACAGGCTTTTTACTACCTTTTTGGGAAAAGCCCTTTAGTCATGCACTCTCAAAACTTAGAAAATGTTTCCACGCATCTGGAGACAACATGGAAAAGGCCACCCCAACAACCTCAAAAACGATGACTTTATTTATGGGGGGGGAGGCAGACGTGCATAACAATTCTTAGCATAAGAGCATTAAATGGTCTGAATATTAGTTTTGTTAAAAGAGAGCTCCTTATATTTTTGAGCTGTATACAACCTTAGCAAGGAAAGCCGGAAGTCAAGTTAGAACAATCATCAAGAACAAACGGGGGCTAATGCTTCGCCTTGCTATAAAAGTATATTAACTATATTAAGGTTCGAGTCAAGCTGAAGCTACTGTTTATGCACCCTTTCTTTATTCGCTAAGGAAATAACAGATTCTTTTATAATGCACACCCCAGGGAGGAACTCGGGACTAGTTGTGTCTTATTGTATTCATTGATACTTGCTACAATTGTTAGATTTGTCAATAACGGCGCTCTTAATAAAAAAAACAACAACAATAAAAAGCGTGACTTTCCCGGAACCTTCAGCCAAAAAAGCTATTATTTCAGACGCTATGATGGCCCATATCCGCACTAGACTGTTATAGCGCTGTTATTCCACTTTCAACATCCTGTACAGTTCAGGGAAGGACCCTCCATTGCAGACTCCAGAATTCCATAGGACGTAAAAGCGGAATAATAGCGCGGCAACAGTCCAGCGCGGACACGGCCTTCGTCCTTCTCCTAAAGGGCACACTTGCTTCCGCGCCAAGCTTAACGCTTCCCCGCTCCACCTCACCCGGCACCGCATGAGCCGCGTGTCCTCGACCAACCCCCGCCTTGGCCCGCCGCCAGAGCCCTGCGGCAACCGGGCGCCCCGGGCCGCCATTTCGCGCCTCGCCACCTCCCTCTCCGGCTCTCTTTCAAGTCCGCCCACTCTCTTCCCGCCCGCTGAGGCGAAGCAGCGAGCCGATTGGTCGCCTCCCACGGCGTCCTCCCGCGCGGCGACGGGATTGGCCACTTCCCCTCCCACGCGCGCACACAACCACCCCTGCTTGCTCTCCCGGTCCCTTCTCCTTTGCACCCTACCTCCATCCTCCTCCCCCGCCCCTCGGGTATTACGTAAATACCCGACCCCAATTCTGTGAGGCGATTGGTTCTATCTCACGACGGCAGAGCCGGCGCGCGAGGCCGGCCGAAAGAAGCCCGCGTCTAATTCCGGCAAAGAGCGATCCGATTATGCAAATAAAGGGGGCTCATGGAGACCGCTCATTGGTTCCAGGGCGAACGTCCTCTTCTTCGCCTCCCCCACCCCGCGCTGGGAGGGATGAACGTTCTAGAAAGGAGGAAGCGGACGAGCGAGAGAGAAGCCGGCCGGCTCGGGTTGACTCACCCGCTCTCTCCTCCCCCGCCTTCTCTCCCCTTTGTTGCGTCATAGCGCCCTCGGCTTAGCTCTGCGCCCATTGGTTGGAGGAGGCGGGCGAGATCCCGGCCTCGCGCCGGGATTGGCCCAGGGGCCGGAAAGAGGCGGGGCCGTTCTGGAAGATTCTTCACTGGTATATAAGCTCTGGGAGCCGCCGGGGAAGTCGCTTTTCCCCCAGCTTTGTCCGTGGTGGCGTGTCTTTCTCTTTTTTTTAAATTTTAGCCGGAAAACCCCGGTGTGGACCAAGCAGGTAATATTCTTTTAACATCCTCTTTGCCTTTAAAAATAGCCTGAATTGCAACGTTTTTGCTTTTCCTTCTGTGTTACAAATATATTCTATAAAAAAATCATTTTTATCCCTATTGCAAATAATACGGTTTTTCTTCATTAGCAGCCTGAAATTTTAACCTTGGATATTTTGTCCTCTCCCCCCCCCCCCCCGGTTTTGTGAAATGGTTGCATTATATTTTAGATTTTAAGTTTTTTCTTTTCTGCTTTGCTCTGTGCTTTCCTGCTCGATCTCCTACGGGAGAGCTGGGATGAAGGAGGCTTGGGTTAACCTTTAATTTTGTGGATTATTTTTTGTCGGTTATCTTTTATGTGAAAAAGGAGGAAACAAAATGGTGCTTGGAAGGGAAGAGAAGGAGGAACCCCCCCCATAGCCATAGGAACAAAAGGAGGGGGAGGGTCCTTTGCGCTGAGATGGAAAGAGGGAGCTAAGCCTAGCAGGGCGATTAGGGGCTGCCGTTCTTTGGGCGGGAGAGGCGGTGCTCGCCTTTCCTGCCCGGGGGAGGGCGGAGGCGGGCGGCTGGGCTTCCTTTCCCCCCTTCGAGGGCGATCAGTGGGGTGAGGCCCTGGCGAGGCGGAGGAACCAGCTCTCCTCGCGGGTTTCTTCTCCATTAGGAGGCGCTGGGGGGCTCTTCTAGCGCTGCGATCTCAACGTCCTTTGGGGCTTGCGCTTCAGTTCCGGTGCCCCTCGACGGCGAGCCCCGGGGTTCCATCGGAGGCTGAGAGCGGGCTCGCAGCGCTGCAACAGTCCCGGGCGGAGATGGCCGGAGCGGCGGCTCAGATCGGAGCAGTTCCAGGGGGCAGAGAGGCGGGCGCTGCCGCCCGTCCTTCGGAGAGGGAAGGGGGCTGCAGGGGACAGAAAGCGCAGGGTTGGGGGCGGGGGGGCGGAGACCTCGCTTTTTTTGGAGGGGGCGCGGGGGATGCGGCTGATCGCCGTGGGGAAGAGGAGGGGGCTTTCTTTTAGGGCGACCTTCAGAGAAGAAAAGGGGTCGGGTGGAGGGGAGGCGGGAAGACAAAAGCCGCGTGGAGCCTTGTTGGCACACGGGTTGCTTTTCCCCCAAAGCGAATTCCCGGCATGGGTCATGGGGATGAATCCTTCCTGTCGAGAAACAAGATGAGTCGGGAGGGGGCCGGGTCTACCGCTCTTCTGTCTTGCCCGGTTTAGCAAGTCTCGGGCCATTTCTGCACTACACTGTTATAGCGCTATGATTTCCCTTTCAACATCCCACGGAGTCCTGGGGTTTAGGGAGGGGCCTCAAAGGCCCTCTCTAAACTGCAAACCCCCAGGATTCTGTAGGATGTTGAAAGTGGGATCGTAGCGCTATAGGAGTCCAGTGCAGAAGCGCCCTTGTTCCGCTTGCCTGCTTTCCTGCCTTCCTCCTCGCACGTGCTCTCCGGCGCCCTCCCGGCGTCGGGCCGCAGCGGAGCACGTGGCCCGCGGTGGCTCCGCCCCCTCATTCAAAGGCAGGCGGTGGGCGTGGCCAGAATCCGAGGCGGGGCCTTCTCCACTTGCCAGGCCAACCACGTGGCGCCCCACGTGGCGCCCGCCTCCACACCCCTCCCTTGGGCCAAGGCACGTGGTGGCTTCCCGAGATCGCCCTGCTCTTGGGAGGCGTAGCGCCCCCTGCGGCCACGTGGTGCCTTTTTGGTTAGAACTCTAGATATGAGTGGCGCTAGTGAGTGGCAGGCAGGATGCCATGTGTTGCATGGACTAAATTGGGTGATGTGCCGGTGTTTTTGTAGACCTGCTGGATAGCCCTTTGGAGTAAATCTTAAAAAGATTTTTCTGTTGGAGAAATTCAGACTTCTCAAACTTCTGAAGCAAGATTCATTCTGCTCTTTGCTTTATATGCATGCTGAATAGGCATTGTGGAACAAATCTCCAAGGGGATTTTTGTGAGAGCAGGGGTTTTGGACCCCCAAAGGAAGGTTTAGTCTTGATGGTTTTTTATTTCATTAGCTAATCTGTTCTCTAAATTTCCTTAACTCGCGTTGTTCCTCAAGCTAGGTTGTTGGTGTATCAGTTGGTTCCAAGCCACATCCCTGCCCAAACAGACCAAGACCGTTTTCTAAAATGCTGTTACAGGTGCAGTTACTGAAGAGTGATGCTTTGTCTTTGGGCCTTTCATTCTCTGTTGGTAGTTACTATTACTCCACCTTCAACCTGTGGTTAGTTTACTGAGGCCCAAGAGCTCTCTGGCTGAGAATTCTAAATGCCCCTCCCTAAACTGCAATGAAAGTGGAATAATAGCGTTATAACAATGTAGTGCAGAGAGGCCCTTTATAACTGGCATATATGGTTCTATTTAAAAAATTTTTCTCGAGTACCTAAAATTGTAGGATGGTAAGAGGGTTTTTTGCATCTTGGATGTCCTGAAGTTTTGCTGTTTCTAAGTTTTGTGCTGTGAACTCCTGACCTCTAACTAGTAACCTTTGATATGCCCACAGCAACAATGTCCAAGGGACCATCTGTTGGGATTGATCTTGGCACCACCTACTCGTGTGTGGGTGTCTTCCAGCATGGCAAGGTGGAAATCATTGCCAATGACCAGGGTAACAGGACCACGCCGAGCTACGTTGCATTTACTGACACAGAGAGGCTTATTGGTGATGCTGCAAAGAACCAAGTGGCAATGAACCCCACAAACACTGTTTTTGGTAAGAATACTGTGGTTGCAACTAATTAGTCACAGAGCTGTTGCACACACGGGTGGATGGGTGTGTGATCATTTGGGTATGTGGTTCCTTGTTACAGAAAACATGAGAGCTTGAAGCCTAGGTGGTCATTGAAACAGCTGATTAGGTAATGGAAATACAAAATTAAAAGTCACAACTTCAATCCACCGTATTCTTTTTTAAAGTCAGCAGAATTGAATGTTCTCAGCAATTTCCCTAAGTAATAGTTAAGTACCCAATGTGTCTCTGTGATGTGTCTCAGTGCTGCAGGAGTATTAGAAAGTTGTCAGTTGCTTGAACATTTCCCCACAGCATTCCTAAGCAGTTAACAGTGTGAGATGGGTTGTAGTCTAAGGCAGTGCTCTCAGAGTGGTGATCCATGAGTCCTCAGCTGCCATTTGTAAAGTTTCCAAGCAACTGCTAATGCAGTGGTTTGTAACTTTTTCTTTACCAAGGAGTTCATGTAGATACAACTTGTTGCTAGACATTCCCAAGACTTAACTCAAAATTTATATATTTAAATATAGATACAGATATTTCTTTAAGGCTTCTGAAGTCTAGGATCCAAATCCCCATTCAGACACTTGTTGAGTTTGGGGAAGTCCTGTTACTTCCAGCAGCAGAGCTCTGCAGACCACCTATGTGGGCTCTGCAGATTCCTAGGGGTCCCTGGACCCCTAAGAACCACTGTACTAATGCAGTAGTAATATGGTCCAAATACAGTAATGTTCTAGCAGTTCTAGTACAGAAAATTTCTGAGGCTGCTCCATGGCACAGCTTGAGAATTTCTTGTCTTAAAACAAGCATAGTTTTGCTTATCAGATATTGGGCTGCAATTTGCAGTGTTTCTCATTGGCTCTGCTGGTTAGGACTGCTGGGACTCGTAATTCAATAGCTCCTAGAGAGGTTAACTACTTTCCATCATTTGTCCAAGATAACCCAGGAGGAAGCACATCTCGTGGCTTGTTATTTGTGAGCCATGTTAGAAAATATAAGTTGGTGAAATAAAGCATGAATTTTTAAAGCAGAGTAGAAATGAGAAGACACTGCTAACTTCTGATGCAATCTCTTCATAGATGCAAAGCGTCTGATTGGTCGCAGATTTGATGATGCTGTTGTCCAGTCTGATATGAAGCACTGGCCTTTCACTGTTGTGAATGATGCAGGCAGGCCAAAAGTTCAAGTTGAGTACAAAGGAGAAACAAAAAGCTTTTATCCGGAGGAAATATCCTCCATGGTGCTAACCAAGATGAAGGAGATAGCTGAAGCATACTTGGGAAAGGTAAAACTTGTTGTGATTAATCAAGTACAGTTTGTTGTAAACTGAAGAGGAGCTTCTTCGTGAATTTGAGCATTGTTGTAAATTTGTGTTGGATTTTTTTTTTAATTTTCAGACTGTCACGAATGCTGTGGTCACAGTCCCGGCCTATTTCAATGACTCCCAACGCCAGGCTACAAAAGATGCTGGAACCATTGCTGGTCTCAATGTGCTCCGAATCATTAACGAGCCAACTGCTGCTGCTATTGCTTATGGCTTGGATAAAAAGGTAAGTATGAAAAGGCAGCATAATCTAAGGGAAGAAGGTGCACAGTGGTGGCGGCTTGCTTTAAAAAGTATTTACCATGTTCCCTTTTTGTGCTCTAGGTTGGTGCTGAGAGAAATGTGTTGATCTTTGACCTTGGTGGTGGCACTTTTGATGTCTCCATCCTCACCATTGAAGATGGCATATTTGAAGTGAAATCAACTGCAGGTGACACCCACTTGGGTGGAGAAGACTTTGACAACCGAATGGTCAACCATTTCATTGCTGAGTTCAAGCGGAAACACAAGAAGGACATCAGCGAGAACAAGCGAGCTGTTCGCCGACTCCGCACCGCCTGTGAGCGTGCGAAGCGTACCCTTTCCTCTAGCACTCAGGCCAGTATTGAAATTGATTCACTGTACGAGGGCATTGACTTCTACACGTCAATTACCAGAGCTCGCTTTGAAGAGCTGAATGCCGACTTGTTCCGTGGCACTCTGGATCCTGTGGAGAAAGCCCTGCGGGATGCCAAGCTAGATAAATCTCAGGTGCATGATATTGTACTGGTTGGCGGGTCCACTCGAATTCCCAAGATCCAAAAACTGCTTCAGGATTTCTTCAACGGCAAAGAGCTCAACAAGAGCATCAACCCCGATGAAGCAGTGGCTTACGGTGCAGGTAACTAGACAGTCAAATATTTAACTGTTTTGAGTTTGTTTTTTCATTCAGTGTTTCAAACTTTCAGTGATGTTTAGGCATGTGTTTATAGAGTCAAAAAAATTGATGCTGTTTGCTGTGATGACTGGTTCCAGAACCATTCGCAGTTTCCACCAGAAGCTAATGATGGTCCAAATCTTCCTTGGATGTCTGAGCGAATGAAAGTACGTTAGGATAGCAAAACATGGACTGTCATGCATAATTTACGCTTCCTTTTTCTTCTTTTAGCTGTTCAAGCTGCGATTTTGTCTGGTGACAAGTCAGAAAATGTTCAAGACCTGCTGCTGCTGGATGTTACTCCCTTGTCCCTGGGTATTGAAACAGCTGGTGGTGTCATGACCGTCCTAATCAAGCGAAACACCACAATCCCCACCAAGCAGACTCAGACATTCACCACATATTCCGACAACCAGCCCGGTGTGCTGATTCAGGTATGGAGAAGTACTGCTTCAAAGGGAGGGTGATAGGAAGGTTAGACAAGCACTATTATGACTGATTTTGGATTAACCACTTTGTGTGAAGGTTCCAGCTAAGAACTGTATTAAAAATCCATATAATCTTATTTTGAGGAAGTTAACAGTGTAAATTACTGCCTAAAATGAATGGACAGGGAAGTAACTGATCGCAATGATGAAAGTGATTCCAAAACCATTCGTAGTTTCCACCAGAGGTTGAAAGACCTGTGTTGGCCCTAAAGTACCTTCCTTGGATGTCTGAGCGACCAGTTGTTTCAGTGTCCAGTTTGTTGTAAAATAGTTCTAGTTTTTCTGCTTAATTACAAGTTGACTGACCATTTCTCCTCTGTCTTTTCAGGTTTATGAAGGGGAGAGAGCAATGACAAAGGACAATAACTTGCTGGGCAAGTTTGAATTAACTGGCATCCCTCCAGCTCCCAGGGGTGTTCCTCAGATTGAAGTAACATTTGATATTGATGCCAATGGTATCCTTAATGTCTCTGCTGTGGATAAGAGCACTGGCAAGGAAAACAAAATCACAATCACCAATGACAAAGGTAAGGCCTGGAGACTGGTGTGATAATCTGTATAGTTACAAAAGGAGAGCGAAAAGCTTGTAATTTTGCTTTCCAATCTTGTCTTACGTAGGCAGCTTTAAAATCCATTCTGTTGCCAACATATCTTAATTTCAGGAAGTTTATGCTTTGTATGGCTAAATTTGGGATATTCTGAGGAGGTTATTCAAATTTGGTTTCAGTCTTGTGATTCTCCCACAACAGTTCAGGTTGTAAGAAATAACTGGTTTAAGCCTCTGAAATAAATTGTATTTCATTTATTTTTAAAGGTCGTCTCAGTAAGGAAGATATTGAGCGCATGGTCCAAGAAGCTGAAAAATACAAGGCTGAGGATGAAAAACAACGTGACAAGGTGTCATCCAAGAACTCCTTGGAATCCTATGCTTTTAACATGAAGGCTACCGTAGAAGATGAGAAACTGCAAGGCAAGATCAGTGACGATGACAAGCAGAAGATCTTGGATAAATGTAATGAGATCATCAACTGGCTGGATAAAAATCAGGTTTGTAATGCTGTTTAGAACAAAAAAAAAGGCGGCAGGTTAGAAGTTTACAGTTGCATTGATGAACATGATCCAAAACCATTCGTAGTTTCCACCAGAGGCTGCAAGACCAGTGATGGCTAAAGCACCTTCCTTGGATGTCTGAGCGACTGTTTAAATTCTGTAGATGTGTATTTTTAAGTGATACTGTGATCCCCCAAATATGGAAGCAGGTTTTCAACATACATAGCATGCTATTTGAATACTGTATGTATAAAATTAAGGATCATTTTGTGCTTAGTTAATGAGTCCCAAGCATTTATTAAGTTAGCGTAAGAGAAGGCCTTTTGCCTTTACTAAGCCCCAGCTTCAGTAGGACAAGGTAGGATGGGTAGCAGTCAATAGTTTGCATCAGTTTTGGAAGGGCTGTAAATTCTCGCATGCTTTTCTGGGAGTTTTTGCAGTTCAAGTCGTAGAATAATATTCAGTGGTGGCAGGTTGTGTTTTCAGCATTCTTCTAGTGGTATTAATTTCTGATGTTTCTTCTCTCTGTATTTGCAGACTGCTGAGAAGGAAGAATTTGAGCATCAACAGAAGGAGCTGGAGAAGGTTTGCAATCCAATCATAACCAAGCTTTACCAGAGCGCTGGTGGGATGCCAGGAGGCATGCCTGGAGGCTTCCCAGGTGGTGGAGCACCTCCCTCTGGAGGGGCATCTTCTGGACCAACCATTGAGGAGGTTGATTAAGTGAAGGCATTCCAATTCTGTGGTCCGCCTACAGAACAGATGGTTTCAATTCAATTACAAGGGCATTCTTGATACTCGGAACGTACACAGGGAGGGAAGGCAAACATTGCACTTTACCAGTACTGTAAAAAAGTTCAAATTCAAACTTGAGTCCCAATAAACAAAACTTATTTAATTGGCAACTTGAAAAACCTTGTGTGTGTATTTTATTCCTTGACTGGTAAAATCACAAAACTGTTATACCCCAGTGCTCAAGCTGACAAGTACCTCATGAAGAAGTCGGTTGATGAAAATTAATACAGCAACAAGTGGAATGGAGTGATGGGGAACAGAAATATATAGGCCTTGCTGGGCGTGTTGCTTTACGTTCTGGGATTTCAAATGGTCATCAAGGCTTGTTAATAGTATGCCATGTTGTGATTGTGCACACCCGCATTACATATTAAGGGTGAAAATAACCACATACAAAGTAATCTGCAAGGAAACAAGTTTTCCTGTAGCAAAGAGGAAATTCAAAATGCAGCTTGGAAAAGAACTAGATGCTGCTGGGGATAACATGGAAGAAATGGTTTTAATAGCTATGCCAGTCCCATTAGTATCTGATTACTTTTAATGAAATGGGAGAAGTTGACCTCAACTGCTTTTACCAACCAGCGTAGATAACTCTGGTCTTCATGCATCCTGGCAGATCAGTGTCATGAAATACTAGTAACTACTCATAGTAATTTTGCACTGGTTTCCAGCTTCAGCTAGTGATATCTGTAAAAAGTTGATGAAAAAATGGACTAGCAAACCTAATTCCAGTTTCCTGCCCTTGAATTTCTTATAATCCTGTACCACTGGAAAAACACTGCTGATAGGAACCAAGCTCAATGTAATAGGACATTAATAAACACTTAGACTTGACATTGATTGAAAGGGTGGTGATTCAACATAACGTTGGTATAACAACATTCAACAACACACTGTTGGCATGGGTGCAGTCACAGGTTCTGTGTCAGACCAACAATGGGGGTTTACTGTAAGCCAAGGAATTTGAGGATGGAAGGAGCCACAGATTTTTAGCCTACTTGACACTAACTTCAAGAAAGAACATGTGTTGTTAAGTTCTGAGTAGAAGAAAATACAGCGTGTTCTCTTCCGTGTTATGGAAGTTTGGGCTGTAACAAATGGCTACTGTTTAAAGGGTCACAAGCTTTTGTCAATGCTATTTGCAGCACTAAAGCAGTGATCTCGCTAAGCATTTCAAATACTATTAGCTTCTGCACAAACAAGATTTAAAAAGCAGCAATCAAATACTTGCTTTTTCTCACTGTTTTCCGTGATGGAGTGACAGTTCACTTTTGGAAGAACATGTTATTGAACCCAATAATCAGAACTGGTGAAGAGCAAATTGAGGGTGGGCTTTGAGGTAGAATGAAACCATAGAAACTGCAGCCCCCTCTCATCTACAAGTGACCAGAACATTCCATCCAATTTTAAAAACAGATGTGCTTACCTTTGGATTTTGTTTTCTTACTGCATTTGATTTTTGCTTGCTTCAAAATCTGCAAGCAATAACGTTACACTAAATTCGGTGAACATCATTTCTGAGTGAAGTTAAGGAATTCCCCCTTTGATGCATTTAAAATTTATTACAAAACCCACATAGTAGCCGTCTACTATGTATTTTTGCACTTCCATGACAGCTATTGCAACAATGGCCCATAACTTTTCAAATACCAGCTGGCATTTAATTCTATGATCTCATCCATTTTCAGTTCAACCTAAAATCCTTGGAGAATTTAGAAGACAGATGAACTGAGTGTATTTTTTGTTGGATATCCTCTAGTCATCTGACTTAAGGCAACCCTAAAGTGAACCTATCATGTGGTTTTCTTGGCAAGATTCATTCAGAAGGGACAGGCTGAGGGAGAGTGAGTTTGCCTGGCAGGATTTGAACCCTGGTCTAGAGTCCAACACTTAAAACAATTACATCATGCTGTATAATCTACTGCACTCCATTTTAAGATTTTAAATGTGGGCTCGGCAGCTTCAGTATGAAAATAGCTTTAGTCTCTTTGGCCCTTTGCTGAACATCAAGCCTCGTGGGTTCTGGAGAAGGTAAGCGCTTCCTTGGTTTTTAACATATTAGTCACAATAAAAGTAATACCTGGTAAAGGTTTTTGGAATTTCTCTCCTGGACTTCCCGTGCTTTCCACAGATCACAAAGAGGTATTTTTTTTAAGCAAAGACGGGTTTGCTGCCTTTGAAATGCATAGGCTAATGTCCTCTTGCTACGGATCTACTTGACAAGGACCTTTCGATCTGACCAGAAATAGTGCTCCCAGAGTCAGCTTTTCCCATCCTGTGCCAGAAAAGATGTATTAGTGTACAATTCTCATAATTATCTGATCAGTCCAACATATCTGGGAAAGTACCAAGGTTAGGAAAGCTGGTACAGTTAAAACTAAGATCTGTTTTTGTCCACCAGATGTCAGCAGTTGTTAATTTTTAGATGCTTTGGTTATAGCTGGTATAAAGCAGGAATGGAGCCCAAATATGCTAAAGTCACCAGATCCTGTCTGATCTTAGAAGCTGAGCAGAGTCAGCCCTGGTTAGTATTTGGATGAGAGACTGCCAAGGAATACTAGGTGCTGTAGGCTATATATCAGAGGAAAGCAAAGGCAAACCTCTCAGGTTCCTTACCAAACAAAAACACAAAAATGCACAGGTTGTCATAAGTCAACAGGTGACTAGAAGGTACGTACAGAACAAGAATAAGCACTTTGGGTATTTCACCCCCCTGTGTCACTACTACTACTGTACTTCCATTTTGTTAGAGAAATACAATCTGTTAAAAGTACTTAAAATCTTTTATGTAGGAATGAGAACATATGGCAGAGCAAGACAAGGGGTAAGGTGACATACAAGCTGATTAGTTCTGAAAATTGATGTAGTGATCACAAAATACTTACGCTATTTTTATTTGTCTCGGGCTTGCTGCCTGGTTTTGGAACAAAGCTCCCTCTTTTTGCCTCCATTCCTCTCTGTAAAATGGGACCAATAGTGGACTACCATATAGATTTCTGACAATAGGTGCAAAGAAAAGATTTCCAGATGCTTAATAGCACTACAGAAATGAAAGCTCTAACCCTAAAGGGCAAAAGATCTAGCAAGAGTCTGTGAAATACAGCAATTGCTTAACTATCCAATTACCTCCCTTCCCCATCTCACAGGCTTCAATTACTGCCTGATTAAAGAGGGCAAGAAGGTAATTCCTTGTTTATTGGTGGGTCAAGAAGTTATCGGCTCACATCTGACTGGGATAAGTCTCATCGACTTTTAAACTCCAGTCTTCAGTTTATGATCATAGTGTCCGCTCCCTTTCATGGGTATAATGCCAGCAAGGCGCCTGAAGGATCCAAACGTCTGCTTGATCCAAAGCGGTTTAGGTTCCTTTTGTTTTGTGTGATCATCTGCCTGAGCAATGCACAAACTTGGACAAGCTCCTCCTGCCCCTGCTTTTGTCTTTTCCAACCATTTTGGAGCAGAGGACCCATTGCCGCCCTCCCTCCCCCCTTCGGTGTTGGCATTACTTTCTCCTCACTCACCCCCATATCGAGATTATGCCCATTAACTTCAGATTAAGCAAATGCAAGAGTAACTGGCTGCCTAGCTCAGGAGAAGGACAAAGGGCTACAGGAAAATCACATCTTAAATTGGAACTTGACTGCTGACGGAATAATTTTGAAAAATAAGCCAATTATCCAATATGTTGACTTTTCTGGCTCCTTACGCTCAGGTAGCCAAACCATTACCACCCAAGGGAAGAACGTGGAAGAATTACAAAGGAACAAAACCTTTATAGGGAAAAAAAGTTGGAAAGTAGCTGATTAAGAGCTGAACTGCTGCTAAACAGCCTGTTTCAGTTTTTATTTTCGTGTTCTTACAGCCTTGTAACACAGGAAATATTCAGGCAGGGTTTATGAAGTCAATTGCCTGTCTGATGAGGAAAAATTCTGTACTGCATCCATCAGCCCATCTTTGATAATATCACAGAGCAAATGCAGAGGTGTAAGAATATGATTCTATTTTATGGCGGAATATACATATTTTTCTGTGTTAACCCTTTTGAAGGATTGCAAAAGGAGAACCCTGGAAACTAAGTTGCCAAAATTCACAGCATTATTAGTTCCAGGTTTTTATATGAAGAGGAAATAAATGCTAGACATATTCATGCAGACTTAGATACCCTCAGCGCCTTTTTTAGAGCAAGCCACACATATATAGGGTCCTCGTACATACACACACATGGGTACCCATACTCCAAAAAAGTAGAAATAAAAAAAATGGATTTTATTACTTGCATTCCCCCTACATTATCCCTCCCAATAACCCTCTGAGGTAGGTTAATCTGGGGAAAAGTTACTGACCCAAGGTTATACAGTGAGGATATAAGAAAAGCCATGCTGGATCAGATCTCTAGCCCAACATTTTCTTGGCACGGTGGTCCATCACTTGCCAGTGGGAGGACATGACAACTGTCTTGCATTCCCTAGTAACTGATAGGCAGAGCTTTGATGCCTCTGAGACTGGAATTGACAGGTAGACTTCTTGACCAGTAGCTATCAATGCCTTCATTCTCCATAAATAGAATCATAGAAGTGGAAGAGACCACAAAAGCCACTGAGTCCAACCCCATTCTGCCATGCAGGAATAAAGCATTCCCGACAGCTGGCCACCCAACCTCTGTTTAAAAACTTCCAAAGAAGGAGACTCCACCACACCACACCACACTGCTCTTCCTAATGTTTAGATTGGAATCTCTTTTCCTGAAGTTTGAATCCATTGGTCCATCTCCTTGTCTCTGGAGCAAGAGAAAACACGCTTGCCCCATCCTCCATAAGACATCCTTTCAAATGTTTAAACATAGCTATCATGTCCCCTCTTAACCTTCTCTTCTCCAAGCTAAGCATCCAAGCTAAGCCTCTTCTCCTACGGCATGTTTTCCAGGCCTTTCCCAGCAGTTCTTTCCCTCCTCTAAAAGCCTCCCAAATTGGTAGCCATTGCCACATCTTGCGATGATGAATTCCACATTGCACAGTGTGAAGAACTCCTTCCTTGTATCTTCCGAGTCACAGATCATTCACTCCAAAGATGTCTCTGGGTTCAATTATTAGGATGAAAGGGGGAAAAAACTGCTCCCTATCTAGTTTCTCCACATTATAGGCCTCAAGGCTGAGTGAAGAACTGACACTCAGGTGCCTTTTCACTCAAGGAAAGCAATATGACCAATGCACCCACTACATCAACTTTGCTTAAATGCTATATAAAGCAGTATTTTAAAAAATAAATGAATGAATGAATAAAGCAACATTTCTTAGAAAGGCCTTGGGGAAAAACTGACAGGCCAGTCTGATGTGTGGCAAAAACTGAAAATGCAACATATTCATATCTAATATGCGCAACGGCTTTGCTGGTTCACATGGCAAAATCTGTATCAAGTCGGCTCAAATCGCCACGGTGTGCTGAATGTACACAATGGAATCTAAGGGTGTAGCTATGGGGTGGGGCGAATGAGAGCATGGCCCCCAAATAAGAATTCTGTCTGCCAATTAAATTTTCCCTCAGTTCCCACGTATCTCGCATTGCTATAACTTTAAACATCAGCTAAACGCTTAGAAATACAGTTTAGATACTTAAAAAAAAAAGGTGCACAGTGACCAAGTGAATGTAAACAAAGCAAATTGAAGAGTTCTGAGTGAATAAATGTCTCTTTCAGTGCAATGGTAGATATTTGGGGACCAAAGGAAAATTTCATGGGGGAGGCAAGGACCTCATCCCCTTAACCACAGTAGTTGTATTTTTAACTTTCTTTTCTTCTTCTCGATTGTAGGTTGGTGTTTAGTCTGCTCCCA
The DNA here is from genome assembly GCA_948472985.1 of Iguana delicatissima. Classification (NCBI taxonomy): domain Eukaryota; kingdom Metazoa; phylum Chordata; class Lepidosauria; order Squamata; family Iguanidae; genus Iguana; species Iguana delicatissima. The sequence goes on along the minus strand of CAOKZL010001096.1, from coordinate 285,568 downwards.
AAGGCCTTGTGAGATTCAGGGTGTCTTATGCTGATCTAAGGAATGGTAGTTTCTGAAATCCATACGAACGCCTTTTGATTCACTACGTGGTAAACCTTTTTTTTCCCTCAACACTTACGCTGAGTTGTGAATGCATTGCTTGTTGGTTGGCTTTCCATTTGCAAAGGCAAGATAATTGGATCCCTTATTGCCAACACAAGAGAAATCGTGCATCAAGCACGTCCTGAACAATTCTTTAAAAAAAGTGCAAATCCACCTTGCCAGAAAAAAATAGCTCAGGTTTTAAAATCCAATTTCACAATAGTCTGACATTTCATGTAAAATCTTCAAGCTGTGCTGTTAGCTTTGCGATGTTTGTACAGATTGTGTTTTTTCCTTTTTTTAAAAAAAAAAACCTACAAATCGACTTTTCCATACCCTTGAGAGAGAAGAGGTTGATTTCTAATTTCTGCTGCTTAAGTATGATTTATTAATAGTAAGGCCTTTAATTAGCAGACAATTGGGTACTCAGAAGGGTACAGGAAAAGAAGATACATTCCTTGAGTTGTTTTTTTTCCCCCTCTCTGCTCTCATTCTTGATTGATTTCCCAACAACACCTAATTCTATTATTCAAAGTGATTTCCCCATCGGCGGCAGTTTATTTCTGTCATCAAATATCTGATGAAATCTTTAGGTATGAAATATGACGCCCAGCAGCAACAAATCGCGGATCACGCTAACAAGTCACAAGCTACCCGGAGTTGGTGTTAGGAGTATAATTTGAAAGCGAGTGAAGTGATAATGCCATGCACACAGCTTTTGTGAGCATGCATTAATGTGCCTTTGACTTGGCTGCCCATTGACAGCAAATTGACTTGCGCTAATAGCGAGCAGGAGGGGAAGTGAAGCTCCGGGAGGGGTCGAGCGAGGGTGGATTGATGCAGCAAATAAAGAATATCGACCGACAAACTGCAGTGCCTTGGTAGCCTTTAATCTATGATTGCCCTGGATGGGAATGTTTTAATGTAACTTTAGCATCAATTGCATTTACAGGCCAATGGCCTGCCTGCTGCGGAGCACTGCGCAAACGGCAGCACTCGGAGTGTGCGGCTGCTTCGGAGCTCATGGTTATCGATCGCTCGGGTCTCAAGAGCTTGACTTATAATTATTTCATTAAGCTGTTTAATGGTTATCAAATATGAACCCTTCCATGGCTCTGTCAAGGAGATGTAGCAAGTCGACTTTTTTTTTTTAAAAAAAAAAATCATTCAGGTAGAACTTGCTCTGCGAAACCATCTGGTGATTGCAAAATGTTGCTGATCTCCTCCTGAAAAGGGGAAAAAAAATGTTTTGCACATCGTTGGATTGCAGAGGGAGGATCAATTGGGCTAGTTTGGCAGAATGTGGGGCAGTTTTTTGCCCCTGGGTCCTATAGATGCTGCACAAGCTGCCAAAAATGAGACGCGAGAGGAAAAAAACCCAGAAGTTGCTGAAAATATGTAATATACTTCTTCTTTGTAATTTTTAACTGGTATTTCTTGGTACTAAATTGTACAGGAGCAGTGCTGTGATCTACTGAAAAGGTAAATGGCTGCTCCTGGAATCTTTCAGGAGAGGCAATTCCCTCTTTCTGCCAGAAATCTAGGGAAGCCTCCAGGGATTCAAGGCTGCAAAGCCAGCTTTTAGGGGCCCCATGTGGCCCCATGACTGGATTTTGCCCACCCCTGAATTGCACAATCAGTTCAAGACAAACCTCTCTCTTTCTGGTGATAAATCCTAATCAGATTGTTGCAACATCAGAGGTGCTGCGTTCTGTCCGTGTCACATCCACTTATGGGCAGGATGCTCTCTCCACTGCCCCTACAGTCCTGGCAGAAATTTTTGACTTATAGATCTATCTCTGAACTAGAATTTATTGACAAATGTGGTTGAATTCCTGCTGGACTCAATCCGGACAATAGTTTCCTTTGCCCAACCAGGCTGGGAAAGAATTGCCAGTTACTGCTTCTGTGAATGGTAAGGTTCTTCTTTTGTGTGCATGGAAGTTTTCTATAGACATGCCACTGTTACCAATAGTATCCCTTGCCCTACTCCTTAATGGGATCAATAGTATCCCTTGACCCAATTCTTAAAATGTGGGGGATAGGCTAGAACCAGGAATGGCCCAACAAACCTCTTGGGACCTGAGGCACAGCACCAAAGGACACCCACAAAGTCACAGGGTATGGTTGTAGTACCTGGCGAAAAAAAGAAATCCCACTGGCATTTTCTCCCAAGGCAGTAAAATAAACTACTACTAAACTAATAACAACAACAACTAGTATTGCTACTACTAGCAATAGTACCAAAGAGTTTGCTCCCCTTGCCAAACCTGCAAAATTAGCTGCCTGCCAGATAATAACGCCACCCTCTCATATACTTTCCCATGTTAGCTTTCTCTGTGGAGGGATATTTTTATTTTTGAAGGGTGAAGAAGGGTTCAAATATGTGAACTCTCACCTGTTGAGCTGCACAGATATTATCCAGACATAGTATTTGTTCTAGATTTAATCATATGGAGACAGCGCCCATTGAAATCAAGAAGAGTTAAGTCATCACAAAGAAGGAGTATGGTGCAATTGTTTGAGAGCTGGACTAAGACTCTGCGAGACCGGGGTTTGTATCCGTGATTAGCCCATGAGACCCACTGCATGACCCTGGGCAAGGCATACTCTCTCAGCCTCAGAGGCAAAGGCAAACACCTCTGAACAAATTCTGCCAAGAAAGCCCTGTGATAGATTCGTCACAGGGGCCATTTCCACACTAGACAGTTATAGCACTACGATTCCACTTTCAACATCCTATGGAATCCTGGGGTTTGCAGTTTTGGGAGGGGCCAGCCACCTCCCAAAACTGCAAACCCCAGGATTCCATAAGATGTTGAAAGTGGAATCGTGGCGCTATAACACTCTAGTGTGGAAATGGCCAGGGTTGCTATAAGTCTTATCTGACTTGAAGATACCCAACAAAAATAAGTCATTGCTAATTTAAATCCCCCTAATACCATTGGAGCTCTTTTAATCACAACTACACTTGAGACCTAGCCCTTTAATTTCCTTTCCATTTGTTTTTGAGAGCTACTAGGCTTTGCTTAAATTGCTGAGTTCATTTCAATACATGGAAGTGAAATAGCATCTGCTTTGAAAACATTTTGCATTAATTCATTTGTTCTAAAGTATAAGAGAACGACCCCAAAAAAGGAAACAAATAGCAAAACAGCATTCTTCTTTGTGGTTTCGGTGACTAATGCATATGGATCATTCTGCACCTACGCAGCGACCTGTTTGGAAACTTCCAGAGCTAACTCATTCTCTTCCCTGTTGTATCTAATACTGGTGCCTTCCTCCCCAAACTCATAGAAACTTTGCTTCTTGCAACATAGGACTGGTTCGCTTCAGATCCTTTTGATGCTGTTGGTGAATTTTAGCTTCTGTTTTTTCCTTTAATCCCTTGCTCCCTTCTTAAGTCTTTTGTTGAGTTTCTGGTATAGTTATGTGAGAATTGTCCACATTTTTCCCTTGCCCATTTGTGTGTTCATGGCCTCCTTGGGCCTCTTCGAAAAGTGCCTCAGGTGTCTGACTGCCATTCTGGTGCCCCCTCTGCGTGGGTGAGACTGGCATCATTGATAGTTGCGCCCACTTTATATCTCAGGCCTCCAGAAACCTGGCCTTTTGACTTAAAGCGCTGTTCTGGGGAGCCGCCATAAGTTTCCTAACTGGCCACTCAAAACAAGCCATTCTATATGGCTTCAGTAGGGGTTTCTTTAGCCCAGAAAGCCATGGCATGCCCTAGCGAGAATCCTTCTGCCTTGGATTCACAAGGAATTCTCTCATAGCTAACTTCTACCATTTCAGGTGGCCAGACTCCAGCTCATAAATCTGCTCAGGTCTCAGCACCCAGGACTCCCATGAGGAGCACTGAAGTTGCTCTGGAGGAAAGTCAACGAGATGACCAAATGTGATAGCAACACGAAGGCCATTTCTGCATGACATCACTGGCCTGTAATGGAGACACATTGAGGCTGGTCCATGAGTCATGCTTTTGCACATTGTCGCAACCCTGCTGGCAATGCATCCCCACCCATTGCAATTGTGGGATACTCCACTACGAAAAAAAAAATCCGGTAACAGTCCCCAATTGCATGACACTTCCTTCACAGGCAGCCATGCGGAAAGGGAGGAAGCGCGATCTAGGTGCTACCTTGCAGCATGGGAAGTGGCCGGCTGCACTCCGGAAGGAAGGCATGTCTCACTTGCACTATCCTTCCGCAGGTAGCCAGGGGGTACAGAGGGAAGCGTTCGTGTCGCACTCCCATCCCGGCAGTGGCACTGCCAAGATGGCAGTGGGACAACGATGGAGACAGGTAAGGTGTGGAAATGGCCAAAATGCTTTTTATTTCTTCAAAGGAAACCTGGCCAAAAAGCACCAAATGGGACCTATGTGTGCAAGTTAGTGGTGTTAATTGTAGGTATATTTGCATCTAGACTGAACTAGGACTTTGTTTTCTCTGGGTTTGGGTAAATCCGAAAAAGAAAACTTTTGTTGGCCAGAATATCAAAGCAACATGGCCAGAGGCACTGTATTATTGCGACAAGGGCTGCATTTGTATTCTGGCTTTGTTTGAAAGCCGATGTATTCATTTTCACCTTTATGTTTTTTTAAACCTTGGACACTTCAGAAGAACTCAGTCCTAATTTTAACAACCTGATTCCTCTTCTTCCTCTTCTTCTTTTTTCTTTCCTGGATAGGTAATGCGGTTCGGTAGACTCCTTTATCAGTATTCTCCACTGCCTTCCGACAGATGCTCATTTTCTGTTGCCTCAACCTGCACTGACCTCATTTTCTATCGCAGAGCAGCCAAGGAGTTGGTCAAAATTAGTTATATTAGTGGCTCCTGACACACTCCGTTTATTTGTGAGGCGACAAATATTTCAGCCATTAGGATCTTTCCATCTCTTATCAGCTTAAATGCACTCACTTATATTCCAAATCACTTCCTAATTTAAAAGCCTATTTGTCTAGATTGTCAGAGGCGCAGGAAAGGAAGGGGAGGGAAATAAATAAATAAACAAACAAAACGCTGAGCTCTTACTCGGTGATAGGGCTGTACTCTTACACACAAAGTCCTAATCACTTAGGGTGTCGCAGAGACATGGCACAATCCCGCAGATGGAAATGCAGTCCCTTGCTGAATATGGAGTCGGAAGGACTAGGATTTAGGGGAGGAGAAGGAGGGGGAGATGGACTAATAGGCCTTGGTTTCCCCATCCGAACAATGAGGCTGAAGAGCACGTCCAAGCATGGTCTTGCTTTGATGCTTTAATATTAATCCAGAAGTGTGGGAAGCGTACATCTTTGGCAAGGGATGGTAGCTTAGTAGTACAACATGCATTTTGCAGAGAGAAGTCTAAGGTTCAGTCCTTGCAGCTGCCAATTTATAGAAGATCTGGTGTTCCTTGGATTCTTCCTTGTTTAGAGGCAGCTTCAGGTTTTAGGCTCACTTCCCTTCCCCCCCCCCCCAAAATGGCCCTGTGCACCCTGAAATGATTTGCTCTAATGATATTCCCCCCCTCCAAATTCCAAAGGCTTAGTCCTGCAATCTTTCTATTCAGACTCGGTGTTGCTCTAGTCAAGTTCGCCTCACAACTCCAACAACTGGTTCCTGAGCTGGTTTGTTTTCCTCTTCCCTCCTCATTCTCTTTTCCTTTAATGTTGTGTCTCTTGGATGGTAAACCTGAGATCCAGACCTGGTTTTTGTTTGTTTGCTATTGGTTTTATGCAAACTTCTCTGGGGGTCATTTTGCTTGAAAGATATGGCAAACAGGTAAATTATTAACAGTGGACCCATTTAGCAACACTCGGGGGAGCGGTTGGGAATTTGAAGTGGAGGTTGGTGACAGCTGTAGTGAGCAGAGCAGCTTCAGTTAGCAAGAAGACAGGCCCCAGATGTCTCTACAATGCAACAAATCTTACAACATGGTCAGAAACTGAGCTTGAAGACAGAACCCTGTAGCTAAGCTGCATGGTACTCTTTAGCCCAGCATGGCATTCTAATAGATAAGAAACAAATGAGATCACAGTCTTTCCTGCAGAACCTAATGGGTTTCTGTCTTCCTACCTCTCAGCCTAGCTGTGAAAGGTGTGGGGGGAATAGTTGCTCTGCTTTTCTATTCTTTGAGCTTCTGTAACAGAAAGGAGAATGTTGCTTCTGTGCACAAGAATCTTCTTTGCCTAATTACATTATATAACGCTTTGTTTTCACCATACTTTTGCCTCACTGCAAAGTAGGCATGTGTGTACATACGCCTGGAAGACAATGGCTGAATTTTCTTGATGGGAGACTCACGGGGAGACTCACAGCAGGACAGGTTGACGCAGCCTCGCCACGCTCACATTTCCCAGCAACTGGTCTTGAAAGCCGTATTAACTCTGAAATTTTATATACAGCAGGAAACTGCAGAGTGTGGGAAGCCAGACTGTGCCCTTATCCTTGGAGGGCTGCACACCAGCACACCCAAAAAATAAAACAAAAGTACTCATTTCCCCAAATGCCCTCTGGGTGGCGCGGGAGCATTTTAGTCATGTCTTTCCCCTCTGCCAACTTCCAGTTTTGAAAAGGGTATTCCAGGGTCTAAAATGCCGTGGGGGGTTGTTTGTTGTCCGGGGAATGATGGTATGTCGGCAGGGAATGTTGACTTTGCATTGGGTAGCAAAATGTTTTGGGCCAGACCTGTTTTTCCTTTTCTGCTTAACTCAGCCCAGTGCCTTCTCTTGGGTAATTGATATCAGATCTTCCTTCTGTGGAGGTATTTTGGCATTTATGTTGGTGCACAATGCAGAAGTGTCTACACTACTTTATGGGGTGGGAAGAAGGAGAGAAAAGGCCATGAGCATAGCTGTCATGAGGGAAAGAGAAATAGGCTGCTCAGAGAATTAGGCTATATATTCTCAAATTGTCCTGATTTGTCGAGAACAAGTACCGAATAATCCTGTATCATCCTATTTTTTCACCTTTTTTTTTTAAAGTCCCAGTTCTTTCCTCCTCCTCCCATTTTCCTCCTTTTCCCTCAGCTTCAGTTGTTGCAAACTGAGGCCATTTCCACACTACACGGTTATAGTGCTATTATTCCACTTTCAGCATTCTGTGGAATTCTGGGGTTTGTAGTTTCCTGAGGCCCAAGAGCTCTCTGGCTGAGAATTCTAAAGGCTCCTCCCTGAACTGCAAACTCCAGGATGCTATCGGATGTTGAAAGTGGAATGATAGCACTATAACAACGTAGTGCGGAAATGGCCAGAGTTAAAAGTGGTTTGCACTCAATCTAGTAGGAAAAGACGAGAGGAAAGAAGGAGGTAGAACCTGGCCCTTCCCCGTAAGCTCAGGCAAAAGCAAACTGCTACAGCCTCTCCTAGTGGGTGTGTTTTTCCTTGTTAACAACGTTTGCTGTCTTGACCGTGTGCTGATGTTGCTTGGCAACACATGTTCTGGTTTTAATCTAGGAAATGCTGGAGGATCTGAGACTGCACCTATTTTTTTTCTTGTCTGAGAATGCCTTTCCTACATGCAATTTATAAGATTAATAAGTAATGAACTAAATTATATTCAGATTATGGCCGAAATCCAATTGTTAGTCCTAACTAGAGTAGACTCATGGAATCAATGGGGAACTTGGTAAGTTAGCATTTACATACGTTCCATTGATACAATGGGTCTATTCCAGTTTGGATTAACAGTTGGATTGAGGCACATATGCATTGGCCTATGCGCATTCAGACGTTAACACATAAATATTTTACTTTGCATGAATTGGCAAGTATCGTAAACAGAACAACCTATTCAATTTGTTACATATAATTGTATGATTTGGTCTTCTATCAATTTCAAAACATTTTGGCAAGAATCAAGGTTGCAGAAAGGAGGAAGCAGAAAGAGACCTAAAGTGAAGATGAGATGAGAAAGAGCAGTGAAAGCGAGAAGTTATGGAAACTGACGGAGACAAAGTGCCACAAATCCTGCCTGTTTGCCAATTGACAATTTGCCAGCTTGGTTTACTGAGCTCTCTGCATGCAATGCAAACGGTTTTTAAAAAATGTAACCATGATGTCTAGGAAGTGGCATTTTCATCCTCAAACAAAAGCTTATCAAGAAAATAGCTTTGGACAATTGTAGAGATGTCCTTATCGATCCTTCTGCCATTTGCTTTATTCTCTCTTATATTGGAACATTTTACTTCTTAATTTCAGAGTTAGAAGGCTATTCTGATCTTTGTAAGGACTGGAAACTGCTTCAAAGTTCAGCTACAAGTAGCAGAAAATGGATCAGAGGACTCAGAATCAGCAAATTAAATTACTGGTTTAGATGCAATGCATTAACAAAACAACTATTAGGGTCCTCATGTCATATCCTGGGATGCAGGTATAGATTCCTAGGTCCATAGCTGATGAAGCTTAACTGGAGAGATAAAGGGAGAAAAAAAATACAACCTGCTTAAATGTCTTAAACAACTATCTGCATCAGAGGGCCTTTCCACATTTCACTGTTATAGCGCTATTATTCCACTTCCAACACCCTATGGAATCTTGGGGCTTGGAGTTTAGGGAAGGGCCTTTACAATTCTCAGCCAGAGAGCTCTTTGGCCTCAGTAAACTACAAACCCCAGAATTCCAGAGGATGTTGAAAGTGGAATAATAGCACTATAACTGTGTAGCGCGGAAAGGTCCATAATGTACATAAAGGGGGCACCTCTCCAGCTTGGATACTGAGCCAGATACTGAAGACCAATATAGAGGTTAGTCCCCAGCTGTTGTTACTGTGTGCCTTCAAATTGTTTCTGACTTATGGTGACCCCAAGGTGAACCTAGCATGGGGCTGTCTGGGGCTGAGAGTGTGTGATGTGCCCAAGATCACCCGATGGGTTTCTAAGGCCAAGCAGGGAATCGAACCCTAGTCTCCTGGATCATAGTCCAATGCTCAAACCACTAGACCATGCTGGCTCTCTCTCACCGCTTGACTTCCATTGAGTTAAAGGGTGAAGCTCCCCGTGGTGGTGGAAGCAGACTCTTTAGGCTCTTAATATGCAATGTGGCCTCCTTTCCTGCTTTTGTGAACTTTACTAGCTGGAGTTTACTTGCTTAACAGTTGAGTGGATAGTGGCTTCTAACTGGTGCATGAGCCTCTTCCTCAATTTGATTATGGACTGAAAGAATCAGTTTGGATCTGGCCAGCGAAACAGATAGAAAGTTTGAGTTTTCCAATCGGCTTGGAAGAAGGAACTTTTTGTTCCAAGGGCATGTTGTTTGCTTTCAGTGGTACTGCTGATGCTTCGAAGATAAGTGGTCTTTTGAATGTGTTCTTTCCATCTTTCTTTCCTTCTTTCTTCCTTTGTTTCCAATTTATACATTAGTCAGAATGGTTAGGGAACCTTTGTGGGATCTATAATTCTTGCACCAATTGTATTTATTTTTTTTATGTCACCAAAAATAAAAATAAAAGTGACCACACTTCACAGTATTTGTTAAGTTTCAGCGTTTGGCTTGTGAAAACGCTGGGAGTTCAGCTGCTGATGGAAATGTATTGATTTTTGTCCCCATATTGAATGCTTCAGAAAAGGGGAAAAAAAGATGCAACTCCCCTGGTTCCAATTAAAATCACCTGTTAACTTTAAAAAGTCCCTTTTAAAAAGGGTTTAAAAGATTTTCATTTAATTGATTCCCATGTAAAATGCCCTTTACAATTACTCCTATAAACTAGTTGGTACCTGCTGGGTAAAATCCTATTTGAGATGTTGATCAAGACTTCCACACTTACCACTTTTCATACTGAGTTTTTAAATTCCTTATTGATAGCTTGCATCTGTCAGCAATGGATATTTTTGTGCGTGTGAAAGAGTTGTGAGAAGGAAAGGGAGAAGAAGAAAGAAAGAAAGAAAGAAAGAAAGAAAGAAAGAAAGAAAGAAAGAAAGAAAGAAAAGCTTTTAAAAGATTTGAAATGGCTTTATTTTGATTGCAGTTGCAAGTGTTAACTAAGCTGCGAATGGATGTGTCGTTTGAATCTCTCCCACTCCCATACTTCTTTCCTGATCACATTTTGGTCTAAATGTTTTGATGAAGACTACAGTATTGCAAATGCCAAAGTACCATATATTAATGATCGCAAGATCTTTCTGTCATTTTTGGCTGCGTTCTCCTGGGAGGGAAGAGACAGATCCTACGTAGATCATAGGTCAAAGAATGTTAGGTCCTATGTTGAAAATCTTGGGTCTTACATACTGGTCATCAATTAATACCGACCACTGTTTTGAAGTGAACAATGGCTAAAGCCCAGCCATGTTAGCTCCAACCATTAACTCACTACCACACCAATCAAACCACAGGCAAAAAACTCTTTAAGTCCATCCCTCCCAGTTTGCACAGCAAGAAGGCTTAGCCAGAAGCAATGGGGGGACTGACCTAAAGGTTCTCATTGCCCATCTCTTGGCTCTTGTTGGAGAAAGTAAATAAGACACATATAGTGAGAGACAAATCACTGTCGTCAGGGGCTGTTCTACAGGCCAAACGGAAAATCTTGGGGCAAGGCAAAGTTGTTACTGGGTTATTCTCCCACTCAAAAAGATTCATGAGTGGATACCTCCTCACTAAATAGAATTCGGACAAGCAGACCATGTTGAACCTAATTTTTTTAAAATAAAAAAAGGAAGAAGTCAATACAGAGCTACAAATATGGGCCGTTTTCGCACTACACTGTTATAGTGCTATTATTTTACTTTCAAACTCCTCTTGAATCCTGGAGTTTGCAGTTTAGACAGGGACCTTTAGAATTCTCAGCCAGGGAGCTCTTTGGCCTCAGTAAACTACAAATCCCAGAATTCCACAGGGTGTTGAAAGCAGAACAATAGCACTATAACAGTGTAGTGCAGAAACGGCCATAGTTTAAAGACAGCAGTATCTCAGCAATTTGTATTATTCTACCTACCACCTGAAAATACCTGAATTAAAAAGAAGAAACATTTGCTACTCTTAGCAAAGCTTAGAAAAATTAGTTTAAAAAGACCATCGATCTGAGGCTGCAAAAGGTAAATATCTGGGGGTTATTTTTAATTTTGGCTTGCGGTCACTAGCAGGAGGCAACGAAACATAGGAGGGAATGGTGTAATTCACTGATTTGATTGTGTGCATCCATTTGTTTCAACTGGATGTCCAATGGCCAGGAATGGAAGCCCATTTGGATTCACAACTATTACTTTATAAATTCTTTGTCTTGAGGGTGGGTGGAGCAGTTACAACCCTATTCATCTATACCAGTTCCAGTTATGGAAACGTGAGTCCCAGTTCTCAGAGAAAGGCACTATATAAGTCAAGTAAATATGCTTAGGCTACAGATCTCATAACATCACCACTTTATCTTCCCTAAAAAAACACAAAGTTGTGTTTCCCTATACAGTGCTCTTCTTGTTTTGCTCCATGCTACCGCCTCTGTCAAACAGATTTCTCATATTTTTGTTGTGCTTTCAAAACCTGCCAGTCATGTCAGAGCAGAGGAGAGAAGCAGGAGAAAAGAAAGCTGTGTATGATTATTCCTTTTCATCTGAATTATTTCTCCACAAAGGAAAAATGAGTTCAATGGCAAGAGCAACCAACTGTTGCAAGATGGTGGAGTCACATTTTTTTGGACAATTTCATATCTAACAAAGTTTTTTTTAAAAAAAAATAAGAATCTCTCAGTTGAAGATCCACATGGATTAGGTTGCTCATTTACCAACCGTAAAAGCTTTGGCCTGTTTGGAAGCAACAACAGATGAGACCCTCTGATCCCTTTCTTTCTTGTTCATTTAGGGGTGAAAAATTACCAGCAAGAACTCAATTAGCCTCATATTCTGCTTAGCTGGGTTTGAAGCATGAGCTTCCTAAGCCAATAGTTTTGCTACATTGTTTTCACAATAGCAGCATCTGTTTTATTATGAGTGCCTAATTAATTCCAGCATTGGCACTTATTATATGATAATAACATCTTCCAGAGTGAATCATATAAAAGAGCAGGAAAGGGCTCAGTCCTCATTCTCCTTTTTTTATTCAAAGTATCTTTCCGTGATCCTGTGCACAATACCCACTATAAAAATTGTGTCGTAACAAGCAAAGTGCAAAGTTTAGAAGGGGGAATGCATTTTTTTCTCTTCCTGTTACTGCTCATATTTATCATTTATGAAATTCTTGAAGATCTTTTTCTTTCTTTCCAAATGCTATCTGTTTTGTTTTGTTGTTGCAAGACAGAAATATGTTTTGGTTCTGGATCTGTTACACAGGGGAGATATAGCGGCCAGCTTTGAGAAAATTGGTGGAGATGGCCCAAGGCCAGCTGACATTTTAATAGGTGTTATTTTATTTTAAGTAGTAAAGCTCTGGCAGAGGAAACAATGGAATATCTCATGATGGATTAGTAGCTCCAGAATTTCTTTGCTTGCTTGGATCAAAACTCCATCTATGTCAGCATTCTTTTTCTGACCATGGACAAACACAGACCCCTCCCTAAGCTGCAAACCCCAGGATTCCATAGGATGTTGAAGGTGGAATAATAGCATTATAACAGTCTAGTGTAGAAATGGCCGTAGATACCTCATAGATAAGACATGAAGTTGGATGTTCTCACCTGTTGTCAGCATCCATTGCTTAAGAGACATCCTGCATTCTGACACAGTTGTCCCACAGTAGCTGTGGGTTTCCAGCTACGGTTAATCTGACGTTATTCACCATGCTGACTGAAGTTTTGGGATTTCAAGACATGTGGAGTCAAGTTTGAGAACTGCTGATTTAAGACATTCCATTCATCTACCAGGAGAGTCAGCATGGTGTTGTGGTGTGACTACATCTCTGCAGAACAGAGTTCAAATCCCCACCTGGCAATGGAAAGCCAGTGAATGACCTTAGGCAAGTTACACTGTCTTAGCCTCAAGGGAAAGCAGTGGCAACCCCCTCTGAACAAATCTTGCCAAGAGAACCCTGTGATAGGTTTGTTTTAGAGTCACTGTAGGTCAGAAATGACTTGAAGACACAAAACAAGAACAAGAAGGATTTGTCTGCTGGAGCAAATAGCCATTTAAACAGCTGTCCTCTGAGTGTTCCTTTTTTAAAAAGGGGAAAATATCTAAACTAGTGGTCGTTACCATTTCATGTAGTGTGAGTTCCATAGGTCAGCTGTGAATGGTTGTAAATTATGTTCTTGCATGTACCTGGGTGACTTCAGCATGAGCTTTGAAGAGAGGTGGATAACAAATAAAATATGTTGTTGTTGTTGTTTTATTTGAGTCCCATATGAGATGCTTGCAAGGGTACACACATGGGCATCTGAATATAATATACAATATATTGATGGATTGGGTCATTATTCCCTTTCTATATTTTAATGGTTAGCAAAGTATTTGTCAGGGATATGAAAAACTGTATCTAATTTTTAAAAGGAGCAAAATGTGACTCAGAGATTACATTTCTAACCTGGGCAAGGGAATATTAAACAGGCAATTAGGGAGACAATTTTTGGATTACCTAACTGCCCAGTATTGGCAAATACATGGTTGGATTGTGGAGTGACAACCACCTCCCTTTAGTTCTGAACCATTCTGTGTTCTGAGACACGCACCGTGCCTTTCTGAATGGACTGAACTTTTGTTTGCTGCCTCATCCAAGGCCCATTTTAATTACTGGGTCTGTGCTGGTTAAATCCTCTCTTTGAAAACTAAGGGCCATTTCTGCACTACACTGCTATGGTGCTGTTCTTCCACTTTCAACCTCCTATGGAATCCTCGGGTTTGCAGTTTAGGGAGGGACATTTAGGATTCTGAGCCAAAGAACTCTTGGGCCTCAAGAAACTACACACCCCAGAATTCCACAGAATGTTGAAAGTGGAATAATAGCACTAGAACAGAGTAAGGTGGAAATGACCCAAGACAGGGAACTCGTGGCCCTCCAAATGTTGTAAACAGTGGGAAACAAAGAGCAAAGCTGCTGTTCTTCTGACATGGAACTCGAGATGACATCCATGGGGTTAGCAGGGAGCCTGTAATCCAGCTGATGAAGAAGAGATTAGGTTCCGTGGAGTTGCAAACAATGCCTTGTAGCTAATGCTGTTGTAACGCTATCATCACAATAAAGACAGCTTTGTTGCACTTGCAGATGAGATTTCCAGTTCAAACACATCTGCAGATGGCTTTGTGGAAGCAAAGATGTTGGGGTGGAAAATGTTCCAGGAATTTTTCAAGTGCTATATTTTTCCATGGAAAATCCTCCACGGTGCACACGGGGTGTGTGTGTCCGTCCGTGTCCATAACCATCTGGGCAGTATGTTAGATGAGCTGAAGATAAGACATGAAGTTCTAGTTATTATTCTGAGGAAACAAGCATTGATAAATCCTAGGGCTCAGAGAAATGCACTCGTAAATAAACACATCGCTAAGCTTGTTTCTATTTTGCAAAATCCCTGGCTTCTCAGTCACGAATATAAGTAGTCACGACAAAATGTGGTAAGTTGCCTGTGCCCATAGACTCACATACTTGCATTACTGAAATAAATGTAGAGCTCGTTGCACTAAATCGACTTGAAATGGAACTAATAAGTGCAGCAGAGAGTGCGTGAGTGAAGCTAAAATGCTACAGTTATGCCTCAGAAAAAGAAAGTTAAGCTGTTGATTTAAGATCTGTCAGGTACAGCTCTCTTTAGGTACCCAGCTTTTTTGAAAAAATAGTGTTCTTTCAAACATAGTCATTTTTTTGTTTAAATGTAAAAGAAGTGTATGATATTCTCTGCTGTTGTGTGCCTTCAAGTCATTTCCCTGTGAAAACCTACCATGGGGTTTTCTTGGCAAGATTTGTTCAAAGGGAGGTTGGTATTGCCTCCTTCTGAGGATGAGAGAGTGTGACTTACCCCACGACATCCAACAGCTTTCCACGGCCTGGGCAGGGATTCAAACTCTGGTCTTCTGGACTCCGACACTCAAATCACTATACCACACATTATTCCAAATATTCCAGTGGAACAATTTCCATGTAAAGCTTTGAATGTATCTGAATATACTATTTAAATCAAACTTGCTGAATCAGATAACATAATTTAAAGCAGTGCTATTCAGACTGGTGTTGCCTGATTTCCCGGAAAGGAAGAAATCGGCAATTGTAATCAATGGTTACAGATTTAATGCTTGTCCTTGTCTCCTTGGAAAAAACAAAAGAATAGATGGTTCCCCACGTCAGATAGCTTGAGAAGCCCTGATTTATAAAATTTGCTAGTCCCGCTTTTTCTGGAAGACTCAAATCACCGAGAAGAAATGACTTCTTTTTCCCAGCCTTGGCTACCTTGCAGGGTAGCTGTGAAAATAAAAGAAAGCAAGAAGCACAGACAACTCTGTAAGTAAAGCTACAGTGGAAATGTTGAATAACCATTGAGTTCAGCGTGGTGCTAAATTGACTCAAACCTCAGTTTGACTGCTTTCTGTATTTAAAAACCGCCTATCGGAAGATGGGAGAAAAGGCACATTCTCAACCACCTTTAACCTGATGTGGAAAAGAGCAGAACACACTGAAATGCGTCCAACAGAGATGACATGAGCTACTCTTAACTCCATAAGGAAGCACTTGTGTGCCGTAGTCCATTACTGGAAGCGCATATTGACGTTTTTATTTTGATGGACTCGAAAGGGTCTTTTACGTTTGGCCCGAGGTAAGTTATTTGGAAGTGTTATTAAAAAGTTTTTACCCTAATTGGAGCAAATACTTAAATAGGAAACAGATAAATAAAAAACCCAAGGCTACGGGCCTTAATGGACGGACGCGCATGGAAGGAAGCGCTAGCATGGAAGGAAGACTTCCTCTCCTGTCGACAGCATTAGGGGGTTTTGGCTCCTCCACTTTGCAATCAAAACAGCTAAATTAGAAAAAGCAGGCACCCTTAATTCCTCCAAACAATCACATAATGGGAGCCGTATTATTCTGCAAAATGGGTGAATGGCGTACTGATCTATTTTATGAAGCCATCAATAAGCTAAACCTTGGCTGCTTTTAAGATTAAGCCAAAAAAAAAAAAAGGCTGGTGAAGTAGAGGGGTGGTGAGGGGGATGGCAAGGGACGGCAAGGGGAGATGGAAGGAAAGTGGAAACGGGGTGAGAGAGAGAGGGAGGTTATTTATACACAAAATTTGTGCACCAGTAAAGTGCAGGCAGTGAGAGGAATTTCAATTATTTAATCAGGAGGAAAATGGAAGCGCCTTTAAGTGTTGTGATTGGAGCCAGCGAATCCTAATGTGGGCCGACGTTGAATATGAGGAAAATGGGGAGGAAATTAAACCTGCTCCTACTTAAATCATGTGGTTACAAATGATAAATTAGTTTTTCGATGCTGTCATTTAAGTGTTTAAGTGGAAGGTTTTATTCTTAATGTAGTGTTGTCGCACAAAATAAAGCCCTTATCCGCCTCTCAGGTTGGCTGCTCCTCTCTCTCTCATATTTTCTTTCTCTCTTCTCTCTGTCCGCACTGCCAGTTTGGAAGCAGGCTGAGAGTTGGAGTGCTCCAGTAACATTTAGTATTCTTTTGTTAATATGGATAAGCAATCTGCTTTCACCACATGGTCATTAAGGTAATAGATGAATAATGTCTATTAAAATGCTCTAGGCTAAATGAATTTAATGTGCAGATTGGAAAGGAAATTACATTTGCAGAAAAGAAATTAGTTATTTGGAAACGTATTGACAGAGCTAACTCGGAGAAGATACTGTATGCCTAAACCTCCCCCTTCCAATTTATAGTGTTGTTTTGGGTGGCGTTCATGCATAAAAATAAAACAGAAGCAGGTAAAAAAAATTGTGTATTAAAAATGGTACCAGAAATATATTGCAGAATAGGTGAATCCCAAAAAGAAATGTGAGTTCTGAAGGAAAATGACCAGGCACACTGTGTTTTCGTTTTTATTTTATTTTGTCAACTGATATGTATCTAGCAACATATCCTGTACATTTGATACATAAAGAGCAAATGGGCCTTTTCATTCATTTATATAGAAGATGGCTAGGATGACTATGCCAATCTTTGTTGGCCTAAAGAAGTTGTTGAAGTTCATATAAAATCACAGTTTTTAATCAGGAAAGCAAAAAGAACTGCAAACAGTGTGGGAAGGGCACATAGAGAAAAATAGCATTAAGACCAAATGTCATGAACATCATGTGATAGAATGCCTGAATGGATGCTCCCCCTCCAAAAGAAGAAGAAGAGGAGGAAGAAGAAGAAGAAGAGGAAGAAAAAGAAGAAGTCACAGTTGACGTCAGGCAAGCCTCTCTAGGGAAGGCATGCAGCTCTTTCTCCTGAAGACTGACGAAGGACAACCAGAACGTGCCTTTTTATATCTTTCCCTCTCAGCCACCAGACCCTCCCCAACACTGATGGGCTGGGTTTCTTTCCGGGGAGCTATTCTGGTTGCCTGGCAACCTGTTGCTAGGCTGCTCTTGCGCTCAGGATAGCCACACCTCCCAGAAATCTGTCTCATGTAGGTATTGTTAGCCTATAGACCCCAAAACAATTTGAGCCCTAATCCCTGACAAAACACCTTCTTTACCTCAGCTGTGATCCTCAGAGGCCATTCTGGTTGTGTCACATCATGCCAACAACCTCCAAGAAGGTCTTCTCTGTGGTGGCACCAGGGCTTGAAATGGAATTACTTTTCTGGACAGCAGTTGCCAGAATACCTTAGCCACCGTGGGTAATGACCTGGTCAGATGTGGGATTCTGCAAGATATTTCTCCCTTCTCTCCAAATTTGAAGACCTTTGATAAGGAACTATAAATCAATATTTGATACACTTTAGGGTTCTAAATCTTGAGTTAGGTCTTAGTGGTTCACAGCAACAAAAGATATTTAAAGGTCATCCATGGTAAAGAAAATGTTAAGAACTGCTGCACTTACACCATGCTGGCTCTCCAGAAAAACACTGTGAGTGGAGAATTAAGAAAACAAAACAAAACTTTTGTTCAAAGTCATTCCTCCCAGAGCAGAAGTTCCAGTTCTGGACCTCCTGCATCATACTTGTTCTGGTCGTAAGCTACTAGTGAGACAAGGAAAAGTTTTCTGTGCCTCTCCTAAAACTGTGTAAAGCTTTTGCTAAACAATGCTGCCATCACATGAATCGCTGAGATTCCAAAGAGAGTGTATCCATTTCACCTCTGAATTGATATTGGCAGAGATCAGAGGCAGTTTTTAAATGTCATGCAAGATAAACACGACAGTGGTTCCTTGTTGGAGTACCCCTTCTTTGGAAAACGCACAAAATGGCAAATGTAATCTCCAGTTTAAAAACCGTATTTGAAGATCCATTTGCCTGATGCAGACGCAAACCTGCCTTTCCACCCCTAAGCCCTGTCATCCACTTCTGGGGTGCTTAAAACTGAGTGCCCAGATAGGGACCAAGTTGAAACAGTCAAGAAGCAATCTAACACAAAAAAATGTTATGCGTGTAAATGTGTGCTACTCAGATCTTTCTCAAATACATTCCCTCTCCTGCCCTTGATCCTGAAGGTCATGGTACAGACAAGTCCAGCTAATGGAACATGTATTTTCTTTTGATCCTCAAAATAAAGCTTACCTTTTCTTGTTGTTGGTTATCTTGGTCCACTGTCAATGGAGAAAGCCAGAAAGTAAAGGGGGCTTTTCTTGTTTCCTTGTCATAAAAGGCTGACTCTTTCATGCTGAAAAAAAAAATAATAAACTGGTTAAGGTTGTATAAGCTTTTGATTAATGCTTATGTATTACCATGTATGGATTGGCAGATTGCAAAACAGTTTAATGGAAGGGTGGGCAGAAAGCAGATTAGGTTCTGCTGGGAGATGTCTGAATTCTACATGGCCTTGGATTCTCATTTTTAAACACTGCTCTCATCTTCATTTTCATCGTCATCCTTCCCACCCCCATCTAAATCAGGCTGCTGAAATAAACAAAACTTGGAGAATCATAGAGGTGGAAGGGACCACAGTGGCCATGGAGTCCAACTCCCTGCCATGCAGGAACACATACTCAAAGCAGCCCCAGCAAATGGCCATCCAGAAACCTCCAAAAAAGGTGACTCCACTGCATTCCAAGGCAATGTATTTCATCATTGAACAGCTCTTACCATCAGGAAGTTCTTTCTGATGCTTAGGTAAAATCTCTTTTCCTGTAGTTTGAATCTATTGCTCCATGTCCTAGTCTCTAGAGCAGCAGAAAACAAGCTTGTTCCATTTTCAACATGACATCCCTTCAAATATTCACATATAGCTATAATGTCACCTCTTAAACTTCTCCTCTCCTGGCTAAACATACCCACCTCCCTAAGCCACTCCCCATAAGGCTTCATGGTTTCCAGGCCTTTTAGTATTTTCGTCATGCTCCTCAGGACACATTCCAGCTTGTCAATATCCTTCTTGAATCACGGTGCCCAGAAGTGGACACAGTATTCCAGGTGAGCTTTAACCAAAAAAAAAAAAAAATCCAGACCAGTACCACGAAAGGACTGGGAGCTTAGTTTCCTTCTAGTGCTATTTTTGAGTTTGGAGATAAATTTGAAGGGTAGCTTCTGAAGGCATGGCATGCAAGGGTGCTTTTTAAAAATGCAAAAAATCAGAAAGAAGACCTTGAGAATATTGAATCTCTACATTATAGACAAAGTTGCAAGACATAAAATTTTGGGGGGAGAATGGCATTGTATTAGTACACATCAGAGTGATTAAGAGCGAGTTGATGGGAACCTTTTATATGGTTAATGTGGCCACAGTGGCACGAGTGGTTGTGGGCAATAGCATTTTTTTTAAAAAGGCCAGATCTCAAACCTGCTTGACAGCAATGCAGCCTATGTGCCAACTACTTAGCGGCAAGGTTTTAATAGCTTAATTCTATGTTAATGCTGACTTTTTGCATTTTTTAAAAGTATATTGTAATCGTTTTAATTTGTAAGCCACTTTGAGTACCAATCCTGGAAAAAAGGACAGGGTATAAATAAAGGTGATGATGACGGTGATGGTAACAATAATCAGTCCATTCGAAGAAGGAGAGGCAAACGGCATCTCATTTGTAAGATTCCCATTTGCCTCCACCAGTTTTTCTACAGCTTACTACTTCTGTTCTCACCAATACTTGTTAAGGAGTGGGGGGAATAGAAGAGCTGCACAATCTTTTGACTGGAAACACTAGACGGGTCTGGAACCACCCAGTATTGACTGGAACCATTGGTCCAGAGGCACTTGAGTTGCTCAGGTCCCAAGCATCCATCGCTGTACAAATTTCCCCACAGAGCATGATGGAAGGGTGCATATTCTGGGAATGCTGGTGCAAAATGCGACACAATCAGGTACAACTCACAGTCAAGCATAATTATGGCTTCGCCTTCACCAGCAACAACACACAAGAAAGGCTCTGTGAACCAGGATACCATACACTGCAAACAACCAAATATTTTGCCCCTATCTGTTGTGGTATGCTTTCAAGTTGTGTCTGACTGATGGCAGCTCTAAAGTGAACCTATCATGGGGCTTTCTTGGCATGAGTTGTTCAGAGGGAAATTTGCCATTGTCTTCCTCTGAGGCCAGGCATCTGTTACTTGCCCAAACTTTCTCAGTGGCTTTCCATGCTGGATCTGGAATTTTCAAATCGTGCTCTCCATAATCCTAGTCTGACACTCGAACCACTACACTTATCCTCCACCAAAATAATTCTACATAAATGCTAGATGCCATACATATATACACCCTACTTTATGACAGCGCGAGGTTATGTGAAAAGTTCTACACTCAGGTCAATGTGAGCAAAATTCCTTTTCTGACCTTGCTGTTCAATATCACAAGATCTGAACTGACAGAGCTAGGAAAGTTACCTTTGGGGATTATAACTCACAGACCGACCGCCCCCCCCCAACAATCATGCTTTGGATAACTCATAATCTACAAACTCCACTCTGAGATAGACAGTAGTGTTTATCTGTAACAAAGAAAGCAACACAGTACCCTTCTTCCAAAACTGCTGAAACTGAAATATACATGGAGTTTACAAAGGTGTATACCATTCCATACAAGTTCAGGCACACAAAGCTGTGATTGATCATAAATTTAACATCACCCCACATTTTCTGACATTTCCCAGACTCACAGTTGTTTACCTGTCTTTTATCCTTGGGCAGAAACTCCTTATCTCTAGACACTTCAGGTTCCCAAAGTCTCTTGGTACTTCCATTTTCACCTGCTCTGATCTTCTCCTGCTACACCGGCTACATTGTAGTGTGGAGCAATAAACCAATTAGCTACATGGTACATTAGAATGGTCAAGCATGCTTCAAACAGATAAAAGGCTGCAATCAACAATTAACAGTGAGTACTTTGTAGCGCTCTGACTGTCCTAGCATTTCCCTATGTTGACTACCCCATAACTTCTAATACACGTTCAGCAGATGCATTATGACAAGGGCAACACATAACGACACCAGTAGGGCCAACAGTCCTCAGAACTGTGATCCAAAAATATTTATCCTGGAACTAGGGTGGAGTGGAGTTGCGTCCTGGTTCACACAAGTCATAGCCTTTTAGTGCATGATTTATCCTCCTGTTTATGCATTCATTCTAACTTGTTCAGACTGAACACCTGAACAGGGCTACAGAATTTATGAAAACCATTATATAATTGCTTGCTAACATCTAGCATATACTTAGTGTTGGAGGTGAATTCAAGCCTTTTTCATCATT
Source organism: Iguana delicatissima (assembly GCA_948472985.1). Classification (NCBI taxonomy): domain Eukaryota; kingdom Metazoa; phylum Chordata; class Lepidosauria; order Squamata; family Iguanidae; genus Iguana; species Iguana delicatissima. Next base: position 263,821 of record CAOKZL010001096.1, on the reverse strand, counting down.
TCACCCAGACTTAAAACTGTATGACTTGTTTTACTTGGATGAGGAGGGTGATTTTTTGTTTTCAATGAATGGAGATTTCTTTTTTTGAGTGGGGAAAAAATATGCCCATTCTAGGTTCTAACAAAACACTGGAAAGTTATGCCGTATGACAAACACTTGGCTGTCAGTGAACTTGGTCAAACCACTTGAACTCTCACTGTGCTTTCATTTCCTCTATCATATGAGAAAGGAGGATAATTCAATTTCTTCTTCTCGTTTGAAAAGCATTTGGAGATCTTGAGTGCATTGATTTATTGCATCTCCCTGTTTGTGGATGATGTTTGACGTTTTGTATGCTCAGAGTACAAATTGAGCAGCAGTGCACAGGAAAACAATACATGAAAATGAAAGAGGAACTGAGTTACTGTGCTGATACCAAGGATGAAACCAAAGGTTGATTCACACATTACATGGCTGCAACCCTGGGTTTGGAGACAGTCTGGACAAAGAGGTACAGCCAGCAGGGAAGCCTGAACAAATGTGCCTGAATCGTACATATGCTTGTAAATATTTTGGTCACATTCACACATCACCTGTTGGATGAATGCATAAAAAATACATTAGGTACATTCCTAAAAAAATTACCATGCAAAACGATTGCAAGATTCACAAAGGCTTCATAAATGTTGAAAAATAAGTTCTATTTTAGCTCTGTTGAGCTTGGTTGAATGAGCTAGTGATAGCAATCAGAAAAAAAAAAACAGAAAATAAAGCTGAAAGATTTATTCAGTGCCAGTTAATTAAAAAAGAACCGTGCAGACTCAGCAAGGAATATGAAATCACAATAAATGGAAAAAAGATTCTGATAATAACATAAAAAGCAGAAACAATGGAAAAATTAAGGGACATACTGGTCCAACAAGGATACACAGACAGTAGAAGTTTATCACCCTCCCTTATACACTGTTTTGCTATTTCCAGATAAATATATTTGGTTATCAGAGACAAGAGGGAGCAAGCTGTCCAGCCCAGGTGTGGTAGTTTCTCATGGGTTTCAGATATATGGAGTTCTCTCTTTGAGAGGTCAGCTAGATTTTTAATCCTGGATCAAGGCCAACACTGGTTTCCATGTCCATCTCCTTTACATCCTGAGGTGCAGGATTTCAGGGAGTACTTAGAGCTTTCTGCTGTCCTATCTTCCAAGCTGACATTGTGCTTGCCTGCTCATGGTCATGATCTTGACCTTGGACAAGGAATTGGAAATAGAGGTGTTCTCAACTAATAAGCTTCCAAGCCTCCAGCAGAAAAAGGAATCCAAATCCTTTACCACCAGGAAATTCTTCAAGAGTCCTCATTCTGCAGTGGAATCTGCATGTAAAAAGAAAAGTCACACTATTAGATTCCAGTATGGGTGGAATTTGTAGCTGCACGCTAGTGCTTTATGATCTTTCCTGCGAACACCTGTGAATAGGGCTAGAAGCAAGCATCATTTCTGTGGTGATACCAAGGCTATATTTCAGAGGAAGGAATTAGCAAACTTCCTCTGACATTCCACACCTAAGAAAATGCTATGCGATTCATGGGATCACCATAAGTCAGCTGATGTCTGGAAGGAACATGCACACATGGCTGAAGAGCTCGCTTGAATTTATCTAAATTCACCTGAATCTGTGCGAGCAACCTCTGAGCTGCTTGGTTGCTATCCAAGGTCCTGTAGAATCAATTTCTAGATTCTTGCTGATCTTTGTGGAGCTTTGTGGCCCCAGTGTTGGACTCCCTGAGTTCTGGTGATGAGGCAGGGGACTTCAAGGACGAGGCTATCTTGGGATGCGAGACAGGTTTTCTCAGCATGATCCATAGAATGCTCTCTCTCTTCCAGAGGCTTCACTGTGCCTGAAGAACCCCAGAAATGACCACTGCCACCATGGCCCATAGCATACAGAGTTTGCTGTGTCCTCTTCCTCAATCCCAGATGGTTTTATTTCAAAACCCAAAACAATAAGACCCAAAACCCCAGTTGTCTGAGATAACACTGGGTGGAATGGGCTTCTTTCAACCATAGGAGGCTTGCGGTGGTGGTAGGACCAATTACTGCACCTTTATGAGCCTTCCTGGAACAAAATGTGGCTTTCTTTGCTTGGCTGTTCCGATATGCCCCTTTTAACCTAAAATCCAATTCTTAGTCAAAACAAGAGCAGATCTATCAGATAAACAGAGCTTATATAAGTAGCAATTTACCACAGTCCCATTGATTTAATGTGTCCACTGTAGTTGCAACTAAGAATTGGATTTAGGCCTAGAAATTTGTACAATACCACTCAGAATTATGTATTATTTGCCTGAATTCTTTCTCTGTTTCCCCAATCCTTCCAAAAAATTCCTGGGATAGGATAGGATGCCACTTCTCTCTTTCTGTCCAGATGAGCCAATACCAGTATCAGTTCTTGAACATCGCGTAGTGACCAGCTATAGGATCTCCTTCCTTGACGAATCAAAAAAGTTCAAGTGTTTTTGTGCTGGTTTAGGCCTTTGGATTTGGATGTGTTGTTGTTGTTGTTATTTACTGAATTAGGATACAACATGGCACAGATGTAGTGCACAATGTCACGCAAAGGTGGATCCGGAAAGTGAAAGCAGAGGAGCCTCATTCAGCTACAAAAGTTACAAGCAGTGACCTGTTTTTGTATGGCACTGAATGAAAGACAGACATGATGGGTGGGACAAATGAAAAAGCACCAAGATGTGAATCAAAATGAGGGATACTTAAAAGAGGACCTATATGAAGGAAAATTAACCAAGTTAATGGGTTATGGTAACAATAGAATGGATCTATAAGGGAAGGAGGGATTAACAAGAATCTCAGAGCACAGATGGGGTTAGGTTTAATTATTACATTGGTCTCCAGAGTCTAAGTATTGCTCGTGTGCATACTATGGCTATCCACAAATAATTAGTCTGTGACCAAGTGTAGGAGGAACCTAATTGAAAAACAGATTCCAAGGAAACGTATGAACTTCCCTATTCAGACTCTTCCAGCAGCCTGTGGATTTGAACAATAGTTGGTGCAATGATGAGGCTGACCACGGGATTTTAGGCCAAATGCTTGATCTAGAATATGGAACAAGAATAAATACTGGAAAGCACATGTAATGAATCGGGAGAAAAAGGGGGACTAGGTTCCACGTGCTTATAAATGGATCAAATTTTATTCTTTTGGGCCTTCTTTAAAAGAATAAAATTTGGTCTATTTATAAGCGCTTCTTTTCTCTTGATCTGGAATACGGCCTTTTAGAGTCATCACAAAAATCTTGTTTTTATCATGGTCTGATTCAATGAAGCATTCTTACACGATACTTATGATAAGTTAAGTTAGCTTTCCCTCCCCAAGGAGCTTGGAAATGTTACATTTTTGGACTGTGACATGGTCACTGGGCATGCTGACTGGGGATTCTGGGTCTTGTGATCCAAAAAATTGGTAATGATTGTTCTTGTTATTTTATTTGTTTGCCACCCATGTGAAAATAGATAGATCACTTGTACTTACCCTCCCTGCTCTCCTGGTGTCTTTGTTTTTCTGCCTTTACCCAGCATTGCAGGAAGGGAATTCCTTCCCTCTTTTTGGGACGCAAAATTGATCTTTGAGCACTCTATCTTGTTCCTTTTAACTTGAGTCCTTAATACCGATGTCACTGTCCCCCCCCACGCCCCCTGCACATACCCCTCCTTCCCCCCCCCCGGCCCTGTGGATTTGCCGAAGTCCCCTTTCTTTAATCTTCGAATCTTCTTTGAAAAAGAAATATCACTGATGGCTAAAGAGAAGCTCCATCCAAGCCGAGAAGTAATTGCATTAGATGAAATGGGGAGGCAAGCAGCTTAGCCTTTTCTCTCCCGTACTGAGGCTCCCTCCATTAATAAGTTGGGTCTTAAACCTTTTTCGTCACTATTAATTCATTTGCTTCCCCCATTTGCTCCTAAGAGAAAACTTGTTAGCCCGTTGGCTTTCTATTAAAAAAAACAAAACAGAACTCAATCTCAAACTTATACAAAGGCTTTTTTTCCCCCGAAAGGGGGTAGGGGCAGAGAAAATCTCCAGTGGGCTTCTAATAGTGCTTTTCCAAATCTTCGGTCTTTCCAGATGCCTGGAGCACCTCACCTCAATCTAAACCAACATTCTCTCTGTGCATATAGTACCGGACACCAAGTCCATGGCATTTAACTCTTTCTGGCAGAGAGGCAAGTCTATCACTGTTCCCCATGCATAGTAACTTGCGTTTTAAAAAGTTGTTATGGCACCTGAGACAATATCTATTATCTGTCTATAATCTATCATATGCCATGAGCACAACTGATCCTTCCTAGTAAAACCAAATGAAATGAATAACCACTTTCTGCCCTTTCCTAACTGCTGCACTGGGCAGGTGCATCAGTGTGCCTAAAGGTAGGGCCTGGCTCTATAGGGCTGGCTGGATAAAGCTCTTAACCATTTGTGATATTAAGTAACTATAAGGACTTCCATTTTCAGGAGTTCTATGTGTGACTAATTTAAAAGTCTAAGGTTTACTCAGTGACCTAAAGATAAACCCTGCTGAACTCGATGGGACTCGTGTCTCAACAGATATGCAGAGGTTTGCGCTGTAAGCCAATGCAACTGCATGTCTGCAGGGTGAAAGATCAATGCAATCTCATTGGTATTAATTAGACAAGAGAGGCAGTGTTTAAGAAAGTGTCTGAGAAAGATAGTTTCTGATCATGTGCAGAGGGCTTTCTTCTCCAATGAGGAACTGCAAACAGATCCCCCACCGCCACCACTGTGGCCAGCCCCGGCATCTGAGACTAATGGGTAGACAGAACCTCATTTGTGTGACTTGGAGCAACTAAAGAATAGCAACACATTGAGCGGGAAGATCAAGAAAGGCTCAATTAAGACAGGAAATACTTTGATCCTTCCTGTCCAGGAGACTCAAATCGTCAATCTGAGCGGGAGGAGTCAGCCATGGGACTGAAGGTATTTCATCCAGAGGTATTTTGGTGGCTCTCCGCATGTAGGAGCTGCACACAGCTGTTGACACTGGGAGCAAAATAGTTGTCTCAGGTCCCTCACGAAGGACAGTTTTGTTTCTGAAATTTGGCTTTTCTACCCATTAAATAATAGGCCTGTCTTCAAGAAAAGATGGAGATGGTGATGAGGACAAGGAGTTACATTTATATCCTGCCTTTCTTCAAATCAGGTACATAGCACACTTTCTATTACTCCAGTTTCTTCTCATAGAATCATAGAATCATAGAAATGTAGAGTTGGAAGAGACCACAAGGGCCATCCAGTCCAACCCCCTGCCATGCAGGAAAACCCTCAAAGCACTCCCGACAAGTGGCCATCCAACCTCCGCTTAAAAACCTCCAAAGAAGGAGACTCCACCACACTCCGTGGCAGCACATTCCACTGCCGGACAGCCCTGACCGTCAGGAAATTCCTCCTGAGGTTCAGGTGGAATCTCCCCTCCTGCAGCTTGTATCCATTGCTCCTTGTCCTGGTCTCAAGAGCAGGAGAAAACAAGCCCACTCCCTCCTCGACATGACATCCCTTCAGATATTTAAACATGGCTATCATGTCCCCTCTCAGTCTTCTCTTCTGCAGACTAAACATGCCCAGCTCTCTAAGTCTGTCCTCATAGGGCATGGCTTCCAGGCCCCTCACCATTTTGGTTGCCCTCCTCTAGACCTGCTCCAGCTTATCCATATCCTTCTTGAATTGGGGTGCCCAGAATTGGACGCAGTATTCAAGATGAGGTCTAACCAAAGCAGAATAAAGTGGTACCAATACCTCCCTTGATCTAGACACCATACTCCTATTGATGCAACCAAGAATTGCGTTGGCTTTCTTGGCCGTCGCATCACACTGCTGACTCATGTTCAGCTTGTAGTCTATTAAGACTCCTAGATCCCTTTCACACGTACTGTTAGCCAGCCACGTGTCCCCCATCCTATATTTCTGCATACCATTTTTTCTGCCTAAGTGTAGGACAACAACCCTGTGAGGTAGGCCAGATTGAGAGAAAGCGATTGTCCCATTGTCACCTAATGAGTTTCGTGGTTCAGTTTCTCAAACACCAGGCCAGCATTTTAACTACTATACCACCTAGCCAGATCTGTAGAAGCCAAATGAGCATCAGAAAGATGGATATACCCATATGATCAGTGTCCAAGATCCTGCAGTATGCTTATGCTAGATCTCACTGCTTCCTCCACAGTTTGGGATCCCCTCTCTTTTACTGGTGTCCCATTCCAGGGAGCCTAAAAGCCTGCTCCAGAGGGCTGGGAAACCCTGGAACAAACGTTTAATGCCATACAGGGCTTAAGTAAGAGCGAGTGGGAAAAGGTCCCAGTTCCATGGCTGAATAGCAGGGTAGCAGCTTTGGAACTGGGTCACAATAGGGCACATAAGTCTGATGAGGAATAACTTAGGGAGGTGGATTGTACTGAACTGCCTACTGGTCGCATGATGATCTGTCTCAAGCCTGAAGCCTCCATTTCTTGGAGGGGAACAGCAAATGGGTTAGGCAACAAGCTTGAGGTGGGGTTCAGGTCTGCTCAGCAGCTTACCCCAGCTGCATATTGGAGGAGCCTTCTAAAACTTTTTGTAAGAGCAGAAGGCAAGACTCGCCACCAGAGCACAGGGTGTGAATTTCAGAGGGGAACGGCAAATTTGTTAGACAGCAGGCTTCAGGAAGAAGAATCCTTCCTTCTAAAGCTTTTGAAGATTCAATAATAGGGACTAAGAAGGATCCTATTCCCTAATTCAGAAGCTGCAGACTCTCTTGTGCCCATTGACACAAAAGTCTCCAGCTTCGGGAAGGAGAAGTAAGAAAGATCCAATTCCCCACTTCCAAAAGTTGCAGACGGCAGACTTGCGAATGTGGAGGCCTAATTCTACTTAAATTATGAAAACTGATGTTAATCGACTCTGTCCAGAGATTCTGGTATATTGATTGAGGTATAAAGTAGTCTTCCAGACTTGAGACTTGACTTGAAAGTATCTTGCAAGGACTTGAGACTTGACTTGGAGTGAAAGATTTAAGTACGTCACTGCTTTAAACAGATTGGACAGACATCTTTCAGGAGTGCTTTAGTTGTGTGTTCCTACATGGCAGGGGATGGGACTAGATGGCCCTTGTGGTCCCTTCCATCAGATCCTACAGCCATTTCTACACTATATTGTTAAAGTGCTATTATTCCACTTTCAACATCCTGTGGATTTCTGGGGTTTGTTGTTTAGGGAGGGACATCTTTGGCCTCAGTAAACTACAAACCGCAGAATTCCACAGGATGTTGAAAGTGGAATAATAGCGCTATGACAATGTAGTGCAGAAATGGCCAATGAATCTAGTGGAAGCCGGCTTCCACAAGCAGCTTTCCTTTGTTGGACTGCAGGATGTTGCCTTCTGTGTTGGCTTGTGGTTTTGTTTTGTTGTCAATGGATGTGTTCGTCGCAATGAGGTACATTAATGATCCAATAAGGTGGGAGCAGCGACGTAATCCCTGGAACACCGAGAGATACCAAGGCCCTTTTCATTATCCTTCAGACAAACATGAGGGAGTTAGAGTAACATTAACTCGTGTTCTCTGAGTTTCAGGTTCATTAAACTATCATGATTGCTGTTTCTATTATTTTCGGGGTTTTGCCATTTATTTACAATTTACTAGCTCATACATATGGATGGCATGGTTTACACTTCCTGGAGAACTGTACTTTTCAGCCTAATTGATTCTGGTAATTAATTTGTTCTACCTGCAGGATTAGCTGGAACTGCTGTCCGTGCGCCCAAGGATTACCACTTGTCTTTCTAACATCCCTCCTAATTATCTAATAGCATGGGTTGCGAGAATTCTGCCTCTATTAAAACATTTTGACTATTAACAGCCCCTGACTGGAATTGTGATGACAACTCGATTTTGACAAATTAGAGCTTAAAATCAGGAGATGAAGGAGAAGTGCCTTCTTTTAATTTCCCTGAATTTAACATCAATAATTAGAGCAATTTTCTGAGATGCGAGCCGAAATTATCCAGGCTATGATGTGGTGTATCACCCTAATTTTAGCAAATTGACTCAGGGGAAATGAATGTTACAGATTAGGAGGGGATAAAAATATTACAAACAAGCAGAGAGACAGAGAAATTCAGATAATAAGGGGTGAAATGCAAGATTAAAAGACGAATGAGTTGGAGCAAAATCCCAAGAGAATAATGTTTGGAGAGAACAAGCAGGGGGTTAGGAAGAAATTAGGAAGCCATGTTTCTTCAGTGAATCAGCTTTCAGTGCAAGAAAGGGGTCAGGAAATGCTGATCTAAATTCTTCTTTGGCTGTATTTTTTGTCTACTTTTGACTATTTTCAAAATGATTGCTCACAGTATTGAAGCTGCAATGCTTATTAGGTTGGTGTAGGTCAGTGCTACTCCAAATGGTGATCCAAAGACTGATGCTGGTCCATGAACCACCAGCCACTGATCCCTGGAGCACTTCCAGGAAAAGGAGGAAAACAATTTCAGCCAGTGGGCAGAAATACGGTACTGGTCCCTAAAGACTACCAGTCCCCTACATCAGATAGCTGAAAAAGCGCTGATAAAGAGGGTGGATCACAGCAGGTTGAATGTATGACCTGGCATTACAGATCAGGCTGTGTTCTCTAGGTATAGCTTAGAAAGACGAACATAGCTTTGCTTGCCTCACAGAGCTGTTACAAACATACATTTCAAACTGCATCGTATACCTATCTATCTGTCTCTCTATTGTGTTAATAACTTTTGGATATGATTTGCTTGCAACATGAAGACTGAGGCTTCTCCATGTTTGAAATCCAGCTCGTAAAAATTCATTCCAGTTTCTGCTAGGCACAATTTTAGACTTCCCATACACATTGGAGGTTCTTGTTATTAAGTACAAGATTCAGAAATCTTACCAGGATATTTAAGGGAGAAATCTATACCCTAGTTCACCTGACCTAGGGACTCTAGGATCCGGCAAACCATCTTTCCCCCTTTCTTCACTCCATCCCTCTCACTTCTGTCTCCATTGGGATTTGGAATTTACAGGCTTCTTTTAAGTTGAGAGAAATTTACCAACTTTGGTTGGACTTAGGGCTGGAGGTAACTTCTGAAACTTCTCTGTAAAACAGAGATGCATTTTTCAGATACTTGAGAGACAAGAACTTGGGATTTTTACTTTCATCCATCTTTCCCCATATCCCTATATGAATTCTTCGTTCCTAATTCTTTCATCTTTGTGGCTGAATTTCATCAAGAGACACAGGTAGATACAGTCAGCCCTGTGGGGCTTTGCTATGACCTATTTGGAAGACACTGCAACCTTCTCAGACTCCTAGAAAGATCACCTTGAAACACCTTGAGATCATCTTCCAGTGCATTGAAGATGCTGGACTTATAGTCAAGGCCAGGAAATGCCAGTTTACATTTGACAGAGTGACCATGTCCATGAGTCTGCCTTAACAGACGTATGAAGACTAAATCAGTTTCCTAATCCCAGCTACAGTATAGACCCATTGAATCAATGGAAATTACAGAAGTGTTGACTCATCAGATTCCCATTTATTCAGTGTGTCTATTTGAAACTAGCAAATGAGTTTAGATTCAGGATTGCTCTGCCAAGTACACTTAATTTATTTTCTTTGAAGCCAATGGGACATAGAGTCTGATTATGTACTTGTTTTTTTTTAATGACTATTGATAAATAACTTTGAGCAGAAGATTTCAAAGTGACATCCTGCAATAATAGAACATACAATGTAGACAAAATATAAAATTAAAGTATAACAGAGAGCCAGCATGAAGTAGTGGTTTGAGATTTAAACTGTGACCCTAGAGACCAGAGTTTGATTCTCTGCTGGGCCATGGAAACCCACTGGGTGACACTGGGCACATCAGACACTCTCAGCCACAGAAAATCTCATGATAGGTTCACCTTTGGCTTGCTGTAAGTCAAAAATGACAATGTGTATATATAGTACACATAGAACGCTCATGAAGTAGATGATAGGATGGACTAGCTACACCAGCAAAGATTGATAGGTCACTTTTCAACATCTGTCTAAAAGTAAATATGGTTGGAGCATGCCAAATATCAGTGCAAAGAGTATTTCACATATTAGGAGCCACCACATGAAATGCCCTCTTGCAGACTACTATGGATTGGATCACAGAGTCCAAACTATTAGGGACTGGGTCTCAGGCACCACCCAGAGGACCTCTGTAGATGACCTTGAGGGCTGAATGGATCTATATGGAAGAAGGCAAGTTTCTTGAACAACCAGATCCCAAGTTATCAGAATCAAAAGTAAGTCCGTGGAATTATGCACAGAATTTCAACCTTGGCTTTAGCAATTTGGATTGCAGTTTGGCTAACCGTGTCTATTACTGTTACTATCTATTGCTCACTGCTACTATCTATTGCTAACTACTCTGAGACTGGCAGCCTGTTGGCATCTTAGATATGCAGTTGTAGTTTTTCAGCCATGACACAACATCTGTATTCAGTTCACAGTTGTGCAACCAGAGTTCAGCAGCTGTAGCTGTGGCAAGTGCAGTTGTACACTCTTGGATAGTTCACAACTATCCATTGGTCTTCACTTCACACATCGGTCTTCATTTGATTTACTGGGATTGGACAAACAGCAACACATTCGCAAACATACAACTGTTTGTGCAATGCTGGTATTCTGAAAAAGGCTGGTGGAGCACAACCATCACTCAATTACAGGGGTATAAATTTACACCACTTAAACATGATGTAGGATCTCAGCTGATTTCTTAATAGGAAAGATATTCTATTAAGTCCAACTCTAGAGTTCACACTTGGTTGTTTGGTGGAAGGCAGTAGTCCTGAACCATCAGTTTTCATCTGTGCAGTCCATTTCTCATCTGACTTTCATAGTCTTGCCAAGATAAGCTACTACATGAAACAGCATAACATAGAATATACATCTAAATATAAACACAGACAGTTAAAACAGAGTACTCTTTTTTAAACTATTCATCAGCAGTTCATGATCCCCTTCTGTACAAATAAAAAGAAATGAATTTTTACATTTGTATTCATATATTTTGGGAGAGGGTCTCTCAGCTGCTGGTTATTTATTTCCTTTAGACTTTGAAACTTTCAAGAAATGTGCTATTGTTTTTATCATGTTGCTTCCCATAACAAGACCTCACATAGGGACCAAGGCTGAGAAACGTTCAAAAACTCTGCCAATGAATTACCTTCCCATGTCATTGCTCCCAAAGTTGTTGATGGGTGCCTTCAAGTCATTTCCGACATAGGGATCCTAAGGCCAACCTATCACAGATTTTTCTTGCCAAGATTTGTTCAGAGGGGGTTGCCTATTGCCTTCCTCTGAGGCTGAGAGAGTGTGACTTGCCCAAGGTCACCCAGTGGGTTTCTGTGGTGAAGGAGAATTCAAACCCTGGTCTCCAGAGGCATAATCCAATGCTCAAACTTCTATGTCATGCTGGCTTTTTAAGTAGAATCACTCTGTTGCGCCCAAAATGAGACCAAAGGTTGCCAGTAAAAGTACAATTGTGATGCTGAAAACGTGCCTAATGTATGGTGGCTTGATTTCAATACATGTGCTCATCATGTACATGCACAATGGGACATGGAGAGTGGGCTTCCTGGTGTGTTTGCAGAAATGCAAACCTTCCCAGCCTACAACAGGCAAATCAGTTGCTTTGTCTTCCACCACATAAATGAGTTTCCCATGTTGGGTTAGCAGCATGGGAGGCGGGGAGAAGCAACTTTGCTACTGCCCTTATTCTTTAAAAAATTGTAATTGCCAGTATTTCAGAACTGGTCGGGACTGGAGGCCTGTCTGAGTTCTCCATCCCTCGGAACTCCTGCCCTCCCGGCCAGAAAGCCCCCTTGCTCCCTTTCAGCACCAAGGCCAGCGCCTCCCTCCCTCGCCTCCCCCTGGGTGACACACCGGGCCAAGCCGGCTTTCCCTCCGCCCTTCTGGTTCGCGATTGGCTCGCTGGAGATCCCCCTTTTGGAGCGGCCCTCGAAGGCACCAATCCACCTCCCAGCCGCCCCCCTTTCCGCAAAGCCCTTGAAGATCTACCTCGCCCTCCTCTCCTGGCTTCTCCCAGCGCAGGAAGGGAAGGAGGAAGGCCGGCCAGAGAGAGAAGAGAAGAGAAGAGAAGAGAAGAGAAGAGAAGAGAAGAGAAGAGAAGAGAAGAGAAGAGAAGAGAAGAGAAGAGTCTTGGAGTGTTGGCTTCACCCGGGAGAAAGAGAGGGGAAGGAGAGTGGGGAGAGGAGCTCGGGCGCTCCCTCCTACCCCGCGTCACCTCGCGGGCCAGACCCGGGGCAGCCATGAACCTCAACTTCACTGCGCACGCGGTGGCGCACTCCGTCTCTTCCCAAAGGCCGACCTCCTTCTTCATCGAAGACATCCTGCTCCACAAGCCCAAACCGCTCCGGGAAGTGGCCCCCGAGCCCTTTCACAGTCCGCTGGCCTCCCGGGTCCCGCTGCTGGACTATGGCTACCCCCTGATGCCACCCCCGGCCATCCTGGCGCCTCACCCTCACCACCCCCTCCACAAGCCGGACCATCATCACCATCCCCCGCCGTATTTCCTGACCACTTCGGGTAAGCCAGGCGGCTCCCCAGCCGGAGAGTCGGGCAGGGTGTAAGTGTGTGTGCGTGCGAGTGTGCAGGTTGTGCTCTCCAGCCCCCAAACTTTAGCATAAGGGTGTGTCCTGCCACCTGAAGTTTAGGGATAGGGGTATTCAGAAATGAAAGACTTGTAAAGATTTATTGAGGCCTCTGGTGAGGTGCTTTGAGCTCTGAGAGAGGGCTTTGGGAGAATAGCCTTAGAATCCTGGCTTAGCCGTGGAAATACCACTGGATGATCCTGGGAAAGTCACACTGTCTCAGCTTCAGGGGAAGGCAAAGCTCCTCAGAAGAAACTTGGCCAAGAAAAGCCTGGGACGGGATCCCCAAAAATCAAACTTGTCTTGAAGGCACACAGTAACAAATGGGTGTGTTTGGCTGCCCTCACGAGGAGTCCGGGTCCGTTTTGATCTCTCCATTCCTTACCAGAATGGAGAGGATCTCTTTCGGTTGCCCGATTCCCGCTTTCACTCAAGTGGACAGTAAACCTTTCTCCTGCGGGGGTATGGGGCAAAGCAAAACAGATCTCAGAATACCCAAAGCCAGACTCCACTTAGATAGACAGACAGACAGATAGATAGATAGATGGATGGATGAATAGACAGATAGACAGATATCTCTATTGGGTCGCTTAAGGCCACAAAAACCAGCAGAGCTCACCTGCTTCAGTGGCGAGCATTGGGAAGCGAAGTTTTGCGGTCTGGCACCTAGAAATCAGAGGCAGAGAATTCTCTTCCTGACATTTAGTTCGTCGGAAAACGTCTTCGTTCTTTCCCCCGCATTCTGAAGCACAGTGAAGGTAAATCCTCTTGGAAAATGCTCGTTAACTTAACTAACAAGCCGGCGTTATTAGTCCTAGTTCCTAGGTACGGGTCCTTTTGAAGCTAGCGCTGACTCTAAACTTTTTAAAAATCCTAGGCGACAATGGCCTAAATCCTACCCTCACTTCCACTAGAGTAGACCCATTGAATCAATTCTGCTTACCTATTGACTCCCCATTCAACCACAGAATGGGTTCACTTTAGCAGACACGCATAAACAGTATTCTAAGCCCGTTGTTTCAAGCGTAATGCGTAAAATAGAATTTTGAAGTCGTTCTTTTAACTAGGCGGAAAGAAGAATGAAAGGAGAAGAAAAAAACGACACTTTTTCGCTTCTAGAGTAAGAGATGGCTATGGCTATGGCTTAGAATCTGTTAGGAGCCAGCCAGGAAACAACCCGGGAAGAAGACGGAATCAATTGTCTTCCTTTCACTTGTTGTCACACGCAAAAATTCTGACCTTAAACTAAAATAATTTCATTTATCCGCAAAACAGTGGACAAATTTAATAAACACACTGTGAATTAAGAAGAGAGGAAACGTACATGGGCGCAATACAAACTTAACAGAGCAAGGCTGTACAGCGATTGTTGTTGTTGAGTGCCTTTCCCACATAGAGCGATCCTAAGGAGAACCTATTACGGGGTTTTCCTGGCCAGATTTGCCCAAGGGAAGGAGTTTGCCTTTGCCTTCCACTGTGGTCGAGAGAGTGTGACTTGCCCAAGGTCACCCGTGAGTTTCCTTTGCTGAGCAGCGGTTGGAACCGTGTCTCCAGAGTCGTAGCCCAGTTCTTAAACCGCTACAATTACGTTGGCCCTCCATTGGAGAGATGTTGCTGTTGTTGCGTGTCTGAGCTGTTTCCGAGTTATGGCGAGCCTCAGGCGAACCTATCCACGGGGTTTTCTGGGGACTGAAAGCGTGTAAGGCGCCCAAAGTTACCCAGCGGGTTTGCATGGCCGAGCGGAGAACCGAGTCCAAGGTTGTAGCCCAACGCTCAAACGCTGGCTATGCAGGGATACTCGGAAGTTAATTTCGTTGCGTTCCAGGGGGAAGACTTTCGAAGTGGGCAGGGTGATGCCATGTCAGGCTGCAAGCTTATCCACGTTTTGCGGGGAGTGAGTTCCCCTGAATACAGCGGCGCTTACTTCTGAGTAGGCACAGGTCGGGTTGTGCTGTGAAAAGTATCATCTGTCGGGCATTCGAAATGAGAAAACAATTCGAAATTAAATGCGTCAACATTGCAGGAAAATTGCACAATAAAATAAGACGAATCCCCTTCCCAGCGCCCAAAAGAGCTCCGAAGATACACTTCCAAGAATTTAAAAGCATTTTTTCTCCCTTTAAACTACTTTTGTGGAAACTGTTTTTCCCCCGGGAAAGGAGTTGATTATATTACAAAGCAATCCGATATAAATAATATTTTTTTAAAAAAGGATTCAGGAAGGATAACGTCTATGAAATATTGCAATCACGACAAGCAACGAGATTGGTAACGCGCGCTCCAACGTTTCTGTTTACTTCTTTTCATATGAATAGCCACAAACGGTGATTTTATTTTGCACCTTTTAAAACAGGTAAAACATACACAATCATTTAGGCTGGAGGCTCAGACGGGCTTTCCTGGGAGTAAGCCGGAAGGACTGACTTCCAAGAAAACAGATGGAGAGGAGATATTAGATACGCATCTGTAGATCCCTGAAGGATCAAAAAACGAAGGAGAAGCCAGATTTTAAAAATGTTCCTGTACATAATAAAACCTTATAGACGCTTAGAAGAAAGCGCCGTTCAAAACTGTAACATTTTCCCCACTACACTGCTATAGTGTTATTATTCCACTTTCAACATAATGTGGAGTTCTGGGGTTTGCAGCTTACTGAAGCCAAAGAGCTCTCTGAGTAAACTGCAAGCCCTAGGATTCCATAGGATGTTGAAAGTGGAATAATAGCACTATAGCAGGGTAGTGCGGAAAAGGCCTACGGAGCTTCTTTCTGAGGTGGGACGCATGGTATTGTCCGGATGACTACTCGGGTGAATTCAGACGACGATTTCACCACTCATGGTCCCAGACAGCTCCATCGCGCAGGTAATGTGGTACAAAAAAGTGCCTTGGCACTCCGGTGAATTACGCAGGTCTAGCCAGCTTGCCTGACACCTTATGCAAGCCAGGGCGAATTGCCAGACAGTAACGGGGTCGCCTGGATTCTTCCCAAATACAAAATTTCACACTCGTCGGCGCGCGCGCATAGGCACAGCGGATTTCTTTCTAAACGAGGAACTTTTGCAAGCACAGAAAAATGCTGGGAGGCAGGCAGAGATGGGAAATGGAAAGGAGAGAATTTATCGCAACTACTTTTGGAGATACATTTCCTACATTCGGATTTGCTCCGGAGCATGTTCGGGGGAAAATGTCGGGGATAATGTGCCTCGAGCCTTAAACCTAACAAATGTTTTCACCTTAAAAGTCTTTGAAGAATTGGCCCACGCACGAAGACGCTGCCCTTTATTTTCCCGGCAACGCAGAAATCCAACCAGCAATTTTTTTTCCCCACCCTGCGCCTTTGCGCAGAGGAAATTTCTCTTCTGAATGTTTGCCTTGCCGGAAAATGAAGGGAAATTGAGCCCAGTCCAGGAAAAAGCGCAACATCTTGCAAGGTCTGTTAAAAAAACCCTTCTTTATCGAAGTTAGCAGGAAAGGAGGGGTACCTTTTAATCTAGCGTGTTCGTCTCTGAAAGACACAGGAGTCTCACCAGGGAGACTTAAGTCTTGCCTACCCTACAGGGCTGTTGTAAGGATTCCTGAGAAAATATAGGTTACATGTAACAATCAGCATCATTCACTAGATCATTACGAGGAAACTTAGGAGCAGAGAGGGGATACCGACGTCCACAGACGTAACTTTATAGCGCAATCCTATGTTTGGTCGACCCTGGGAAAAGTTACGTTTTTCGAAAACAATATCCCAGAATCCTATGGCAATAGTCTTTGCGACGAAATAACTTTCTCCACACATTTTTTTTCTCCCCTCAGAAGGAAATCCCATTGACTCCAGGTTAGCGCCTGGAGCGTAAAGCGACGGGATGCTTAAAGCGATCCCCAAGGTGATACAGAGCTATTTGCTTTGGGGACGGAGTAGGAGCGATCTTCTTTCCCAGGACAGAGGGAGGAAAGCGCCGGCGGGTGTTGCAATTTGAGGCTTGAAGTAGGACTCCGAGAGACCTGGGTTCGAATTCCCTCTCGGCCAGGGAACCCCGATGCGTGGCGGTAGACGGGTCACACACTCTCAGCCTCTGAGGAAGGCAGTAACAAACCGCCTCTTGCCAAGAAAACCCCTTGTAGGGTCTCCATTAAGCTGGCTTGAAGGCTAATTGTGGTATACGCCCTCAGTCCTTTCTCATTTATGGGGATCTCAAGGCGAAGCGATTACGGGCTTTTTCTTGGCAAGATGTTGTCAGAGGAAGCTTTCCCTCATCTTCCTCTGAGGCTGAGAGGGCGTGACTTGCCCAAGGTCACCCAGTAGGTTCTCGAGGTCTCCAGATTCCAACAACACCCAAACCACTACGCCACCCTTGAAGGCGCGTAGAAACAAAGAGTGAGGAAAGAAAAACGGATTGGAGGCTTCTAGTTGTTCCGGGTTTTATTCTAGACTTTAAAACGGCGCGCAGTCTCAGGTGGATGGACTCGATCGAAGAAGGCGCGGCTGCCTTGAGTTTGCAAGACCTGGTGGAGGTTCTTGTTAACAGGGAGAGTTGGAGAGGGTTGCCATAAATCGAAGTAGACTTGAGGGCACTTAACAACCGTCATCCGCCGGGCTGGGTCTGTTTGGGGGACAGGCTTCAGCACCTTGGAGAGAGCACGGGATAAAGGTCGTGGCCCTCTTAAGCCACCTTTTTGGTTCTTTGGTTCCACCTGCCTTTTACATACAGTACGCAAAAGCGGTTCCAATCCGCTTTCGGAGTAAAACCCGCCACCTGCAGTATGTAATCCGGATTAATAACCTCTACGGCAAGGGGAGGGTTTTCTGTCCCTTCGGTCGGCGGGTGGGTGGGGGCAAGATCAGACCCCGAATTGGAAGGATTTGGTTGGGAATGCGGGGAGACGGGGCGGGCTGCTCCGGTCACCCCTACCCAGACTTTAAGGAGGAGAGAAACCGGAGCGGCCAGTTGCGCACCGAAGCAGAGATTTGCGAGTGAGTTCCGGGTTGGAGAAGAAAAAGAGAGGGTCAGGTTTGTGGGTGGGTTTCCTGTTAGGCAGTCAATTCACTCCGGGTTTTAGCCCGAATTTTAAATAGGCATTCCACAGTTCCAATATTATTTTCAGTCACTTGGGTCACTCTTTTAAAGCTTGGAGTACCACCCACCGCCCAATTCATGTGGGAACCAACAGCCCTACCGACGGGCTTACAGTCCGAAATTTCTGGAGGAGTCCACAGTGAGCATCTTGCACATGGGATACTTCTGTCGATTAAAGGGATCTTTCTTTTACACGAGGTTCCTTATTGGGGGAGGTAAGGGGGAGACGTCCATGCTGCTCCAGGGACCCCACATCTTCCTTGGCCTGCTTTCCTTGTCCTCGGTTGGAAGAAAGAAGGGGAGGTGCAGTAACTCCAAGAAGTGTGGAAGAATCGCTGGAGCCAAAATAGACCTTCCAGCCATAGACTCAGTCTATCTCGGGAGAGGGAGGGAGATCTGCCCTGGTCCCTCCAGACTCCGTGGTTGGATTTATTGGAACAGTCTCTCCTGCTACCAAGTAGGAAATCAAGGCAGAGGCCGGGAGGGCCTGGTGTTGGAGTGGAAAGAGTTCCTTTTGTTTTGTTTTTATCGTCTTTCTCCCGGTAGCAGACCCAAGGCAGAGTGCAGCAAATTAAAACAAAGGAAACCTCTTTGAAACAAAACTTTTGAAATCTTGAAACAGTACTATTGGAAACGCTACATTAAAAACACATGCAAACATGGTAGAAAGGATAAAAGGACAACACCTATCAAAAGATCCTTCCCTAACAGTAAGAGAATTAGAGTCCAAGGCCTGCCTAAAACTGTGATGTCTTTGTCTGAGACAGACAGAAAACAAGCAGAAAGGGAGCTAATGAAGCCTTCCAGGAGAGGGAACGACAGCCAACTTGGGGTGGTGGTTGGAGCGTTGGGGTTCGAATCTCCGCTTTCCAGGAAAATCCAGGGGTTGACCTTGGGCAAGTCACACTGTCTTAGCCTCAGAGGGGGCAAAGGCAAAGTCCCTCTGAACAAATCTGGCCAGGAAAATCTCCTGATAGGGTCACTATAAATCAGAAACGACTTGAAGATACACAATACACACGCGCAAGGGAGGGAATTCCACACTTCGGTGCTGCCACCGAGCAGGCTCTGTCCCTTGCCCCCACCAAACTTATCTATTACTGAGGGCAGAGAGAAAGCCTATGGTGGAGGCTCATCTTAATCGCATGGGGGACTTAGCACTTTATCACACAATGCTCTTATAGCGCGATTATTCCACTTAAACTGCCATGACGACACCATTTGGAACGCTGGGGTTTGCGTTTTAGGAAGGGACAGTTGACATTCTCAGCCAGTGAGAGCTCTTGGGTCTCACTCAACTACGAACCCCAGAATTCCACAGAATAGCCATTTCCGCACTACACTGTTCTAGTGTTATTATTCCGCTTTATTATTATTCCATAGGAAGTTGAAAGTGGAATAATAGCACTGTAACAGTCTAGTGCGGAAATGGCCCAAGACTACATTATTTGGGATGTGCGTTTTAGGACGGGACAACTCTTGGGCCTCACTCAGCTACGAAACCCAGAATTCCACAGAATATTTCCACCGAAGTTAAAATGGAATAATAGCGCTATAACAGTGTAGTGTGATAGGCCTCCCCTCGCTTACATCTTCCAGTATCCCAGCCAGAGATCTGGGTTGAGGGATTCTGGGGGGTGTAGTCCCAAATCGAACAAAGGTTCCAAAGCTCTGCTGTCCGTCCTCAAACCCTGCCCCGGCCTTGTGTGCGTGAGCGCGTGCGTGCGCCCTTGTGCCGCTGTGGGGAAATCTCTTCTTCCTCTCCTCTCCTCCGGGCTCCGGCGGGTGACGGTCCTCTTTCCCTGACCCCTGCAGGGGTGCCGGTGCCCGCCCTCTTCCAGCCCCACCCACACGCCGAGCTGCCGGGCAAGCACTGCCGCCGCCGGAAGGCCCGCACCGTCTTCTCCGACTCGCAGCTTTCGGGCCTGGAGAAGCGCTTCGAGATCCAGCGCTACCTTTCCACGCCGGAGCGCGTGGAGCTGGCCACCGCCCTCAGCCTCTCCGAGACCCAGGTAAGCCTGGGCAGCAGGGTGGGGAAGAGCCCGGTGAGGGCGGGGGAGGGAGAACATGGTGGTTCTCGGGGCCGGCCCAAGACTTGTTGCTGCCTGAGGTGGAACAGCAAAGGCGCCTCCTTCAAGTCGCGTAGGGCTCTTTCCTATCGCTTAGACCCAACTAGCAACGACCCTTCCTTGAATCAACTGTGGGTGACTCCACCCCCATTGATTCAATACGTCTAGTCTTATAAAGTTCGGACTGCAACTCAGAACGGATTCACTTAGTCCCAGCTAGCTTCGACTCCCCTGAATGAACCGTGGCTGACTCAACACGTGAGCAAAACCTATTGATGCAACAGGTCTGCCCTTGTAAAGTTCGGACCGAAACCCGGAGCAGACTCGACCCCCCCCGCCCACATTCTGATAGAGGGAAAGACCTCAAGGGATGAATCTGAAGAAAAGTTAGTCCCAGCTAGAATAAACCCGTTCAAACAAGGGGATAACGTGTAGATAAGTCCCCTACCTTCAGTGTCAGGAGTGACAGCAGGATGTGGGCCTCTGAGTAGGGCCCAGCCCATAGCTCCTACCTGAAGACAGCCAAATTGTGTTGGCCCATGAAGTAGACAATCCCACCAGAACCATAGTACAAAATATGATGCTTTTTTAAATAGAGCTTACTGCTCTTTTACGATACCTAAAAATCCAGGGCGAGAGGCAGCCTCCGCGACTGGGTTGGGGGGAGACTGGGCAAAAGAGGATGGGGCTTCATGAAACTCTCCAGCTCGACCCGCTCTCCCGCATGCACAGCGCACGAGAGCAGGCGAGGGGAACAGACCTCCGGAACTGGGAGAGGGGCTCAGCCCCATAACTTCCCCTTAGCCCAGGGAATGGTCCAGGAGGACGGCCGAGACCTCAGTCTCATTGCCAACTGACCTAAGAGTAAACCCCACCGAATACCGCCGGGCTGACTTCTGGGGAGGCCATCCACACAACATAGCGCGTGGGGGGATGTCAAGGTTTGCGGAAGACGCTGGTTGCTTCTCTATGGGGCGGCGGGGGTGTGTGCAAAGGATAGTGATGATGATTAAGATTAAGAGCATCGTCACTGTGCAGGAAGTTTTGTAGAATTAACAAAAACGGAGGGAAGGACGTTTCTTTGCTTGCGGTGAAGCCAGTGAGAGCTGGTGGCTTCCACGTCCGCTCGGGAGGGTAAAACGTTGGTTTTAGTCCAACATTTCGAGGAGCTTTCCAAGGCGCTGGACCTGTTAGAAGCCGAGGATTCGGCAACCTTGGTCAGCCTCTTTTAAAATTCGGACTAAAATCTTGAGCGGATTTGCGCCCACCCAGCCCCCGACATTCTGAGAGAGAGAAAGCGGTCAAGGAACAAACAGGGGGGAATTTACAGGGACACTGCCGCGGATTGGTCGTCTGTAGACTAACTCGGGCACCACGGTCGCGAATTTCCACGACACTGACTCTCAGCCTAAACGAAGTGTGCGCAGGATGGCTTTCCGCTTCGTTTCTGTTGAGGACGAGGCTGAAATCCATCGAGCGCGTTACCTGGGAGTAAAGCCTCCCACTGCATCTCTTTTCGAGTAAGCAAGGCTTGGATTTGATAAATTCGAAGCCTAGGGGGAAGACGAAAGGGTTTCTGATCGTGTGCAGAGGGCTTTGCTCCCCAGTGAGGAACTGCGCACCCACCCCAGACTTTTGAGGCTAACGAGATGCCACCAAGCTTACTTTGAGCTTTACTTTCCCGTCTGTTAAATGGAAGACCTCCCTTGGTGTTCACAAGAACCGGCAAAGCCCGATTCGTTAGCTAGATGGGGGTTTTAAGGGGAAATTTATCATCGCGATACTTCTCACCTTCGAAAGTGGACTTTGAAATATCAGATCTTGGATGACAATTATGATGATTATATTCATTTACAACCCACCTCTTTCGCCATCCAAAATTTAAAGCAGCTTATTACAAAGATTAAAACAGAGCTTAAAAATATCACATCACACAAAAATTAACGGTGTAATTAAACCAACAACAGAATTTAAAAGCCGTCAAAGCGACCACTAAAAGAAAAACGACAAATAAACAGTACACCGATTCAGGAAAACCCTTTCCCGCTCCAGAACATACAAGGCAAAAAAAAGAGAAACAGATCTGAGCAGTGCTTTTGGGGGGCTATTGAAAAAATATTACAAAAGTGGTAGTGGTAGGTAAGCGTGGCTTAGAGAGACAGTGTAGCCTTTGAGCGTTGGACTAAGTAAGATTCTCGAGAGCAGGGTTCGAATCCCCGCTCGGCTCTGGAAACCCACGGGAGTAACTTGGACAAGTCACACTCTCTCAGCTTCGAAGGGAAGCACAGGCAAACCCACTCTGAACAAACCTTGTCAAGACCACTCCTCCCTAGGTTCGCCTAAGGGTCGCCCCAAGTCTGAAAAGAGCAATGTTTCCGACTGAGGGGGACGCTGTCACGAGTTTTTCGTGGGCCTGAGAGTGTAAGGTCACTTAGTGGGTTTCCAAGGCCGAGCAGGAAATCGAACCCGGGTCTCCAAGGTCCTACAGTCCAACCCCCAAACCAGTACACCACCTGGCTCTCTGAAAGCTCAGGACAACACAAGTGTGTTTTGTGATTTACATACTTTTGTGACGTCTTTTCTTTTAGTCCTGGAAAAAATCTTGCCCAACTCGGTTTCATTTTTTGGTTTAAAGGCCCAATGCAATTGTTAGTCCAAACTAGAGCAGAGCAATTAAATTGATGGGATCTTGTTAACTCAACACGTATATAAATTCTCTTGATTAATGGGTCTCTTCTAGCTGGAACGAAGAACATGGATCTTTTTTTTTTAATTTGTCAATATGGAGTTTCCGAAAAAAACTGAAGTTTTGCACTATAGTTTCAGTTTCTAAATTCCGCTCCCCGCTCCGACTCCTAGCCTTTGAATTCGAAGCCACTCCGAATAGGAATCTGATCCTTTCGATTTTTTGTTTTTAAATTGTCGTATTTTCGTTGACAAACGTCCCCAGCCTTCTTTCTTTTTCCCGCTGCCTTCCCAGCAGCGGAAGCGAAGGGCGCGCTCAAAGCCTCGGCAGCCCGCGAGACACGTGTCCGCCCCTTCAGACGACCGTCGCCCGCTTCTTCTCCCTTGCAGGTGAAGACGTGGTTCCAGAACCGGCGGATGAAGCACAAAAAGCAGCTGAGGAAGAGCCAGGACGAGCCCAAAACCCTCGGGCCCGCCGAGGAGGGCGCGGAGTGCGGGGCCGGCAGTGATCCGGAGCTGGTGGCGTCGGAAAAACCCAACGCTCCCTCCTCCTCCTCATCTTCATCCTTGTCCTCCTCTTCCTCTTCCTCCTCCTCTTGTGAGTCCCGCAAAGGCGACCCGCAACCCTCGGCTTACCTGCTGGAGGAGACCGAAGACGAAGTGGACATCATCGAAGGGGCGGAGCTGTGTGGAGGCCCCCAGCACCTCATCTAGCCCCCCACCCCGGTCCCTCCGGACTCTTCTCCCTCGTGCTTTCCGCCCGCCAAAGACTCCGGAGTTTCGGAACTCCTCCTGCACTGGCCTGTTTTGTAGTGGCAGTAGGGTTGAAGAACTCTCCCGATGGGGTCTCCCTCCCCTCCCACTCCCACTCCCACTGAACAAATCGACCCCCTAGAGGTGTTGCCAGCTGCATCTGACCAGCCTGGCTCCGACCCTGGTCTAAAACCCCACGCGCCTGGAAGGAAGTGGATTCACACGTACACAGGTACACCTGTTCTCCTTCCTCAGATTGGTCTAACAGAAGCCAAGCTTCTGGAGAGGGAAAGAGTCCATCCATTCACAGACACACATGTCCTTCCTCTTAAGTTTGGCTAATTGACCAAGAGCATTTTGATCCCCTCGAGCTTAGGGTCAGGGTGGTTGTGTGAATGGGTTGGCAGACAGGGACCTAAGCTCAAAAACCTGAGGTAGACCGGACTGGGGGACCACGCAACGGAAAGCAATGGGAAGGTTATTACAAGCAGAGTTCAGCTGGAAAACTCTAAAGTTAGGAAATCACCACACCTCTGCACTTTTATTTTATAGACTTAAAAAAAACAAACACTCTCTCCAGTTCATACCTTATGGTTTATCCCCAGTGCAGGTGGCAGTCTCTAGTAAAATGAAATGTGCCAATATAAATCTTGATTGTTTTTTTAAAAAATGCTGAGTTATTCATCACGCAAGGAATGCAGCCCTGCTGCCTCTTCTCAGCGAGGGAATGAGTGCAATCCTAGTTTCATTGGGGCTTGCTTCCAGGGTGTTGGATTGGGGTTTAAGAAGGCATGCCAGAAGCACTGCAGTGTTTCCAGCTGTTTCCAGCACACTTCTGAGTTCCGCACTGTCTGTTCCAATCCTGTGCATGCTGAAGTCTTGCAGAGTCCAATTCAGGCTTGCTCTTTGAGTGAGCGCAAAGCTTTATTAAGTTGGCGATAAATGACAGGCCACAATCCAGGCATAAAGTTCAAAGCACTTTGGAGCACCCCTGTTGCAACCCATTGTGTTCAAATGAGGTCAAATACTCCTTCCAGTCATCTTCACAGCAACTCTGCGAGGCAGGCCATGCTGAGAAAAAAAGGTGGGAACTCAGCTGGGATTTGAACCAGCTTCTCCCAAATACCAGACATGTCTTGTCATAACTGTAACCAGCACTCCACAACAAATTGATTCTCAGTGGAAAAATGGCACAGATGTTTAAGTATCAGTCACTGGGATAACTGGCCTTTTCAGGTGTTTATCTCTGAACAGATCCTGCTCAAAATTCATTCCAGGCTGTTCTTTGAATACTTTTTTAAAAATAACTTTCTTTTTTCCTGGAGTCTAGGAAATTGGAGGCCCGCTTTCATAAAAAGATTGCCGTGCTACAACAATAGCTATAGATATTTTATTTCAAAAAGTACTGTTGGTATGTATTGCTATTAAAATGTAATGCTGAAAAGTCAGATGTGTGCTTTCTCTGCCGACAATGGGGAACAACCAGAAAAACAGAAGGTAAAAAGAAGAGTTAGTACACTGTGAAGATTTCTTCCTCTCTTCCTCCGCCTCCTCCATTTATTTATTTATTTATTTATACCCCACTTTTTTCCCAGGCTGGGACTCAAAGCAGCCTGCAACCAGACGTAGTTAAAAACATGGGCTACAAAATTTCAAATACAGTTAAACAATCAAGAAGAATTAAAACAAAATACATCATTAAACTGAAGCATTCATAGGAGTGGTGTTTGCAAGCTATTTGGAGATTAGTTGATGAAACCTGTTTGGAAGAAAAGAAAATTGTGTGAATTGGCAAAGATTCTCCAACTAGGCAAGAATGTAGACATTTTCATTTTGCCCCTTCCCCTTCTTCTTTTTCTTCTTCTTCTTCTTCAGCAACAGAATTGTGGCTGTAAATAGAGTCTGTCCTGAAATGAGCAGGTCTTACTTCTGAAGGGGTAATCTTGCTTACACTTGCAACACTTGGGCCATTTCCGCACTAGACTGTTATAGCACTATCATTCCACTTTCAACATCCTATGGAATCCTGGGGTTTGCAGTTCAGGGAGTGGCCAGCCAGCGCCTCCCTGAACTGCAAACCCCAGGATTCCATAGGATGTTGAAAGTGGAATGATAGCGCTATAACAGTCTAATGCGGAAATGGCCACAGTGGCAGTGGGATTTACTTTTGAGTAAACATTCTCCCTGGAAGCCAAGGTAACTTAAACAGAGACTGTCCTGTCCTGCTTTGGACATCTCATGTGAAAAAATGACTCATTAGAAAAGACAATAATGCTTGCTGAGATGGAAAGTGGCAGGGAAAAAGGGAGACTGCATTGCAGGTGGATGGACTGAGCCCACAGGGCAGCTGATAACAGAGTGACTTCAAGGTCTCTCATTTAGAGGGTAGAATCATAGAGTTGGAAGAGACCCCAGGGGCCATCCAGTCCAACCCCCTGCCATGCAGGAACACCCTCAAAGCACTCCCGACAGATGGCCATCCAGCCTCTGCTTAAAAACCTCCAAAAAAGAGACTCCTCTACACTCCGAGGCAGCATATTCCACTGATGGACAGCTCTGACTGTCAGGAAGTTCTTCCTGAGGTTCAAGTGGAATCTCCTTTCTGGAGCTTGAATCCACTGCTCCTTGTCCTAGTCTCTGGAGGAGCAGAAAACAAGCCCGCTCCCTCCTCAACATGACATCCCTTCAAATATTTAAACATGGCTATCATGTCCCCTCTCAACCTTCTCTTCTGCAAACTAAAGATACCCAGCTCCCTAAGGCGTTCTTCATAGGGCATGGCTTCCAGACCCTTCACCATTTTGCTCACCCTCCTCTGGACACATTCCAGGGTACTCCTTAAGTCAGTGGTTCTCAACCTGTGGGTCCCCAGATGTTTGTGGACTTCAGCTCCCAGAAGCCCTGAGCATTGACCATAGTGGCTGGGGCTTCTGGGAGCTGAAGTCCACAAACATCTGGGGACCCACAGGTTGAGAACCACTGCCTTAAGTAGAAGTGGACTTCATACACACAGACTCGTCTGTGTGGCTTTGGGTGGCAGTTTACTAGGAAGGGATTTCAACTCATTTTTGGTGGAACTGGTGGCCCTTCTAAGTGAAGCACAGAATTGCACAGCAGAGAACTGCTGTTTATTTGGAAGAAGAAGAAAATTTTTTTTTGATCCACTATGGTATACTTCTGAGGTAGTGTGCATTGCAACCTAATCTTTAACATGCCAGACACTTAAAAAAAAAATGTGTTGAGTATGTTTGCTTCAAAAGGTGTAATGGAGGAAAGGGCAAAATGAGAAGAATTAGGTTTCCATGGAATGTTCCTTCAGGCTCCACCTTTCTAGTATTGCGAGAAGCGAGACACTGAAAATTGTTCACACCCCAAAATTCTTCTACTGTATTTGCTCTGGTTGCATTCACCTGGTCATGTTACCTTCTCCTATTCTTTGGAGTTTTTCTCCCCCTAAATTCAATTACAAATGCTCAACTGAAGTTTTAAGCTAAACCGGATACAAAATGGATCAAAATTCCACTGTCCCCAGATTTTCTAGTAAGACTAACACTTGGAGGTTCCATTTGTTTCTCTGACCGTATTTTGCTTTAATTTTTATTCTGAGTATTTTGTGTCCTGATTATCTTTCTCCACAGGAGACCCTGCACACTCCCATTTACAAAGGGGAAAGAAAACTAGTTAAACTACATGTTGTTCTTTTCCCTGTTTGTGTGGGTTTTTTAGACTGTATTACAAAGAATAGCATTTTTATTTATTTCTATACCGCCTATCAACTAGTGTTATCTAAGCGGTTTACAATGTATTTTTAGCTAATTACCCCCAACAAGCTGGGTACTCCTTTTACCGACCTGCGAAAGGATGGAAGGCTGAGTCAACCTTGGAGCCTGGTAGGATCGAACTCACAACCTTGTGGTTGCAGTACTGGCATTTAACCACTGCGCCACCAGGGCTCCATTATATATGTTATATATATATTACAATAATGATGTGTGCGTTTCCATGGCCATTTCTGCACTAGACTGTTATAGTGCTATTATCCCCCTTGCAACATCCTGTGGAATCCTGGGATTTGCAGTTTTGGGAGGGGCCATCTGGCCCCTCCTGAAACTGCAAATCCCAGCATTCCATAGGATGTTGCAAGGGGAATAATAGTCCTATAACAGTCTAGTGTGGAAAAATAAAGTGTTTCTCCTGCAATATCAAACCACAAACTGACTCTGTGGCATCCATGTTTACTTGGTAGTCAATCCCACTAAATTCCATGAGACTAAACTTCCAACCAAGCCTGTGCAGAACTGGAAATGGAAGGTTTTAATATGTTAACAAGATGTCTGAAGTTCTCTTTCACTCGCAGAGAAAAAGGTACTTTTTGAATTATTTCCTGCACCTTTTCTCCGAAATGTCCCTATTGTTCTAGCAATGGAGCCAGAGTGATCTGAGGGTTCAAATGCCCACTGAGCCATGGAAAACCACTGGGTGTCCTCGGGCAAGTCACATTCTTTCAGCCTCCAAGGAAGGCAAAGGCAAACCCCCTCTGAACAAGTCCTAGCAAGAGGACTCTATGATAGATTCACCCGAGGGTCACCAAAATTCGAAACGAAGGCACACGACAACAACAGCAGAATAGAACAGGGCTTCCTGTTAGGCAGAGAGGCAGTCAGGCTTGGACATATCTGGGAGAATAAGGAGAAGTTGTCCTTGCATCTGCCTGCAGAGAAAGGATATTGTATGAGCATGGAAAGGGCAAACTGACCTGTGCTCTTAAATAACAAGCTATATTGAATGTCCTTCATCTCTCACTCTGATGATAGGATGGCTAAATCCAATCATTCAGAAAAAGAGAAATAATTTTACGAAGGATATAAACACAATCATAACACGGGAGGATCAAGGTAGGTCAAGGACTGGTGTTCCACTTTTTTAAAAAATCTAAGTCCTCAAAGTAGTTCGTAATATAAGTTTAAAAAAAACCAAACACCCCAGGATCCCCACCCAACAACCTTTCTGGCTCTTGTTTACCATCCCTGTAACCTTTTCCTCATGTCAGTCTGAATCATGTTAACCCTAAGCACGGTTAGTAGGGAGTCAACCCCATTGGACTTCACTGGACTCACCTCTGGGGAAAGAAGTTGGAAAGAAGCTGAGTTCTTAGGGAAGTTGTGGTGCTACAGAGCAGTGACGTGCAATTAATTAATTCCTGAATGACCACAAGTACTGTAAGTTCACTTTGTGATCTTCTTATGGCTCCTGGAAAGTTTGGCCAGTATTCTGTGGGTAAATCTAGGTAACTCTTGCATGTTCATGTTCTCTGCACAGTCATAGGAGAGCCAGCATGGTGTAGTGATTTGAGTGTTGGATTTTGGAAGACCAAGGTTCAAAATTGCCACTCAGCCATGGAAATCCACTAGGTGACCATAAGCATGTCACACTCTCTTAGCCTCAGAGGTAGGCAAGGGCAGCCCCCTCTGAACAATTCTGCCAAGAAAACCCTGTGAAAGGCTCGCCATAAAGTCACCGTAAGTCAAAAATGACTCAAAGGCAAACAACAACAACAACTTTAGTCATGCTTGTGACACTACAGTATTGTCATAATCATAACTTCCTCTCCCCTTTACTTTTTTAACTGGGCTTCAGTTGCATGGGGAGAGTGAAATGCTTTCTGCCAGCAGTTGGACCATGGATGAATGATATTTCCATCAGATGTGGGGGTGGTCAGGCCAGGAGAAACTACTTAGTTAAAAGTACTTAACTAAGTACAGTTGGCCCTTCACATTCGCTAGGGTTAGGGACACAAACCCTCCCGGAAGTGGGAAAAATTGTGAATATCAAAATGTATGTGTGGATCTGCAGGAAGGGGCTGAGAGATGGTGGGGATAACAGGCACCCAGAGTCCAAACCAGGTCAGAGAAAGGAGAGGGAAGGAGAGTGGTTTGGTACGATGGCTCTGTACTCCCTCTCCCCCACATCTCCTCCTTTCAGGGTGTGTGTGGGGGGCATCAAGAGAGGGTTCGTGGTGCTGAGAAATTGGCATGTGAGCTTTAACTGGCCAGGCAGGGACTAGTGGAAGAGGAGGAGGACCAGAGATGAGTTTTTATAGGGCTGCATGGCCTGTTCAGAGCCACTGAGAGGGAAGATTCTTCTGGAAAAGAAATGCCTGAAGTGGGGAAGAGGTCAGACCCACAAATGTGGAGGGCTGACTGTAGCTGATACAGAATACTGGCCAATAATAGCAATCAAAAGGGTATAAGATGGATCTTTCCCCCTATAATACTTTGGTGTTTTTTAGCGGCTCAGTTTTTAGAGAACCTTCAGTTCATCCCAGACAACATATTTTCAATAGTTACCTTTCTATAGCTCACTCTACCTTGGGAAGAGATGGATTTATGGCAATTTTGAAAACATGCTCTCTCTCCCCTCTCTCTGTTCCCTGGTTGTCAAAGGTGACTGGTAAAACAATAGCATGCAGCTAAAAAGTTACTTACCTCTCTTTCTATACCATTTGGTACAATGTAAAGCTGAGGCTACGTACATCTTTTTCAAAGTTGCCCTTTCTTCGGTGATGCAGAAGACGTACGGAAGGCAGATATGGTACAGAAGGGTGATCAATTAAGACATTAAGCATTTTCCGACACATGGCTGCATTTGCATTTTATCCTAGCAATCAGGCCATCAGCTCATTTTCAGGGGACCATGGCCTACTTCAACTAAATCCTCAGATCAAAGCAAAAATGTCTGCCTGCATTTCCTAGTCAGAAAAGAGATGCTAATTTAGAGCCCTTAATTTGTGGTGATAAGAGACTCCTTCAATTAACTAAATTCTATGGCCCAGGAAAATAATAACAACAATAATAAAAAATAGATACAAAGAGAGTCAGACTGGAAAGGCAGAAATGCTCATTAAACCAAAAAGGTCCAGCATTCATTACCTCTAGCATCTGGGGCTAAATACTAGACGTGCAGCCCCATCAAAGAGCTCGCGTACTCCTCTCTCTCTCTCTCTCTCTCTGTGTAATGGGTTAAATTGAAAATATAATCTAATTAAAATATTAGATGTGAGTAAATAGTTCTTTGATACCCCTCTAAAGGTTTCATTAAAAATTGGTTCTCGAGCTTTGTATGAGGGGGATTATCACTTTTAATCAGAGAAACAACAAGTTTAGAAACATAATCAGAAATGCTTCAAAGTGTTGCTATTGTAGTGGGTTTATTATCTGGAGGAAAAACAATTCTTAATGGATACAGTATGGATGCATTTGTACATTGCAGCTTTAAAGGCTGCACCCACAAGAGGGAAGGCGAATAATAATTGGGGGTATATGTCTATGTGCCTTTAAATTGCCTGTTGACCTCAAGAATTTCATAGGGTTTTCTTAGGCCAAGAATACTCAGAGGTGGTTTGCCATTCCTTTCTTCTGAAATATAGCCAACAACACCTGGTACTCCCTGGTGGTTTCCCCATCCAAGTACTAACTAATGCCTGACCCTGCTTGGCTTCTACTACCAGACAGGATCTGATGTCTTCAAGGTATTTGGGCCATAGTAATTGGGAGGTGGCATAAAGTAAAATTAGAATCACAATAAGGTTTCCATAAGCCCTGGGTGCTCTTGTATTCAACTCCCCACCTTGCTTCAATGTGGCACTAGGAATGCTTTTGGAGGTGTCATGCCCCTATCCCAGGATCCAGACAGGGCCTTTCCCAACAACCTTATCCCAGAGACACGAGAGGAACCATATTTACAGCAGCCAGTGTAGGTGGAAAAGGGAACGCCCGGGACTCTAGGAGCATTGATATAATAAGGACTCATTAATTAGGCCAACAGCTGGGTAAGACTCAGAGACTATATAACAAGAGAGCAGAATGGGAGGAAGTGTTGTAGCCAACCAATCCTACCAGTGGTAGCAGCCCAGCTTACTCCTGAATTCCTTGCTCGCGCTCCTAGAACCCTTGACCTTCACCGGGACTACAGATTTTGCCATTGGACACTTTCTCTCTGGGCTTAATGTAAACTCAGACTCTGTCTCTCTAAACCTACTGACAACTTGGACTGCAATATGATTAAGGCAGACTTTGCCTGCTAGCTCCTGATAACAGCCTGATTAGATATCTGGAAGCCTTGGGTGGCTGCCAGCACAGGATGGCATGCTCTAAAATCCTGTTTTTGTAAGGCCCTACATTTTTTCCTAGGCACTGTGTGTAAAGTGCCTAAAGGATAAGGTGCCCCTAAGTGGAATCGATTCAGAAAGAGAGTGCATCCAGCACACAGAGTCATGCACTGCACAAATGCCCTGCAGTGTGGGGCTACGCTAGCATACTATGCTGGTATGCTGCAATTGGGCACATGTGAACAGCATGATCACGTGAGTGGGGCTGATCAGGCAGGCCTCCCCCGGGCTAGCTGGTTCTGAGGAAGAAACCAACACAATCATGCTACTCACATGTAGCTGTGTAAGCAGTAAAAGAGTTCAGGCAAAATGGATAGTGCTTCCCAGCTTTTCCCTGGTCCACTCTGCGGGGCTGCTAGAGACTCAGTGCCCTGGACAGTTCAATTGCCTGCTTAAATGTCCAAGCTAAAGGAACTCCCTCTCTGTCTCTTTCTCCGCATTTGTTTAAATAAAGTTCCTCCATTTTGAATTCTCATCCACTTAGAATCATAGAATCATAGAAATGTAGAGTTGGAAGAGACCCCAGGGGCCATCCAGTCCAACCCCCTGCCATGCAGGAACACCCTCAAAGCACGCCCGACAGATGGCCATCCAGCCTCTGCTTAAAAACCTCCAGAGAAGGAGACTCCACCACACTCCGAGGCAGCATATTCCACTGACGGACAGCCCTGACCATCAGGAAGTTCTTCCTGAGGTTCAGGTGGAATCTCCTTTCCCACAGCTTGAATCCATTGCTCCTTGTCCTGGTCTCTGGAGCAGTAGAAAACAAGCCCACTCCCTCCTTTACATGGCATCCCTTCAAATATTTAAACATGGCCATCACGTTCCCTCTTAACCTTCTCTTCCGCAGACTAAACATACCCAGCTCTCTAAGTCTATCCTCATAGGGCATGGCTTCCAGGCCCCTCACCATTTTGGTCACCCTCCTCTGGACTTGCTCCAGTTTGACCAGGTCCTTCTTGAATTGGGGGCTCAGAACTGGACACAGTATTCAAGATGAGGTCTAAAGATTGTTCCTGTTATCAGCTCCTTGTCCTACTTAAAATTAGGCTGACATTAATTGGCAAAGTCAATGCCTGAGTTCCTAGCACTCTCTGTAACAATATTTCTTATTCTTTACTGCTGAGTGAATACATGTGTGATTCAGGGTTTGCTGTTGATTGTTAACCAGAATAGCAACCATGAATCAGAATTTTGGTCCTGAGGAAGTAATTATGCTTGCACTTGCGTGCAATGCTTTATGAGATCATTGTCACCCCAAATCTATAAAAAAACCCTCCTTTTAGCAATAAAGGGTCCTTCTCTTTGCTCATGTAAGAAGTGGTTTTGACTGTGTTCTTCTTGAGGAGGAGAAGGCCCTTTGGCCAAAGTTGGGGACCTGTCCAGGCTGATTCAGAGCTCCATGTGGACCTAAGTACCCCTTTCTAAGCTATGAATCCCAGGATTCGAAAAGATGGAGGCCTGGTAGCTAAAGTGGAATCATAGTGCTGTAACTGTGTAAAGGAGAGGTCTCTTGCTGCTCCGGGCTTCTCCAGGTTGTTGTCCCTTGATTGTTTCCTGGATTTTCTATTTCCTATTCTAACAGTCTTAAAGGCCTTTTTCAAGGCCTGGTTATTGGCAAGTGGCTCAAATTAAATATGTTGGTCTTCCGAGTCCCGCCCTTTTTGCCTTCAGCCACCACAGGAATGGGGCCCCCTGAGAACTTGGTGGAAATTTGGCCCTTGGGCTGACAAGAGTTTCCCCACCTGTGATGTAGGCCCCCAAAAAATAGTTTTAGAAGGACAAAAATGGAGTCAGGCAGCTCTAGAGTATTCTATATTCAACTCTTCAATTCAATAAATTCTGACCAAAAAAAAAAGTGAGGTTCAGTGAACCATGAGGGAAACATTTCATATCCTGAAAGTTCATGAAGCTCATCATTAAACACCTCTCCTTCAACATGCCAAGTGACCATCCAAAAGAGAACCATGGGCAGAGCAAGAGCCCAGCTTTCTGCTGCCAGACAGGGTGATGCAGTCCACAGTACCGGGATCCTCATACAATATGAAGGGTTTTGAATGCAGCCACAACTTGCTTCTCCTTCTCATGCCTGTTCTGCAGCGATTCCAGAGACGAAATGGGAGGAAGGTTCTCTCCATTTAAAGTGTGTGCCAGGTTTTTCTCATCTCTCGGCTCTTGTGACGGCCTTGATACAAAAAGTCTTGGCTTGGGAATTGTCTTGGCGTACTCCAGGGCCTCCAGCAAGCAAGCAAGGGAACAAGAAACCGGAGATCACAATGAGTTTTCCCAATAAAATCAGATCCACCAAGAGTGGCAGCCTGTGACATTGCTGTTGGGTGATGATGCAGCTACTCCAGGGTTCAGTCTGAATCTCCAAGGAGCTATCCAAGGTGCTGAACTTTAGCCCCCAAAGAGGCTCAGTGCCTGTGATAGCTCCTTTAAAGTTCTGGACTAAAACCAGGAATGGAGTCAGCATCCCACTGATATGGAAACCACCAACATCCACTGTCAGTAACTGATATATAACTGATATATATAACTGATATATAAAGCAGTTTAGGGAAGGCCATCCCTCCATCCCAGCAGCCACTGCCCTGGCCTTGAGGGAGAGAGGAAGAGGCAGGAAGTGCTCTAGGTTCAGAAGCAGTTGAAAAGCAGTGGGCTGGAAGGGGGAAGCTTCACCTTTCTGATACCCATTTCATTCATTCATGTATATATGTATGTATGTATATTTTTATCTAAATGTTAAGGCTGGAATTCCATTGATACTCTACACTAGTGTAACTATGCCGACCCAGATGGCACCAGCAGGAGAAAAAAGGCTGTGGGCACTGTGACCAGGGAATTACGAAGGGCAATGGAGGACTAGACTGCTCAGAGCCAGCAGGTAAGGGCCAGAATTCCCTTAGGGACATACACATGTGTAAGTCATGCTACACATGCATGACTCAAAAGACACCATTGCATAAGGAACACACTTTGCAAATAGCAGTGAAAGTGGAGTTGCGCAGACATCACATCCATATGTGCCTTGTCTTTACAAGCTGCACATTGCGCACTGAGGTTGTGCATCCTATGCTATTGTGGTTGTGGCACAAGTATTGTGCATTGAGCAATGGCACCCAGTCAATGACATGTATTGTTCCATGTTGATATTCTCCATGGGGTTCCACAGTGCTGACATGGTGTATGCCTGCATGAGGGTATTTACAGTAGGCTAAGGGGATGTTGGACTGAGCCCTAGGTCTGCCTTCCCTCACCACTGGGAAAAATGCAATGACTGGCATAATGTGCCAACAGAATTCCAGCCTAAAAGTCCATGTTGTATGGAACAACACAGTGTCTTGGTTGCTCAAGGAAAAAAAATTCTCTCTCTGCTTTCCAGGCTCCTCTTTGCTTTGCCATGGACCTGCTGCTCGTTTTACCTTCTGCCTCAACACGGCTGATTTGTTTTCAGGTTTTGGCGGGGGTTTCCATGCACTTGCAATGTTCTTCAGGTTGTGTTCCTTAACTTGCTTGGCATATTCCTTTTGCTGCTTTATCTTTTCAGACTGTCAAGAGACAAACAGGGCTGGTTATAAGGTTTGACCCCAGTATGAGGTCACAAAATAAATTTAGAGGAAGGCATAGTGGACAGACTGATGATGGTTGACCAAGGACTGGGTTTTTAAAATCCTTGTTTATCAGTTTGGAACTCAATGGGTTAAGAATTTTCATGTCACATTTTTCAGCCTAGTCTCTTTCACAAGACTGTGGTAAGGAAAAGCAAAGGCTGGTGGGTTTCCATGTTAGTGGGGTGTTGAAGTCTCTCTGGGTTTTAGTCCAAGCTCTGCAGGACCTATCCAAGGTGCTGAACCTATTTTGTATGCAAAGGGAGACATAACATTTTGGTCTTTGTGAAGGTTGGTTCATAACCATGCATCTAGTTATTCTGACTTCAGCAGACCAAACTCCCTCATTTCACAGACTAGGCCAGAGAAATCAAAGCAGCTTTTAAACCACTCTGTATCGATGGCTATTGAGCTATTTTAGAAGTGCAACTTTTGCTAGGCTATAAATGCTATATTGGTGTTGTCTTATCAGAGTGATGAGGAAGGGCAGCTGAGATTACATTCTACCATACAGCTCCTCGGAGCATCTTGTAAAATCATCCACACTAAAGTGGAGATAGGTGGGTGTTTCTTTCCAAGTCTTTCTTGGATGATTGCCCTCATCTTTTTCTTGGGTCCAGAAACACCTGATGTTTCTTAACAGGGCATAATGTGCATTCAGCTACTCTACAGCTGCATTTGCTCTACTATGTTTACTTTCATTTTTTCCCCTTCTGCAATAAAGCCAGGCCATCTGAATTCACAGGGGCAGCTCAGCTGCATTAAAGTAATGCACACTTGAACCAGCCAGAAGAGAATAAACTTGGGTGTACTTATCTGCAATTGGAATTCTCTGCAGGTGAGTACCAACTAATGGATACCTTTTGCTGAGGGGCAAAAGAAAAACAGGGCTTGAAAATGTGATCTGTTCTGAATGTGCTTGACACACATTTATTTATGTCATGAAGCACAGAGACATACAGATGGAAATGGAGCAGAAAGCTATCTAGTTCAGAGCATGGAAAAATTACATTTTTGAACTACAGCTCTCAGAATCTACCAGCCAACATGCCACTGGCTGTGAGAACTTGGGTGCTGTAGTCAAAAAAAGGAACTTTTCTGAGCTCTGACCCAGTCTGGCTGATAACTAAGACTGCCTGATGTCTGTATGCCACCCTACAATCTTACAATATAAGGTGGGATAGAAACATTTTAATAAATTAATAGCTATTCTGTGACATATTTCTGCCCCACATCCACCTTCTGAGGTTAGCAGAGTATTTGGAAGCCACCACCAGCCTAAGCAAAGCGTCTCAGACCCATCCAAGCCACTTGCCAAGCTAATTAGAATGATTCACTTTTCTTCTGTTGAACCTGAGTCTCCTCGAATTAGCTTCACTGAGCAACCTAATCTTCTAGTATTTTCTCCCTGCAATACCAGAGTGACTATTCCTAGTCTCTCCAGCCCATTTCTGATTTTATGAACTTCTGATGATTCTATTTTACGATTCTGATCATCCTTGTCATTCCTCCCGCCAAGCAATTACAAAGAGGGTCTTTTTAAATGCCACACGTGCTACTTACCTTCTCCTTGATTGCCTCATAGTCAGGTCCAAGGCCTCCAAGCTTCACATCCATCTTCACATAGACTTTTGTCCTAGAACCCTAAATGGACAGTTAAAAATGAAGTTTTGCCTCTTGTGCCAACAAAAAAATTATTAGTTTTGTCTGTTACAAGGCTGTTTTAAAACCCCCCAGAAAGAATCATTTACAAACAGAGGAAGACCTCAAAAGAATTAAAGTAAGGCTGGGGAATCTCTGCTTCTCCACTTGTTTTGGCCTATACTTCCCACCGTCCCTCATCACTGGCCATGGTGGTTGGGACCTGTAGTCCAAAATATCTGGAAAGCCAAAAGTTCCCTATTTTTGAACTAGAACAAAGTCCTAGGGAAGAAAAATGGTGCATGCAGGAGGCAATGTGGTAACCCACTCAAAATCAGAAGTATTTCAAGGGAAACTGACAGTCACAATTAGGACTGAAGCTGTTTTGATTCCCCTGAGGAAAGAAAAAACCCTCTCAGAATGGATGGGACATAGTAACTCAACCAGTGATGGCTGGTGGATCCCACATTGGTATAAGGGCTTTCTTTGGGGGGGCAAGATTGCCCCCCAAAGGGGTATGCAGGCTTCAATGGACATGAAATGAAGCCCTGTGGGTCAGAAGATGCTCATGGCTGTGTTTTCCCCACCTCTGCTGTTGAGATTGTCTTGTTGAGCACCTACAGTTCAATATTTAGCACTATACCACTGGGATGGGCCCTCAGTTGTCTACCATAAACAGAAGCCTTAACTACAGTCTCTAATTTCTGTCTACCCCAAGGGCTTCTAAGGAATGAACTTTGAGAATCCCAAGGCAAATTTGTACTTAGTACAGATTTGGGAATGGAAGACTCAAGAGACACCACCTGGGTCAAGAACACTTGAGTGAAAATCTTCTCTTCTTCTCCTGGACAGCTGAAATTCTTTGCTATCAAGTAGTCCTTCCACAACTTTGTGCTTTTTTAGCTGTCTGTAGGGAAAAAATTTTCCCCCAAAGATAAGTTCTGTCAGCTCTTGGTATGATCAGAGACTTTTTATACCAGCTCCTCAGGTTGGTTTATTTTAAACCACTATGGAATCAAAAAGCAAGAGAACAAAACCTGAGACTTTTCAATCAGTCTGGATGTATTCTGAGATGGAAAGGCTTTTTGCAGTGGCGGGATGTGGGGGGGGACTTTTCAGAGAGATGGTCTTCAAAGATGCTTTATGAGTTCTGATTACTGCCTGCCTCTGGGAAAGTCTTCAGAAAGCTACATGTTAAGACTGTTATTCCTGGCTGCTCCACCCCAAAAGGGCAAGGATAATAGTCTGAAAATAAGGAGAGAAAGGGAAGGAAATTTGCCTTGCAGTTACAATTCTAATCCATCTAATTCCTTCTGAAGGGCAGTCACGCAGCAATCCACAAACAGCTACTGAGTCAGTGCACAGCAACAATTATTCCAGCTTAATCTGTCTGCTTTGAGGCCAGAAGCTAGCTTCTTAAAAAACATTTTGATTGGTCACAGGGGCTTGGAGCTGTTTTCGAGCCATTCTGTTGCATGGCCATAATACACTTTCTGTATGGAAACTGGATGTGCTGTTTAAAAAAATAAAATAAAATAAAAGAACCCAAGAGAAAAGCTGTGAGAAAATAGAGGCTAGCTAAGTTTGATGGTAAAAGGGTGAGATATTGGAAATTGGGGGAGGGATTGGACTTCATGATCAAAAACGGGCAGGACAGGGAGAGCTGTTTGCTCAGACTTGTGGCCTGGCCTCCTGCTGATTCATCTAAATGGCTGTATTTGAAATCACTTTCCAAATGATGCAGTTTAAAGGAGAAACAGACCCTGCCTGCATCTTCCACATGACAGAGTCCTAGCTAAATGGGACAAATGAGTTGGTCAGAGCAGTTACTAGCAATTAAAGACATCTCTCCCATCTTCCACTCTCTACGACATTTAATCTTGTCTCTCCTAATGCTTTCCAAGATCATATTTCTCTTTATGGGGCCGGCACCAGCATTTCAGTGTCTAATTGTTCAATTGGTTTGACTCATGTTGTTTTTTAAAAAAATTGTCCCCAACTAATTGGTTGACAGATCTTTTCCCCTCTTCTCCAAATATCAGCTGCCATCTTGGTTAGCAGTAACAAGATTGTAAGCTGGACTTATGATTTTCCAACATTTGGATTCACATTTATGTTCATTAATGACCAAATATGCCCCCTCCTTCAACCTATCTTTACAGCCAATAACAGAGATGGAAAGAATATCTGAAAATACTCAAATTTTTTTTGGAAAAGCATGTTTCTTGAGTCCTGAGAAACCTTGACGCGATGAATCCTGGACTGATGAGAATCTTTGCAGTTCAAGATTTATTTTGTGCAGATTTCAAACATGGTTGTTTTACAATGAAAACAGTATTTTCAGAGCAGGAAATAGCATTTTTCTGCATGGAAAGCAAAATATTGAAATGCAGAAATATCAGTTCATGCACAGAAAATGTACTTTCCTGTGCCAAAAAAAAAAAAAAAAGCTACAACTGGAGATTTTTTCTGCGTAAAATCCACACGATTGATTTGTACAGAGAACAGCATTTTCTGCACAGAAAACTGAATTTTCTGCACAGGAATTGATATATTTCAATGAAAATATTATTTGCCATTTTTCTGCATAAAACAAGCACATGGGAATTTTGTGCAGGAATAAGTTCTGAACTGGAAATAGCCTTTGAAAACTGTATGGTCTTTGAAGCCATTCTTGCAGCAGGAAGAAAATAGCTGAAATTACTTGCTGCTACCTTTGAGAAGAAACGTAGTGGAGAATTACATCACTACCAAACTGAAGGTTTTCCAAGGTGCTGTGGATTGGAGCATCTGGAAGAGACATCTCTAGATCTCTCCCAATTGCAGGGAGCATTGGGAGAATCCGTTGTGGAAGGACTCCGAGGGTCTCCATTTGACCAGCCCCTTGTCCCAGTCTCTACCAGGAACAGAACAGTTGAAGTCTAGTGGAGGCTGCAGTGGCAAAACAGTCAGTCTGGGGAATGTTGAGATTTTTGATGTTGCATAGTCCTAAATGCAGAACTATGGCTTCATTGTGTCAAACAGGATCTGTCCGCTAACCAGCGTCTTCTATGGAGGTACAGCATCCTTACCACTTTGCCTCTGCTCCTAACTTGTGGTGTAACACCTCTAAGTGGATTATTGGGTCTTCTTGTGTTCCTTCCAGTTCCAAGAGGTCATGAAGAAACGGATGGTTAGAACCTCTATTCCTGGTGCAGGCAAACTCTGTGTGTTTGTGGGACTTACATAGGTTTTTCCTCTTCTGAACTAGCACTTCAACATCTGCCCATCAGAGCTAAGTATAAAATGGACACTTAGGTCCCTACTGGATCCCGCAAGTCCTGGAACTGGGATGTCTTACAAACAACTTCAAATTTACAATCAAGTTTCCATAGGCCAGGTCCTAACAAGCTAATTTAGAGCCTGATATTGTTGTCCTTCAATATGCTGATCTACTGCATGTCCTTCATCCATTCTGTCATTGATCCAGGTTCACCTTCTGCCCACCTGTGATCAGTCTGATGCTCCCCGGCTTACCTTTCTATTCTCTTTTTCCTCCTTCTCCTTTTGCTTTTCCATCTGAAGCAAGTAGCCTTCGGAATTGCTGCGGCTCAGAACCAGCTGGCTTTCTTCACAGCCCTCTGTGTTGAGCTGTGAGTCGCTCTCCCCTCTCTGTATTATGGGTGGAAACATGCTGGCAAACTGGCTTCCAGTGAGGTGAGCATCTGCCAGTTGAGAGATTTCTTGGTGATGTCGCTCTGCTGCCTGGATGAGCCGTGTGGTTGGAGAAGGGGCTTTGATCAGGTTGTGAGCCGCTGGCTGGGATGGCCTCAAGAAACAACAACAAACAAACCAACCAACCAAAAGAAGACAACAAAAGAGGAAATCATTTTTGGTTCTGCCCAACTGGACACATTAATAACTCTTTGTCCACCCACATCTATCAAGCACTCTGCTACCCCAATTATTCATTCCTATTGTCATTCTGACTATGTGCTTTAGATCTCTTCCATGGTTTGCTGTCTGCTTCTGCACAAAGTTCCCATCCTAACCTTCAATGTTATCTATGGCTTTTTCCCAGTTATCTCCTTACAGTTGCAATCTCACTACACATCTTGACCTTTTGTTTCACCTACAGCAGTGGTTCTCAACCTGTGGGTCCCCAGATGTTTGTGGACTTCAGCTCCCAGAAGCCCCAGCCATTATGGTCAATGCTCAGGGCTTCTGGGAGCTGAAGTCCACAAACATCTGGGGACCCACAGGTTGAGAACCACTGACCTACAGGATCCATGCTTGTGAACTTTCACTGGACCAACATTCACTGATTTTGTTCAGCTCTCCTTGCTGCCCCTTACCTAGGAATGCCTTCCCAAAATGTCTCTATGTTATAGGGGTGGACAATGGTAGTTTGCCATATGTGCTTATTGCAACTCCCAGCAGCCTGAGCTAGCACAATAATAGTGAAATATTATGGAAGGTTCATAGCTCTGATAACATCTAGAGGTCCACAGTTGCCCACCCTTTTCCTCATTTTCTTTATTACACTTTTCCCCTTATTTTCTTTAAGTCCCCCCTAAAAAAAAAAAAATCACTTTTTGATTATTCCACTCTACCAGGGTAGCCCTCCAAATCTTTGGCCCTCCAAATGTTTTAGAATTCAATCCTTAAGTGGTCCCAGGCAGTATTGCCAATGGTAAGGAACTATGGGAGTTGTAGTCCAAAACGTCTGGAGGGTCAAAAGATATATAAATAAATACTGCTTAGAAATACAAGGCAATGCATGTTCTCTGTTCGTTTCCCCCTTCATCTGACACCCAGAGATATACAACCCTGGGTACATAGAGGTTCCCTTTAGGTATAAAAGACAACCATGGCTAATATTATGATTAATACAATGCCTTTTCCCCAGCATTGGGACATGTCCTCCATTAAAGAGTTGTCTATCTTATAAGAACAAACTGTGACATTTTAAGTCTTTTTTTCTACTATCATTATATAGCTTTTTTCCCCTCCAAAAGTCACACTTCACTGAAAGTAGTACAAATGAAGACAGCAATTTCTGTCCCACAACTGACATTAGACCTATTAGATCTATTCTGAGGATCTAAATTAGGAGAGAGTCTATAAGACTTTAACCTGGCTGTGAATATATCATCTACTTTAACTAATTCTCTGCCTTTTTAAATAATTTTAATTAAACTACATACTTACCCTGAGTTACCAGAAACATAGGTGCAAGGGATTTTCTCTGTGCAAATCTGTCTGGGATCCAAAGTTAAAACTTCTTTGCTTACTGGCTGCTGAGGTCCAGCATGGTATGCAGATGAAAAACTTCTGTGCCCTATGAAGTTCTGATGCTTGCCATGCCTGGCTAGAGATATAGGCTCTGAAACAGTACACCTATATAGATACTGGTAGCAGGATTCAGAAGGGTTTTCAGGAGCATGTAGAGTTTTTTTCTTCCTCTCAGTAGTACAAGGCAAGTGGAGCCCTGGAAAGTTTTGGTATGAATTTGGATGAAGAGGATCCATAGCCAGGTTTACATTCATGGAACACGGCTTGCCTTTCTGATGAACATTGTGGGCTGGATCTGTAGGAATGTGGCTATCCCAGCTGAAGTTATTTGCAGTGCAAGCACAGAGAGATGTAATGGATGGATTTGGATATGAAATCTGATGCAACAAAAATCTGCTGTCTTGTTCCGGATCAGACACTTCTCCATAGGTGTTAGAATCTGTGGGAGAGTTCTCCAATTCTAACGTATTGTGATGCCTGCCTCTTAATTCTACTTGGTGTCCCAGTTGATGCTGGGCAGGATTTAGGCTTGAGGAGCTTTCTTCCAGCAATCTTGCTTGGCTTGATTCTGTTCTGCCCACCCTAGGCTTTTTATATTGGTGAGCCTAAAAATGAGCAAATGAGTTGATTGTGAAACTTATGTTTTATATCCATTGTGTATAAGAACATTTTTAAAATGCCAGTTTTACGCAATGCAGACTCAGAAAACAGCAAGTATCGTGCACTTCATCTGAAACTACAATGATCAAAATCAGATTTTCCTTATTTTTAACCCCCAAGTGTGCCTTTTATTTCGTTTCCAATTTTAATTGCAGATTTTCCACTATTGCCCCAAGGACCTTGGGGTGGTAGACCTGGCTGGTTTCCTTCACCACCCCAACTTCATCCCCACAACAAGCTGTGAAACAGACAATACAAGGCTCAGTGTCACTCAGTGAGCTCTTCATGGCTGAGTAGAGATTTGAACTTGTGTCCCACCAGACGTAGCCCAACACTGTTCCTACGATACCACATTGATTATCACATTATATGTGATAGTAACTGTACTCCTGTTTAGTTTGTGATATCTACTTAGACATACAGAAAACATGATATAGGATGCTCAGTAGATATGATGTATTGGAGAGTTCTGAACTTCAGCCAGAATTGCCTGTGGTCAAATAATCTCTGGTCAACCAGGACCTTCACTGAGTGACTTTGGGCAGGTTGTAGGAGTAGATGGAAGAACCATAGTGGTGACACATAAAGGAAAAGTGTGTGTCTGAATACATGGGTGAAGACTCATTTAGAATCA
Organism: Iguana delicatissima; assembly: GCA_948472985.1. Classification (NCBI taxonomy): domain Eukaryota; kingdom Metazoa; phylum Chordata; class Lepidosauria; order Squamata; family Iguanidae; genus Iguana; species Iguana delicatissima. The sequence continues at coordinate 220,562 of CAOKZL010001096.1, read as the reverse complement.
TGGGGTGAGCTGCGATGTGAACAATCTGATTGAAACTGACTCCAAACAGGAATGAGAGAATGATCCGTACACCTTGTGAGGGAGGTAAGTATCTTGTGAAGGTTCTGTGGACCCTGTAAAACTTTGAGAACTGATGAAGTACTGGGCAGTTGTCTTTGGCTTAAAATTGTAAGCCAAGTTAGGATACTGAAGGTCCCATCAGTTTGGAACACCATCCTGAGGCATTGGCTCACAAGTAATTTTACTGTTGTTGGCTGAAATCTGAAACTGTGGTCATAAAGTTAGTTGTATGATACAGCTAGAAAAATAATCACCACCAACCAACCCTGAGATTCTGAGGTGCCTGTATCTTCTGAGAGTTCATATCATAGATAGTCAGGAATGCTTATTTTGCTTGTAACCTTGACGTACTTGATGTGGAATAAAGGAATGAGTCTTCCATTCTGAAGTACCGTGGATGCTGAGTTTAACCACTGTATATATGCCCAATGCTACAGAAATAGTTAGCAAACAATGCTCCACATTTTTCCATTTAATGCTATAATACAGGTTCTAAAGGGGAATATTTGTGAGATTATCAACTCATTTTAGTTATATACGTCACAAGCGGAAAATGAGTTTCATGAAAAGAAGTAAATTGGATTTTATTTGAACAGAACAAATTAAGTGTGTCTATGGAATATCCAAGGCCTTTTTGCTGCTTTCCCTTCTTCAACGCAATGTCATTAGCCCCAGAACATATGTGAAGAAAAAACACTTCAATTTCAGAATTTTTCCTAGCTTTTTTTTTTTTTAAGTTTCTTGCCTCAATCACTTTTCCTGGACTTAATCTTAAAAATAAACTAGGCATGTAGGCTCCTGTATAGTATAGTGTTAGGAGAATAGCATCACAAAAGGCACATAGAGGTACATACCTTGTGATAGACGTAAAACAACTCAGAAAACATTACTGTGCAAAGATGCCAACAGAGGGTTGGATCCCAATGTAGTTATGTTTAGACACAATGAAACCAATGAGGCTCATTCGTTATGAATAAACTAAGTCCCATAGATCTCAATGGCTCCAAGAATGAATAAAGGTACCATCCTAGGTGGCCCAGATGGCCACAAGCCAGCTGACGCTGCTCTGAATGCAAACTCTTCCTAGCTTCCAGGTGTTGGAAATTATTCCTCACTTGTCGGAGTGAAAGGTGGTAGGAAAAGTGGAAGACCACATCAGAGATGGATTGACTCAACTGAGGGAGCTACGGCCCCAAGTCTGCGTGACCAGAGCAGGATGGCTGATGAGGGGGGCTCTTGGGTCTTATTCACATAATAGCCATAAGCAAAAGCTGATTTGATAGCAACAGCAAAACAACAGCAAATCCTTGCTTGGCCTAACTTGATTCTGGTGCTATGGTCATGTATAAGGGCTGAAGGAGGCTTGGATCTAGCATAATTTTGCCTCCTTTTCCTCACACTCCATGCCCCCTTTTTTGGCTCTTCTGCTAGCAGATCTTAATCAGCGCAGTAAATCTGCTGGCAGATCTCTCTGTCACTAGATCTCTGGGAGCCAATGATTCTACTTGTCTAACAACATTTTTGCTGGTGCCTGATCCTAAACCCTTACTACTGCTTCACAGTAAGTCTGGGTCCAAATCAGTCTTGTGGCACCTTAAACACAAAAAGACAGACAGGCAGACATTTATTGTAGCATGATCATGCCAAGACTGTAGGGCAATAGCAATTAACGAACAAACTTACCGATTTTTGAACTAAACGGGTGACACTCAAACCAGTCATGTTAACCCATTGTTCTGGTCAAAACTACAGATGGTTAAACAACCACTTTAAAAGAGGTCTGCCCCCTATTCTTTTCTGCCGTATGGGAAGAAATGGCTCCTCCCATCTATAGCACAATGCATGAACCCTCAAATGATAAAGAAAGTAATTGCTTCCATGTGATCTTTTTTTTTAACCTGTCTGCAATTTTTAAAAATGGTCAATATTCTACATTAGCTACCTAGTTAAGTAATAGAGATAAGTAAATCTAGGTAACTGTTTTGTAACCATGACTGGTACTTAATTACAATTTGGACACTATTGTGATTCTCCATCAGCTTCATGGGGAGAAGGAGATCCATTCTGCTGGAAATCGAGGGGAATGAAGTTTCTATCAGGCTTCAGAGGGGAGGGTCAGGCCGGGAGAAATTTACTTATCTCAGTGTAATTAACTAAATACCTGATGTAGGATACTGGCCAGTATTTTTTACATGGTTTTTTAAAAAGTGTGATTGCAAAGAAAGGACAAAAGAAACAAGGAAAAAAGAATTGTACACTAATTTAATCCATCAGTAACTGACCTATAACTCTTAAGATGAACTGACTAAGGCTTCTTCAACTAGATGAAGGCCCCACAAAGTAGATTATCATTTGCTTTTACAAATGTATCTTAGGGAAATCCAAAGGCTGACTTGTGCTACCTTAATGTACCTCTTCTCCTATCATTATTCTGTGTAAATTAATGTGCCCTCTATGCAAATGCCTGAAGAGGTCCAAATTTCCCCCTACTGTTTGTTTTTTGATAAGGAAATAACCACATGATTTAATCCATACATATCAGATTCAGATATTGTTCTGGGGATTCCATGGAGGGGAAGGCAGATGCTTGCTCCCTCACTAAGTGAAGGCACAGCCACATGAATCAAAGTCTGGACTGTGGCGAACAAGTCTCTCCAGAAAGTGCTGAAGTTCCGCTTTTGCTCTGCAGCTCCCGGAATCCCCCAGCCCGCATGACCAAGCTCTGGTTTCTCTCGCTATCTCAAAGGACTCCTCATATGTGAAATAGCCTGGGCTCTTTTTTTAAAAAATGTCAAAGCTTCATCAACTTCCAGTTAAGGCCTCAGGTGCCACTCCTCATGAGGTGAGACCTGGGCTCCCCAAAGCTCAGGCACAATGCTGTTCTTAATCCATTTAATCTTTGTCTGTGCTGAACTCTTCCATTTCATCCTCCAGTCTCACCAGGACTCCTTTGTTAGCAACACTTGCGCTCACAACAGAGTGTATGCACTCCGAGTAACTGCTTAATGGTAGGTATTAAGTCACATATAGAGCAGAATGTTTTAGTGAAAGCTTTAGCACTGGGGAATCTGGGCTTCCTGGTGCCAAGACGATAACTTGTTAGCCAGACCTTTTCTCTAGTGATTAACGTTTGTATGTAGAGCAACTCTTATGTCACAGTCCTACTGCCTCGGCATGAACTGGAGCCAAGCCGCGACCCGACCACTGCTGGCCCTCCTAGAGGAATCAAGTGGCCTTGTATAAAAATACAATTTTAAACAAATTCTCCTTTCAGGAAGGAAAAACTGTTATCATTTTGCTCTCACCGCATTACACTGCTCCTCAATCTGTCTCCTAACAGACAGCCAGAAGCATAAAACAAAGCAAGGACAAAATCCAACTCAAAAAGGAGAGGAACAGCAGTTTTCAAGAGACAAGAAATTTGCTTTATTATACTTGTCCTCACACATGAGTTTTGACGCTATATTAAACTCTGGCTGTTGTGCTGTATGTTTGTAGGCTTTACGATGTTACATCAATTCTTCTTTATTGTGAATCATCCAGAACCTTTGTTAGAGGCCAACACAGAAACATCATTAAATAAAGAAAAATTAATGGTAAAGCCCAACTATTTGTTTCAACAAGAGCAGATCCATTAAATCAATGAAAACATAGCATGCCAAAAATAATGTAAATTCCATTCATCTAATGGATTTACTCTAGTTGGAACTAGCAACTGGATTTGGGTCAAACAGATCCATTCAGAGATCCAGCTCCCATTCATTGACCCTGACAGACAAAGGTAGGATCAGACTTTGGCCCACACAGTTATTTATTCCACCTGAACCTCAGGAAGAACTTCCTGACGGTCAGAGCTGTCTGTGTGCTGCCTCAGAGTGTGGTGGAATTTCCTTCTTTGGAGGTTTTTAAGCAGAGGCTGGATGACCATCTGTTGGGAATGCTTTGATGGGTGTCCCTGCATGGCAGGGGGTTGGACTGGATGGCCCCTGGGGTCTCTTCCAACTCTAAGATTCTATGAGTTATGCTCCCCAATATTCTACACCAGCTACTTCCTTCATGTATAAGTCAAGAAATTTTAGTCAAAAAAATCAATCCAAAAAAGCTGGGTTGACTTATCTACTGGTCTGTGTAAGTACTGTACCTTGACTTTTATCAAAAAAAGGAGACAGTGCTGTCCATCCTGGGAGAACTGAAAAGAAGCACTGACCCCCTCTACTCTCTCTGACACAGTGCCTTTCTGAAGGCCTGGGTGGGAAAATGGTGGTGGAGGTGCTGACTTTTTGGCACTCTCCCTCAAAGGAGTGGTGAGATAGTAGAGAGGGATGTCAGAGCTTCTTTTAGGTTCTCCTGGGACAGACGAAGCTCTCGTCTTTTGCCACTCTAGTCAGAGAAAGGTATGCTCCTTTTTTTTTTACAAGAGTTAATGCTGTACCTTATCCAAAAAGGAACCATCCCTTTCTCTGACTAGAATGGTGAAAGACCTTTTTGAATGCCTGGGTAGGAAAGTGGTGGTGATACCAGCCGGGATGGCTGGCCCCCTAAGGCTGTGCTGCTTTTCTTCTTTCTCTGCAGAATGAACTTCAACTTATCCGTGGGTCACACCAGAATCCATAATTGTGGCTCCAGGACCTGCCCTTGACTTATACATGAGGTCGACTTATACACAAGTACACAAAGTAGTTATGTATATGTAACTAAGAAACATCTCCTGGTCTGATCCCTCTTGGCCCACCTTAATAGCCAAAAGCCAGATTGGAAGAAGGAGGTCTGTTCAGTGGCTGATCGAGGTGCAAGAAGGATATCTTCAACCCCCTCCCACCAGCAAGTGAGGTTGCAACAAGGAACTGTGATAGGGGCTCTGCTTCTGATTGTTGCATCCTCACTTGCTGGTCAGAGGGGTCTGGAAACATCCTTCTCCTTGTGTCCCAATTAGTAGCTGAACAGGCCTCCTTTGTCCAACATGACTGTTGGCTCTCGGGGCATTTATGCAGTCCTATGATAAAACTACATAGCCTTACTGAATACAGAGCAGTTATGGATCTGTATCTCAAGGTTATGAATCTGTAACTGCAGTGCAGAATGCCTGCCTATATTTATGATTTGTTCCACAACTCCTGTCCAGCCACAGGTGCTTAGAAGTATTTTGGCTTCTGTCCTGGCCATTACCAGAAAATAACAACAACAGTGGTTCTGAACTGTTTACACACTCAGCGTACAAATGAAGCTGCCAAATTTGTATCAGGTGCTCCAATTCCACAGTGCACTATTTCCTGTAACTTGCCCAGCCAATCTTTTCAAGTTGGTGCAGTTAAAACACATCCCTGTCCCATCACAATCTGAAAGAATTATTATTGTTAGGAAACAGCTGTTATCACAGGGAAGAGCAGGAATTAAAAGTTGACTGTCACTACTAAATGAGCAGAAATTAACGGAAGACAAATTCCACTCCCTGCCACCACAAGAGATATTAGGATTACAAGAGTGGAAAGGAAGGGAGTTTAACACACAAACGTCATCCTCCATCAAATAAAATGCTCGGTTAATCTCATTATGTGGGCCCACAAACTTGTCCACAGGAGGCTAACGAAGATTAATCAAAGGTCTGGAAACCGCGTCCTTTGAGGAATGACTTAGGCAGCTGGGTATGTTTTGCCTGGCGAAGACCAAGAGTGCAATAATGTAGTCACTCTATCCTGATCCCATTTGCCTTCTGTATAGTGAGGATCAAGATGCTGATTTTTGGCTGGGTCTACAGGAGGCACCCCATCCAATACAAAACTAAGTGAGATTCGGAACCATATCTTGCAGGAGGTCTTTGGCTTGTGTAATAGATCCTCCTGCTGAATCACACTCTTTCTGAACACTAATTAATGAATTAATGAATGAGTCTATCAGACTCCATGGGACTGTAGGAAAATACTGAGAAGCCACTCTAGGGTCTGAACTTCCAAAACAAATGGAAACAGACAGATTTTCCATTAGAAAAAGAAAAATGCTTTTTGGTAGAGATGCTGCACACAGTACAACGCTAGTGTGCCCGGCAGGTAGACCATACTTCTGCATTATCTCTTTCAAAGAGGAACAGGACACAACTTCGACCTGCTTTTTTTCCTTTTTTTTTGGGCGAACTGTTCTATTAATGCCAATCAAATTGAGAAAATGATCAAATGAAATTGCATTTTGAGCATCATAAGCTGTGTAATGTCTATTCTGTTAAATTGAGGCCCGTAATTGCTTCTCTGTTGAAAAGATACAACAAAGACAGCAATCACGACATGTCATTATCCCGGACTAGGAAACCGGCCTTTGCAGGAAGGACTTCAAAGGCTTGTGGTTCTCGAATTGCATTTGGCTGCTATTGTTGGAGCGCAGGCAATCTTGATTAGGTGTTTACACGGAGGTAAGGCACAGTGCACAGAGAGTCTGAGTGCCTTGGTCTAGAGCCATTAAAAAATTGTACATTATGTTCCTCGCTTTGAAGTAAGGGGTTTGCAGGGAGGAAAAGCAACTCGCTTGAGTACAGCTGAGCTAGATAGGCCCCACTATTTCTCTCTCCCTCTCAAAGAAACTCATCATCAGGTTCTTAGAGAAACAGGCAGTGCTGCGAAAGAAGTTGATGCTTTAGAAAATATGATACAAATTAGGGAAACATTCACTTCAGCCTGGATTTGTACAGCCCAGTGTAGATGTATATACACATTTAATCACAACAGGAGGAGCAACAACCATGATAGTAATCAGCATTTATATTGTCCTTACCTCCGAAATGTTCGAAATGCCTCATTTTAGGGTTGCTTTGCACAATTCATCATTTTGGGTATACACTATTTAAGGGAACATTTGGAGCAACACATATATTACTCATTACTGCAGCTGCCAGGAGACCTGCTCAGGACTACAGCATCTGGGAAAAGTGTGAAAAGTTTAATCCTTTGTTCCTTGGATACTTCCAGCCCAGCCACCTACCCCAGGAGCTGCTACCTGGTGCACGGAGGAAAGTTCCCCCGTAAGACCTTAGGTGAGGGGTGTCAAACTCAATTTCATCTGGGGTTGTATCAGCATCATGGTTGCCTTTAAAGGGCTGGTTGTGTTTGTAAGACTATACAAATGTATCTACTGTTTTTTATCATATTAAATAATTGCCTCTGTATTGGATTATTACTGGTTTTGGAAACAACTAGCTCTGAAACAAGAAGTCTAGGAAAAATAATGGCAAGGAGATATTCAAGTGTATAACCTTTGTACGATTTATTGAAAAATGAACTTTGAAAACAGAAAGTTATTTTTTTTTAATCATCAGACATCTATTACCAAGCACTGTTTATTACATTAACTTTGTTTAACTTTTTGGTCCTAGCTGAGACCCCGTCTGTGCCTCTTCCGGCCCCCCAGACCCTCTCTGTACCTGGTCAGCCCGATCTCCACATTACAGGCCCCTGGCTGCTGGTATTCTGAAGAGGGGCTCAGCAGCCAGCACTCATGATCTACTGCTACTTCTGACTGCTCCTCTGTCCAACCCTCGCAAGCTGACCGCACAGAACATTGCCATGGTAAACCGTGGCAATGCTCTGACGGTGAGACTTGGACAGAGGAGCAGTCAGAAGTAGAAGTAGATTGCGTGTGCTGGTTGCTGGGCCCCTCTTCAGCATACTGGCAGCCGGGAGCCTGCAACGTGGGGATTGGGCTCGCCAGGCGGAGAGAGTGCTGTAGTTGCAGGAGAGCTGCAAGGGCCACATGAAATGGCCTGGCGGGCCGGATTTAGCCTGCAGGCCTTGTGTTTGACACATGAGCATTAGGTGGTCCATGCCACTGGGGCATTTTGTGTCATGCATATGGTAAGGGGGGGAAGTAGTTAAGTCCGCTTCCTGCAAACCGTATTTATAATCCAAATAATTTCTACAGTGGCTGTTATTTACAGACAAAAAGAGAGAGAGAAGAGAGACGATTGGCACTGAACTAGTGGGTTAAAGGAACTTGTGAGGTTTCACCATTCTTCCCAGAACTGCCCATTTCATGCATATCTTTATATATATATGCATTTTCACCATTATTACCATTTCACATTTTGAAGAATTCACTGCAAAGCAAAGAATGAGACAAAGTGCAGAAACTGGCAAATCTTCAAGGTTTCTGGTTATACTTTACATGTATGTAATCACGCACATGGCTTAATAGCTACATAAATGTACTAAAAATATGCACAAACACACATTCATCAATGTGGAAAATATATTAGGCATGCCATGTGAAAAGTGCAAAATAAATGTGTACATTGCAGAAAATGCATACCGGAAATGTGCAGACATTTCCAAGCAGGAAGAAGAAACACAGACTTGTAAACTGATGCAAATAAAGGACAGGACAAGAATGCAGGTAGGATTCAGAACAATGCATTGCAAGTTTTTCACATCCCTGGTTTGAACATGAGTCAGTGCAGTGTTGTGGTCTGAGCACTGAAGTAGGACTCTGGAGACCAGTATTTGAATCTCAGCTTGGCCACGGAAACCCACTGGGTGACCTCAGGTTTGGTGTTAACACATGGACACAGAACAGTTCATTCGTTCAAATGCTAACCTACACTTGCAGCGGCAAGCATCTAGAAGGCATTTCTCCTAGCAAGCTTTGCAGAAATGATTGAAGAACAACCCCACAGTGCTAATTAAGGAGGCATTATGTTATGCCAAGATTTACTTTCCAAAGCATGACAAATAGCTTGAGCATGCCAGGAAACATAATACTCTTCAGTTGATTATTAAATCTAGAACACAGAGTCGTCAAGGAAAATGGCTAGTCAGTAATTTATTCCCCTGTCTCACAATTTCTAATCATTCCACAATGTCAGTTATTTACTGTGCATTAGTTCCATGAAAACTTTGCAATAAGCCTGACTAGACCAGTCATTTTAATGTGAGCAATGATACTGTTAAATTGATTTAATTATTGTTATTCTTACTATCTGCATGAGCCCATGGTCTAAGGGGGAGAAAAGGTGAGTGAGTGCCGAGAGAAAGTGAATCACTGACTTGCCTGGGGAGCAGAGCTACTAGCCACTAGCTCTCTGTCACTGGTCCCTCAGTTTCTGAAACTTGAAAAGAGTTGCTCATGAAAGACGGTAAAATGAAAATGTGTTTGTGTGCGTGTATGTGTGTATCTAGCAGGGGAGTTTGAGAGGGAGGGCCACAGTGATGTGACACTGCTTACATATGGCAAGGAAACATGGGTGCTGAAGGAGCTGCTGTAGCAACCTCAGAAGGAGCTGAATGAAAAGTGGGTTTGGGGGCTGTTTTTCTACCAAGAGAAAGAACAAAGAAACAGTACCAATGCATGGAGAAGACAGTGAAATACTAACAGAGGGTAGAAAGAACTGCTCAGCAACTATTTGCCTCAGTTCTCCCAAAAGGAAAACAGTGTTTATCCTGAACCCATGATTTTGTGAGAGGATTCTAGCCCAGGATAAGTAAAAAGGTGGTATAGGAATACCTAGCTATTTTAAAGGAACTCCACGGCCAGACGAACTGCTATAATTTCAGGGGCATTGTCTATAATCTTCGAGATTTCTTGAAGAACAGAGGAGGTCTCAGCATCTTAGGACTGGCAAATGTCCCCATCTTCGAAACGGTAAAAATAGAAGGACCTTTTTACCACTACCAAGCTTTCTAACAGAATTACGAGCTTGGACATCAATGGCAGGAAAGGTTCTAGAACAGGTCATTGAACAGTCCGTCTGTGAGACTGCAGAAAGGAGCTAGCATGTATTTCTCAAAAACAAGTCCTACCAGACTGACCTTAGCACCTTTTTGATAGGGTTATGAGCTTGGTAGAAAGGGGAAATGATGTTGATGTAGTACATCTTCATCTCAGCAAGACTTTTGACAGAGTTCTCCATGATATTTTTCCAGGCAAGTTGCTAAAATGTGGGCCTTACAATGTATTTCATTGGAAGTTTTTAAACAGAGGTTGGAAGGTCATCTCGTAGGGTTGCTTCAGCTGTGGAATTCTGTGTGGCAGGGGATTAGACTAGATGGCCCTTGGGGTTCCTTCTATATAATTCTGTGACTTTCTGATCAACCCTAACCTTCAATTGAATCTTAGATTCAAACTTCCAAAAATATTTCCTCTTCTCAAAGTATTTCCAAGAAGTATCAAAAATAGAAGTAGCTTATATCAATTGTTTTTAAATATATAGTACTACATCTTCAGGATGTTCCAGAAAAAAATAGAAACATGTTAGCCCCTGCCCACGGGGTTACAATTTAACAGACAAAATCAAAAAATGCATGGGGAGGGAAGAGGCTAACAAACCGACTGCGGAACTATTTTTTCCAAAAGGCTTAATGGCAAAGACTAGGGCCATTTCCACACCAGACTGCTATAGTGCTATCATTCCACTTTCAACCTCCTATGGAATCCTGGGGTTTGCAGTTTAGGGAGGGGCATTTTGGATTCTCAGCCTTTGAGGCCCCTCCCAAACTGCAAACCCCAGGATTCCATAGGAGGTTGAAAGTGGAATAATTGCTCTATAGCAGTCTGGTGTGGAAATAGCCTATAGCTTTAAGTACATTTTCCTGGCAGTAACTCTTAAGTGACTTCAACAGAATTTTCACCCAAATATGCATCCATAGAACAGGCCTGTGAAAGACAGAGCTACCAGTCAGCGAGATCTCTAGGTCTAAGTACTACCTAGGGTGGCCAGATGCAAAAGAGAACAGGGTTCCTTCACCTTCGATAGTTGTGCAGAAGAGGGAATTTCAGTACATTTAACAGACAACACCTCCACCGCTACCCTGAAAGAAGTCCTGTTCGCTTTTGTATCTGGCCCCTTCATCATGGGAGTATTTTGTGCCACGAATTCACTAGCTTTAGGCAAGACTCTAGGTCATTTCTGCCCTACCCAATTATAGCGCTATCATTCCACTTCCAACATCCGCTGGAATCCTGGGGTTTGTAGTTTAGGGAGGGGCATTTAGGATTCTCAGCCAGAGAGCTCTTGGGCCTCAGTCAAACCCCAGAATTCCACAGGATGTTGAAAGTGGAATAGTAGCGCTATAACAGTGTAGTGGGGAAAGGGCCTAAGTTTATTCTAAGCATTACTGAATTCTTCAGTCTACTCTAGCTGGGAACTAACTTACAGGATTTGGGACATGAATCCCAGTACACACTTTCAAAGAAAGAATGCTGTTAACAATGAAATAGCGTACATGACATATATTTTGAATTCTGCAGTGGAAATGACATCAGCATATGCTTTATCCGGCTGAAAACCCAGGACAGCCATAGACTCGCCAGATTTAATGCCAGACATAAAGCCTGCCTTTTCCACCTCACTGCCAGGGGAAGGAAAGCCAGAGCCCAAATACTGTAAATCAACTGCTGCCCCCTAGTGTGCACAGGAGTTTATATCAAGTGTTTGTTATTCGATGAAGTCTACAACATGATTTAAGAACAATAACACTTTTAAATTAGAGATGACCAAATGAACCAGAATCTAGATTGGGCAGCAAACTCAGTAAATGTGGAGTCCAGTTTCCAATACCCAGGACCTATTGGGGCATAGCACAACGAAACTAGAAGTGGCAAGAAATCTACTTCTTTCTTGATTTTTTTACATGTTAGAACAATGTGTGTGGCGTAGGGTTGTACAAATTATTTGAAAAGTGAAGTGTCATCCTTAGAAAGCAGCAATTCCCGCTTTAACACCCCCTCCTTTTGTTTTGATGGAAGAGCCATCAAAACATGGTTGAGGACAGTTGCTTCACATCCCTCATCTTTATGAAGTTAAACTCTTTTCAACGTCTGGTTAGACAACCAGAAATGAGTATAATCAGAAAATGATTATAAGGTCTAAATGAGGCAGAGCCATGCTAAACAAAACAGTTTGTTTAGATACAGAAAATGTTGTAAGATTCTCATGATTTTTCAAGCAAGTTAAACATGTGCAAAGATTTCTCAGCCATGGTCCAAAACATCTTAATATGTTCTGCTGATAAGATAACGGCTAGAACCTCAGAATGAGATACAAAGAACAAGTGTGATGTACATCATTTGGAAACAGTGTTTGCTTCTGCTTGAGTTTGTTCATGTGTCATAGCCTTTTGTTCCTCAGTTGTTGTCCCTACATATTTTTTTTGTAAGAATTCTATATAAAGTTGGTTGAATTGCTTTTTGATTCAGAACTCCAGACTTCCAAGCCAGTCCACCCAGCACTTTGTTGTTAAATAAACTGTCAAATGTTATCTACCAGACCCCATTCATGAAACTTAAACAGTTTAAAAGAACTCCCCTTCAGGAAACATATGCAAGTTTAAACAAGAAAGCATATATACATAATTTCTCACATAATTAATGCTGTGCAAGTGCATGTACTTTTTTGCTTGCAATCCTATATACGCTTACCTGGAAGAACTGCCACTAAACTGAGCCGCTTATTTTCAAAAACAGCCTACTAAATTACAGAAAAAGGTATAAGCCTTAGCTGCTAGCTTTCTACTTGCAGTGATGTTTTTCTTTAAAAAAATAACATAAGAAAATACAAACTGTGACCCCTTCACCTGCAGTTTAAAGTGGCAGAGCTGCTCTACTGCCACCTCATTCTACATAGATTAAGCCTAAGGTGCAAAGTTTTTTAACAGGCTGGCAGTTCCTTCTGAGCAAACACGCATACGATTGCACCCTAAAGTGGTAACAAATGCTAAGAATTATTGTTGGATATTCTAAGTAGAAACCATCTACTTACCTGTCCTTGATTGTTTTCCTTTAGCTTTTTAGCATGTTGCTGAAGGTAGGAATTGGATGGCTGGGTTGCTAATCCCAAGGTGAGCTTGTTCTTTTCTACAAAGTCTTTTTCAGGCCCGTGCTTACATTCTTTCACGTGAGAAGAAAAGCTGTCACTGTGCGTGCTAGGACTGCTCTTGGAATGGTGAACTATCAGTTCTTCTTTATTAGATAGCCTGTGAGATCCTTGCTTGGCACTTGCAGAATGATCACAAGAACTTGAGCTCTCCTTACCAAAATGAGGGGATATGTTTTGTGGTCCTTCTTGCAGTTGGTTAGTCCCATGCATAAACCTGAGCTGAGAATGACTGCAGGCTGGATCAACGGAGAGGATGGGCGATCCTTCTCCAGCTACCTGATGTGAGTCCTCTAACTCAGCAAAACTGTTCCCTTCTTTATTATTCCTCCAGTTGGGATCATAACGTAGCTCAGAGTATCTGTCCACTGTTTTCTCTTTGCTATGAAAGAAAGCAACAAATGGAAAACTCTGAAACCAGAGAAACGACACCTTTAAACACTGCCAGATTCAAATTGCAGTTGTAGGCTCAAAGAGACAGAAGTGAAATCTACCTCATGGGTTAAATGTAAGAAGGCTGACCTTTGTGCCAGACAGTAAACATTTTCACCATTACTTAGAACAGGCTGGGAAACCTGCAGCCCTCTAGATGTCACTGCACTACAGATCCTATCATCTCCAACCAACACGGATGGCTGTAATTTAAACAGAGATGTTGAAATTATAGCCCAGCAATACTAGGAGATTCTCAGCTCCTAGTTCAAACAGTATCCCCAGCAGGGGTGAGAAACACACGACCCTCCAGATGTTGCTGAGCTCTAACCTTATCCAGCACAGTCAATACTGAAGGATGATGGGAGGTGCAGTCCAACAACATCTGGGGGGGCACAAGTTCTCCAACTTTCCATTATATGGTCACGACTAGCAGCCTACATGCTGTAAGATAGTGAGGAAGTATCTCAAACCAGGACTTCAACCAGCTGACCTCCACCACTTGATTCTAGGTCCCAGCAGGGCAGGTAAACTAGGGCCATTTCCACACTAGACTGTTATAGTGCTATTATTCCACTTTCAACATCCTATGGAATCCTGGGGTTTGCAGTTTTGGGAGGGGCCTCAAAGGATGTTGAAAGTGGAATAATAGTATCATAACAGTCTAGTGTGGAAATGGCCCAGGTCTCTGTCCTGAACAATGGAAGATCATCAAAGTTACTTTGCCTATTGCCTACGGGTGCTGACTCCCCAACTCTAGGGGATGGGGGATGGATCTAAAACCAAATATGATTATTCATAAATGTAAATGATATGCATGCAGGAAAGCTATTCTGAAGTGCCAGAAACCTAGAAATGGGTCACAATCAGCTAAAAACAATAGTGTGGCTTCAAACAGCAGAATATGTTCCTGAAAAAGGAAATGGAAATCCAAGAACAAGGCACAAATGTATCATGAGGTGTGGGTCAGTACAATGAATTGAAATAGGGGCAAACAGCTTCATCTCCAAAGCAAGTGAAAGGGAACAGAAGGTCACCCCTCTCTCACTACCCTACCCCTTGCCCCCACCCCCTTTATCCGCTAAATAGGGGTCACATTTACTCCCTGTGCCTGAGATGAGGGAGATCAGAGATGCAACAGTTCCTCTTTAAACTCCTAGCTCCATACTAGAAGCAGGCAGGGAGCGTCCTAGGCAATATGGTATATTTGTCATTGTTAATGGACTCCATTTGCGTACACACTGTGATAATTTGAAAGTACATGAAATCAAATTTCCACTGAATGAAAAGCGTGGTGCTCAGTTAGAATCCCACCCACCTCCCTCCACTAAAGCTGAAACATATTTCCTGTACAATTAACATCCTTTTCCACTTGCAATAAAAAAATGGTCAATAACCAGCCACTTTGCCTGTTGAGGAGGCATATGAAAGTGCTCTATTAATAATTTAGCCTTCTTTTCTTTTTGCCACATTCGTTTCGAAGCAGACCATTAAATGGAATGTGTTTATCGTTTTTTAATTCAGGCTTAATTTAATCCTTTTAAACCACAATTATTTCACATTTATGCTGCATCAATGCTTCGGTAAACGCAACAAATCCAATTTCTGCTTGTGCAGACTAGGGCAATTAATGCATCTCTCAAAGTAAGTGAGGAAGACAAAACAGCCACTCTGGGTTTTTTAAAAAAATACATAAATCTTCCATTTATGCAGTTATTGAATGAAAAAGGACAACTATTCCATTGGCACTTTCCCAAACATCTTTCCAAATTGGTAACTTTTTCTAGCTGCATTTAAAACCTCTTGAAAGCTGCAGCACTAAGTGTACTTACTAGAAATCAATGGAACTTATGGCCATTTACAGCTATTCACTCACTATTCACTCACTACTCTGTTCATATAGCTTCTTATAAGCCGTCTGTCTGCATTGTCCAGCCAAGGAAAAAAAAAACTTTACTAAGAAATAAAAGGAAGGCAGCACTGGTGTCCAAGCCATTAGAAGAGAGAAGCAAACTTCAAAAAATACTAAAACTAAAAGGCAGAAAGGTTACACTAAAAGAAGCCAAGCTTCGTGCCCTTCTTAACATGTTTTTCGTAGAATCACAGAGCTGGAAGAGACCCCAAAGGCCATTCAGTCCAACCCCCTCGTTCTTCCTTCAGCTGTCCTTGATGGACGCTATAAAAAAGTTGCATTCCTTCAGTGTTCGTTTTACAGAGATCTACGGTTTGACCTTATTTTGCCAGTACTTCAAAACCATATTGGTAGATCTGATCAATTCTATGTCTCTTTGCTACTCACAGACACAAACCCCAAGATAACCCGTAGGGTGGCTAGTTTCTGTGCCACAGCTATTAAAGTACGCCAGGCGATGATCAGTAATAATTGATATTTAACAGTATTATATTATAGGTACATTTGTATGTAATTTTATGCACTTGTCTTAGGAGCTGTTTTATTGCTTTTAGTCTATTGCATATTCTCTGTAGTTTTAGACCAGCGCATAGCGGTAACATTGTTTTAAACTAAATTTAATATTTGCTGTTTTAACAATTTATTTACAACATTTTAAATACTGTTTTAATCATTTTACCGTACTTTGTTACTGATCTTAATGTCTTATTTTATAATTTGTATACCCCTCTTGTGCTGGTCAATGACTGCAATAAAGATACATACATACAACCCCCTCACCATGCAGGAATATACCATCAAAGCACTCCCAACAGACGGCCGTCCAGCCTCTGCTTAAAACCCCCCAGAAAAGGAGACCCCACCAAACTCTGAGGCAGCAGCATATTCCACCGTCAAACTGCTTTCTAGTCATCCATTCTTCTGAGTAAATGTGATTAAACTCAGGCTCCAAATTATGGCCGGTATTCTACACCAACTTCATCATTTATATTTAATTGAATAATCTTTTCTGGCCCAAACTCCTTAAATCTGATAGAAACATCATTCACCTGTACTCTGATCACCGGGAGAATGAACCTTTTTCTCCCGGTGCAATTGATGCCAGTAAATTTGTTATGTGCGGAGGAAGAGTTAAAATCATGGCCATTTCCGCATCAGACTGTTATAGACCCTCCCGAAACTGCAAACCCCAGGATTCCATAGGAGGTCGAAAGTGGAATCATTGTGCTATAATGGACTCGTGCGGAAATGGCCCAGGACTAAGTAGTGATCGTGAATACAAAACAGTTACTTAGTTCTATACGCCCCCCCACTTCTCTGTGAGGTTAGAGACAAGAGCACTGTCAGAAAGCAGAAATGGCTGAAAAGTGGAACCAATCTACTGTAGGGAACATGAAGGACTTATGGAGGCTTGTTTGGGACCAACTGCATCCATGCTGCTTGCAAAATCTCTCAGCTGGCTTGGCGTCTTTCCCCCTCTCCGGGCTCGCTTTGTAAGTCCCAAGTGAGCCTCTGTAGGCGAGGAGAACTGACGGAAACCTGCGGTTTCAACGCTTGTGATACAGAAAAGTTCCATTAATTTGACCACAGATCTGCTCTTTTGGAAGGTAAGACCTGCAGTCCCAAGCAAGCCTCCATAAGCAAGGACGGATGGAAGAGTGGACCCCATGTCGAATTAATGGCACCCGTCCTTAATCTGGAAGTGTCAAAAAAGGGAGTCAGCAGATAACAGGAAATCAAAAGGCGAGGACTTTCTGTAATCATCTGGAACTATTCTGTTTACACAGTAACTACCTAGTGACAATTGTGATATAGCTGATGTAGAATGCTGACCTATGTGCTTTATGCTTTTCACCCAGTACTAACTATGATATCTAAATGGAACCCTCTAATACAGAAGCAATATACCTCAGATGAGAAAACACTCCATTCAGGCTTAGCCTGAGGTCTTTGCCAAAAACCATGGACTAAACATCCAGATCTTTGCCTCACGCAACAGGGCTTACTGTAGACTCATCATCCTAACTGAAGAGAGAAAAGTGGGATCACCTTGTTTTCATGGTACAAAAGAACTTATTTACCTTGCATTACCATAGTTTTCCTTCCCATAATTTCTTCCATTTGGACCCTGTGTTTCTTCTGCATCTGATCCTCCTTCTTCTGCCTCCAGGCCTTTATCCTCCAGGCTGTCCTTCTCTAAGCTATCTTCCTCCAAGCTATCTTCTTCCGGATCTTCAGAGGATTGGTCCACCAGCTTCTCAGTCTTATGGATCCGTTCCTGAAGTTCAAGCTGATACTCTGTCTCCTGAGCAAGGCTTTCTGAGTCAGATTCACTCTGTGACAAGCCTTCAGACGCTGTTTTCAAAAAGGAGTAATGGACGTGGGGCTGAATCAACCCTTTGAGGGAAGGCTTGTTTGCAGTCATGCTTCATAAAGATTGAAAATGGACAGAGAAATATATTTATTACAGGATGCAACTTTTCTTCTGCAAGACAAATGATATAACACCATAGTACTGCTGCTAGCATGGGTTCTACCTGTAGCAATAAAAGTTTTATATCATGGTGCCATCCTAAGGAAAGCTGGGATTTATAATGTGGATTTATAGTTTTATCTTTTGGATTTATAGTTTACAGATTTACAATTAGCCTATTCTGTTAAGGAACTTTAACCCATTTCCCTCAAAAAGAAAACCCAAGCTACTATAAGAAGAGGGATAGAATATTAATTGAGTTTACTTTCATACTTCAGCTATGGGTTTTCTTAGTCATTTTGCATTTTCAGCTATATTTTTAATAGGCAGTTTATTTATTTTATTCACTGATTGAATTTATCCCACACTTTTCTCCTGGGATGGGACCCAAGGGTCCCTGGGACAGCTAATAAAGGGAAAGCTAAAACACTGGATAGTTTTAGTAAAGATGGGGACAAATTATTTGAGAAAAAGGTGGGACAATATTTCTGTAATAAGTATAGAAGGATTACAAGAAGGACAAATATAAGGATGGGAAAATGTCTAAACCAACTCTGGAAGAATAGCTAAAGAAAAAAAAAACCTCCCTCTTTTTATTATTTTATTTGATCTCTGTTTAATATAGAGAAGGAAAACTGGTAAGGACTGTATTTTGATTTTTATGGGTATTTCTTTGTTCCCTCTATTATGTAGCTGTATTATCTGTATTTGTATTATGACTAGTGATCAGTCCTTTGACGTTAAAAAAAAAAGTTGCTAGGTCTCAAAATTTATTTATTTATTTATTTATTTATTTTAATAAATTGTTTTTACTGAACTCCAATTCTTGATTATTTACAGAAGTGCCTTTTCCAGTATAACTTAGTACACGACGTCGTACATAACACAAGCAAATTTTACAATATACAATAATCCATCAGACGCCGGAAGAAAAGGAAGCCTTCACTGATGCCAATCAGTTCAGTTTAAAAGACATGGTACAAAATATACAGATGATCGCCGGAAGGTCAAGACATGCGCTCCTGCGCACACCTCTTGTTAAAAGAGACTTGAGGCAAAACAGGGGAGGCGGCAAAATGACTCGTCCAAGTCGGGCTGGGAAGGAAGGCACCCTCTGAGCCGCCGCCGCCTGATCCTTTCATGGGGACACGACAGGCAGCTGCTCAACAGGGGAAGCCTTTCCCATCCCTGCCCCTGGCGAGTTTTGCATCTGAAAGGCGGGGGGATTCCGCTGGGCGCGGGGAATTGCAACCCTCCACCCGTCACATCCCGGCAGAGAGGGCGACCAGGACCAAGGTGCCAGCCCCTCTTCCTTCCCGACCCCCACGGTTCCCACTCCAGCCCCCTTCCTACCTCCCGGCAAGAACGCCAAGAGCTATTCACGGGCCCACTCTCCGCCACCCCCGCTGCGCCACCGGCGCTGCGTCGCCATAGCGACAGTACACACAAACGGAGTTCTTCCCCTTCTCTTCTTTCCCCATTTTTTTTTTTTTGAGGCTCCTACCAACCCTCCGGAGGAGAGGAGGAACAGTTTTGTGCAAACCCCTTTCGCTCAGCCTGAATGGTATCTTCCGCTGCCCCTTGCCGAGAAAGCTGGCCGCAGGACAGGGCAGGGCTGGGCTATTCTGACCTTGCCGGAGGGAAAAAAAGGTTAAGTATTAGCTGTACTTATCTAGTAAGCGCGATGAACAGTGCAATAAGTCAAGGTGTGCCTATGTCTGTGTGTGTGTGTGTGTGTGTTAAATATCTGATTTCAAAGTTTCAGAAGCCTGAATTGATAGATGGATGGATAGACGGACGGAGGACGACGACGGACAGACAGACAGACAGACAGACAGACAGACAGACAGACAGACGGACGGACGGACGGACGGACGGACGGATGGATGGATGGATGGATGGATGGATGGATAGACAGATAGACAGACAGATAGATGGATTGATGGATGGACGGACGGACGGACAGACAGACAGACAGATAAGCAGGCAGATAAATTTCAGGCTTCTGAAATCTTACGCTTCCTCCAGACGGTTTAACTACAACTCCCATCATGCACAGCCTAGGGAGACTGGGAAGCAGCAGAGTTGTCACTGGCCTGACCCATTTCAGTACAGGTTGAAGATGGCTCCAAACTGATGGATCAGTTAAGTTAACCATTCAAATTAAAATTAAAATTGAAAGCATCTCATATAAAAAAAACCCTTCCAATGCTAATTATTTTGTGTATTTATGGGTTAGGTCTATGCTGATAACTATGTGAGCTCACAGAAACTGCAAACAGGCACTGGGTTAGATATGGCATTCCTCCTTCGCTCCCTAACACAGGACAGGAGGTGTCTTCTAAACCTATATGATGTAGTGGTCAGAACAAGGTGGGGACTTTTTTAAATCTAGGGTCCTATTTTTCTCGGGGTGGTCGCAGTCGTGGGGTCAAAATGAGCATTGACCATAGTGGCTGGGGCTTCTGGGAGCTGAAGTCCACAAACATCTGGGGACCCACAGGTTGAGAACCACTGCTCTACTGAGTTAACTGAGCACAAACTATTCTTGCCCTTTGAACTCATCTTGTTGGGACTGAAGTAAGATGAGAGGGAAGAGAGAAAAACTGGGACATTTTAAATGAAACTGAAAAAGTCAGATGACAGAGGAATAACTGGACTACCCCTGACAAATCAGTAAAATTGGAAGGTATGGTCTCTGTGTTATTGACTCTGTGTGTGTTGGAGGAGGATACAATGTGTAGGGAGATGAAGGTTAGAGTCTCGTACTCGCCAAAATACTAGGCAAAATTCTATCCTATCTCATCAGATAGTTTCCTGGTCATTTGGGGCACAATTTGGTATCCTTTAGGATTTAATATTCCCATTCTCTTATTTATGATTACTGTTCCTTAAAACACGTTGCACAAAAGCAGTGGCTTCGGTTGGAAGGAATTACAAAGCACATTCTCCCTCTTTTATGGAGATATATCGTTTTGGGCAACTCAAAGCTTACTTTGGAGTGCAAACTTTCCAAGTTCTGTTTGGAAGTTCTGCATGAATAAAGAACTTGGAGAGAGTTACTATCTTCTACCTTGAGCCAGTTATTCAAGTACATGTGAAGATTTGTGTCTCAATGGTGTATTGGAAAGAATCCTTCATTCACACTATTTACGAACAACTAACGAGGCTACTACAGACTCCTTCCTTCCTTCCTTCCTTCCTTCCTTCCTTCCTTCCTTCCTTCCTTCCTTCTTTTTCTTTTTAGAGCTTGGAAGTAAATAGTTACACATAGTTACTTGCAACTGATGCCACGCTTCAAAAAGTAAGGCTTACTACACCACAGTACAGTTGTAACTTAACGATAGATAACTTAACCCCCTTGGTGGTGTAACTGTAGTGTCTACAGTTATTTTTATAGTTAGGGATTTGTAACCTCATTAGACGGGGGAGGAAAAATGTCCCATGGTGCAAAAGCCGCCTTGTGCTACTGCTGTAAGCAATGGAAGGATTCAGGATCGTGGACGGTACTGGCCCCAACCATCTCTGCAGGGTTGATAGAGGTTCTGCACCTTGGACAGATCATGGAGGCATTGCTTGTTGAAATGTGCAAGCTGGCTGGAAGCATGCTGTAGGAAATTCCTCAGGGCCTTTCCACACGACTCCTATAGCGCAATTATTCCACTTTCAAGCTCCTAGGGAATCCTGGGGTTTGCAACTTCGGGAGGGGCCGCCCGGCCCTTCCCGAAGCTGCAAACCCCAGGATTCCCTAGGAGCTTGAAAGTGGAATAATCGCGCTATAAGAGTGTCGTGCGGAAAGTACCTCAGTCTTCCCCTTAGCCAAGTCCCTCAGTCTTTGCTTCTAATCCACTTTAAAGGTCATCCTTGTTGGCAGCTTCTTGTCCTACGAAAAATTTGTGCTCTTAACTGTCACAGCTGCTGCCTTGATTCTCAGTTCTCTGTAGCACTTTGTTATACTCTGTGACAGTATTCCTATATTGAAGAAATGTAACGCACACACACAATCAGGAAATTGTTGATAGTTAATCAAGGGCTACTTTATTGGTAAGAATGTGTTAGGACTTTGCTCCTGGGAAAACGACAAGTCTTGCATGATTTTTACACATGTGCTGTATGTTTTTTGAGATCATTGTCTCCCGGACGTATAAAAATCCCTTCTTTTAACAAAAAAGGGATCCTCTTCACTCATGAAAGAAGCGGTTTGGCTGTGTTCTTCTTGAGCTGGGGAGGTCTTGATGAAAGTTTTGGGGCCCTTTCCAAACTGGTTCAGAGTTCACCCACAATCTGCATTCTCCCCACGGGTAACACGTGGCAGATTTAAAGTTTTAGATCTCGCCCTTCATACTCTGTCATGGCTACTAAAGTGACAACAAGATGTATATGAAGAGAATGTGTTTCGTACTGCAGGAATATAAGATTCATATTTTTTTTAAAAAAAGAAAGGAACTGAAAAGTAACATTTTACTTTTGAGAAATGGGAATGTTTAGAGTTATTTTTCAAAATATACCTATGGCAGGAATGGAATACTTTTTTGGGCCCATGGGACTATCATGGTAACTGCTTTTTAAAAGTCACGTCCAGTTTCTGTTTTGAAACATTTAAAGATCAGGAAGGAGGCCAGAATATTCTAAAAGGAGTCTGCCCCTTTCTAGAGATCTCTCTTTGATAGCAGTTCTGTAGTATTTATTTATTGGTTGCGTTTATATTCTACCTTTCTCCCAGTATGGGACCCATCTATAATGCTGGTGAAAAAAATTGTTCAGGCAGCCTGGATTTTGAGGGTGAGTACCCTGTTTTCCAAACTGGTCATTAACTTTCCCCTTGTCATCCCTGTGTGAATCTTTGTGTATCCCTGTGCACACCTGTGTGTGTTTTCAAGTTGCCGGTTGACTTATAAAGGCCTCACAAATTTCATAGGGTTTTCTTAGGCAAGGGATACTCAGAGGTGGTTTGCCATTGCCTTCCTCTGAAATATAGACTGCAGCACCTGGTCTTCCATCCAAATACTAGCCAGGGATGACTCTGCTTTGCTCTCAAGGTGAGATGGTATGTGGTCTCCTATCCCTTATATCAGGGCCAGATTATTAAAACAGTGACCATTTCCCTTCTTCCAGATGTCTACCCCTTTAAAACCTCTGAAACCCCCCTCTACACCCCAGCCTTAGATACCAAGACGAACCACTTCATATAAACTCCCTAGCTGGCTTCAGCTTTCCCATATACAACATGGGGATAATAATAATAATTCTGACCAACCTTACAAGACAGTTGAGATGATTCACTAAAATGATGAACACAAGGTACTTTGTACATTGTGACATGGTAGATTAATGTTTGGATATCTTATTGTATTTAAGACTACCTGAATAACAATGTGCACAGGTTACAGGTTCTCAAGATAGTACGCAGCATTGTTATCTTCAGATGATTACAGGTTGGATGCCACATATGCGAGCCACTTCTCCTGTTCTGAAATCCTGTTGACGATACTGATGATCCTGGCACAGCGCAAAATAAATAAATAAAAACCATTGTCCAGGATCATTGTATATAGTCCAGTCCAGTACTGTCCACAGAGAGAAAAACTGAAGATCACAGATCAGTTTCTCTAATAAGATAGGGGATATGCTTCTCAAAGACAGATGAATCTTGACTTCCTTCTGAATTCTTGGATGTCCTCACACATGAGCCTCGAATCACATGCTTCTTACTCGCCTTCCAAAGGACTACTGGATTAAAAAGAGAGAAAGAGAGAGAGGTATATTTCTTCTTTTTTTGTTCTTTGTAATTTTGGAAATATTGTTAATTCCGGGAAGTGCTAACTTTGACCACATAAGAATGATATGAAATGATTTCTGCCAGCCGTACACTGGATAAGAACTTGTTTATAGACAATATTTTCAATCTATCTGGGACATAAGCCTCAGAGACTTTCCTGTCTGTGGCCATT
The DNA here is from genome assembly GCA_948472985.1 of Iguana delicatissima. Classification (NCBI taxonomy): domain Eukaryota; kingdom Metazoa; phylum Chordata; class Lepidosauria; order Squamata; family Iguanidae; genus Iguana; species Iguana delicatissima. The sequence continues at coordinate 196,887 of CAOKZL010001096.1, read as the reverse complement.
TTATTGAGGTTAATCAAGCAGGTAGTACCACAGACTGGGCCTTTCCATGGGTGGTTCTCCATCCTTAATATTCCATCCCTGAGAATGTCATTTGACCTGCTCTGGTATGGAAGTAAATTGTTGTTCTGTGCCTTCGAATCATTCCGACTTATGGCGACCCCAAGCCAAACCTATTATGTTTTTTTTCTGGTGGCTGAGAGAGTGTGATGCACCCAAGGTCACCCAGTGGATTTCCATGGCTGAGCAGGAAATCGAACCCTGGTCTCTAGGACCATACCCAATGTTCAAACTACTACACCAAGATGGGTCTCACAGCTTTAAAACAAACCCTCAAACCCATTTTATGTTGTCCCGAATTGTATTGCTGGTGCTGCTAATACATTTATATCTGGTATCTTAAAACTTTATACTGCCATTTATTGTAAGCCAGTGTGGTGCACTAGTTGGAAATGAATTGAAGGAAGAGAGCAACAAAAACAATAATAATCATATTACTATTTTAAAGTCCTCTTGTGAGGATTAGCCCTAAAAGTCATGACACAAAAGCAAAATTTTCTAGTAGAATCTACTGGGGAAGAATGAAGTAGGTGGCCAGTAGCCAGTGAACCAGTACAGCCAGGGTTCAAATTGGTGTGCAAACAAATTAAAATGTCCAGTGACTATCAGGTTATGGAAACTATTTTTTCTGGATACAGCTAAATATAACTGATTCATGTGAAGTTTGGAGTTTCATAGCAAACATTTGCTTTCATGGATGAAATCCAGTTTTGGACATTGGAGGCTAGTATGTCTTCTCAAACACCTAGGCCATTTCTGCACTAGACTGCTATAGCACTATCATTCCACTTGCAACATCCTATGGAATCCTGGGGTTTGCAGTTTCCTATGGAATCCTGCAAACCCCAGGATTCCATAGGATGTTGCAAGTGGAATGATAGTGCTATAACAGTCTAGTGCGGAAATGGCCTTAGAGGTCAGATATAGTGGTTCTTTCGTGTCTGAAACATCTGTGAACTACAGGTTTGTTTTGCCAGTCAAGCTAGGATGCTTATGGGGATTCACTAGAACATTGGAAGAGGCTGCCAGGAAGCCATAGGAGTTTAACTTGCACATATTGGTATGTACACAGATATAGCCTCTTTGCATGGCCTACATATCTGTGACACCTGACAAAGAAGAGGGAAGCTCTTATCCAAAGGGGCTAATGTTAACGTATGCTGTCATCACAGCTTCTGTTTGCCTCAGTCAATTCTGGGCAACATGAAGGTCAGATGATATCTAAAGGAAACTAGATTTGTCCCAATGAATTGCCAGCTGGTAACAGTAGTAATGTAATTTTACACATTCATTTTCACACATTCAGACTGGCACTCAAAATCCTTCTGCCTCCCCAAACACATATTCCAGCACTCTATGCTTACCGTGTTTACTTTTGTCCTGTCCGTGATTATCATCATTTGGCCTTGATCTGTTACTCTCCAGTGTCAGTTCTGAAGCCTCATTTTCTATGAACAGGACATTCAGAATGGATAAGTGTGAGCCTAGTGAACTGTATCAGATTTCTTCATGAAGAGGCAGACTTAGGCTGAATTTCTATACATCAGGGGTAAAAAAATCAGTACAACCCTCCGGGTATTTTTTGAACTGCAACTCCCAGCATTCCTCGCTATTGGCTGTGCTGGCCCGGCTGTTAGGAGTTGTGGTCCAACACTGTGTGGAGGCCAACAACATTCTTACATCCATGCCCTCCACCATTTCACAGATGAAAACTGGGACATGTGGCCTACCAATGTCAAGGAGTGGGGAAAGCAAAAATTATTAGTGGGGAAGAACACATACTCTAGGAGAGGTTGCAGCATAACATTTCAAAAGCAGATGAAAAAGTGAAATGCAAGAGATTAATCTGGATTGTCCCTGCTAAATTGGAGGGTGTGGCACACCTAGACATGACCGTCAGAATCAAGCCCCAATTAGTGTCATGGAACCCACCAGACAAAGAGGTATAGCAGCAGCCCTGCAACTCAACACTGTCCCTGATATCGTTAATCCGAATTCAACTACTCTATTTCTTCTAAGGGCTACTGTGTATGTATGTGTGCATAGTTCTGTGTGTGCATGTGTGAGCACACACAGTTTTTAAAACCCAAACAAAAATGGCAGCCCTTTTGGAAACTATAGCTTGAATCCTGGTAGTAACAAGCCAGTGTAAGGACATTTCCGCACTAGGCTGTTATAGCGCGATGATTTCACTTTCAACCTCCTATGGAATCCTGGGGTTTGCAGTTTAGGGAGGGGCCAGGTGGCCCCTCCCTAAACTGCAAACCCCAGGATTCCATAGGAGGTTGAAAGTGGAATCATCGCGCTATAACAGCCTAGTGCGGAAATGGTGTTGTGCTTCTCATGTGGGGTAATTTTTTGGACAATGAATAGCACTCCTTTTCAGCTGACTGTGGCATAAGCAGAATTGTACGTGTGGATCATGATGTCGGTGGTAGTGCATTGAAGCACACAGAGCAGCTTGGGAATATACATTGCCTCTACGTATTGCCTTTGTGTGTTGCACATTGGAACTGCACAATGGGTTGTTGGCCATGCACGTTGACCATTGATTTCTATACATTTAACTACACTAGTATTCAGCATAGGGATTGTTCAGCATGACTCTGCTGGCAGAAATTTATGCTACTCTCAAGCAATATAGGGTCTCAGCCTATGCGCATTCTTAGCAGGGCTGGCCCAAGATGTTTTGCTGCCTGAGGCAAAACCCTCAATTCTACATACACTAGCAACGCTAGAAGTAAAATAAATTTTTTAAAAAGGAGCAGACAATAAATATTTGCTTGGAAAAGAGTTGCCAAAAATGATACAAACACTAACCATGATAAAACAATGTATTTGGGGCAACTATACATTTTTTTTCTTTGAGCTGCATAAGACAAAGTGCTGAGCAGAGATCAGGTAATTTACAAAAAGCAACCTGCTGTGGCAATGTAGGTGCAGGGATTTTTTTTGGGGGGGGGGGTCTGGGTGTGAAGAATCTCAAAAATAAACACTTACTATTTAATTCAGTCACACATGCCTTCCCTTACCTTTCTTCCATTTTCTGTGGGCCTTCCCCAGTTTCACGAGAAACAGAAGGACTATGATGGACAGAATGACAAGGAGCACAGTCACAAGGGCTGGGAGCAGAAGACTTGCCTTCTTTTTCACAATTCCTTCGGCAGTAAGATTTGTTCCTGCATGTTTATAGAAAACAGGAATGGTTATGCCTTTGAATACTGTTTCCTAGCAACAGAATCCTGGGCTTTTGGAAGCAAAAGAAACATGCAAGACTTGCAAACATTCGTGCTTCCCCAATAAATCTGAGGGCCTTTTCCTCATAACTAATATCCAGGTTATTCCCAAACTGGGAAAGGTGCATGACTCCCTACCTCTTTCTTCTAGTCTCTAGATGTGCTGAACTACAGTGCCTATCACTCCCAACAAGCATGCGAAGCTTGGAAGCTGTGGTCCAATGTGTCTGGAAAGCACCAGGGGTCCTTTCCTCATATTATAGCACTCTGATTCTACTTTTACTGCCATGGAAACATCCGATGGATTTCTGGGGTTTCCAGTTTAGGGAGGGGCATTTAGAATTCTCACCCAGAGAGTTTAATGCTTTACCAAACTACAAACCCCAAGATTCCATAGCAGGTAACCCTGGAAGTTAAAGTGGAATAATAATGCTATAAAATGTGCACTATGGACTCCGGGTTGGAGGACGGTTGGTCAAGATCAAAAGTAGCCAGAGGGCAGCCTGAGCACCACATACAGCCTTAGATGGTTGTGTTTGTGGCACTTGGAAACCTCCCAAATCCCTTGGGATATGCTTTTCTGGTGCACACACACACACACACACACACACACACACACACACACACACATATATATGAATGAATTACTTGTTGTTATTCTTGTGTGTCTTCAAGTTGTTTCTGACTTATGGAGACCTTAAGGAAACTGGATTTTCTTGGCAAGGTTTGTTCAAAATGGAGTTGCCATTGCCTTCCTCTGAGGCTGAGAGAGTATGACTTGCTTAAGGTTATTCATGGCTGAGCAGAGATTCAAACTGTGTTTTCCAGAGATATAATCCACTACACTACACTTCCCTGGCTTTCTGGGCCATTTCCGCACTAGACTGTTATAGTGCTGTTATTCCACTTTCAACATGCTATAGAACCTTGGGGTTTGCAGTTTAGGGAGGGGCCTTTGAGGTGGAGTAATAGCACTATAACAGCCTAGTGCAGAAATGGCCCTGGATAGCATTTGGCCTTTTAAGAAAGTCATGCCTTTTCCCCTTCTGAGCTGTTTTAACATAAAAATTACAAAAGTCTTTTTTTTTTTTCAAAATTAGAAGAAGACATCAGCCCACTTCTATTTTTTCCCTCCATTTTTTGGCATTCTTGAAAGTTTGTGAAACTCCAGACAGGTCCCTTGGGCAGATAATGGGACCGTAGTTCCAGTGAATTTGCTCACCCACAGCATCCATGAAAAAGAAACAGAATAGGTGTTCATTGAGAGAATATTTTTAAAATTAGGGAAAGGATGTTAAGCTTCATTAATGTACCTTCTGTTGCATTAGAATTCACCACTGCTGTGTCAGTATTTGTGGACATTGTCCATGCAGCAAACTTTCCTTCCGTTACATTTAATATTTTGGGAGATCCTTTTAGAAATGGAAAAAGAGAAGGCTTAGTCTTTTCAAATCCCAGGAGGACTGAATAAAGCAGTGTAGATATTACAATGAACAACCTGAAATAAGCTCTGCATATAGGACTCCTCAACAGAAATTAATTTCATTTTCCATTTGGTGGAAAGGATAGTAACATTATTTTCACATACCAGTGGTAGTATTAGGATTCGGAGTTGCAGCTCCACTGCTCAGAGAAGGTGCTGGTACAGTAGGGTTTTCTTCTGTGATATTTAGTTTCTTCTCTGAATCTGGAAGTTGAAAAAAGGAATGTTCCAGCTTTAATGACCAAACATAAATGAATAAATGTAAGAATACAAGAAGAACCACATTCACAGCTAAAAAATGCTACTTTTTTTGGAGGATCATTTCCAGATTCCCCCAGGAATTCTGAGGAATTCTGGAAGCTGTTGTCAAGAAAAGTAATTTTCTGTAACTCTGGTTGAACAAGGGTCTATCTAAGCTTGCCAGATTGAAAACTGGAGATGGTTCCTGTCCCTTTAATAGTTTTGTAGAAGAGGAAATTTCAGCAGGTTTTGCTTGTCACCCAACCAGGTAACAAACTCATCCATTAGATAGAAACCATCTCCAGTTTTCACTCTGGCAACCTTAGGTCCATCTAAGCCAGAGATGTGCAGAAAATAGATCTAGATCAGTGTTTCCCAAGCTCTGGTCTTCCAGGTGTTTTGAACTTTGCCAAAGCAGCTGGGACTTCCGGGAGTTGAAGTCCAAAACACCTGGAGGACTAGAATCTGGCAATCGCTGATTCGATTTATAGTTCCCTCTCTTGAGTGATTTGTGGTAAATTAGGAAGTGGTGCTGACATCTAATTATTGAGCAATAGTAGTAAAATCAAATAAAAAGAACAAAATTATTTTTCCCTGCACTAGATTATGCGAATAAAATGAAGACAGCAAGTGTAACCATGAGTGGAATTTTGTGTAGAAAATCAGCTGCATTCAAGGATTCCAGAAACTTCTTGGACCCAGAATTCTTTAATTTAAAGTTCCAAGTGCACCGTGGTCTGTTTGAGAGATCCTGTAGGAATGTAAAAGCTGGAGCCATTTCTGCCCTACACTGTCATAGGCCATTTCCGCACGAGTCTGTTATAGTGCGATGATTTCACTTTAAACCTCCTATGGAATCCTGGGGTTTGCAGTTTCGGGAGGGGCCGGCCAGATTCCATAGAAGGTTGAAAGTGGAATCATCGCGCTATAACAGACTCGTGTGGAAATGGCCATAGTGCTGTTATTCCACTTTCAACATCCTATGGAATCCTGAGGGTTGCAATTTAGGGAAGGGCATTGGGAATTCTCAGCCAGAGAGCTCTTTGGCCTCAATAAACTACAGACCTCAGAATTCCACAGGATGTTGAAGTGGAATACTAGCACTTTAACTGTGCAGTGTGGAAATGGCCTAATGTTATTCTTAAAATATTTTAACTTACCACTGGTGGTGGAATTAATATTCAACGTAGATGTTGCTATGCTTGGGGATGGTGTTGCTGTACTATAGTTTGCCTCTGTGGCATTTAATATTTTGTCCAGTGCTGTGGAGATAAAGAGAAGAGGATTACTTCTTTCCCAACATGTCTTAACATGAACATACATTGCAACGCTGATATAACAGTAAGATGTTTAAAGTCATATATGTTACATTATCAACAGAAGTTTCTGTGGAAGATTCCAAAGCTTAATCTTTGTCAGATGGGGAAAACTTCTCTATCATTTTCCTTCTCACCATGTCTAATTTTACATATCCTGACCAAAGTTATCTTTTGGAGTCCCCAGATGTTTGTGGACTTCAGCTCCCAGAAGCCCCAGCCACTATGGTCAATGCTCAGAGCTTCTGGGAGCTGAAGTCCAAAAACATCTGGGGACCCACAGGTTGAGAACCACTGGGATAAACATTTTAGACTTTCTTTGTAAGGAAGGTGGTCTATACAGTCTACTGGCAATGTAAGCTGATTAAAAGCAAATAAACAAAACAGAGATAACAAAAGAGCCTCATATTACTAGGGGGCTCTTCTATTTGATTTTAGCTCAGTCTAGCTTCTGATTATGAAAATCAGTGAGCTCAGAACCCTGATGATTGAATTAATTGTAGGACAACTAATTGTGGAAACAGCACATGTCCCACATATGCACATTTCAGGTATTTTTCAAGCTCTTTCCAGGGTTCCTGCCAAGTCTGTTGCCAAATTTGCTATGGAAGTAGGAGTAGACACTGATTTTTATATGTAAACTAGGTGTGTGTTGGCTGCACACCTTGTTTTTGTTTAAGGAGAATCATTCTGCCAGAAGTTTCTAGGAGGAACTCTCCTGAGAGATGAGGCCTGACCCATGTATACTTGCAGTATAAAGCAACGTTGGAAACTTAAGAGCCCACCTGATATTATTGGACTGAAACACCCATTAGCCCCTGCCAGCATGATCAGAAATGTATTCTTAACAACACTGAGAGATCTACAGTTTCTTCACTCATAGTTTGAAGGAAGACAACATCAGGATTTTCTCAACACACTGATGTCAACTGTTGCCTATAGAGACAGAACTAGGTGATCTCTTTTGGTAAAGAATCGTTGGTGGCATTTTGGCGTTAATGGCATTTTAATTTTACCTGTATAATCCTGAGAAGTCCTAAGGGTAACTGTACTGAATTCAGGCACATTTGGCGTGAGGTCTGTAGTAGACTCTGGAAAATAGAAATATATTACTTGAAAATTGCTCATTTCTTCACATAAAGCAATATTTAACCCATGTGTCAACTGTACTTACAGTGGCGAAGACTGACCTAAATCCAACTATTAGTTCCAACTAGAGTAGATCCTTTGCATAACTAGAACTTACAGGACTGTTGGCTTACCATATTCCCATTAATTCAACGGGTATATATTGAATCAACAACAAATCCAACAATTGGATTTAGGTCACTGGGAGATAAATCCAGTTTTAATCCCAACTAGAGCAGACTCAATAAAATCAATGGAAGTTGCATAAGCAGTGATGAGCAAGTTCCATTCATTTCAATCCATCTGCTCAAGATGGAAATAAATTGGAGATAGCCCCAACTCCTTAGAGATGTAAAATCTGTTGGTTTCATTTTTGTTGCATTTCTCAGAATGCCACCACTAATCTGAATTACCATTTACCCTAACATGGATTCAATGTTATTCCCTTAATTCCCTGTCCCCAGATACTGGTGATTGCTAATTATATCACTGTTACTCCACTTGCGCTGTTGTGCAAAGGGAGCTACACCGAATTCCCTCTGTACTTACTGGTAAGTTTGAGCTGTAAAGCTGCTGTTAGGTTTCCTCCTCCAAGAACTTTATGGCGAATAATACAAGTAAAGGATGATGTCTGGGTATATGTGTGGACAGTGAGGATGCTGGTTGAATTATATTTCTTAACATCCAGCTGGTGTTCAGTATTACCTGTAATGGAAAGGGGAAAATAACACCTATAGCTCCTTTAAAAAAAATCCCACAGAATGTGAAGCCTTTAGTTGAAAGCAAGCAGCTTGCAAAGATTTCCTTGCCAGGTACTTTGAATCAGAGAGCCCACATGGTTTAATGGTTTGAGTGTTGGAGTACGATTCCAGGAGACCAGAATTCGAATTCTGTTCAGCCATGAAAAACCACTAGGTCAACTTGGGCAAGTCACACTATTTCCAGCTAAGAGGAAGCCAATGGCAAACCTCTTCTGAACAAATCCTGCCAAGAAAACCCTATGAGAAGGTCAATATGTGTCACAGTTGACTTGAAGGTATATAATAACACAACAGCATTCAACAGATTGCCAGGTTTTTGCTTTGCCTTATCCATCTTGATTTGAGGAAGGCTGTTAAAAAAAATGTTGCACTAAAAAAATTATTTAAACGTACCAAACAGTTCCACCCCATTGTCCAGCAGCCATGTAATCTGAGGAGGAGGTTTACTTCCCCAGGTGGAGCACTTCAACATAATCTTTTCCTCTTCATTGGGACTCTTGATCCTTAAAGCTTCCAAAAGAGGTTCGGAGGGAGCAGCTGTAAGAAGACAATTTGGAGAGTTCAGTCTTTCTACTGCAATTTTAAGGTAATAAAGAGGTTGTGGTCAGCTCCCAGTGTTTAAACCTCTCTAGACATTATACTCTAAAGGCACCAGATCCTGGCTGTTCTTAGAATCTAAGCAAGGCCAGCTCTGGCTGGTACTTGGATGAGAATCCACCAACAAATACCAGGTGCTGTAGGCTATATTTCAGAGGAAGGAACTGGCAAAACTACCTCTGAGTATTCCTTATGTAAGAAAATCCTATGGAATTTATGGGGTCTCCTGAAGTTGACAGGAGACCTGAGGGAATGTGCACACACATAGCTATAGGCAAAAAAATTTTTAAAAAATAAAGCATTAGCCCCATCCCCTGCATAACAATTCTGCTTCTCAAAAAATGTTTCTTTTCATTTCCAAATGTTTATCATTGCAGGGAGTGAGACATTGAAACAAGAGACCCCTTCTGTTTGTTGTGTTTGTGTTGTCTTAGTGTCTTTGCCTGCCCCTTTTTCTTTGGATGCTTAAACTGCATGTATTAGTGATCAATTGAAGCTTTAAGTTGCTGCAATGCTAGAAACTAGGAGAGTGAAGGAAAACTTAATGGGTGAGGCAGAATTATTGTTTGTGTCAGTGCCTCCATTTTGACTTCCATGCCTACACCCCTGCACTGAACATGATCTTTCCCTCATTCATATCTATTCTCCCTGCGGATAAGAGCAGCGGGTGTGTCGGGGATGCCTCTGGAATTTAGCTCAAGGGACCTGCTAGAATAGCTACCCAGAGAAGTTGCCCTAGCATGGCCCATATTGGGTGTTGGCACCGGCAGATGTATTTGAGACTGAACTTTAAAGAAACTGTCCAAGGTGCTGAACCTTTTGTGCCTTGAATAGTTCAGGCGAAAACTCTAATTAGGCTGAATCATGATATAAGGGAATAAGCCAATTTGAGAACATATTTTTATATTCCTGGCACCCAGGGATGAAAACAGGTCAGGGAAAAGAGAGTGAAAGGGGGTGAGTCAACATGGTGGCCCTATACTTCCTCTCTCTTGCCTGTCTCCTTCCTTCGATGCATCTGGGGCATCAGGAGAGGGTTTGTGGTGCTGAGAAATCAAGTTGCAAACCATCCTTTGTTGCCCAGACAGCAGCTGGTGGAGGAGGAAGAGGACCAAAATGCACACCGGGGGGGGGGCAGTTAAAGGGATATGCAACCTGATCAGAGTTGCCAAGAGGAAAGGTTCCCCTGGAAAAGAAGCACTTGTGGACAAGGGTTGGAGAAACTCACAAATAATCAAATCTGTGAAAGTGAAACCCGCAGATGTGGAGGGCCAACTGTATTGCAAACTGCTTTGAGTCCCATATTGGGAGAAAGGTGGTCTATAAATCAAATAAGTAAGTAAATAAGTTAAGTAAGTCAGTAAGTAAATAGGTAAGTAAACAAGGAAAACCACCAAAGGTATGGGTTGGAATCGCAGTCCGGACAGTGGAATAAATCCTCAACCACACAGGCTGCCTGTTGCCTTGCCTCAACAGTGAAAGCTATGAAAGTCAGTGAACTTCCACTGGGGCATTGCTCATGCAATGTTAATTCTCTCTATTTTTCATTATGTCCTCTGGTTTTATTGAATTAGAATTCAACAAAATAAAAGGGCTAGCCCCAGCCATTGAACTACTTGACTCATGGCTCAGTGGGTTGTTCCTGGCTACAGTTCAATGGCTGGGGCCAGCTCAGCTCTGCCATCTTCCATCCTATCTCTTCTTCACCCTTCCCATCTCTGCATTCTTCCCATCCACTAAAAGCGTGCAATTCAAGCACTCACCTAAGACAGAGACATTCACCTCCTTTCTTTGGGTTGTCTCACCATAGTGGAGACATGTGTAGAGCCCTTCGTCTTGCATTGTTACATTGGACAGAGAAATAGATATAGCATCCTTTGAAAAATGGGTAAGCTTATACCTCTGGTCTCTTAAACCTGTAGAAGAAAGGAAGGGAAATGAGTAAGATGGGAAAAGGCAGTACTTCATAGCCTTATTATAAAAAGCATGGACTTACATTGCACCCCTGTAGCTTTTCAATACCACTACCATGATTCCATCACATAGAATGGTGAAGGATTTGTAATTTGGGGAAACTCTCAGAATTCTCTGTTAGAGGGTCTAGGGAAGTACAGCACTAGAACTCTCCAGCAGAGAATTCCAAGTATCTCAGTGAACTGCAAATCCTGAGATTCTATATGATGGAGCCAGGACAGTTAGACTGGCATCAAAGTGCTATAACTGTTTAGTGTGGAATGAATTCACAGAAATGGGGCTTTGAGAGATACGCCAGCCTTTTCTCTCCCTAACCCATGGTATTGTGGATGTGTAAGCGTGTGAGAGAGTGACTGAGTGAGAGAGGAGGAGAGAGGGAACGCCATGAATCATCAGCCTGGGAAATGTTCTAAGATTAAAAAAAAACCACAACAGGATCTGGTGGGACTTGAAAGATTAATAAATTTATTGTAACACATGGTTTTCCAGCACAGAAGCCTCTCTGGTCAAATGAAGAACATTTTACTCTGCAAGAGAGAGCAAAGGCTTCTCCCCAGCTCTTTTCTTTTCTCTTTTTGATTGTAGAGACAGTAACAAACCTACTGGAAGGAAGTGCTGCATTTGCACACCCTAGCCACAGTGGGTGGGCTTTCATTGCATTGACATCCTACAAGAAACGGCTTGGATGACTAACTGTATCAGGGCTGGATGGTGTTGGCGTGTATGACTCAAAGACGGATGGAAGGAAATCCCACCATTTGCTTTGTTCTTGTAGAAAATGTGTGTGTGTGCGCACGTCTATGCGTGTGTGGGGGTGGAGTCATGGACTTTTTCTCTTGCACTTACCTCGCTGGTTGTTGAAAAAAATCACAAACCCCTTTGGGTTTTTCCATTCCAGGGTTGATCTGTTGTGTCCAGAGGCGGCAGCAGCAACTTTACAGTGTAGGTCCAGATTCTGCCCCTCCACGAGAGTTAGAAATTTCCTGTGAGCCTCTTGAAAAGCCCCTGCCCAAAGAAAGTTTGTGATCTGTCACTCCAGGCTGAGCAACTCTGTTCATTCTGAGTAAAACAGAATAAGTCCCTGATACTTCAAAAGAACTGAAATAGCCTCATGACAGAAATGCATTTAAAATCTATCTCTAAAAATGTATAAAAAATTATATCGATACCCAGAAACCTAATGTAATCTGCTTTACTTAGAATAAAACTTCTTTAAACTCTCTGTTAAGGCTCAGAGTGTTTTTGGCTACTTGATACACACATAGAGAGTTTCCTTTCTTCTCCAGGGGGAGAAGAGGGAAAAGTATGACTAGGTTGGGTGACTCACATCTTTGTCATCCACTGGGAAAAGTGGAGAAGGCACTGGGAAAGGTGTGGTAAGAGTACGAAGCCTGTTTGACTAGCCTCCCCTTCTTTGCTCCGAAGGGAAGCCACCGAAGGAAGGAGACAGGCAAGAGAGAGGAAGTATAGGGCCACCATGTTGACTTCTTTGCTCAAGGGCTTAGGACAAAGGAAAAGCTATGGCAGGTCCCAAGCCATATAGGGCTTTGAATGTCATTATCACCACCTAGGGTAGTAACATACAAAAATACACATCTATGAAACCTGTTGAAACCATCCATCTATCCATAAGTATGACAGCTAGCTTGGTGGAATGGTTTATATGTTGGACTACAACCCCGGAGAGAGGGTTCAATTCCCTACTTGGCCATAGAAATCCACTGGATGACCTTTGGCACATCGCATACTCTCAGCCCCAGGAAACCCGCTCCTTGGGGTCACCATAAGTTGAAAGTGACTTGAAGGCACACAAGAACAATGACTTAATACTAGGTTTAAAGTGGAGAGGAAACAACTATAAGCATTCAAGAGTTTTGTGGAACCTTAAAGGCAAACAAATTTACTGCAGCATGAGTTTTCTTGGACAATAGCCCATGTCAAGAAATGGATGAAATGCTATCCAGAATTTCATGTATGCATATAGCGGTTTGGCTCTGTCCTTACTGTCTACAGTTCTATTATCAAGCATGGATGCTATGGTGTACATGAATTTGCTATTGGTATATGTAAGCTACAGTAGAACATTCTGAAGCCACAGTAGAATGTTCAGAAACATCACCATGTTCATGCTTTCATTGTCTGAGAGGGCTGCACTTGTGGTTTTCCATGAGACTTTTCTGTAACTTCACTGTTTCCTGCCACAAACATTAGTTGGGGTGCAAGGGGGAGGAAGAGATGTCGGTTCACAAGCCTTTAATGGAGACCACAAGGAAACATAGACAAGCACCAGCATCGTTTATGTGAAATCTTTCCATGTGACACACTAGAAAATACAGTGTGAAAAGAGATTTTCCCCCATAAAATACTAGAGGCCTGCAGCTGGGGTGACTTTCATGGTCCTGAAAACCGTGCCTCAGAGTGCAGAGAATAAATGCTCAGTCCACTGGCAAATACCCTGAAGGTACCAGATCCTGTCTCATCTTAGAAGCTAAGAAGGGTCAGCCCTGGTTAGTACTCAGATGAAAGACCACCCCAATGAATACCAGGCTGGTAGGCTATATTTTAGAGGAAGGAACTGGCAGAACTACCCTGAATATTCCTAACCTAAGAAAATTCTGGGAAATTCATGGGGTCCCCATAAGTCAGCGTACAACTTGAAGGCTCAAGCATGCATGCTATGGACATATGCCAATGACAATACTGTGCAGAGGGTGGAAATGCCAAGTCTTACCAATCCCCCTCTGTATTGCCAACCTTGATAAAGGGCTTCAGTGGAGTCATATTTTTTCCTGTCAGTTCAGATGCCAAACTTAGGAACCAAGGTCACCTTTAAAAATACCCTGCAAACCTGTGCCTGTAGCAGCGGCCTGACTCACAGAAATTAAACAGGAGAAGCTTTTCTGGATGCCCAAGTAAGAGAAGCAAAATGGTGTATTTCAGGTTAAGATACTTAAAAGAAGCACTGGAGTGCATCCAAGTTTTAGTTTTTTAAAAAATAAGCAATACCATTGACACTCCAAGTTAGTGCTTGGGTGGGAGACTGCCAATGAATCCCAGGTGCTGTAGGCTATATTTCAGAGGAAGTAACTGGCAAAACCACTCTGAGTCTTCCTTGCCTAAGAAAACTCTGTGAAATTCATGGAGTCACCATAGGGAGCACACACACATGCACCCCACTGACTCCACACTCCCAGCTATTTATCTTTCTGTCTTCAACCTCAGATGGAATATAATTAATCATCGGCCAAGGACAAAGTTTGCAAGGAATAAACCCCAACTTAGCCTTTTACAGGTGATGAGTTACTTTTTGTAAGAAAGGCATAAAGAAGTCACATTTCAAAAGGAATATAAAAATAGGAGTAAGTTAATTCATTGGTATAACAAGGGCTATCAAGGCTGAGATCCTGTTTATAGTCAGTGGGCCGTAAAGTTCAATCGGCACATTTACGCCAATCTCAGGGATGCTGAAGGTGAGGAGAGGCTGGTGAAGAGTGTCAGTGAAAGTGGCCAGATTAAGTAGTTGTAAAAAGGAGCCAAGAACGGACAGAGCTCAACTCAGATGCTATCTTGCAATGGTTGTGCAGCCTGGCAAAACCACCGGGTAAGGAAATTCTGGCCATTTCTGCACTACACTGTTATAGTGCTATTATTCCACTTTCAACCCCCTGTGGCACTCTGAGATTCGTAGTTTACTGAGACCAAAGTGCTCTCTGGCTGAGAATTCTAAATGTCCCTCCCTAAACTGCAAATCCCAGGAATCAATAGGAGGAAGAACACAAGCTAGGCAAGGCTGCAGCAGTTTGCTTTTGCCTGAGTCTACTGGGAAGGGCAACACTCTGTCTCCCTGCTCTCCTCTGTCCTCTGCTGCAAACTCCTCTTGCACTTTGCACTCAGTTTGCAGCAGTTTTAAGTAAGCTGGGAAGAAGGGGGAAGTGGAATAGGAGAGAAAGAAACTGGGATATTTTAAAAGCAGCCAAGAAAATGGGATGGCAGAGAATTAATCCGGACTGTCCCTGCCAAATTCAGATGGCATGAGTTTCTGAGCATTTTTGAAAGGAAACCCCATATAGAGAGCAGAGTATAGCAATCAAAAAGGTATGTAGTTAAGGCATGAGTTACTTACCGTGCAGTGGCAGCAACAGAGCCAGCACACAGAGCATGGGAGCGAGGGGCATGATGGTATATATGTGGTGGTTCCTTGGTTCAAAGACAGCCCTTGGGTGATACTTAGCTAAGTTCCTCTCCCCTTCTGAACTCCAGAGCCTGGTGCAGCAGGTTCTTTCTCTTTTCAAGGGGCACAAAGAAGCATGTGCCATGACTTCATCAGCCACAGCCTCTGCCCCCTTTCCTTTCGTTGCTCTCAGCAACCTTCACACCTTACAGATGGGGGAGACTTTCCTCCTGTGGGTGCAGTCAAGAAAGTCCTTTCTAAAAAGAAATCCTGTGGCCAGATGCTGACATCAGGCAGCTCATTTGAGCCCTTTTTAAAGGCTAGTTTGTACTTTCTCTGGTTTGGTGTTTTTTTGCTCTTTCAAAGAGGGGAGCGAGTTGCAAACATTGTGAGCAAACCACTCACAGAGTCGAGCTGTTGGCGTTTCCTTTCAAAAGTGTAAGTTGTGTTGCAGCCAGCTCACAAGTTCATTAAAGTCCCCTCATGCCCTTGTAGTTGCCGTTCAGCAAACCATCTCCCTTCCCATTCCTGACATTTGCAGCTGGCTTTCCTTGAGACTGACACTGAAAATCGACGCTACAGGTCCATTCACCCACATCCATTCACACTTTTTTCTGGTTAAAGTTTTGCTGAGATCTTTCAAGCTCTTTTCTAGATGCCTTTACCATCAGAGGGAAGATGGGTGTGATGGCTTTTTTAGTGGTGGTGCTCCCCTGGTAGAATGCTCTCCCAGAAAGAAGATCTACTAGGACCCACATTGTCATTGCAGCTACAGGTAAAGACTTAAATCCTGCTCTCTCCCCTGCCCAAGTCTTTTCAATTAGGTGACACTTGGCTTGACCACAGTACATGCGAGAAAGGATTTAGGAGTCTTAATAGATCACAAGCTGAACATGAGTCGGCAGTGTGATGCGGCAGCTAAAAAGCCAATGTGATTCTGGGCTGCATCAATAAGAGTATATCAAGGGAAGTGATGGTACCACTCTATTCTACTTTGGTCAGACCCCACCTGGAAGAACCTTCTCTTCTCCAGGCTAAACATACCCAGCTTCCTAAGTTGCTCCTCATAGGGCATGGTTTCCAGGCCTTCTACCATTTTGGCCACCCTCCTCTGGACACTTTCTAGCTTTTCAATATCTTTCCTGAACTGTAGTGTCCACAACTGGACACAGTATTGCAGGTGGAGTCTGACCAACGCAGAATAGAGTGGTACTATCAGTTCCTTTGATATGCTCCTACTGATGAAGCCTAGAATCACATTGACTTTTTTAACTGCCATCATGGCTAGAGATATAAATCACGCGTCGGCTTTTTTAGCTGCTGCATCACCACTGCAAAGCACAGCAGTTGTAATACCTCCCCCCACATCCCAAACCCAACAAACAGACCAAAATCAGCTAAAATTGAAACCAGAAGTAATACAACATCACTCTTGATCCTGTTGAGTGTGTTGATAAAACCTGCCAGGGCATGGGGGATGAGGAGTGGCCGTGCCATTCCTCCGTGTTTGTCTCTTGCAAATGGCAGGGGAAGGAGAGGCAGCCAAGATTGTCCAGTCACCTCCCTCCCCACCATAGCAGTAGCTTCACAGGGCTTAGCGACTCCCTGGAATGGTGCTGGTGGTTTTGGGTGCTAAAGCAATGGTTCCCAACCTTTGGTCCTCCAGGTGTTTGAGACGTCAGCTCCCAGAAGCCCCAGCCAGCTTGGCAAACCACCAGGGATTCTGGGAACTGAAGCACAAAACACCTGGAGGACCAAAGGTTGGCAACCACTGGGCTAAAGAACAGCCTCTTGCACACCGTTCAGAAAAAGGACACAAGAGCACATACGGAATGCACACGCCACTAACAGGATTCCAGCAAGTAGTCTTTTCCAAGAAGCCCCATATCCTTCACCTTTCCCTGTAGGAAAGGTGATTCAGCCCCTTGAAACTATGCTTCCTTGCTCCAAGTAGATTTAGAAGACGTTATCCTGTTTGTTGTTTTAAAATGTTTATGTGTGTACGTGCGCATGTGTATAGATAATTATTAACTTTGGATGATTGAAGTAACTTGGAATAAGTTAACAATGAATTATGGATTTGAGAAATTAAACAAGTAAATAATTAAAATAAGTGATAAGCAACAACTAATAATTACAGAATAAAATAAATGACAATAGTTAGATGTAAATGTTTAAGTAATGTGAACTTTTTGCAAGAAGGGCAGGAACCAATTTAAGTTATGTTTTGTTAACATCTGTCTTAGATATGTGTAGATTAGGGTGTCTGTTAATGTTTGTAAGGATGCATTTTTGTTGTTTAGTATGTTTGGATTATTCTTTTTCTTTTTTTTACTTAATACATTTTATTAAAAAAATTATACTTGCTCCACACATACCCCACCGGCTCATCACTTGCTACAAAGTAGTATTTTGGAGATGAAAAATTCAAGCTTTTGTTGAAGAAAAAGCACTTTCTGCACAGCGATTGTGAGAAATTCTGACCATTTTCTTTTTATTGAGATCAATGTTTTTTCTAGTGACAAAGTGTGGAAGATGAGTATCTAACAGAAACAAAACATAAGCAATTACGATCTTCTTTTGTGGGAAAAACAAAGCAGAACACCACACTGCATCCTAATGGAAAGCTTGTAGGCATACAATTTTCCCCTTCTTATTGTAACACACTTCAACAAAGTTTTTTTGCAGGGCTACTGTGCTCAAGGCAGCATGAGCGATCCTGGGAATTATAGTTCTAAAAGTAACTTTTCCAAGTGCCAAACTTCAGGCAAGTTGCTTTATTAGCACCAGTTTCTTAAGGGGAAAAAAGAGATCCCAAGTCACTCAAAAAATACTGAGAACACAATTCTTTTCTTCTTTATAGAAACATAACATCTAGGTGAAAAACCCTTTGACAAAGATCTGAAAAATAGACTTTTCTATGAGATTATTTAAGGACTTTCCTTCTCCTTCCCTGAACAGAGTAGATCTTTAAAATACTGATATCCATTCCATGCTTTCCGAGAGGTAAGTCTCACAAAATTCAATGTCACTTATTCCCAAGTCGGTGTTCATAGTACTTCAGGGAAAATAGCTAAGCAAGTAGACTACACTGCAGTAATCCAATTATATTGTAGATAAGGGAATTGCTTGATATTATGGTCTTTGAGAAAAGACCCTGGGAGAAAGGTTTTGTTAATGGAAGCGTTCGGTACAACTCCACTCTTCTGTATGTTTTTTGCTACTCAAATATAACTCTGTACAGTACATTGTTAAGTATTACTAACTTGCAAACTATCAGTGCAAAATACCTCCTTCCCTAACTGATAAGCAATATCCCCCCACTCAATATTCCATATATACCAGCAACCAACATTTTGGTTTTGATTGTCATTCATGGTTCAAAGTTCATTAAAACTCTTCCACAGAAATGAAACCCTGGAGAAGGTATAAACTATTTTCACAATTTCTGTACATAGCCAAAAATAGTTTAAATTACATATATCTCTATGTGGCTTTGTGTCACTGTTTGTGTGTGTGTGTGTGTGTGTGTATATATGCATATATTCCAAAAATACCAGCAGCAATAACAACTGCAAAATACAAACAATGCACTTGGCTTTCCTGCTATCACTAACTTTTATCTCCCTAACTTTTCACTATACATCCCTGGTTAAAAATAATGCATTTGATAAAGCCCGGCTGCCCTTTCCATGTAAAATGTACGCTTAAATGTATATATTGCACACAAAGAATTTTCTGCTGACCGATTCGGTTCAGTGCCTATTGTACACTCTTTGGAAAATTCCTTATTACTGCCAATTCTGTTTTTTTATGCAAGATGAAGAGCCCATTCACACTATATAATAATAGCACTATGATTCCACTGTAATTCTCAGGGCTGCATTCTATAGAATCTAGGGTTTGGTAGTTTGAGGATGCACTAGACTTCTGTAGCTAGGAAATCTAAACAGCCTTCACTAAATTACGAATTGCAGGATTCCATACGACGCTGCCATGGCAGTTAAAGTGGAATCATAGTCCTATGATTGTGTAGTGTGAATGGGCCAGAAATGTGAGTTGCATTAGGACTTCTCCAAGCTCCGTGTGTGGCAAAGCTGTCGTCCAGTTGCTCCATCATTCATTCAGTTTATTTATCTGTATCCTGCGAGTTGGTCTGTCCATTTTTGAAAGCAAGCTTAATTACACCTGGATGAGTAAAGTAAAGGACTGATGGTGCAAACATTTTGGACAAGGAAGGCAACTGCTGTTTTGTGTAGAGGGTTGCAAGCATATTGGTCCTTCAAATGTAGGATTCAGTCTGACTTTGGAGCTGCAATCCATCACATCTGGATGATGCAAGATTGTGAAAGGCTGGAAGATAATGCACTTTTAGTCATTAGGAAATATCATTTCTAGGTGTAAAGAGTCAACTTCCTCCTGTCTCCCACTTGCAAATGAGGACCAAGATAACTGATGCTTTGTGCAGGAGATTCAGCGATGGACCCAGTGGTGATCTCGGGTGTATTTTTATTTATTTGCTTGGTATTTCTTCTGGAAGTTCCCATCTTTGCCTATTTGGGATGGGCTGCATGAATGTGAAAGTCTCTGAAGATGCTTGTAGTCCAGGCACAGATGAGAAGAAAGGAACTTCTCTTGCCTCCAAGCAGGACTTCCACCATGTGGCCTCTGATGAAGTCAATGGTAAAGGTCAAATCCTTACGCCTTCTAAGTTAATGAAAGTTTTGCTGCTGACATGGAAAGATATTAGCAGTGCCTCAAACAAATATTTTGGTCAACAAATCTCAAGATTGCTTCAGGGTGCTACTGAAGATCTCATATAAGAACAATGTTTTAAAAATGTTTCTTTTTACACCAGTGGCACAGAAATACACACATAGTGCTTTCTTTATTTGGACCTCAGTCATACAATTTCTAGTCCCAACCAGAGCAGATCCACTGAATCAGCTGGAACCTAGTAAGTCAACACTTACATTAGTTCCTTTGGGGCTCGCAACTGGATTTAGACTGGGGGAAGAACAGGGGTGTAGCTATGGGGGAGGTGTGTGCAAAATGAGAGCTTTGCCCACCAAAATAAGAATTCTGACCCCTCAAATGACATTTTCCTTCAGTCCCCAAACTTCTAGCATTGCAGAGAGTGAGACACTGAGAATCATCTATATCTAGAACGTTTCTATTTGTTGGCAGTCACATTCTCTTGGTTACTTTGCCTGCCGCTTTTCTTTGGATGTCTAAACTGTGTTTCCAAAATGTTCAATTGATGTTTTAAGTTATTGCAATGCTAGAAATTTGGAGACTAAAGGGAGATTTCCTGCACTGCCCAGAATTCCTACCTAGGGGGTCAACACCCTCATTTTGCCCACTTTCCTAGGGGAAGAATCATGTGGCTGTTGCAGTCCAGCATCTGCAGGCTGCATGATTCTCAACCCTGATTTAGACCATAATATTTTGGTTGATCCTCAACGATCAGCAGTTGACTAATCCACATTACTTGGCATAACTATATGCAGAGTCTGCTCTACTCTAGCTATGAGAAAGCCCTCTGCAAGGTGGCTCTTATAGGCCCTTTTCTGAATATTGATTCCAACTCCCTCCCTGGGTAGTGGGTTTCCTTGGATATCAGGCAATAGCAGCAGGATTCTGATAGCTGCTGGGCAACCCCGTCTAGGAGTTTAGGAGGCACAACTTACATTCCTCACAATGTCCCAGTACAACAATGAACAGTGTTATATGTTGGCTTACATGTCAGGGTACATACATGTCAGCTATCCAAGGTACCAGACCCTGCCCTCAAAGTCAGTTCTACACCTAGGACAGGTCTTTCAAAGCCTGTGATAAAACCCAGAGTAAATTCACTGCATTCCTGACTTGAAAACCATAGTGGTCTAGCCCTGGGGAAAAAATGTTGAAAGAATTGCTCAAGACAGGTCTTAGCAGGATTATCTCATGCACTGGAACCCTGGCAACTGCCCGAAGGATACTAGTTTATGATGTCAGGTTAGACTATATGCATATAACCACTCTCTCTTCCTCACTTGCCCAGATAAGTCCAGATCTTGGAAACATTCATTTCATAGTTCCAAGAGTCTCCCAGCTAACATGGCCATGGGAAGATTCTGGGAGCTGTAATCTTAAAAAAAGAAAAAAAGAAAAAAACTTTTTCTAAGCTCTGACTGTATTTCCAATGACCCATAGGGCCAATGCAGATAGAGCTTGTCCAATACAACCATGATTTGATAACCTGACTAAAACATTCACGGCCGTTGCGCAGAACATTTGCTAAGAATATTTTCTTACGTGGTGAACTAGGAATGCCCATTGTGCAAACACATATCACGGTGAAGTACAACAGTGCTACTCAAAGCTGTGGTACATGGATTGCTGCTGGTTCATGAACTATTGGCTGCTGGTCCACAGTGAGTTTCCAGGAAAGAAAGAAACAGATGCCATCAAGCGACACAAATATGCTACTCCCTGGCACACCAGGTGAAAAAACATCCTGCCGATCTCCCACATCAAAACCACCGATGTAATATAGCACGCTGACCAATAAAACAAATTCTCAGCTAATACTTCCTGGGAATGAGAGGAGAAGCCCTGTTAGTCTGTTGAGACTAAGGCCATTTCCGCACTAGACTGTTATAGTGCAATGATTCCACTTCCGACATCCTATGGAATCCTGGAGTTTGCAGTTTCGGGAGGGGCCGAAACTGCAAACCCCAGGATTCCATAGGAGGTTGCAAGTGGAATCATTGTGCTATAACAGTCTAGTGCGGAAATGGCTTAGAACAATGACCCTCATCTTTAAAGTGCCACAACGTTCTTTCTTGTTTTGTCTAATACCAGTCACCATTTTTAATCCAATATCTGAAAAATTGTTGCTCTGAAGTATACAGCGATTGCCGAGACTGGGGAAAAAAAAACTTTAAGGGTTTGGTCTGTTACAGAAAAGCATCACTTGTCTTGCAAATAAAATGTTAATGGAGCAAACACGGATCTTTAACAGTCTTCGTCCATGGGGCTACTGTTCTTAGAAAGGGGGGGGGGGAAAGAAAGAGGAAAAGAATTGGTAAACGTAGCTGTAACCAGTGGTTAATAGGACTGAGTAGCTGCTCAAAACCATTAAGGAGAACATGATCACATCCGACAGAACCAATCTGGTTATCACTTGACACCGTGAGCATGCTTGTCCATCCCCTGGAGGATCAGGAGCTTGTGTGAGTGGTGCCATTATGAACCCAAGACCACAGTCTAAATCTCAATGTGTCCTCAAAAACACAGTGCTTTGTCAATGGAAACAACATTGTTGAATGTTATTGAGTGCTGAGAAGACAAAATGATGTGGGAACAAGCCCTTCCGTTTCAAAATTTGGTTCCCACCAAGATCTCCAACTTTCTTCTTTTAAATATATATTACGCATTTCTAGCATTTCAACAGTCAAAAAAAACTAGGCATGTGATTCTACACTAGTCTTGACAAGAAACATGATTCCATTTTCCTCTGCAGTATTTTCTTTGTTTTTGAAGAGTGGAGAGGAATCTTGCAGAATGGAGGTATAATAATTTAGCTAAACATGGTAGTGGGCTGCGCTCTACCCAAAATGGCTCAGAACAAAATAGTACAGTTCAGTTCCATTAAAAAAAAAATGACTAACAAACAACAAAAGTCCACAATTTAGAGCACAGTCCTAATTGTGACTAACGTTATACAGAAGGCAGTGAAAAACTGGTTTTCTTCCTTGGAGCTTAACTTCTTTGTTTGTTTGTTTTTAAATTATATATTAAAGCTCAGTAGCTTACGTCACAAAGACATTTCTGCTGGACAGAAGCCTGGAGACAAAGTGAGAGGTTGTTTTGAGTAAATGTATATTTGTCCAAGATCCAAGCATACGTCTCTATTGACCTAGTTTTCTAGATATACAAACACCACTCTGTGGAAGATATACTAGAGTGTTATTTTTAAATCCATCTAGAGGGTTATGAATAATTCTCTCCTCTGTCAGTAATTAAAATAAAAGCTCCAATAGCCAAGAGATTCTTGACTCTTAAGGAAGTCCTTCTCTACAGTTGTTTTTCCTGTCCTTCCGTCTTACTCTTGGAGTAAAGTTTCTCTCCAGTTAAAGCCACCGGTTGGTCCATGTGTGAGTGGGAGGATGGGTGGGTCAGTAAGTTGCCACAGACCCGTGTCTCCAAGTTCTTCGCAGCAACAAAACCCCAAGTATGGAATCTGCAGTTGATAAAAAGAATGGAATTTAAAACCAAAAAGAGATGAAAAAACAACACACGAGAACCATTACAATGTTTCTCAGACTTTGGCCATCCAGCTCCCAGAATCCCTGGCCATTGGTAAAGCTGGATAGAGCTTGTGAGAAGTGAAGTCCAAAAGACCTGGAGGACCAAAGCTGGAAAACCACTGAAGTATTAGACCCCTTGATTGAACAGTGATACCTCCAATCCTATCTCATTCAGCTTTTGGTCTTAGGTGCTCTCATGTTCATTGAGAACTTGGGTGCCAGAGTCCTGCACCTCTCTCTTTGTTCGGACGAGGGGTCGGCAAAGTGTGGCCTGTAAGCTATATGTGGCCCTCAAGGCTCCAGGAATCGAAAAAAATTTGTTTTGCTCAAAAATACCCTCTATAGAGTGTAGAGGACATTTCTACTATTTTTGGAAGGCCCTGCCCCACTAAGGTCTAACAATTTTTTTCCAAAAATTGTTCCATTGTTTTTCATTTTGCCCCAGAATACCCTCTGGAGGGTGTATGGGGCATTTCCACTATGTTTTGCTCCCTCCATGAGTGAATATAGGACTTTTTTTGAAACAAGAAGTGAACAGGTAATAACTTCCTGTTGTTAAAAAAAGGCCTAAAATGGCCCGGGAAGCCCCAGAAATGTGGTGAAAATGCCTTGCCCCAAATATCTCCACAGCTAAACTGAGCTAAACCACTCTCTGACATATCCAACGCAGAATCAGGAAGTGTCACCCACATGTATTTGTCTAAAACTATGTTGCCACGTTGTCAGTTACACAATTATGCACAAGACAATCCTCTTAAAGTAACCTTTTCCCCTTCAGCCTTCTAAAGCTCAAAAGAATAGCCTACAGTTATCATGCACTATTGTAGACAGTGCAAAATAATAGCCACAATTATCCGTGCACTTCTCAACATAGCATAGACAAAACCACAACTCTTCTATGCATCTAAAGGGCTTCATCTTGCCCATGGCTGTTCATTACCTTTCTGACCATTTGTACAAAGTCCTTGGAGTTTTGGGGTGACAGTCCTTGCAGCTGGCAAGTGCATGCTTCAAGGGAGGAAGCATGGGCCACTATCAAAATGTTATTCCCTGGAGGAAGAGACAGGTTTGGCATACATGGTTAGCTTTCCACAGACAAAGTACTGATTGTGTGTAAATGCATTTTATTTTTTGAAATCTGGACATTTGTTGGTCAAGAACTCATCAAGTGAATAATGAAATCAGCAAACAAATCCCGCCTTGGAAAACTGTGATCAGTGGCATCACAAGGGTTGGTGTCACTCTGTGTGGTAACTCCTGGTGCCACCTCCATGGAGCCTTTTCTGTCCAGGAGCTGGAATTCCAGAAGTCCTGATCTACTGCCATGGGGAGCTGCTCTCCAGGTGTCCTGAACTACCTGCCTGGCTCAGTATGCATGAAGGCACTGGGGACCTTGTCTAGTTATAAGAAAAAGGGGACGGTCATCCTGCATGAAGCCATATGGGCTCCTCTGGAGTTGGGGAGAAAGAAGAGGGACGCAGTCATTCTGATGTCTTTCCCCCTCTGTTGGTGTCACCAAGTGCTGTTCACACCCACACCTCCCCCGTGACACCACTGATTCTGATTTCAAGCAGAGACGTAAAAGGAAGGAAAGAGGGCTTCGTCCTTTCCACTGTCACTGTCTTCCCCACTTGAGAGCAAGTCTCTCTGCTGCTTTCCCCCCTCCAGGATTTCATATGCCCCTGCATCTTCTCCCCGCTTTTTTTTTTAAACATGCAGCCTCCTGAGACTGATAAATGAATTCCAATGTTAGATGCCATCTTTGCACACAATGGGTGCAGTTTACCCTACTGCTGGAAAGCAAGCAAGCAAACAAAAAGCAAATCTAGTAGTGAAGAAAAGAAATGCAGCTCACTGAGATAGCAATCCCATGCATACTTCCCTTTAGAATAAGGCTCATTTTAACCATATTGAGATCTCTTTCTGAGGAAAAGTGTATTGGCTAAGATCCTGTTGTGTTAACCTGCACCAGCATCGTCTGGAGCAATGGCACTGCAGTTGTGGTAGGAAGCAAAAGACTGTGGTGCAGTGCCACAAAGGAAGAAACACAAATTCTTTGTAAATGTTGCCAGAAAAGAACCTAATCCTGGCTTTCTTGGTGGTGTGAGTGTTAATCTCAGTGACAGCTGATAGCCTCCATGCCAGTGGAGCAGTGAATCTGCTCTCAGTTTTAGCCTGAGCATTAAAAGACCTATCCATGGTGTCACATCTATTTGTGGGACAGAATTCAGCACCATGGTTAGATTCTTTCAAGTCTAGAGCAGATTCACTACCACACCTGACATGGAAGCCACCAGCTGCCACTATTCTTGGGGCTAAAAGAAGTCTTGCAGGACTGGGCTTGCAAAATTACCTGCCCTGTGGCACAGGTGATGTTTCTAACTAGCATTTCTAAGATGCCTCTTGCTCCAAAGACCCATTCCCAGGAAGCCACCTTTCAAGGAACTGGCTACTTGGAGCCTGCAACCTTGTTTTCCCAATGACAGCTTTGAAAAATCTAACTTCTCTCCATCCTTCGCAGAGCTATGCAATCCAGTGCACTATGGTACTGCACTGTTACGCTAGGGCAGGGTGCTGTAAGACTGGAGTGTAGTTCATTTCCTGCAAAGAGAGGGTTTTACTTGCCTTTGGCTTTACATTCACTTAGGATTTCTTTTGTTACTTGGTAGCTTCTGCTGATGTATGTATCATACGACTCTGAAATACCTAATTTGCTTACAGGTATATGAGGTCTGTGGAAATAAAAATAACATACACACATGAAGAAAAAAGAAAGAGTAGAAAAGAAGAGGGGGCTCATTACTAAATTTATAAATTTAGCACAGTAAATGGAAATGAGCAAGTCATCTCTCTTGGTTTAAGAATCCTCTGTGTGTGTGTGTGTGTGTGTGTGTGTGCACGTGCGCACGTGCCTTCAAGTCACTACCCACTCCAGCAACCTCCAGCACAACTCAACAGCTGAATCAACAAGGAAGGTCTTCGAACCCTTATGGAAACAGGTGTGATCCTTCCCCAGTCAGAGATTCAAAGGAAAACTTTTCCACAAATGCAGAGCCCAATCTTGAAAGGCTTGCAGCTTTGGCAGAGATGTCCACATTGGTGGAACAGAAAATAATCCACTTAAGGTTTCCCTAGTCTCCTGAGCATCAGGCTGATGAAATACGCCATGGCTAGGTTACTCAGCAGAAGATGAGATATTTAGAAGAGCATAACTCCTATGCCAAGATCCTGGATCACACTGGCCAGCCTAAATTCTGCCAGGTGTAACTCTGTTTCCATCCATATCCTGCACTTCCAACTGACTGAACTGCCACAGTGGCCGTTTAGTGGATGGGGGAAGATGTCTGTGTATGGGGCAGGGAGACTGCCAGGCAGCAACCAGCTGCGAGAAGAGGAAATGTGCACTCCTGGACATCCCAGAGGTCTTCTGAAGATCTGAGAAAACACAACATCTTCCTGCAGGTACCTGCTGCATAGGGATGGAAGCACAGCAATAGTAGATTGGTAGGTTGGGAGCATGGATATGTGTGTTGCAGATGAAGGTGCTGAATACCTCTGTCCACAAAGATATATGGAGGTATCATATAATATTACATCTGTGTATGCCACCAAAAGGATTCTTACAGCTTAAATCGAACTACTGATCTCAATTGCAGTAGTCCCACTGAAATATTTGAATTTATATAAGTGGTGAATTACCATTTTTCAATTGATGCAATGGGTCTGCTCTTGCTAGAAGCAGCAATTGGACTGAGACCATAGTCTGCTACTTCGGCACAAGAATCTAAAATAGAAATGAATTAATAGTGTCCAAGCCTCCCTTACCTGTATGTTGTATCAACACTCAAATTGGCTGCAGCTAAATCCAATGGAGGTATCCAAGCAGGCAGGGAACTCCCAGAGACCCATTTTGTCCACTCGAATAAACCCGGCTCAACTCGAATCTTCAGGTTATTTTCTTGCTGCAAGCCTAGAAGGTAAAGGATAAAAATAAGAGCCTATCAATTAAGAAAGTCATTCACATTCAGGCAGAGTTCAAGGGGCAGCCTCTAATGTTAGTCCGAACTAGGACTATTTCTGCACTACACTGTTATAGTGCTATTATTCTACTTTCGACATCTTACGGAATCCTGGGGTTTGCAGTTTAAGGAGGGGCATTTAGAATTCTCAGCCAGAGAGCTCTTTGGCTTCAGTAAACTAAGTTGGGATGGACAAGTTATGAGGATATGGGAAGGGTCACATCGCTCCTCCAAATCTCGTGGGGGCTGTACTCTGCTCCTAATGCTCTGCTCTAAACATGGGATCTCCTTTCAAAAGAAGTTACAGCAGGAGTAACTTTGTATTGAAAGGATATTCAAGTGTGTGGGAGAGTGAGGGTTGGCTGTGGAAACACATGGGGCCTATTGCAGATCCTGTATGAACTTTCTTAAAGATCTTATCAAAAGATGTTAACATGCAGAACAGTAAGAATGGAGTTCCATAACTGAGAGGCCACCACTAAGAAAGCCCTGCCTTTCATACTTGCCCATCTGCTTGCTATACTTACGCCTCTGACCTATGCATACAGGCATGGCCATGTCAGAACAACACTGAGAATAATTTCACATTCATGAAATACATGAAAAAGAGAGAACCGTTTCACATATATGCAGCTCCAAGTATAGGTTTTTGGTGGCCGTTGGGCACAATACTGTGTGTGTGTGTGTCCTGCTGTACTATACATCCCCCCTCTTTCTTCCCTTTACTGTTTAATGCTTTTGGCTACTGAAAGGAGACATCATCCTTGTTTATTGAGTCAACCACTAGTTCTTCCTAGGGGTGCAGGGAAAGGCAGGACAACAAGAACAAACCTAGGTGCTTTGCTGGTGTTTCCTTACCTTTCAAAATATAGTGTGCAGTCTGTACACAGCGAAGCGACGGGGAGGAGTACATGTGGTGGATAACCGTGTTGCTTTCAAGAAGGGCTTCACCTGAATTAAAGCATAGGTTCAAAATAAGGGGTGTAATGTTCTGTGTGCGAAAGATGGGCACATCAGTGATGCACATCTTACCCTACAATGATTGGTCATAAGAGCTGGAAAATGTTCCTTTTTGGACTGCAACTCCCAGGATCCTCCAACCAGGCAGTGGAACATTGCCCAAGCTGGTTCAGAAATTCTGTGGCAGGTATCCTGTTCATGACATATGCATATATAAGCCACAGGAGGTCTTTTGAAACTTGGCAACTAACCATTTCAATTTTGAAACAAACATGGCACAATTACTTTGGGCTGCATGTTATTTTTCCTCTCTTCCCATTATTACCTTTGCATTATTCTTTGCTGAACCACATTGTTATTGTCCTCAATTAACATGTTTATTCCAGTGCTATGTCAGTAAGCCACAATTTCAAATACTTCAATAAATACATAAATAAGTATTCTGCAGGTGGCACGGCAGTAGTGATTGCGCACCTCTAGGTGGCAGTCATGCCCTACATATTGCGCGTGTGTATGCGCCTTCTAGTCTTCTGTCCACTTACGGCGACACCATTAACTTCCTAGGGTTTTCTTAGGCAAGGAATACTCAGAGGCAGTTTTGCCAGTCTCTTACTCTTACTAAATGATAGGTTTGCCAGATCTAATTCACCCCAATTAAAAAGAATGTTTATCTGAACACATAACGATAGCTAGTTTTCTGTTTATTTAGGATCCCAGCCTATCCATTCAAGTGCAAATTGGAAGTAATGGTAGCTGCACTTATTTGCCATGCCTTTAATTTCTGCTAGTACTGCAATAACAGAACAAAACAAGCTCTCACATTTCACAAATGAAAACTGGGACACATGTGACCAAAACCCATCAAGACAACAAAAGTTACTACAGTCGGCCCTCCGATTTCAAATTCACAGATTCAACCAACCATGGCTTGAAAGTATATTTTTTTAAAAATCCAAAAACCAAACTTTGATTTTGCCATTTTGTATAAGGGACATCATTTGACTACACCATTGTACGCAATGGGACTTGAGCATCCACAAATTTTGGCATCCACGGGGGGTTCCTGGAACTAAAAGCTAGTGAATACCAAGGGCCCACTGTACCAAAGGAGAATAGCAAAGCTAGGAGAGACTGTAGACTCTTGGGAAGATCAAGGGTCCACTGGCAACCTTTCTCTCCTCTCCCTCTTGCTGAGTGAAAATGACTTTTGCAATTTTAAATTCTGTTTGCGGGAAGTGAAGTAACCTGAGGACATAGGCAGAAAGTGGGAGAAAGAGAGAGAAACTGGGAAATTTTAAAAGCTGAAAAAGTAGGGTGGCAGAGGATTAATTGGGATTGTCACTGCCAATCTGGCACTGTGGGGAGTATATGGACCCAGAGTGGGCAAAGAGGAGGCCACGGGTCCCATGTGGTTCTAAAATTGTATGGGTTTCTGCTGCTCCAAATAGCTTGGCCAAAAAGGGTATATTGCTGCAGAAGCTTCCAGGTATGACACCTCATCTTTTAAATGGGCCACTGAGCAATCATGCATTGTGCTACACTTTATTTTTATTTTTCAGAAATAGAAGTAGGCATCAAGACACTACTCTGCTGTTGTTGTTTTTTTAAGTTTTGCACTGGCAGGGTTTGTGTGTTCCCCCTCTCCCTGACTGTTCGGGGGGCCAAAATCACCCCCTGAACTTGCTCATATCTGCAGTGGAACAACAGAACAGATGTTAAGGAAGCAACCCCTGTCTCATTTCAGTGGAGTACTACTATTTAGAAAACACTAACAAAATGGAAATTGCATCAAGTTCAGAGTTTTATTGGTGTTGCTTGCATTAGAAAGGTAGGTAAACTCAATGAAAATACCTTGCCTGCTAATGACCTGAGGTCCAGTCTTTGGTATTCCTAGTTCAAGGGATAACAGCACAAATGATGGGGAAGATTGTTATCAGAGAACCACTGCGAGTCAGAAGAGACTGGACTTGCTAGATCAAGGGTGTGGTCTTTGTGCCCAAGGATCACATTCCAACCCAGAGCCAGCTGTGTGGGCCACATTCCAGTGGAAGGCAGGGCAAAAATGTAAAATGATTTCAGCCTAACGTTTTTACAGCTAGTAAGGAAGATCTCTTTCACACCACACACTTATAACACCTTGGTTTCACTTCAACGGCCGTGGCTCTATCCTATGGAACTTGGGATTTGTAGTTTCACCTAGAATTCCCTGTGAGACAGCTCTAGTACCTAACCAAACTACAAATCCCTGGATTCCACATGATACAGTCATGGCAGTTAAATTGGGATCAGACTGCCCTATGAAAGGGGTCTAATTCTTCAAATAGAGAAATTTCAACCTTTCAGAAAGGAGACCCCCTCCAGCAAAAGAAGCTAGAAAACCAGCAGATGTCATGGAGCAAGATACATGAGCCCCTGGAGAAGCCTTGAGGGCCAGATTGTGATATTAAGAGGGCTAGATCTGTGTTTGCAAACAATGAAATTTCTGTATGCATTTAATAATTAAAACCCAGAACATTAGATGACGGAAGTTTAGCCTGGAGAAGAAACACTGTCATCTCTAGTTTCTTATAGCTGAAGAGCTGCCCCACTGTTGTAGCTTGTCAAGGGACTGAGACCATCAGATTAGAAAGCAAAAGTTTATTTTTACTGCGCAGGGATCTCAAAAAGACTGAGAGCCCAGAGTCAGGTGTCAGCACATATTTATACATTTTTTTGAAAGACAAGGACCGAAAGAAAAAGCCAAGATTAAAAAAAGGTCCAAGCCTCAGGAAAAAGTGGAAGAAACGGATGATTCAGATGAGGAGAGTGGAGATATAATCGCACCACTGTGATTACACCACCCAGGATGTAGTTAAAGTGGTATCAAAGTACTATATTTGCGTAGTGTGAAAGGATCTCTGGTCTCTTAGAGAGCATCTTGGGAATCTCGTTGTCTCACTGCCTTTCCTTGTAGCTTTTGTTTTCTAACATATGTGCTCAGATCAGCATGCCGGAGCAGCAGGAACTTGGATTTGCAGCCAAATGTTTTTCACTGCTGAACCCACAGTATGGGCAAATGGAGATCACAGTTGAAGTCCTCGCCTCCAAACTCATCATGACAACTGTCGCGTATAGTCTCGCATGGAGACATGCACAAATGGCATTGCAGAAGGGCCGCCATGCCACCAACCAAGCCCTGGAAGCCAAAAAATGTTGATGCAGATTTTATGCAAATCATAGCACCCTGACACAGAAATCGATTAATCACACAGACTCCCAGCAGTCTAAAACTTGGCATCTATTTCCCACAATGGCTGTTGTTACTAAATAAGCCAGCCGGTAAGCAGCAAAACATGCTACATTTTTAATGGACAATATTTTTCCATCTCGCTGTTCTCCTCACCACCCCCATCCTCGAGTATCTGGGCCGGAGCCAGTACAAAAAAATCTGTGCCTTACTAGCTGATCAGAAGTGGAAGATCACAGTTTGAAGTGTGTAGGAGGGAGGCAGGAAGGATTTTTTTTCTTTAATTCTTCCAGCTCAGATTGAAATCTGAGCCTGAAGAGAGGAAGAACTTGGAGTTGGTTATAATGTTCTGTGAGCATTATGAAACCCAAGCATTCAGTTTCTGTAATGTTCTGTGAGCAAAGTGAGCCTCAAGCATTGGAGGTCTACAAACCCTAGTCTAAACATGACTCCTCAAGTATGGTCTTGATATATGTTTCAAGGTGGTGGGTGGCATATAGATAAAGCTGTTCCCCTGGTGGGCTGTTTCTTCCTCTGTTTCAGGAGTGGACACCGCTGGACTGTCATTTTTGCTCTCCCCTGGACTTTGATAGGACATATCCCATGACACTCTGGACATTTTATTTCATAAAAGTAGCTAATCATGCTCCTGGAAGTCTCTAGAAGCAAGATTGACCATTTTGAAGCTATTTTAGGTCTTTTTTGCACCATTGATAGCCTTAAACAAACAAGAAGTGACTATGGGTCACTTCCTCTTTTGGGTCTGCAAGAGGCATCTGATGGCCACAGTATATTTCGAGACCTTCTTCTTTTACTGCAAAAGTGGACAACGTTGGAGAATCATTTTTGTTCTTCCCTGGATTTTGGTGGGCTCCATTCCATGGCAGGCCTAATATTTTTCTGCATGTGAAAGTGGCCAACCATGCTCCTCAAAGTCTCTAGGGCAGTGGTTCTCAACCTGTGGGTCCCCAGATGTTTTTGGACTTCAGCTCCCAGAAGCCCTGAGCATTGACCATAGTGGCTGGGGCTTCTGGAAGCTGAAGTCCACAAACATCTGGGGACCCACAGGTTGAGAACCACTGCTCTAGGGGCAAGACTTAGCCATATAATAGCTATTTTAGGCCCTCAATAGCCTTTTAAAAAGACAGGGAGTACCTACTCACCATTTCCTGTGTTTTAAAGAAGGTCTGTTTGAGGGCCTTTCCGCCCTACACTGTTGTAGTGCTATTATTCTACTTTCAACCTCCTATGGAATCCTGGGGTTTGCAGTTTAGAGACGGGCATTTAAGACTCGCAGCCAGAGAGTTCTTTGGCCTCAGGAAACTACAAACCCTAGAATTCCAAAGGATGTTGAAAGTGGAATAATAACACTATAACAGTGTAGTGCAGAAAGGCCCTCAGTCTTAAAAGAGGCCTGCCCTCAATAACCTTTAAATAAGGCATTTGTCCCCCAGAGGCTTCCAGGAGGGGGTCAAAAATGGACACTTTTACACTAAATATTTTTTCTCTGTGGGAATGTGGGGAATATCTGCAAATCCTTTAGAGAATGGAACATGTAGCCCATGGTCCACGCTTTTCCCATCCTTGCTCTGGGCCCTAAACCAAAGTAGCTTCTGCAAGAGTCATGAGACACAGCAAGCACTTTTAGTGACTTCAAATGAACATTAGTCTATTATACTTCTTTTTTTTTAAGTTATTGATGAGCAGTTTTCACTTGTCTCCAATTGTTGCTACCTGTTGTAAGCCCAGAAATGTTTACCCAAGTCCTGATTTTGCTGCTGGCTGGGCAACAAGCATCCATCTGTGAAAAGAGCAAAGGCAACTCAAACGCAAGGCTTTCTTTCCAAGATGTTAAGCGATAACTTCCGCATGCTTGACCGCCTATAGAAGGATGACTCATGGGAGAACAAGCATGAACCCGTCTGTGCCAAGGCAGGCTTACCGACAAGCCTCGCTTGTGTGCATCCAAATACGGTGATGGGGGCATCCTTTTCATAATCCCTGAATCCACCACTTCTTTGAGGTAGGCTGTGGGGCATGTTCAAGTTCGTGCGCACATACCTTCCTGCCAGGAGATGCAGAGACAACAAAGTGCTGAGATTAAACAGTTCTCTTTTAACATGCCTCCTCAAGTATCCATGATATGAAACTTCCAGCCCTCTGAAGGGCACAGAACATATGAAGTGGCATGTCCCAGAGAGGAACTTGTAGCAGAGAGTTCCAGAGGCATTTCCTGCCTACCAGTCAAGCTGTAATGTTGCAGTCATTGTGATTTCCTTAGCTAGTCATGGAAGCTGTGGAGATACAGGGCACTATCTCCTTGCTCTGGCTTTCCAGAAGTTGCTCTGATCTCAGTGGGGCAAAGCACTGGCGCTGGGGTTTAGTCTGAACTCTATGGCCCTTTCCACAGGATGTTGCCATCCTGCACTGGGGATAGGAAAAGAATGGGACCCAGACAACGGTTCTGCATGACATTGTCTGGGTCCTGTCCTTCTCCTGTCCCCAGATGGTGCAACTGTGCAGTAAATCACTGACAGGTTTTCCCCATCAATGACTGGTGATCGTGCAGCCCTCCTGCCACCTGGCTGCATTTACCTGCTGGGCAGAGTCTTGGAAGCGCAATGGCTCCACTTCCTGCCCCAGTGCAGCCTGGGACAGTACCCAGCTACTCTGCAGAAGGAGGAAGTGGCGCCATCGCAGGACACCGCCAGGATCCAGTAAGCTACAGAAAGGGCCTAAAAGGGATATCCAAGATGCTGGAAATAAAGCCCAACACCTTGGATAGCTCATTTAGAATTCAGATTAATACCCAGAGCAGTTTTTAGATCTGTGAGCTGCCAATGCAGCTTGCTTACCTTAATGGCAGTTTTAAGAACAGGTGTGAACTGCCTGCTTCTGGACGACCTGCCATGCCGCTGACCGTCCCCCCCTTACCTATATAACAACAGACAGTGTACACAGGGTGTCCCATAAATGTATGCCCTCTTGAACAGCTAATAGTAGCCATGGTGATTATTTGAAAGCTATGTAAACACACTGAAGAACAATATATTGAAGAACAAATGTTATAATTAATGATTTAACCGGAGTTACAAATTCCATTTTAAATTACAATTTTATGCAAAGTGTTCAAATTGTCACCCCTGCGCAGTAATGCACTGTTTGCATTGGTGAAGCACAAAGCTGCAAACTTCACTTTTGTAGTTTCGTGAGATGTCTTTACTATTGGAATCTTTAATCTTGTTAAGGGTGTATACATTTTTTTTGAAAAAAGAAAATTAAAAATCCAGAATTATCTGCTGCTAAGGGCATATACATTTTAGACAGGAACACCCTGTCTACAATGGTGTGCAAGAGATTATGTGCACCCAGATAACAGCCACTAGGTGAGCCTAAAATAAATGTACATTTAAAACAAACATTACAACCGTCATTCAAACCGTTGAGAAATAATGTACTCAAGGAAAAGGTGTGTGGGAGGAAGAGTGTAATCTGACCTAGAACATTTATACAAATGGTAGCAAAACATATGCATGTCTTTGGAAGCAGATAGGTAATTGCAGTAAACGCCACGGGAGGATAGTGGCGCAGTTCCCACATCAGTGGGTTGGTGAATCCATTCCAGGTCTTAGTCCTGAACGGAACAAAAGCCAATTCCCAAAGGACTTCAGCAACTCTGATAAGACCGTTACAGTTCAAAGTCAGACCTGAGGTAGATTCACCAATCCACTGACACTGGAAGCAGCAACTGTCACTGCTTGCATAGGGTTTACGCTGGCCACCGTTCAAGACTGTCTTTCAATAGGGATTTACACTTTGTACTGAAAAGAATATCCAGAAATCATGACCTGAATGTAGGACATTGAGTCTTCCCTAAGTCATTTTGCTTAAAAGTTTTTGTTGTTTTGTGCCTTCCCGTCAGTTCCAACTTAGGATGACAGCACCACAGAGTGTTCTTGGCAAGATTTATTCAGAGGAGCTTTGCCAGTGCTTCTAAGGCTGAGAGAGTGTGACTTGCCTGGAGTCACTCAGTGGGTTTCTGTGGCTGAGCAAAGATTCAAAGCCCAGATACCTAGAGTTCTGGGCCAGAACTTAAACCACTACACTGTACTCTCCCTCCCTGTTTAACAAGATTTCCAGGCAGACTGACCTTTGGCATCGAAACACTGAGAGAGCCAGTATTTTCCAAACACAACGTCCATCCGTTCTCCGTGGCGGCAAACGAAAAGGCATCTTTTCTGTGGCCCCGGTGGGTTGGTAATCCTTAAAGGCTGTGCGCAACAGAAGGTAGCATGTTGGTACAATTTTTTTTTTAAAGTGGAAACATCCAGCCTGTCTCCACACTAGCAAATCTGAGAGACAGGAATAGAAATATTCACAGATATGAATATCTGCTTTACCTGCACACTCTGGCAAAAGATAGCGAGTGATCCAGTATCTCCCGGTCCCTGATCATCCTGTAGCCTTCGATCCATCACTCCATCAGTGAACATCAAAAGCGATGAGGAAGAAGTGGGGTTCAGGATAGAATATGACCTGTATCAGATATACACACATAAAGATACTTTTGGTTTGTGCATATATATATATTTTATTCCTGGATTTACAACCTGCCTCTGTACATCAGATTTTCATAAGACAGCTTGCAATCTTATTTCCTCCTCCTACCAGTACAATAATAAGCCATAATTCAAATGACCACCAACACTAATCAGGATAAAATACCTACCACAGCCAATGAAATCATCCATTGAAAGCCTGGTGGAATAAGAGGGTCTTCAACCCTCTCATTATATGTGAGAGGAGGACTGGCAGAATTTTGCAGGGTGGTAATTCTGTAAGTGGGGTGCCACCACCGCAAAGGCCATGTGCTACAGATCAATCTTATTTTTACTAATTATGAGTGGTTGAGTAGGGGCCTTGAAACCAAATTTAAGGTTCAGGTAGATACATATGAATGCATAGGAAAGCCAGGAAACCAACAAATGATGGCATAATGAAGAAGGAGGCATAGCCACATGGGGCGCTGGGAAGGCCAGATTTGGCCAGAGGGTATATGATTTGCCATTTCTATTCGAGGTGGACCTAATGGCTCTAACTCAAGATGGTTACTGTGCTTGGGCTAAAATGGTGCACAGGAGAAACAGAAGGCTGCTTAAAGCACAGGACAACAGTCCTATTTGCCCATCAATGGGATGGATAGCTTGACATTCTCTATTGCCATGGTCTAGGCTGCCAGCAGAAGGGTAAAACAGACTAATCAGCCATAAAATCCTCCGTCACCCAGGGAGTAAAGCTTGCCTACCCATGGAACACCCAAGTGCCACACTCGTCCGCTTTGGTGATGTAATTTTCAGGTAGCAGTCCTGAGCATCCAGTTGCGAAGGAGGTACCATAAATCCAGCCTTCACTGGTGGTAATTTGCTCCACAGGAGACATGAAGATGAAATCCCCGGGCACAAGTTCAAGCTCATCATCATTCTGCGGAGTGTACGGGTAGATCACCTGCAGGGTCTACAGGAGAAGAGAAGGGAAAAGCCTTCAGCCAAAATCAATCAACAAAGATCTTTCTGCTTCTTGCCTTTAATCCTAACCAGGACTGCGGTATTAAATCAATTAAAGTAAATTAAAACCTTTCATTGATCAACTCAACAGGTTTCCAGGATGATTAAAAGAATGACTATTTCTAGGTATTTATTAAAAATGTGATGTGGACAGCACCATTTGAGACAAGGTGGGAATCATGGAGTGCTGTAAGTGTTGTTGAACTGCACCTTCCAGTAGCCAAGGATGAAAAATGCTGGGAATTGCAGTTCAGTATCATCTGGAGGATTGCATACCTTCTTTACATGATGTAAGAAGAGATGCTCTTGCTCCTATTTCAAAATGTTTAATTTTATAACATTTTTTTCATATAAGTCTTCGTAAAGAGGTTAACAATAAAAACAATAAAACGATAGTTTGAAAAGTCATAACAAGGTTTGACAGCACAAGAGTTTTGATTGCTGTCTTGATTCATGAACTTACCTCGTGATTAGCAAATCTAATATCGCGGGAGAATATTGTAGCCACCCAGTCACAACCTAGCTTGACATCTATGCTCTGAGCTAGCTTCTCAAGTGTGGGCAGGTGGCTTGCTTGGAAGTGGTAAGCCAACGTCACATGGAGCTGCTTCTTATGGGGTTCCACATGGACATCTGCAAATTGGAAATCTGTGGTCAGTTGCACGCAAGCCATGGAATGGAATCAGATCTGCCCTCCTGGCTCAGATCAGCTTCTGAGTTTCCAACCAGGTCCAGCCAGTTGCTTTGGCAAGTTGGCAGGCAGGGCATGAGCAGAAGAAACCACTTTTCACTGAGTTCATAAAGAGTCAGACCATTAGTCCATTCAAGGCCAGTGTTGGCTATAACAATTGGTAGCTGGCACTCCAGTATGTACAACTAGAGGAGGGGGGAACAGTTAGTCTTGCAGCCAGGTTACCTCAGATGTCCTTGTAACTGGTTACACCACCTTCTCTAGGCTATCTTTGCTTCTGGCCATCTGAGGAACTGTATAAATAAGTTAAAAGTAGTTTGCATTCTTTATTGTTTATCAGTCCGGTTCACAGAGAGAGAGAGCGCAGCAGCATCTCCAGAAATTTCTGTTGTAGATTGGATTTATGATATGTATGATTTTTTATTTGAATAGCATATTTCACTATATGAACTTGGAAACATTCTATATTTTATATATGTGTGTTTTTCTTCATTGTAAGACTGCAGAAAATATATATATATATATATATATATATATATATATATATATATATATATGTTTGTTTTTAATACAGCCCCTGAAGAAGGCTGATTAGTTTCTAAACAGGCTGAAACATGCTGGGCTTTTCCAAGAATAAACTCAGGGCATCCATAAGCACATGGAGTCTAGTCTCCTTTTTTTCTGCCGATATGAGAGAGAGCAATCTCTATTTCCTCCTGAATTCCCCCATAGGTCCTAAAAACCTATTCCAGGGAGCTAGGAAACCTTCCGAATAGATTTTTGGCATCATGATGGGCAAAGAGCCAATGGGTGGGTGGTGGAAATCCCAAAGCTACCATGAGCACAGAGTTGGATCTGGCTGATTACTTCTCTAATCCTCTCATAAATACAATAACCCGCCCAACATTTGAAATAGAGGAGGTCATTCACCTCTGGGAGTACAGACATTTTGTCCAATTTTACAGTTAAATGGAAAAGGGGGGAGAAAGCATGGAAGAAAGAGGGGCGGGGAGGAATCTGGAATCGTGGTAGAGAATCGTGTGTGGAATGAATAGCAAAATGGCATGTACGCTAGATACTGTCATTGAAAGGTTTGTTTATCAGCATTTTGAGATCAGCGGTGGAGGCAGGAAATGCTAGAATAAGAAAGCAAAGAAAATGCACACACCCGCACACATACAGAGAAACAGGTCTGCCAGAAAAGGTTAGAGAACTGCCAAAATGTCAGCTTCCTTTTTTGGGAGATAATGAATCACAGGAAGTATAGGTTCTGTTTAGCATTTGAGCCAAGGAGAACGGAAGAGGCTACACACAACACTGCAGGACGCCTCTTTCTTAGCTTAGAAAAAAAAGCAGGGGGATCACATCCCCAAGAGCTTTAGAAAGCATACCTTTTCTGGACTGGTTCAGATATTCTTCATC
Source organism: Iguana delicatissima (assembly GCA_948472985.1). NCBI lineage: Eukaryota > Metazoa > Chordata > Lepidosauria > Squamata > Iguanidae > Iguana > Iguana delicatissima. The sequence continues at coordinate 157,748 of CAOKZL010001096.1, read as the reverse complement.
TCAGAAAACTCCCAAAGGGTTGGAAAACAGAGGGAAACCTATAGTAACATAGGCTGAAGGTGGAAGATCTATATGACAATGTGCTTATTCTGTTGTTGTTATGCATCTTCAAGCTTTTTCCAATGTATGGGGAGACAACCATAAGATTTTCTTGGCATGATTTATTCAGAGTAGGTTTGTACTGCCTTCCCTGAGGTTGAGAGAGTGAGACTTGCCCAAGAGCACCCAATGAGTTTCCATGGCTGAGTGAGCATTCTAGTTCAACATTTAACCTACTACACTAACTAGCTTTGTTTTGCTTGTTCTGTATTCTTACAGACTTCACTCCATCTCTCTCTTTCTTACACACACAGAGCCTTATACCTGGACAGATGAAGTGCTAAAAGATCCCTGCAAAAGAAATACCTCTGGAGGACTCTAGGAAGTGAATCGAACTATGGCCCATTTCATACGGCATTTGCCATGCGAAAGGGCTCCTGGAGTGTCGTGCGATTGTGAGGAGAGATCTGCATGACACACCCACAATCGTGCAATGCTCCAGGCCCTGGCAGGTGCCGCTCACGCACTTTTTCATTTTCGGCTTTCAGCCAAAAATGGATCGCGCGTTGCTCCAGGGCCCCACGTGCACTTGCCATGCGTGTGGAACTTCTGGAGCCATGGCGGTCACACTTCCTGCCCCAGTGCAGCCTGGGAAACTCCCAGGCTGTGCTGCAGAAGGAAGAGGTGGGGCTCTCGCGCTACCTGCTCGGGAGCAGGCAGCTCATGCAGAGCTGAAGCAGCAGGGACACAAGAGCCTCTTGCCGGAGGCTGCTTGCACGATCCCCGCACCCCAGCGCCAAAGAAAGGTAAGGTGAGGAAAGGGCCTACATGTTGCAGACCCTGGTGGTTGGAATAACTGCATTTTATATTACACAACTATAGCAGCGTGATAGCACTTTGATTGTTAGGGCTCCATCTCATGGAAACCAGGGACAGTTGGTTTGTTCAGGCTTTTGGAATTCTCTGCTAGAGAGCTTTAGCCCAGTGAATTAGAGCATCAGAGCCCTCCAGAAGAAAGTTCAAAGTGGCTTACCAAACTACAAACCCCAGGATTACATAGGATGGAGCCACAGGAGTCAATGGGCCATCAAACTACTTTGATTGTGTTGTGCATACAGACTGTATGACTGATCTTATAGGGATAACAAGCAAGAAAGAAGATCAATCAATGCCTCTTTATGTATTATAAAGGACATACACAACCTGGGGTCTCAAAAACTCTAGAGCTTCAATAACTAAAAATACTTCTGGGCCCAGGTTGGACAGCTACCTATCAGAGATGCTCTAGGAACAGACATCTAGCACTATGAGATGACTTTGGAGAACCCTCCCAACACCATCACTCTTTGAAATTACCAATGGGGATGTTCCTCTTAGGCTCTCCACCAGATGTCACTGCCTTCTAAGGTTAGGTGAATGGTGACAAGGATGGCATCTTATTGGCAGTGGCACTGGAGTTGCAGAACTCTCTTTCTACTTACTCACCTGGTGCTACTGTTGCTATCTTTTCGCTCCAGGAGAAATCTACTCTGTCCCTCTTTTAGCTTTTAATCTGCTCTACTGTAGTCTGGCTGCACATTGGGATTTTAAATTTTGCAATGATGGTGTATCATTTTAAATATTTTGGGAGGGGGCTGGAGTCACATTATACATGTATAACTGTCCCCTCCTAGCATGTTTGAGGCAGCTTCCAAAATTAAGTATAAAAATAGACATAACAATAAATAGTAATATTAAAAATGTTCCCAAACATCACAAAAACAGAGCTGCATGTTGAAATAACAGCAGCAGTAGCAGCAGCAACAAAGAGTGGTTAGGTTGTTTAAGAATTCTAAATAAAAATTAGAAAAATGTGTACATCCTGCCTTTCTACACAATCATGATGCTCAGGAAAATTTCCAGCAGATTAAAAATAAATTAAAAATGTCAATGATACAATAAAACAGGAAACAAGACACAGGAAGTGTTTTAAAAAGGCAGCTTGCAAAGAAGAGATCTGTCCATTAAAAAACTATTCAGGGTGTCAAATCCTGGCAGTCTGCTGAAATGGAAATCTCTTGGATCAGCAAGAAAAGGCAAGGACTTCTGGGACCAAACAGACTTGCTGAGGCAAAGAGTTCCACAGTCAAAAGGCAGCCACAAAACCTAGTTTCAGTTCAAAACTATTAAAACTAAAGCATTAACCCAAAATCAGCAGCACTAAAATATGGAAAGCACCCAGATAAATAAATGCATTTTAGTAACATGTTTTCATCCAGTGTTGAAAGGTTGTATGTTTCAGGACCAGGTTGACAGAATTAGGATGGACATTTAATAGACGGGATGCCACTACCAAAATGATCCTGTTCTCTGTTTAGAAACCCTCATGATCTCAATAGAAGCAAGAATTCAGGGAAGATCCTTACCAACATGAACAAGCTCACAGGAGAACAGAGAGACCCTAAGATGCCCTGACCTGATTTATAGGACTCTCCTACTTTTGGAAGATACATGAAGAAATGTAAAGAATAGTTGACATTTTTTTCATTCTCAGGGGGGAAAATGGTCACCATTTATGAAGGTTTTTTTTTAAACATTGCAGACTTATTTATGAAAATTTCACTTCAACAAAAATTTCTTTTTTTCTTTGCACAAAAGTATTTTTGCATGGAAACCATGTGAGGTGTTGGGGTTACGCAAAACATACTGGTCTATATCTCATCTACATGCACAGGCATCAACATACTCTTTTATGGTCATTGTGGAAGGAGGTACCCAGCATGTCTATCCACAATGGCTCTTGCTATTTCTCTGCAGCTTCTCTGAACTTCATGGTCAGGTGGAGGTTGCCAGACAGCATCCAGCAATGTCAGGCTGTTTCTCTGCAGCCAGACCCACGAAGAAGGCTTCATCTCAGACCTTCCAGGAGTCCTCCAGAGGTCTGGAGGGATGATGTCATCTTTGAGCCTCCAGATGCAGAAACACAGCTGGATGCTGTTCAGACATCCCCAACTTCCTTGGCTACTGAATGACCTGGTGGGTGGGTGGGTAGGTGGGGGGAAAGCATGGAGTCTGAGAAGTGGGGAAAGGGAAAGAGTTGGAGCTATGCTGTAGGGTCTTTGCCAGCGTTTTGTGCAGAAATGCTCTGTGCACAAATGAATACAAAAATAAAAAAGTACTGAAATGTGAAAAAGAATAACAGAACTTGTCCAGCAGAGTGAAAACTTAGGCCATTTCCACATTACACTTATAGCGCTATTATTCCACTTTCAACATCCTATGGAATCCTGGGGTTTGCAGTTTAGGGAGGGGCATTTAGAGATCCTCAGTAAACTACAAACCCCAGAATTCCACAGGACGTTGAAAGTGGAATAAAAGCACTATAATGATATAGTGCGGAAATGGCTTTACTCTTGTATGCAGGAGTGAAACTTTCACATCCTTGCTTGAAGGAGTGACTTCTTACACCAAATAATAAAAGAACATGTAGTTAGGATGACTTCAGTGTAACAAATTAGTCTTCTAATAGTGGGTTTTGTTTTTACATCTACGTTTAATTTGATTTAGTTTAGTTTCACTTCCGTTATATATGTATCTTGCTTATATAAAGTTTATTCCCTTTTCTTTTGTTAGCTGTGAATTTGTTTGCATCTCTGTATTAAAATCAATAAATATTAAACCTGAAACAAAATAATAATAATAATAATAAGAAGAAGAAGAAGAAGAAGAAGAAGAAAAAGAAGAAATGAGAATTCAACAAATCACACACTAGGCCCCGCACTCTCACCAGCTTTCGAGGTGGCTTCGGCAGCAAAGTCAGCTGCAAACTTCTTGAGGATTTCTGCACTCTCTTCCTTGACAAAGAGTCCAATAAAGTTGGAGGACGTGTAGAGCTCCAGGGGTAAAGGGGTAGGGAACTTGATTCTCCACCGGGTCACTGTGGCATGCAGAGCTTCACAGAGGGCATCGACTTTGCTGTCTTCACACTGCAAGAGAAGGCGGTTAGATTAGACTGGGGCGGGGCCTTGTCAGTGGGTTGGGGGCTGCACTGATCCCCCTCCAAAGGCTGCACCCTCCCTTGCCAGAAGTTTTTTTTTTTTTAATCCCCCAAAGTCCCTGGATATCCCTCGTGGTATGGGAGCAATTTCAACATGTCCCCTCCTCTGCCATTCTAGAGAGACCATGGGACTATGAGCATGGAGACCGGGGTTTGATTCCCCATTTGGCCATGGAAACCCAGTGGGTGACCTTGAGCATGTCACACACTCTCAGCCCCCAGACAACTCCATGATCGGTTCTCCTGAGGGTCACCATAAGTCCAAAATGACTTGAAGGCACCCAACAACAACAAATAAAAATATCACTGCAATGTGTGGGGTCTGGCTTTTTTTGAGGGGGGTTGGATTTTGATCTACAACAAATATAAGAGTTCTAGCTGTAAACTATTTTCAGTGCAATGCTAGAAATTTGGAAATTGAAGGAAAATTTCATTTTGGGAGCAGAATTCTTATTTGGTGGGGGAATGTTCTCGTTTTGCCCCACCCTCGTATGTACACACTAGGATATATTTAGTATCATATATGTTTTTAAGTCCAAAGCTGAGGCAAACCAGACTGGCACAATCCTCCAGACACTATGCACTAGATCTGAGAAAAGTTAGTTTTTTGGTCTACAGCTCCCACGACTCTCTGCTCTTCACCACTAGCATGGGTTCTGGCCATACTATCTGGATGATTCTGGGAGATTTTTGGGTTTTTTGCTTTGTAGTGTGAGCATTAGCATTTGACTGGATGCTCAAAAGAGTAAGAGGGCATAGAAGAGCCCATAACTCACCATAAAGAACTGGCAGAGTGTGATATGGGGGAAGATGTTGTGTGCTTTGTTCTTCCCACACAGCTGCTTTGAGTGCTGCCAAAAGTCGGAGAGCTTCTGTGCTAAAGGGCCAGTGGGACGCAGGTAGAGGACGTATTCTCGAGGCAAGGGGTCATCAAGAAAAGGGTCACACACGTGAGAAAATAGCCTATAATCAAAAAAGGGGAAATGGGACAGCCATCTCAGGACAGCAGAGGAGAACAAACAAGTCTGACACGAAAAGTGCATCACAAAGGCTATGATGGCCATTGCAAAGAAAGAGATTTTAATTCCCCCTCCATCCCTGTAATGGAAGGAGAGAAAGAAACAGCTAGGAGCCCAAGGGACCCCCTTGTGCACATGGGGGCTTCCCACAGACTTTGTTTCCAGTGCTGCTCTTTCTGAAGCAGTGGAATCTTCTCTTTGTCTTTCAAGAACAGCTTTTGAGGTTATGCAGTGGAAGAGGGTGCTCCAGAACATTAGCATGTGGGCGGAATCTCCCATGCACAGATGGAAGTTTTTTCCACACTGAGATGCAAACAGACAATGCGCCTCTAACTAGGGCAGCACCATCTCATTTACTGTAGATAACCATGCTACGGTACAATGACACACTAAGATATACTCCAGTCTCTCTGCTGGACAAGGACAGACAACATTTTCTGACCCCTGTACCTAGTCAATGGCTGCCTTTACACCTTATGCTTTGGGAAATGCCACATGCCAAATTGGCTTCTGTGAATGGCTGCTCAGCTTCAAGTCTTTGCATTGTTCATGGATGCACTGAGCATGCATATCTCTTTCTCTCTCACTTTCCCACCCACTCAAACACACACATACACAGCCCACACATACCTATTACAGGATCATGTATTTCATATGGTACTATTGTCCACACTGGAGGGCTTAATTTGAAATGCTGAGTGCAGAAGTGTGGGCAGAAGGTAGTACTCAGTCTACTGGTGGATCTCTGAATGGTTTGCACTAGATTGGTGAGGACTTCCATTTCCAAATTAAGAACAGCAGCAATTATGATACAGTAAATTATACTACTGAAACAAAGAAAGCTTGGCGTAACAAGGAGTGGATTTTTGGGTGGAAGAATACTGGCTCCATTTTCAGTTCTGATATGTACATTTTAGATGCTGGAAACCTAGAAACCATGCCCTCTGAAGAGATGTCATTTGGAAGATTGGGGAAGTTTGTCTTCTGCTGCTCCAGACAGTAGGATACAGAGCAGTGGATTCAAACTACAGGAAAAAAGATTCCATCTAAACTTCAGGTAGGACTTCCTGACCATAAGAGCTGCTCAACAGTGGAACAGACTACCTTGGCGTGTGGTGGAGTCTCTTTCTTTAGAGGTCATTAAAGAGACTCTGGATGGCCATCTGTTAAGGATGCTTTGATTGTATATTCTTGCACGGCATGGGGTTGGACTGGATGGTCCTTGTGGTCTTTTCCACCCCTATAAGACTATGTTTCTATGAAATAATGTTGAGGCAACAGGGAGGCTGAAAAACAGCCTTACAGGGTGTGGGCAAAGGTCAGATCATAGGCCACAAGTGGCTCATGGGCTGACCTTTCCCACCCCTTTTAATTATAGAATCATAGAATTAGAAGAGACCACAGGGGCCTTCAAGTCTAACCCTCTTCTGCCATGCAGGAATATATCATCAAACCATTCCCAACAGATAACCATCCAACCTCTGTTTAAAAACCTTCAAAGAAGGAGACTCCACCACACTCTGAGGCAGCATATTTCAGTCAATGTGACAGATAATACCAAGCCAAAGAAACCAACAATCTGGTATAAGGAAGCTTATATATTTCAAAAAGATTACTTTTTTAGAAATAAAAGTCCCAGAAAACCCCAGCCAGCATGGCCATTTTTGGAGCATTCTGGAACTTGTAGTCCAAAAGAAGCACCTTTCCATAAAGTTCTGTCTTTAATTAATATATGGAGGTGCTTCTCAACAGCAAACAACAGGCAACAACACGGCAAGAGAAAAGACATGCTTTATAGGATACTAATTCCTACCAACCAGTCGCATGCCGCTTGGACACTTCGGCCTCCAGTTGACGCCAGGGCTTTCTGCCTGCAGAGGAAAAGAAACTCATGTTTAGTGCTGTTATGGGCACTAGATGGCACTAGATGCATGAGATGGCAATAGCGTGCATTGCTGCTATTTTTTAGAATACAATTTTAAAAAAAATCCAGGAAGAAGTTTGCCACTATGGCCATTTCCACACTACACTCTTATAGCACGATTATTCCACTTTCAACATCCTATGGAATCCTGGGGTTTGCAGTTTAGGAAGGGGCCAGTTCTGGAATTCTCCCATGGTGTCTTCTTCTTCTTCTTCTTCTTCTTCTTCTTCTTCTTCTTCTTCTTCTTCTTCCCTTTCTGAATCTATTGGAATTTAATAATTACACTCAAAACAGCTAATTTTTGTGCAGCTGCAACTGTCTGGTTCAGGTCACTGACGAAATAATATTTTAATATTTCACAGAGGCTTTTGTCACATTTCAACACATCTCTTATATGATTTGCATTTTATGTTGTACAATTATTTTATACTTTTAAAGTACCGTTTTCTATCTAATGTGGCATCCTATTTTCCTTTAGCTTCATCTTTTAATTCATCATGTCTTACTTTGCAGTCTGTTCTCTCTCTCTCTCTCTTTTTGATGGCCTGTGACTGAAGTAAAGTAGCCGCTAATCAGTCAATCATCTGAATCCTATTTTGTCTTTCCAACCCCAGAAGCTGTTTTCTTCTGAGAAAGTGGCAGTTTTCATTTGAAATAAATAAATAAATACACACATACACACGTGCCTGGCTGGGCAAATAGGGCCCAGCTAGATGAGAAACTACTACAGTCTCCATGGAGGCAACATGACACGAAATCTGTGGTCTTAAGTAAATAACCGTCCCTTCCAGAGGCCCTGGACTCTAGACTCTCTTTCTTTTTCTCTCATCCTGCCTTCCCACCCCCTTATTCTTCTGGAGAATCCAGATTTGTTCCACCACAAACAGCTCATAGGTTATGGCTGCAACTGCAGCTTTAATGTCACTGAAGAATTTGCTTGTTAGAAGGTCACACAGCTCCAGAAACATTCAAAGGAAAGACGATTTGGGTAGGTGGGTAAATGGGGGAAACCACGGAGAAAGAAGACTGAGAGCAATTACATAGCCAGTTCTTTTGTCTTCCGGACCCTGACTTGGTCAAAACGAAGAGCCTTTGTTTTATTTCCGTGATGAGCAAAGTTTGTTTCGGAACCCATTTCACTGATCGGTTATAGCTGCCATCAGTACTTTATGAGGCTTTCACAGAGAAGCAGCCTACAGGTATATCTCGATTAAGAAAGTAGATATGTCCCTGAGCATTACCTTTCAACAGAAAATTTGATACCAGAGGCAATATTAACATGGAAAGAATAGGGGTAGATTCCTAGACTACTACCACCCTCCAAAGCTGTTCAACATATTTCAGCAAACTTTTTATTCAAAACTAACAACATGCACATGTGAAATGAAACTGGGCCCAGAAAGTTAACCTCCCTGTCCTTTGGTATGGGTCTGATCTGAATGATCCACAGATCTCCTCACAGAAAAGTTGAAGGTGATCCTGCTCATGTGTCTTCCACTTCATCTTTAACCTATCCCTTTCTGATGTTCCTGCAAGGGTGGGAGACAGTGCCTCTCTCGGGGCATGCATGTGCAATGCACACACACTTACGCACACCCATATTGCACCCACCTCAAAAGTTTGTAATATACAAGCTCTCTCTTCCCCCCTCCACAGATGGAACACATTAATGGTATGCCTGCAATTACACAGTTCCATATGGATGCAGTCTGTTTGGCTCCAGAGGTTCAGCCAGATCCTCGAGGAGTGTGCATCAGTTAAATGTCTTCCAAATGTTGAGGGATGAGGAGGAAGAAATAATTCTAATGTTCTGCATGAATGCACTCACAAATTTCAGGGTGCAACAACTGTATAACGGCATGTTGACAATCCTCATTTATAAATCTCATAGACTAACCTAAACAATCCTAGGGATGCCAACCTTTCCTTATTTTGTTTTTGCATTCAAGAACAAATCATTTCGAAACATTTTGGCACAGAACCCACTCCATTCAGCACCAGGTGTGCTCTTCTCAGCACAAACTCAAGTGTTTGGCATGTGATGAAAAAGAGAGAAGGGTTGCAGGCTCCACTGTTGCTCTCGGTGGAAGTGTGGAAAAAATTTCAACCATTTAAAAAAAAAATGGTCAAAGAACATTTTTTTTGAGTGTTGAGAAGTACCCTTGACTGACGTGAAGCTTCACAGTTCAAGTCTTAAATTCTGTGCAAAATTTGCATATGAGTGTTTTCTGTAGAAGATAGTATTTGCTGCATAGAAAAAGCTATTTTTCATGCAAACGAACCACATGTGAATTCTGCACAGATGACTTTCTGGAGACAGCATTTTCTGTGCAGAAAATAATACTATTTTTCTGCACTGAAAATGCTATTTCTTGAATAAAATGTGCAGTTTTCTCTGCAAAACAACCACATATGAATTTTGTATAGAATAAGACTTGGGTTGCGAATAGGCTTTGAAAACAGTGTGGTTTTCGAAGACTTTCTCACAGTGGGAAGAAAACTGCTAAATTTACACATTGCTTCTTTCCAGAAGAAAACTGGTGAAGACTTACACTGCTAGTTCAGTTATATAACCTCTTGCAGGCTGGGATAAGGCAATATCTGCCACAAAAGCACTATGCAGTTTTCACACATGGGAAACAGCCTTTAATCTGTAGCTTTGCTGGCTCCTTAAATCAAAGCAAGAACAGGAAGCACAGGGGTCTCATTAAAGCAGTGGGGGGATAACAGAAAAATGTGTCGGCTGGTGTGTACTCTTCATGTGTTTTTTAAGGGACTGGCTGCTGCTGTGTGAGACCATTAACCCCATAGGACCTCGAGCGAGGAGACAGTGACATCCTGAGAACAGAGATGATCAGAAGTTTGGATGAAACCAGATTGCTGCCTGCAGAGCTACACGGAGAGAGAATGACAGGGATTCTGGGAAATGTGCCATCAATTAGCACCATGAAGAGAGAAGGCAGCTAGGCTTCCAGCCCCATCATCACAGAGCTGAGAGGTCTCAGATTACTACTGTCCACAAGGTAACCAGATGGTCACAGCACTGGGCCGCTCAGTAAGGAGTAGGGGACCAGTGGACTGGGCTTCCTGAGGGTCAGGCTGCCGGCACAATGAACACATTCATTGGAATCACAATCTGCATTTTTAAGGCATAATTTTTAAAAGGAAAAAATAAAGATGTCATGCATGGAAGGGCCCTCTCCTCACTTAAAAATCAGGGACATAACACAAGAGAAGAAGATGCTACTTCCAGAGTGTGTGTGTGTGAGAGAGAGAGAGAGAGAGAGAGAGGATGAAGCTAGATGCCTCAATGCTGCTTAAAAAGGCACCATCTGGAGTGACAGCAATAGCAAGGAAAGGAAATGGTCGTCATGTTGATCTGCAATAAGTAAGTTTCCCTCACCATGTTGGGAGACAAATAGGAAACGTGCAAAAGCCATTCAACCCTTCTGTATCCTACATGAAAAGTGCAAAAAAAAAAACAAACAAACCCAAAAACAAAACAAAAAACCCCCAACTGGAAACAAATTCCCTCATTTGTTCTGGAAAGATTCACATGGTCTGGAAGCACACCCCACCCCACCCCACCCCAAAAAAGCAGTGTCCACAGGGTCATTCAGACCACATGAAGCAAAAGGAGCATCTTCTTGCACCAGGCCTTACTCATCTGAGAGTGTGAAGACCGCAGGGAAGAAAAGAGAGCAGCGCTTTCAGCACTGGATGTGACTCTAGAAAACAGAGGTCAAATCCCTGCTTGCATGGAAGCCAGCTGGGTGACTTTAGGAAACTCACATTCTCTCAGCCTCAGAAAAAGGCAAAGGCAAAGGCACTCTGGACACATCTTGCCAAGAAAACCCCATGATAGAGTCACCTTAAAGCACACAACAATAGCAACAGGGAAGGAAAAAAGAATCTTGCTTTGGGTTATGACTCCTAGTATTTCCTTAGCCAGTGGCCAGTCTGGCTTGGGGACTCTGAACTTTTTCCGAGCTCTGTCTCAGTAGAAATCCCAAACTCTGCAGCTGACTGGTACCAACTAAAAGGTTAAATGAAATAGCAAAGAAGCTCCTCAGTCTTCTAGAACGCTTTGTCAGGGTTGCTCTACAATATTTTACTGCCTGCTTTCTCCCAATCAAGGTTCATGGTACCTGAGGCCAGTTCCTCCCAATGCACAATATGTCACTGCCATATGTTCATCGTATGTGCATTTGAGCCTTCAAGTCACATGTTGACTTATGGCATTTCATAGAGTTTTCTTAGGTAAGGAATACTCAGAGGTGGTTTTGCCAGCTTCTTCCTTTGAAATATAGCTTTCACCATCTGGTTTTCATTGGCAGTCTCCCATTCAAGTACTAGCTAAGGCTGACTCTGCTTAGCTTCCAAGATCAGATGGGATCTGGTGCCTTCAGGGTATTTAGGCCTACTGGAATAACAAAGCAACCACTAGCTGAGTGCCCATTTTTTAAACATAGAATATAGGAATTATCTGGGTTGTTCTCTAAGTCTTATGTGTGCATCAAGTCACCTGTTGATTTATGGCAAGCCCATGAACTTCATAGGGAGTTCTTAGGCTTTGGTTTTATCAGTTCTTTCCTCTGAAATATAGCCCACAGCACCTCTGGTATTGGTTGGTGGTCTCCCATCCAAGTACTACTGAGGGATGACCCTGCTTAGCTCCCAAGATCAGATAGGACCTGGTGTCCTTAGGGTATTTAGGCCTTTTTACAGCACAGATTGTTTTTAGGTGATATATTTACTCAGCAAAAAGCTCAATAGATGTCACACTGAATAGCCTCTGCTCTCCAACTATAGATTTTGGGAGTTTTTCAGTTAGACCAACACAGCTGTCTTTGCATTTTGTGTGTGTTCTTTAGGAAGCTTCATTAGGATGAATTCAAGATCCAATCCAATCATACTGTTTTCTTCTACAGAACACCAGCTGCATCCAAACCTTCAGTCAGTATGCTGGGCTCGAAACTCCAAGTGCATTTTTCAGGGGAGATGTACAACTGGGAGCTGAACGAAACCTGGGCTGTTTCTCACATTTCTTTTCTTCCTCTTGTAATTTCACAACCTTGTGTTATTGCTGATAAAGGACAAACCTTGACCTTGACCTTTACACAAAAACACATTCACCCACCCTGCAAAGAGAGACTGTGTTATGTTTAGGTGGTGGCTGGCAGCTTCAACATCCCTGGGATGGGTATCTGCTCTGGGTTTTAGTCTGAACTTCAAAGGACCTATCTAATATGCTGAATCATATCCCAGGAATAAGTTCAGCACCTCAGATAGTTGCTCTGAAGTTCATACTAAGTCTTAAAGGGTTCCCCAAGCCCAACGACATGCCAGTCACCAACTAGCTGCCAGTGTTAACTGAAGCCAGTCTGAAAAAGAGAAATCCCAACAGCAGGAATTGTCAGAAAAAGCAGCCTTGTGCTTCCTTTGGAGTAAAGCAGCTGTATGGCTCATTTCTGATGTTCCATATGCATATGTTGCATAAACCATATGAGCTGGAAATAACCTGTCGCTCATGCTGGATTGTGATTAGGAACACAATGCAAACCAACATATACACCCTAAAAAGTGTACACTTCTCCATATCGAAGAGGTAACTTTATATTCATAATGACTAATTCCCAATTTACTTCCAATGAGCCATATTCTAGTATAACCTCCTTATAAAAACCATTGCAGTTTCTGATATATTCTGTCTATACGGGTCTGAATGTGTCAAGAACGAATATAATCTGTCACCTACGGATTCTTTTGTCCCCAATGCCTGGCACAACTTTAGCATGGAAAACACGCCGCCTCAACCAGTCCAAGTGAGCCATGACAGCCTACTTTTCTATATGACACATTTATTCATGGTAATTGGGGCGGGGGGAGACGTACTTCCCTTGCCATTTTCTGCTTTAGTCAGATCAGGCAGAACTACCCAAGTCATAGCAACCAACTGGCATCCAGTCTCTTGGCTTTCATTTCCTGGAAACTTTCAGAAGAGTGTAGAGAGCACAACCCTGCTGAAATTCCTTATTCTTTCTTGTCTGAGTTCCACATCCTCAAGTTGTCCTTGATGCATGGTCACCCTATCACAAGGTTTTCATGGCAAGATTTACTCAGAGGTTCGGTGTTGCTTTCCTCTCAGCCTGAGAGAATATGACTCGCCTGAAACCACCCAGTGGGTTTATCACGGATAAGCAAGGATTCAAACCCTGGTCTCCCAGAAACTTACTACAGAACACCAACCGCAACACCATGCTGGCTCTCCTCCTTACTTGAAAGCAAATCCCAATGGGCTGAATGGAATTTACATCCTGCTACGTGGTTTGCAGGTTTGGGAGTAGGCTGGCCAGTGTGGGAAGCTGGAGGCTCCTCCTGTCTGTGTGGGCTTTGTGGCCTGTGTAGAAGAGGACATTTCAGCCTATTTTGCTTGTTACTTGGATGCATGACAAGCCACACCTGCCGAAATAACGCTCTTTGACACAACCATTAAGGACAGAAGGCATCTCCTGTTTTCACTCTAGCAGCCCTAAGAGGTTTTCTTTGGTTAGGGCTAAACTGGAGAAGTTTTTTTCAAAAAAAGAACAAAATGCAACCCAAAACAAATACTTTTCTTTCTCTTTTTAGTAGCGTTAAGGCTTTTTTGACCTGCTATGCTTACATATAGAACCAACGTGGTGCAGTTGTTTGAATGTTGGGCTACAACCCTAGAGACCAGGGTCTGATTCCCACTCAGCCATGGAAACTTTAGCTACGTCACATACTCTCAGCCACAGAAAACCCCATCATAGGTTTCCCTTAAGGTGCTGTGAGTCAGAAATGACTTGAAGAAACAACAACATCAAGCTTAAATACACTGAAAGCACCAGATCCCATCTGATCTTGAAAGCTAAGCAGGGTCAGCTTTGGTTAGTACTTGGATGGGAGGCTGCCAATAAATACCAGATGTTGTTGGCTATGTTCCAAAGGAAGGAACTGGCAAAATCACCTCTGAGTATTCCTTGTCTAAGAAAACCCTGAGGTCACTATAAGTCAACAGGCAACTCGGAGTCACATGAACACACACACACACACACGCTTCTAAAACAGGAAATTTGCGGACAGTACAATTTGCTCAATTCACCAGGGATCAGCTGTACTATGGAACTTGTTGCAATAAAAGCAGTTAGAAGTCCGACACCAATCTGACTTCCTTTAAAAAAAAAAAGTTATTTAGTATATGTGCTGCCGAAGCGAGCACAAAAAAAAAAGTTATAAGGATATTTCTTGGCAAGCTGTACCCATGCAGCAAAATGCAACCTTGTGCCTTTGGATGAGCCCAGACCTGTCTTTTGGAGAATCTGTCTTCAGTTTGTGCTATGAGAAAGTGACTCTGAGTGCTCAAAGGAAAAGATGTTGGCACAAAAGCAGCAGATAAGAGAAAGATTCACATTTCATTTTACAAGCCTAATTTAAATGCCACAGAGCTATGGACTGTGAATGACTGATGTATGCTTAAGCAAGGGCCTGACCCTTGATTTCAGCATATGTCTATTCTGTCTCGCTAACCATTCAAAGAAACTTATAAAACTTAATTAAAATGCATGCACACAAAAGCAAAATGAGACAGTGGAAGGGGGGACCTGGGGAACGGATAATCAGAATGCCAATTTATAGTTGTAGCTCAGATTACCACAGCTTTGTAAATTAAGGAGCAAAGTATACCATGTGCAGTATGAAACATTCTCTCTGTGTGGGCAAAAAAGGCATAGGGACCTGTATCTTTCCCCTTTCCTGGGAAAACACCTAGGGGTGCCTGACTTTGAAACAAAACCCACACACATTCTTCCTTCCGGTAGTTGCCTGTGGTTGCTTGTTAGTGTCTCCTCTCTCTTTTAGACACAAAAGCACACAGAATAGATCACACAGTTTGACCACAGCTCTTTGCAAAGCCAATGCTACACCTTCAGGCAGAGCTTTCCAAATTTTTCATGTTGGTGGCACACTTTTTAGACAGAACAGAACTCTCCTAATCTTGTCCAGCAGAGTGAAAACTTAGGCCACTTCCACACTACACTGTTATACTGCTATTATTCCACTTCCAACATCCTGTGGAATCCTGGGGTTTACAGTTCAGGGAGGGGTGCTTAGACTTCTCAGTCAGAGGGCTATTTGGCCTGAGAAAATGATAAACCCCAGAATTCCATAGGATGTTGAAAGTGGAATAATAGCGCTATCACATATGCGTCCCCTTTTCTCCCCGTCATCCCCAGCTGCTTTCTCAGCTTTGCCTTTCAGACTTGTGCCTGAATGTTTTGTGTGTTTTAAATTGCACACAGCCTCTAACTCCCCTTTGGCAATTTTCATCCTCTGGAGTCACCTTGCCTTCATTGGATCATACATCAGCACTTGAGGATTTCGATAATGCTGGTGGAAATCCTGGAATACTCAGTAGCTAATAAATAATCTCTTAATATGACAGTGCAGATGAGACCCTCTCTACTTTCATTCAATGCATGAAGAGGGAAAGAGGGTCACAGTACTATCGCCAATAGCCACCCAGTTGCTGCAAGGGGAGTTTTGAGGAATAGGAATTTCTGTAAGACCTGGAACTGACAGCAGGGCTGTCTGGGTGTGGTCCGCACAGTGTAGTGTGGAAATGGTCTCAGTCTTGAAAGGGCTATCCAAATAAAACAAAAAATCTTCATTTGCTTATGGAAGACACAGGGAGGATACACGTCTAAGCTCTTTAGGAAGGGAGTTCCAGAGCCAGGGGGCAGCCGCTGAGAAGGCCGTCTCCTGTGCTGTCACATCAAATGTACCCGTGAGGGTGGTGGGATGGAGAGAAGGCCCTTCCTAGAAGATCTTAAGACAGAAGCTCATATAGGGAGGTACGGTCCTTCAGATAACTTGGACCTGAATTGTATATGGCTTTGCAGGTCGTAATCAACATGTTGAATTGTGCCCAAAAATGAATCAGCAGCTAGAGAAGCTGTTGTAATGGGGAGGTTTGTGCTCCCTGTACAGACTCCCAGTTAACAGTCTGGCTGCAACAATTTGGACCAAGCATAAACTTCAGAACACTCTTTAAAGGTAGCCTCACATGGATCATGTCACAGTAATCCAAACAGGGTGTAATTCAACATCTGTCACCATGGCCAGATCCATAATCTCTCGCAAGGTCTCTACATTTGCCCATTGACTGCCATTGGTTCGTCAGGGTCCCAACAGAGCAGGGAGGAGACATTTTGCTGTCTGGGGCTAAGAAGAAGACGACACCTACCTCCTTACATATACAGGACAGGTAGATGACTCTCATTTCAACATTGTGCCCAGAGCTTGACCAATTTATGTTTTTGGATTACGGCTTTCAGAACCCTCCAGTGGTCATGCTGGGAGGGGATGCATTTGTTGAGGTCCAAAATGTAGGATTGCCAAGTTCTGCCTCTACTGCACTGCAAGCCTAACGTAAGGGATACAAGACAAACTGTACAGCACTCACAGCTGTGGGTTCCAAGTCTCTGCTAACACACCAGACCTTCAAGCTTCTACCAACTATGATAGCCACTTTGCTTCGCCTAACAGTAGGGCTGGCCTTGGTTTTCAGACAGTTAAAGAGCCTTTTAACTAGAGACACTACAGAGTGAACCAGGAAACCTACAGGAGTCCATTTGTCCTCCAACACTGAGCTATGGGCTCTCCATGTACAAGTTCATCTCAGACTGTGCAAACTAACACTTTTTAGATTGGCATATGAGAGGGATGGATCTTGGGGAATTCTGAGGGTTTCACTCCAAAAAGAGGAACTTCTCCAAGCTCTGGGAAGAGAGAATTTTTGTGCAAGGAGGAAGTGATCTGGGGCGATTCAGTGTCAAGCTGAAATCTCGCACTGACTCACTTTTGAACCACTGTCCCAGCAATGAGGTTGAGGGAGGGTGGGGGCAGGCAGAGGGAAGAGGAAGTAGCCCGATAGAGGGAAGTTCCATTCTTTGGAAGAGTCACAAAACTGGGGCCTCTTCTTCATACATTCAAAGCAATTCTACTGTTTCTATGAAGCAAGTTTTCCAGGAAATGGCTTAAACAAGATTTCAGAACATAGGCAACATGCATCTCTTCTCTTTTACGTGGCCTACGCAAGCTGCCAAAGACACCCCCACTCTGAATGTTTGCAAAATTCAGCAACATAATGGCAACAGCTTAAAAGCCGTTTTTCTTTCTTTAAAAACAAGGTAAATAGAGAGACAGTACACCTTGCCTGAGAGCAGAATAATGGTCTTGGAAGTTCAGACCCTGCTTGAAAATAAACTCCAAGTTTAATATCAAAAAATACTTGTTTTTCAAACCAGAAGTAGACCTCCAGTTGGATCTCCCCCCACACACACTTTTGGCAGTCTGGCTGGCCCCTGGACCTTTTCCTGTTGCATAGCTCTGGTCTAGTGGCTATGCTGAATAGGGTGATGGGACTTATTGTCCAAAACAACTGGACGGCACCAGATTTCCTATTTCTACACTTGATTGAGTTTGATACAGGTCTTGCTCTCTGTGCAAGACAACCACAGGATGTCAGTCTTTAGCTATACAGGGCAACTAGGGCCATTTCTGCACTACACTGTTCCAGTGCTATTATTCCCTTTTCAACATCCTGTGGAATCCTGGGGTTTGCAATTTAGGGAGGGGCATTTAGAATTCTCACCCTGAGAGCTCTTGGGCGTTAGTAAACTATAAACCCCAGAATCCCACAGGATGTTGAACGTAGGATAATCATATTAAAACAGTGCAGGGTGGAAATGGCCAAAGTTTGAGAAGCTTAACATGGAATCACAAAGTTGGAAAGGACCACAAGGGCCATCTAGTCTAACTTCCCACCATGAAGGAATAGACTACACTGTGGACAACAGACCCTAATGCATTAACGGTGACCAAGAGCAAGTCCAGCGTTAATGAGATCGAAAAGGTTGGTTCTCTGGAAGAAGGAGTATACTTCCATAAACACATTGGATGCTACTTTTTTGCAGCTGTTGTCTACTGCCCACCTCGCTTGTTAAATTTTGTTGAAACTTTGTTAAGTCCCCAGCTAAGAATTCAGTACAACCCAAAATGCAGAGTCTGCTTTAAAAGAAGAAGGAGGAGGAGACAACAACAATCCGAAAACTATGAGGAAATCTAAGAGATAAGGGAAGAATTTTAGATAAGGTGGGGGGAACTTAGAAAAAAAGAGATAAGGCAAGATTGTACTTTGTAAGTAGAAGGTCACCAGAGGTACACAGAACAATTTTTGCCAGTAGTTTTTCTTTTCTTGTTTTCATTAAAAACTGAGACACTAGACTAAGCTGGAAGGATGTGCCAACCAGTGCTTACCCACAGATAGTCTCATTGATACGAAGTGGATGAGTCACAAAGCAAAGGCTGTTAAAGGAGTCAGCAAAGTGATAAAAGTCAAGTTCTGATTTAGAAATAGTTCTCTATTCATCAAGAGGGCTTGGATCAAGGGAAGTACAGCAGAGCCTCCTATGGAGGAATGCTAATGCTTTAAGTCAAGCCGCCGCTGAGCTAACGAAAAGCTTGTCACTCTGCCAGGTGAGGACTGAGTTGCCAACTGACTGGGTAAAAAACTCAGCCTGGCCTGCTCTCGGGCAGAACTTGGCAGATGAAGGTTTTCAAGTGCTCAGGTCTACTGACCAAGAGGCTGTTAAGGATAAGGTCCAGAGGCCTTCATAAACGCTGACAAATTCAAATAAGAAGAGTCCAAGAGAGAATCCTTTGAGGGTTGGCCAAGCTGGCTGAGGGTTCTGGGAGTCAGAGTCAAAAGCATCTAGAGGACAAGGTTGAGAACCAATGCTGTAAAATCCAATGAGAGCTACTCAGACCAAAGTCTAATTTCTACTCCAGAATTCTGCCTATTTATCTGCATGGGCCTATCCCAGGTTCCATACATTAGCCACACTAAAGGTGGATCCAGATGGAGTATTTGTGTCCGAACATTTCTTGTAACTATATTTAACTGCACCTACTTCTGAGATTCAAATGCCATTGCTCTCAGCCTGGGGCATTCCCCACTGTTTCATACATGGCATCTGTGAGGGATATTTTGTTGTTGTTGGTCAATAATATCTTGGAAAAGGGAATGAACGTGTTTGTGAGGTACACTCTGACAGGGAAGCCCACCCCCTGCTACTGACAAATCCTGCCCTGCAACAGGAACAGTTATTGGCCAACATCCCTCTCCAAACAGTGGAAGTGGAAAGTGGAAAAGCTTTGCAAAAGTGGAAAAACCATGAATAACTCCCTCCCCATGCTCCATCTCCCAGTACCTTCTAGGGCTCCCCCCATTCCCTTGCCTTGGTACATTTCATCCAGGCTGGGGCACACACACATGTGCCCATGCTGGGGCACATGTACACCTCTTGAATAATCAAATTTGTAAAGGTCAAACCCACAAATGCGGAGGGAGGGGGCTGTATTTTACTGAAACTGTTCCCCCCCCCAGTATATTCCCTAGTGAGTTTCAATTTTGTTCTATTTCATTTTCATATAGTTTTTAAATTGTAAACTATCTTTCTACTCATTTTTTGCCTTTTGGGGCACACTCCAGGGTCAAGCTGTGATGTCCTTGCCAAACAATCCCTCAACAATACTGGGGACTAGGTACAAATTGCATTTCTCTTCCTCGTCTGCCTTCTTTTTAGCATAAAAGATGGAAATCAGCAAGACTGTGTGTGCTACAGGAAAGAAGTAACTAAGGTCGACATTTCTACACAAATATAATTGGAAAGATAATTTTTTGAAAAAAAAAAAGAACAAAGGGAAAACAAAGGAGATAAGCTTTGAAACCAACAGAGTATGCAATGGTGCTTTCGAAAGGAGGAGGCTCCCTTTTAAAAACTAAATGAAATTACAAGCTAGTATCTGTAGGGAAACAGGCCCAAGGAGATGTAATCTGATTGCTCTAGTATGCTTCCTCTTTGCTCTGGAGCAGAGGATGACGACAGCGTTATTTCTGACATTATTCACAGCACAGTAGGACTGACGGCGCAGAGCACAACCTGCGTTTCATGTAGCTCTGAGCTGCTGACAGCTCTCTAAGGAGCGCAAATTCTTCTTCATGTAGACTCGCAAGGCCAGATCAAAGAAAGCGCGAGTCCTACATTCAACTGATTCCCAAATTGTACTCACAAACTGTGGTTTCTCCTCTACAGGCATTCAGATACCAAAACCAGGCCCTGATGTGTGCATACAGAAACCAGTCAGAAGGTGGGAGATTTTGCGAACATATTTGTTTCGGCACAATTTGTTTAAAAACACACACACACTGACTAACCCATCAAAAAACGCACTCTCTCAAAAGGCTGTGCCAAGACGAACTTCATTGCTATTCTGTAGAAAGCTGGATACTGCTGTCATCGTATCTTTTAATTGTCCTGATTTGGCTGTCCTGAATTCTCTGACATTTCACTTTTTAGCTGCTTTTAAAATGTCCATGCTTCTTTTTCTCTTTCCTCCTCTCACTTTCCCTCCTTTGTCCTAAGTGTACTTTAGCTGCTGCAAACTGAGTTCAAATCTCCCCAACTTGCCAAAAGTTTTAAAAAAATCATGAGATTTTCCAGGCAGGTTTTTTTTTGCAGAAAACCCCCAAATGAGTGAAAACATGTGAGAATACACCCATTCCAGCTCCACAGAAACACATGTTACCTCCCAGGAAACTCAAATACCTCTATTTTCCAATAGAGGATTCCAATTTAGAAGATTTCTTGAAAACTTGGAAACTGTTTATAGATTTTTTCAGCAATAAGAAATCTAACAATGAAATAATTTGTGGATGGCATTACTAGTAACTCTAGTAAATTTGCTTAAATGAATCTGTAATGAGATGCTAAGAAACGTCTATCATCTTCTGCAGATAAAGTATGTGTGCTGTGTATAAATTCCAAGTATGCTGAAAAGCTGCTACACCTTCCTTACTGGCATAACATTCATGAAGATCCTTAGAGCTAGATGTCATTATTCTCCAAAATCTGTATCTTTTGCAAACATCACACACTTGAACCAATTTAGGCCAACAAACACACACCGAAACCCACAGATAGGTGCGAGTATAATCTTTCTCCCTATACTGAACAGGTGCTTTGTTGAAAAAAGAAATGCTTGGCATTTATGGGAAGAGATAAGTGAAAAAATACCTCCCAGCCTTAGCACGGCATCAACGGGTGGCTGAAGAGGCATTGCCTTCTCTGCACAGAAATGTCAACATGGAAGGGAAACCCTGGAGTAATTTGTGCAGTGGAGATAAGAACGTGCCCACTGAATGTTATAAATTTTGAGCACTGTCTCAAATTTGGCAAGAAACGTCAGGGAGGCAATACAGAGGGTGGGAAGAAAACAAGGAGTGCCATTCAGGGAGCTGCTCAACACAGTCTCCTTAGCAAGATTTATAACCTTCCCAAACATTCTGCCAACTATTGCCTCCATTCTTTCCTTCGGTGGTAAATCTGTTGCGAGCACACAGGTGGTCAAGGGCAAGCACTTGGGATGTTAACCTAAATAATTACCACTAATTCTTTTTCCTGGCACTTTGAGCCTGGCAGCAGGTCTGTGTGGGGCTGCTGTGCCAGGGCGCATGTCGATGAGCAAGGATGAAGAGCTTTAAAAATAGGGCCGGAGGCTGTTTTTTATACATATGTGTAGCTATGTACATAAGGCCGGAAATGGGAGAGATGGGCAATCTAGTCTATTTAAAAGGTAACATATTTTTGTGACATAGTGGTTTGAACGTTGGACTATGGAGACCAGGGTTGAATTCCCCACTCAGCCATTGAAACCCTCAGGGTGACGTTGGTCACGTCACATACTCTCAGCCCCAGAAAACCCCATGACAGGTTCACCTTTAGGTTGCCATAAGTCAGGATGACTTCAAGGCATGTAACTACAGCAACAATACCTTCCAAACTTGGCTTTTAGAGGAGATGGTAGAGAGAAGAAGCACTTTGGTAATAAATTGTAAACCAGGATTGGTCCTACTGGTTGGGCAGATGGTGTACCACCCTCCTAACTCCCAAAACTCCTCAAAGCCAGCAGAGGATACAAGACATACCTAGATCTTTAAAAGGGGAGAGCAAAATCAATGGAGTTGGCTTCATCTCTGTTGACCCCTTGGCTTGGCTTCTGGTGACCCTGCACTCAAGCCCGCCAGCACCAGTGGACCCTGAATGCCACTGCTATAAACAGAGGAATTGGAATTACAAGTCTGGAAGCAGATAGTGTGGGTCGGAGTCCAGATGGGAGGCCAGCTGGGGATCCTCATATAGGTGACCCATTGATCCACGACAAAGAAAAGATATATCAGGGATCAGCAGCTGCGATGGGTACCAATTTTTGCCCCTGTCACAGGATACAGTGTATCGGTCACAAAAAAGGCCCAAAATAGCAACCCTTCCAGTTGAAATTTCCAGATTCATTTGCAGGTTTGTGGAACTCTGGAGGCTGGAGATGGGCATTAAATCTTGATTCATTGTAGGAAAAGCAGAAAGAAGATGGCACGCAAAGAAAAGATGAATGGAGTTGAGTATTCAGGAAGCAGGCATGGCTTGACTGCTTAGCTGCAAACCTGATGTCTTCCACACTGCAACACAGTGTTTCTAGTTGTCTTTCTAAAATACAACAGATGAAAAAGTAGATTTTCCTGTTGCTAGGCAATCACACTATGCTTCCATCCCCAGCTCTTCAGAACCAGAACATGTGCTTGTAGTTGGAGCAGCGTTATGCAACACCTCTTTGTACATTCATCCGGGCTGAATGGAACATCTGGAGGAAGGAGGGGTTTCTGCTTACCATCACCCTCCCAAAGCATTCATCCACATTTGTGCAAGGAGCCTGTGAGCTATAAATATGGCTAGACCAACTCTTGGGTCCTAGGCATAACGCAAAATACCCAGTTGAATTTAAAAGTCTATTCCAGCATCCTCCAACCTTACATCTGCCAGATGTATGGGCAACTCCTATAATCTTGTGGAGCTGTTGTCCAAAACACATCTGGCTGCTGCCCTGCTGGAGAAGCCATCCTTCCTCATAAAAGCTCTATGTAGTGGTGTAGCATGATGTTGGAAAACGTCAGGACTGATGGAAAATTTCATTTCAGGGACAGAATTCTTATCTGGAGGGCAATTTTCCTCCCTCCCCCAATAGCTACAACTCTGTGCACTCTTAGATGATCAATCCTCTATTCTGATCCTTTGACCTCTTGAGCAGCCTGTCCTCAAACCTACTGGGCATAGCTACAGAACACAGTGGAGAAAGCGGCCATAGCACTGCATCCAAAAGGTCCCAGAGAATATCTGTCTCCCCTCAGGTAGGACTGGGATACACCCTTTCCTGTCTGAAGCCTTGGAAAGCCATGCTGACAGTTAGCACAGATAGGAGTAAGTTTGGTGCATCCAGGTTCCGACCTCACGTAGAGCAGATTTCCTCGGTTCCACCCCAGTGATGGATGCAGTGTTTCTGCCACTAAACACCCAACCAACTTCCTCTGATCCCAGCTTGCATAGCACACTCGACAACAGAAATAAACACTCTCCAGGGAGAAAAATAAAAGAAAGGGAGAGAGAGCCACATAAACAATAGGCTTCTGCTAAATGTCATCACTTCCGCAATAAACAAAACGTTATTCGCTTTTAGGTTTTGCCAGTGTGCCAAGTTTTTATAACACAATGGAGGCATTGTTCTCAGAGAGTCAGCAGCCTCATATGTATTTGGGGTACTGCTGCTCCTTGTAGTACCATTCTCTGTGATGACTAATTTAACCTTTTGATTTAGGCCCGATGAATGTCATTCTCCATGGACAGAACACCTCTGATGGGGTGGAAGCACTCCCATGACCACACATCTGTAGACCACATGTGGCCCAATTTCCATTCGTACTTGGCAGGGTAATGCTCTTAGAGTCCCAGTGCAATCTTCCAAATGGCAAAGGCTTCTATTGTGTACCTATCAATTGGTACAATTTTCCCCTCATATTTCTTCTCAGCAAGTAAGTCATCCTGTTGGCCTAAACCACTGCTTTATCATGTGGTTATAAGCATCCCAAACTAGTTATAAAAATAGGCCCCTAGTCACTCATGTGTCAATAACACAAGAATAACCTTTATCTGTATTATCTGCTGCAAAGGTCAGGCTCCTAGTCTGATAATTGTCTAGAACAGCCTTGGCATTTATTCCTCTGCATAGCTAAACAATGGCCATTTTGTTTTCTGTGCCAAACTGTGCATTGTCAAAAGTGAGTCTGAGCTCCTTCTTTGCACTTGGAGCTGCTTTCTCAACACGGTTCCATACACCGGTCAATGGGATTCAAAAGTTACTCCCAGATTCTCTGTGAATTGTGATTGCCTTCTTTCACTGTTAACACCTTCTACCTTGAGAAAAAGGAGGAGATCCTACAAGACACATTTATTTGCACTGCAGCTTGGAAAGGTACATTTTTAGATCACAGTGCCCAGGATACCCCAGGTTGTATGTAATGTTGACTGAGAGATTTTTGAAGCTGTAATCCCTAAAAAAAAAGCCACCATGTCGTAGAGGTTTCAGTGTTGAACTGTGATCCAGGGTTCAATTTCCCACTTGGCCATGGAAATCCACTGGATGACCTTAGGCATGGGATTTATTGCACAAGGCAGGTAAATCACAATTGCAGCAGGACAATAGTATGTTAGGTTGAGACTTATCTCATGCCATTGTTTTTCTGCTGTTGTTCTCCCAGTGAGAGACCATTTGAAATGTGCTTCTTTCATTCAAAAAAAAAAAAAAATCCATGACTTCCTTTGTAAAAGAAATGCTCTTCAAATGTTCTCCCACTGGGAGAACAATGGAAGAAGAACAAGGCAATGTGATACACCTCATCCGAAGATGCTATTATCCTGCTGTAATTGCAATTTACTTGCCTGGTGTGACAAAACCCAAGCCACACTCTCTCAGCCTCAGAGGAAGGCAATGGCAAACATCCCCTGAACAAATCTTGCTGAGAAAACCTTGATCAGTTCACCTTAGGGTGTCATCAGTTAGAAAGGACTTGAAGGTATAGAACACCAATCCCTAAAAAGTGTTTTTTCCAAGATAGCTTTGCATCAATCAAAAAGATTCCACTCAAGGATAACATCGTTTTCTCTTTCATTCATCTCTGTCCCGTGCAGCTAGGCTGACCTTTTCCCCTGACTTTAAAGTGCAGCATTTGCATTAGTTGAAAACAACTTTGTAATAAAGACAGTTTCCACACCTTAATGATGTTTGCTCCTGAGCACAGATTTCCTGCTCATTTGTGCATCACCAGGGACAATCCCCAACAGAGTTGGTGCATATTATGAACTCTAGTTGCACACTAAAGGGAATATTTCAACAAAAGAGTTTCAGCACCTGCTACAAACACAACCCATTTAACAACATTTTTAATTTTACAACAATCTTGGTTTCATACCCTAGACAGTGTATGAGAATTGCAAGAGGGATTGGCCAGAAGTTACATGGCTGTGAGCAGTTGCTATCCCGTTTGCTTTTTTCCCCTTCTTTTTCTGGGTATTGGGTTCTCTCTAAAGAAAAGACATTTAGGAAGGAAAAATAGGTATTTTTGTTTGCCTGTTAAATTCTTCTGTGTTTACACACCCTAAGAAATACAGTTGTCTCTCCATGTTTGTGGATTTCACTTTCACAGATTTGATTATTTACAAATTTCTCCAACCTCAAGTGCTTCTTTTCCTGGGGAACTTTCCCTCTTGTCCACTCTGATCACGCCGCACAGCCCTTTAAAAACTCAGCTTTGGTTCTTGTCTTCCTCCACCAGCTGTTGCTTGGCCAGCTAATGTGGACTCATAGCAAAATTTCTTAGCACCGTGAACCTCTCCTGATGCCTCCTCTCACACTGAAGAAAGGAGATAGGCAAGACAGAGGAAGTATAGGGTCACCACGCCACCCCACCCCCTTTTCCTCTCCTTTCCCTGACCTAATTTCGACTCTGGGTGCCTGTTCTCCCCACTATGCCTTGCTCCCTTCCCACAGACACATGCACATTGTGCTATTTGTCATTTTCCCACTTTTGCAGGGGTCCTGCACCCCTGACCCTAGTGAATGCAGAAGGGTCAATGCTGGGACCTACACTGTATGCCTCCGGGATAAGGTAAGGTGCAAAAAGGTCCTTAGTCAGAACTTGAAAATGTTATTTTGAGGAATTATAGTTTCTGGAATCCCCCTTTGATAGAGAGGGTTTAAAAAAAACACCCTAAAAACAAAAAGCACAAAGCTCTGCTTGTGGTCTAAGGACCCCCTGAGATAGGACTTCTTCATTTCTTTCTACTGACTTGGCCCACAGAGGGCCCAGTATCTGGAAGAGGATTATCTGACTTACATCTCTGTCCATGACAGACTACTTCAAGGCCTGATTTGCTATTGGTTTATTACTTTTTTTAGCTTTGAAGTGTAAGAGATAACAGGGTACTTTTGCACTGGCGGTTTATTGCTTTGCTGAACTCTTCAACTATTAACCAGATATGTCCATACCACACTTGATATGCTTTAGCTTGGTATGCATGACACAAAGATAGCAACTTCACACGATAACCATCTAGGTGCCTATATGGAAAGGCTCTGGGGAAACCAAAGGCCTCAGATACACAAACATTTTGATATTCGTCATTTCTCCACTTTTGTCAGGATCCTGCATCCCTAACCCTAGTGAATGCAAAGAGCAAACTGTTCTGTACTTTAGGGAAGAAGAGTTTGACTGAGCATTTTTTGGCAGGGTGGCCTTCTGCTTCCTCAGGGCCATTCAGCCATTGAACAGGATCCTGAACACGAATGCAGATCAGATCTGTAAGTAGACTAGCCTTCCTCACTAGGGAGAGCTTTAAAAAACCAAGAGGCGTGTCAGGAATTTTCATGGATCCACCAGAAAGCTGGTTGTGTGTAATGGTTTAAGAGCAAAGATTGGCTGCTGTGTGCTTTCAAGTAGTTCCTAACTTATGGCATCCCTAAAGAGAACCTATTACAGGGTTTTCTTGGAAAGATTTGTTCAGGGATGGGGGATTGCTTCTGTCTTCCTCTGAGGCTGAGACAATGTGACTTGCCCCTGTTCACCCACTGGATTTCCATGGCTGAGCTGGGATGTGACTCATGGTCTTCAGAGTCATGGGTCATTTCCACATTACACTGTTATAGTGCTATTACTCCACTTTCTAGATCCTATGGAATTCTGGGGTTTCTAGTTTCCTGAGGCCAAAGAGCTCTCTGGTTGAGAATGCTAAATGTCCCTCCCTAAACTGCAAACCCCATGATTCCGCAGGATATTGAAAGTGGAATAATAGCACTATAGCAGCGTAGTGCAGAAATGGCCATAGTCCAACGCTCAAACCACTACTTCCCGCTAGCTCAACATCCTGGTGAGAGATCCAGGCTCAAATCCCCACTCATACCGGAAACATCCTGGCTGATCAATGCCCTGCTGCTATTTCTCAGGCTGGTCAGTGACTTGATGGGATACCACCTGGAAACCCCAGGCATGCCACTTTAGATTTCATGCTTGGTAGAGTATACTTGGAATTTATTATAATTCTCATTGTTCTCACCACCAGCAAGGATGCCACAGTAGGTGTCCCCAGGTGTTTTGTGGCTTGTAAAGGGATTTGGAAGCAGTTCCATATACACAAGGAGTCTGAGGCCCTTTCCACAGCACCCTCCCATCCTGGGATGGGGTGGGAGAAGGACGGGAATGCAACGATGCTTCTGCATGGCATCATCATCCTGTCCTTCTCCCATCCCCAGGGAGTGTGCTTACAGATTAAATCATTGAAGGGTTTTTCCCCATCAATGATACATGATCATACCACCATTCCCCACTTACATGTCCTGTGGAAGTGGCAGAAGCGCAATGGCTGTGCTTCCTGCCCTGGCCAGAAAGTACTTGACCACACTGCAGAAGGAAGAAGTGTGACCGTTGTGCTCTCTTCCACAGGGAACCAGCTGATGTGCAGGGGAGCACTCCCGTTGTGCTCCTCTCCTGCCAGGATCACCACTGGACAACTTCAGGAAGAGGTAGGGTGCAGAAAAGGCCTGCGGGACCTCATTGCCCAAGGCAGCAGTCAAGTCATTGTGAGAAAAGTATAGCACGATAGTCCTCTAGATGTTTTGGACTTCAGCTTCCAGATATTTTTGGCCAGGGTGGCCAACAGTAAAAGGATTGTAGGACTTAGAATCCAAAACAGCTGGAGAATCAAAGGCAGCCCACTCTTGGAGTATAGAAAAGAAATGGCTCAAGAGCCACATCTCAAGAGAAAACCAAGTTCCGCCTCCAGTTTTAGATGCTGCATGGGGAACGAGGAAACAACTCAGCTATTGTGCTGCAATGGGGAAATATCTCAAGGGACGTGTGCCAGCAAGGAAGTTTTATTGATGTTTCCAAAATGCTAAAAAGGGGGAACATCACAGGAGACTCAAAAGTTTGTACTGGAGAAAGAGTTTCAAGGTAAGAGTTTGTGTACACCTGTGTGTGAAAGAGATTGAGAGAGTGTGTAGGAGGAGGTGAAATCATTTATTTTTTAAAAAAAGGTAGAAAGAAATACTGAGACCAAGGCCTCTATAGGCAACCCACCCACCTTCCACAGATGGCCGGAGATGACACAGTTTCAACCGTTTTCACAAATACACAGACCTTGCCACTGAGGACTGATAAGACCAAAAAACAGCAACATTCCGAAACTTGGGAGCCTTTGCCAGAGTTTTTTTTTAGAAGGACTTTGGGCTCATGACAGTTGTGATGGTTTCACCTTTTGTGGCAGCTCTCATTCAGCCACAGCAAAAGTTGATCAAGTTCAAAAAAGAAAGGAACACTGAGTTAACTATGTGCAGGGTAAGCAACAGACGACCCACGATGTTAACGTGTCGTGCACAATTTTTCATCCTAAGCATAACAGGGTGGAATGCTACATTCATTTGTAGAGTTC
Source organism: Iguana delicatissima (assembly GCA_948472985.1). Lineage (NCBI taxonomy): Eukaryota > Metazoa > Chordata > Lepidosauria > Squamata > Iguanidae > Iguana > Iguana delicatissima. The sequence goes on along the minus strand of CAOKZL010001096.1, from coordinate 128,777 downwards.
CTCATCTGCACACGTGAAACCCCAGCTCTCCTCTCTTATTCTATTTTGTTTAAGGTTTCAGCAGCAACGTGATGTGAAAGGCTTCTACCAGAGACCCCGGAGAGCAGCAGTCAGTGAACGGAAGTAAGAGTAGGTTAGATGAACAAAACATCTGACCTAGTACGGGTATATCTTAGTTAACAAAGTAAACCTGTTTCTGGACATTGTTGCTTTAACAGAACATTTGGTAACAGAAAGAACATGGAAAGAACAGGGATAGGATACCACAAAAGCACTTGATTCAAAACTGATTTAAAACTAACACTACGCACATGTGAAATGAAATAAGACAGTCAGGTAAGCCTTACATATGTAAAGAAAGGCACGTTCACTTGAATGCTACTTACGAAATGAATCCAGGGATTCTTCTACTTTTCTTACGATTTCTGTTCTGGAGGTCAAACATATAGATATATGCTTTTTCTCTTTTTTTAACATCCTGAGTGAGATGGTGAGACAGACTAATGTGTTCTTCCCTGTCCTCTCGGTTTTGTTGTTCACAATACTCAATAAAGGATTCTGGAGGCAGCTGCTGTCTACCTTGCCAGAGGTAAACAGGCACACATGGCTGCAGTGCAATCTATTAGAGAGGAATCCTGCTCTTTCCCAGCTTTCTCTACTACAGACAGACTGATGTAACCCAGCACTGGAAGTCTGTGTTTCTCCAGCCCTCCTCTACCATCCCCCCAATGTTGATGCTGCTGAAAAAACATCCAGCTAGACAGAGGATGACAAGAAAGAAGGCAACTGGAGGGGAGGCATAAAAAGCCTTTGTAAAAAGAAACCTTTTTTCCTTCAGCAGCTTTGTCAACTCAAGTATGCCCGAGTAACACAGCTTCATATTCTCCTCTTGCACATCTTAGCAGCTTTCTCCCAAGACCATGTGCATGCAAAAGTTCTTTGAACAAAAAGGCAGACAACCATTTCCAGCCTAAAGGGCCCAATTCAGTTTCAATTCAGTTTCAGAGAAGTTCTCAGGGGCCTTATGCAAACAGGGAGAGGGCAAAAAGGTGGGACCGAAAATGCCAGCACTTTCAACTTAGAGCTCTAACTGTTTTAATGAAGTCTTATGAGAGGCATCTCAATTTGCCTATAAAGCACAGCTTCCTCACACGTGGCAGGGATGTCAGATGGCTCAAAATTATTGGAGGTAAACAGTCGGTAATTGTTTCACAAATGGCAGGATATAATGCAGCTCAAACGCTTTTACAATATTATTTCATGGAACAGAAAAGGCTATACTTAATATTTTAAAAGTCTCTCATAAGGATTCTATTGATTGCTGCTAAAAGCATTTGGCCTGATACTGGAATTTCCCCATCTCCACCAATTCGGGAATGGTTATTAAAATGTAATGAGCTGACAGCATATTGATAAAATAATGGGCATCATTCATAAAAGACCTGGCCCCCAAAGGGCAGTTAATTATAATGCTATATGGTCAGGTTATTTTTTTTAAAACAAAAACAAATAGAAATCTAATTGCAGTAGCCAATGCTTGATACAATTAGAAGCCTATTTTCTGTAGCATATTTGTTTATGTATGATAAAATGCTTGTCGTCATCATCACCATCATCACTGATTTTCTAATAATTTTGATCTACATTATAATAAAAATATTGATCCACAACTCCATGCTGGCTTCAGTTGGGAACTTTTAGTCCCCCAAATTAACTTGGTTATGTGCTCCTGGAACACCACCTGGAAATGACCAGTTGGCAATAGGATTGAGATACTTTTAGAATGATGAAATGGATGTTTGTGATCTCTACAATCTCATTGCAACTGTTTTCTCTATAAGACAACTTCAGCCAAGATTCCTGACGACACCCAACTTTTTCAGCGCCTAAAACAACAGGGGCTACACTATGGAAATCCCAAAAGGTCCTTCAATGAAGATGAGCTGTAGGAAACTCACGGCAGACAAAAGAAATGCTTCTTCAGACAACGCTAAGTTCAACTATGGCATTTCCACACAAAAGATGCTGGACCACCGGTCTGGCTAATGGCTACAACACACAGTTTCTGATCACCCAAGTGAAACAACAGCCGATGGCCCTATATCCAAGCCGAGCCTCATCTTCCCCTAGTTTGCACAAACAAGAACCCCACACAGGAATTATGAGTGGGCTTGCAAATTGTGGTCTGCTGTAGCAATTGAGTTAACGACAAAACATCACACAATCTTTTAAAGACCATTTTCCCTCTTTGATAAATGCAGAGTGCACACGGGCTAATTATAGCCTCCTTTCCTTCGGGCGGACAATTACCAATGACACAAAATAACCCTCAATGGCAGGCAACCGCTGCTACTCATTATCAAGGGATTCCAAGCCATGCTTTATTTTTTTTTATTATTGCTACGATGGGCAAAAGAACAGCAGCAACCCCACAAGCAAACAATACACACTCACCATCACAATAAATTGCTTCCTGTCTAAGATATGGAAAATATGGCAGGTCCCTGCCCCCACTGCTTCCTCTCGCACAATTCTACAGTTTGGTGTCTTCCAAATAAGACTGAATAGAAAGAAACTTAAAACAGACAAAGAAGAAGTCCTTCTTCAGCAAGGCTTGGAAAGGTTACTTCCTACCCTCCAACATTTTCACAGAGGAAATTTGCGACACGTGCGGCCAAGCAACATCAGAGTCACAGAAACTGAGTCAAAATTTAAGTCAGGATGGAAGAATGGGCTAACTAGGAGAAACTGCAGCAGTTTGCTTTTTCCTGAGCCTACTGGGAAGGGCAAGATTCTGAACTTTCCCGCCTTTCCCCCTTCTATATTTATAGCCCTGCTATGCTAAGTGGGCATAAATTCCTTTTGCATTTTGAATTCTGCTTGCAATAACGGAAGTAAAATGAGGACAAAGGGAAAAAGTGGAAGAGAAGAGAAATGGGACATTTTAAAAGCAGTATCAAAAACTTTGTCAAGCTCTGTTCATTGTTCATTTATTTAATTTATACCCCATCTTCCTCTGAAGGTTTCAATTAAAAAAAAAAACCTACAACCAATTGTCTCTATTAAAATATGAATTAAATTAATGATACAATTAAATCACTAATGAAAATAACAAGAAGGATCTCATTAATTTGAGTTGCTTAAAGAAGTGTATTTGCCTGAAAGTTGATTCCAATTTAATAATCCCTTGATAACGAGGGCCTGCCAATCAATTAAAGAATTTAAAACCACCAAGGTTGCATGAGATAAACCAAATTACATATGCAGACTGTTCTAAACTCAGTGCGGACCAGAGCAAGGAAAGGTTTTTAGTCCAACAACTAACTTTTTCAAGCTCTGGTATAGATGTTATCTGATAATACTGAAGGAAGGGCAAGCAGCTGTTACCATATCCTATCCGATCCTGGAACTTAACAGGACGAGGTCTGGCTATTACTTCATAAGTAATAACTTCCTACTGCTTCATAAGTTATTATCTGGAAAGGAGAGTAGCTGGGACTACTGGGACTTGTAACCTAATCTCAGAGGAAGGCATTGGGAAACCACCTCTGAACAAATCCAGCCAATAAAACCCTATGACGGGACCATCATAAGCTGGAGTTGCTTTGAAGACACACAACAGCAACAGCAACCATATGTACATTGGAGAGAAAGATTTCCCGTAATATTTTCATTTTGCCATCTACATTTCAAAACCACACTGGAACAAAATGAGTACTCCGGTAAACCAGTCTGCCCTTTATTTGCCCTCCCGGCCATATAAACTGATGCCACAGATTAATCATCTATAGTTTCCTTGATTCATCTACTGGTTTTAAAGGTCTGCAGCTTTTTCAAATCAGGCTGAGAGCACAGGGGCTGCACCGTCCATCCAGGAGATTGCAAAGTTTCTAGGATTCTGGAAACTGCAGTCCCAAAAAACTAACTTTAAAAAAGTCTGCTTGATCTTGAACTTCCGTTGGTGAAATGTAACAGATTCTTTACACACAGGGTCTCTGGCTTCTCTCATCCTCAAATGTCAACCACAAAATAGGTCACTCGCTTTCTGAAGAGCTTTACTCAGAAGGGTAGGAGGTGGTGGCGTAGCCCACCAGATCTGATGATACCATTCTTGGGTGGGAAAGGAAGCATCACCATGCCAATGAATGGGTGAGTCAAGGCTTCCACATTCAGGAGCACTGTACCTCTCCCTTGCTGTCTCAGTGACCAACTTGTGAGGATCCCAAGGATACACAACGGGTGATTCTGGGAATCAGAGGATATTGGACTAGACAAGGTTTCTGGCCCAATTTTGTAAAGCCAGTTCCTATATTCTCTTAAGGACTGCAAAAGCTCAAACTCACATGTCCAGAAATCACAAATAAGGAGGGCCCACTGTTGTTCCTTCACCTGGCCAAAGACTGGTAGCAGGTAATAAGGATACAGAAGCAGCGGAAAGGGTAACTGAGAGCAAAGTAAGCAAAAGCAGAAAGGGGACTCACAAAAGCCACTAAGAATCAGCCTCTCCTAAAAGTGGATTTTTTAAAAAATACAGAACGTTGTTACATGAATTTGCATGAAACACGGACTACACTGTCCTCTTGAGAATACTATTCTGATCACATATGCAGTATATACGGCTGGAACATTCTCAGACAAAAGGAAAAATCAATGACTTCTAAGAAGAGTGGCATTGCCACTTCCTCTTTTGAAGGGAGCTCGAGACTAAAGTAATAGAAATGTATAGCAATCCACAAAGCCCCAGATGTCTAGAACATACAACATCCTCCAGTTCACTCCACTTTCTTCTTTCCAGATCAATAAGTCTGGACACCTTTATGTTAGCTGCGAAGAGATTACAAATCAAGGGAAAGCTCACGCTGTGCTCAGGTTATCTTTGTGCAAACTTAGCTTTGCAAAAGCCTTCAGAAATGGCTTGTAATCAAGTCCAATCACAGTGCAGATCTTAGGGATTTAGGCAGGACAGAACTTAGTTCCAAAAGTCTAAGGGAGGAGTCATATTACTAGCTTATTGCAGGGCTAGGGAAAAAAAATGTTTGTGGACTGCTGATGGACGGTGTTTCAGTCCTGGTATCAGTCCTGGTATCAATCTGAGTGTTGGACTACGATTCCAGGAGACCATGACCCATCAGTCAGACAGCATGAACAGAAATGATGAGAGCTGAAGTCTAACAACACAGGTTACTCACCCATGGTTTGAAGGAAAACAACACCAAGATTAATCTGCACACTCTGTTGGGAACAGTTGTCTGTACAGGTAAAACTAGATAATTGCTTTGAGTGTTAGACTAGAACTCCAGAGTCTGAATCACCACTAAGCCATGGAATAGCAGTTAGCAGTTACATTTCTATCCATGCTAAGTACTCCCTAAGAGGTTTATAATGTGTTTAGCTAATTGCCCCCAACAAGCTGGGTACTCATTTTACTGACTTACGGAAGGATGGAAGGCTGAGTCAACCTGGAGCAAGACAGGATCGAACTCACAACTTTGTAGCTGCAGTACCAGCATTTAACCACTGCTCCACCAGGGCTGAGTGACCTTGGGCAGGTCACACTCTCTTAGCCTCAGAGGAAGGCAAACCTACTCAAAATAAAACTTGCCAAGAAAACCTATGACGGGGTTGCCATAAGTCAGAGGGGACTTGAAGACACCTAACAACAACTAATGTTGCTATAGTGGGAACAACAACAAAATTTAGTCACTCCTTCTAATTGGCTAGGCAGAACCTAGGAAGTGACTTTAAAAGGACATGCAGAAGCCACCCATAACTAAGCAATGCAGGATGATGCTCCAGGACTGAGAGCATCATCCTGCTACTCTTTGGTTGCAGCTTGCTTTAGTATGTCACTGTAAGGAGTATGAATATAACGAAGCAAATTTTCAAGCTCTGCATTTGGAGGCGGTTTTGCTATTAAAATGGCAGTTTCCTTACATCTCTCAGCATCGTTAAGGTGAAAAGGGGCTTACACCAAGGTTTTGGCTACATGCCAACATTCATTAATTGCCTAAGTGATTGAAATCAGCTACAAGGCTCATGAGTCATTAATCCATCAATACATCTACTGAAAACAAAAATCGTAGGCAGTCATTCTGGTCTACTAGGGGGGAAAATGAAGACGCATAGGAATATAAGCAGAGGTATGCTGGGTGAAACCAAAGGTCTATCTAGTCCAAAATTCTCATAGCGGCCTATCAGGAGTATGAGTAGACACCATCACCATAATCACAGCTTTTCCTTAGTGTGGAAGTTGACGTAGCTTACAAAAATGAAAAAAGATGCCCCTAAAAATTCACATTATACAATAGTTCAAAGTACAATTTAAACTAACAACAGAATCATCTTATAGAATACGATAGATTCCAATAGTTTAGGTGGGTTCAATAAAATCCACCTTAACATGAGGAAGACCTTTCTGGCAGTTTGACAGTGGAATCGGCTGCTGCCCCAATGGAGTGTGGTGCAGTCTCCTTCTTCGGAGGTTTTTAAGGAGAGGCTGGATGGCCATCTGTTGGGAGAGCTTTGACTGTGTATTCCTGCATGGCAGAATGGGGTTGGACTGGATGGCCCTTGTGCTCTCTTCCAGCTCCAGGATTCTATGATGAAAAGCAGTAAAAAGCATGACCATTAAAAAGAAAACAAATAAACAGTATAGCCTATCCTGGAAGGCCTCCCCCGCCCTGAGCAATCAGCCCTCAAAGGCCTGCTGGCGATGGGGGGAGTGTTTAGTTGTCTACGGAAGCGTAAGAAGGAAGCGTCTCTAAGAAGTCAGTTCTCAAGCCTGGAAGCAACCGTCAAGAAGGTCCTCTCCTGGGTTTCCACAAACTGTACCTATGAGGGTGGTGAGGCAGAAAGAAGAGCCTCCCTAGAAGATCTCAGAACATGAGCAGGCAGTTACTGAGTGGAAGCCTGATGTCAAGACATGAGTGCAAGTGCACTGTTTCATCTTATTTCCCCAGCAACTGATACACAGAGGCTTACTGCCTCAGATACCTGAGATAATAAATAGCTCTTCCGATCACTCGTCCTCCATTAAGTTATCCATTCCTCTCTCTAAGCTGTCACAGTTGGCAGCCATCTCTACATCTTAATGGTTGCGTATTCCAGTGAATTCAACTATGGCTTAATAGTTTAAACATAACAGGCTCATATTCTTATTAGGATAAATAAGATGCCAGAAAGGAGGGAGCTTATGGGCTAATTGCAAGGTCAGCCCTACGCAGAGCAGACTCATTGAAATCAATTGGACTTATGTAAGTAGTGACAAACCAGTCCCTTTCATCTGACTGCATCTACTCTAGCTGGAGCTAACATTGGGTTTAGACCCTTGAGTTCTCCCAAAATACTTTTTTCAGGACAGGTTTTAAGCAAAACAAACAAAGAGACAGACAGACAGACATAACAGTTCTAAGACTGAAGTCAGGGTGCATTGGGTAGACTAAGGTTAGATTAGCAAGGTGCAGAACCCATCCTACACTGCAGCCAGGGCTAGCAGCACAAAGAAACCAGCACAGTTGTCTCCCTGTAGCTAAATTATTGTACAGAAACATGTTTTCCACTGTACCCTGTTTGAACAAAGAAATGCCCCAAACAATGAACTGCTTGTGATGACTCTGAAAAATGAATGGAGCATTGACATTTTTTTTTAAAAAAATACATGAGTCAGCCACAACCTCCAGTAAGAATTTGCTTTTTCAAATCTATGCCGACAGAATAGCAGAAGCACCATCAGGGTCTCCATTAGCCATTTCTCATTCATTGCACAAGAGGTCAAATCTGGATTTCTTACAGCTTCACCACACTTTAACCCCATTTCCATCCCTCCAATGCATTCAAAAAGCTACTCTGTAGTCACTGTGAATCATGAGCCCAACCAATGAAAAACTGTTTTGAGATTTCTTCTTCTCCTGGAAAGGATGGGGCAAAATGGTCTCCTGCCCCTCCCTCCATGCCATTTTTCTGGCCATAAATATGGTGGAGAATTTTCAGAGGTCATATGTACTCAGCTCCAGGAGTCCTAATGGCTTCCTGCCTCTATCTTATCTTACTAATGTGAGCGCCTTGAATCTAATCAACCAATTTTATAGGAAGAAAAGAGCAGCCACTCAAACTTTCTCTTTTATAAAGGAGCCTTTAAAAGGAAGTAGAGTGCATTAGAAGCACAACATACAGCTGAAGCTGCTAATTTTCATTATCGGTTCCACTGGCAACAGCTAATGCAAGATATTCCTTTCTCTCTCTTCCTTCTCACTTCCAAGATTTCCAATCACAATTACAACAGCACTCAAATAAATAAAGTGGGCAATTTTCATGACATCATCGTGCTGATATCTCTTGCAGTCTGCAATTCAGATTATGGACAATTACCCTGCCAAGGAATAGTCACCAATTCCAGCAATTGCTGGACTGAGATTCCCATCAGCCCTAGGAGCTGGTGAGCAATGCTGGGAGCTGCAGTCCAAAAACATCGGGAGTGCCACAGGATTCCCACCCTAATCATAGACTCATAGAGAAGGAAGAGACCCCAAGGCCATCCAGTCCTACCCCCTGACATGCAAGATTACACAATCAAAGCATTCCTAACAGATGGCCATCCAGCTTCTGTTTAAAAACCTCCAAAGAAGGAGACTCCACTGCACCCTTAGGTGGAAGTGTATTCCAAATCTATGGCCTCTATTTGCATATAATCCATCCATCAAGACCTTCCTCTGTATCACAACTTAACACAAACTTCTTTTTTGGATAATAATTAGAACACTTCTATGCAGAATACCAGCTGGGGAATTCAGCAGCTATGGTCCAAAACTGTGACTCTGTCCAGCTCTGCTAAGCTCTGCATTAGCTCCTTTTGCTGACTAAGAATGGCTAAGGAATGCCTCTCTTTTTCTCCTGAAACCAGCTAAGGAATCCTTCAGTACTTGCAAGGCTCAGAGACATCTGGCCAGGTTTCTTGGAGACTGATTCTATGTGACACTCGTGAGGTCAGTGGAAAAACACTGTCAAACAGGAAGCCAGCCTGTCAGCATCAGCATTAGCATATACTGAGAGCAGTGTGAAAAAGGCAACTGAAACAAACTGGAAACCCAGCTTCCTCTGACCTCCAGGCCTTTGCAAACCAAGGTTCTCTGTGACACCCAAAGGTGTCCAATTCAAATGCTGAAATGTACAAAGAAGTACAAAATATTGATTTTTACCCATTTATCACAGTGGCAGCAAAGTTTAGCAACTCATGACAGGGGCATCAATGAACAGCCATATCAGGCATGTTGTAAGCCAGCGGTGGTCAAAGTGTGGCCTGTGGGGTGCAAGGGCCCCCAGGATCCCCCAAAGGTCATCACAGGTTGACAAGTGATTTTAAGGCACATACACTCACACATCAGGGATGCACAACCAGTGTGGAAAGTCATCGCACAAAAACAGAAAATCTGAAAAACTCCATGCAAGCACACCATATGCTGCGGATTCAAATAGTAGCTGTAAAAACATATAGGCTGATATAATGTCTGTAACACACCCAGGGCCTGAGGACCGTATCATAAAGCATATTCGACAGACATATCTTCCCCTCCAGAGAAGCTTCCCCTCCAGAGAATGGGTCCATCACCATTTGTTATGCAGGAATGACACCTCGGCCTCTGGAATGTAGCTCCCAGATGCACCTTCCCTTGCCAGGTTTTCCTTCCGCTTACAGCTGCTACCTCAATTGCAGAGAACCCTCCTTTCAGTTTTCACCGGGCTCACCCACCCCTTCGGCATTCCTCCTTTGGCCTCCCTCCAACCCAGCTGTGCAACTCTGGCTGCAAACCACCCACTGCCACGCCCGTAAGAAATAGGAATTGCATATACAAAAACCCAGTCAATCATTTCAGCCCTTTGTCAAAGCCTTGCATGAGGGCTTGGCCATCAGGAGATGACCCCCACCCACCAAAAAAACCACAACGGTATGTCATTTTTATCTTCAACATTACTAACTCAATATAAGGAAAGAAAGAATAAGTGTTAGGAATCTGGTGTGAATGGAGGGAGACACAAGCTAGTCGTGGCACTCTACATACAGTCACCCCTCCACATTCTCTGGGGTTAGGGGCACAGGACCCCGTGAAAACGAAAAGACCATGAATAACTCTAGCTCCCTCCATAACCATATTTAACACAGTCTATTTTCGGCCCACTGTGGGTATCTTCAAGGTGTCAGGCTTCCTTCGCAAGGCAGAAGTGGGCAGCTGGTTGGGCTTGCTGTTGCCTCCACAGCAGCCCTACGCCGTTTTAAATCAGGACTTACAAGCCTCGTCCACAGTCTCTCAGTCCCACAAGGTTTGCAGTCACTATTTTGAACGACACAGGGCCAAACAACAGACTGGTCAAGAACAAGGAGTGGCAAGATTTCACAAAGAAAGTGAGCATGGTGTAGTGGTTTTGGACAAGGATTCGGAAAGACTAGGGTTCAAATCCCCACTATGGCCATTGCTGCACTAGCCTGCTATAGTGCGATGATTCCACTTTCAACATCCTCTGGAATCCCGGCCGGCCCCTCCCAAAACTGCAAACCCCAGGATTCCAGAGGATGTTGAAAGTGGAATCATCGCGCTATAACAGGCTAGTGTGGAAATGACCTTGGTCACAGAACCCCACTGTGTGACCTCAGGCAAGGCACCCTCTCCCAGCCTCAGAGGAAGGCAATACCAAACCACCTCTGAACAAATCTTGCTGACCCTAAGTCAGAAACAACTTGAAGAAATACAAAAACGTACAACCAGATCCCTTACACCCCTAACATTTCAACGTCACACATGTTTACAGCCCTTAAAATCGCTCATAACTGTTGGAAATACATGGGTGCGGCGGTGGAAAAAGGGACCTCTTTTGCAAAAGGAATCTGTATCAGAAAGCCCAGCACATTAAAACAGACAAATTAAAAAGAAGCACAGCCTCTCAAATATTTATTGCAAGCTACTTAGGAGACTAAATATGACTCACTTGTCACCAGATTTTTTTTTTTTTAAAGGCATCATGAGCCATTCTAAAGCTCGAGCCCAATTCTTCTTAAATGTAGAGCTTAAATTCTGCCCTTTGTTTGCTGAAGCCTCTGGAGGCTTTTACTAAACAACAGTACTTTGTTATTTGTGTCTGTTCCTTGCATGATCATCCCAGTCTCCTAGGAGAACACCTGACAAAAGGCATGTTTGCTCACTCTCAGCTGCTGTCTGCTTTCTCTTTACTTCCAAACATTCTCCACATTTTCTTATCAAAGCAGAAAAAAATAAAAAAAAGCACCCTGTCAACTTCAAAGCTTCAGTCAGCCAATAAATGCAAACTTCAATTTGGGTTTACAACTTTGCAGCACAGCCAGCTGCTATCACCTGCCACACCAAAACCATGGTTTTTATTAATTTTCGGACACCGAGGGAAAGCGTGATGAATAGCTGTACGCTATCCTTGTGTGTTAACGCTATGGGGAAAATTACTTCTGGAAAACAGAATATCCTTAAGGATGCTTAACAGCACTTTCACATGTTTCAAACCATTCTGAATTGACTCATTGCCTTCAGTGCAAGATCAAGAGCCAGTTCTGGGACTGAAAATCTGCACTTCGGTGGAACCACCGAAGACCTGTTTTGATCCTTCTGGATGGCTCCTAAGGTTCTTTCTAAACAAGGTATATTACTTTTTAGATCAATGTATATTACTTTTTAGAAATACAATGGGCCATCCACTCACAAGACCCTGCAAAAAATGTGAATAAAAATGCGAGTAAAAATAAAAACCAGGAACGCTATTTTTTTTTTACCTGAGAACGCTTCTGTAGGAATATCTAGGTCCTCCAGCACAATTTTTTTGCCCACTTCTAGACGTTCCTAGAGAGAACATCTTTTTTTCTGAATCAGGAGCAAATAGAGTAAAATTTGTTTAAATAAATAAATAAAATAACCTGCAAATAATCAAATCTGTGAGTGCCGAACCTGCAAAAGTGAAAGGTCCACTGTAACATTAAATAAAGAGCTATATGTTTCTAGTCAGAGTAACTGGGCTTTGCAGAATTCTGCTGTACTGTTTATTTGTGTTTTGTCTGTTGTTTTTAATAGTCTTCTTTTTAAACTGGTTTCATTTTGTGGCTACTTTAAGGGTATTTTTAACTTTTGTATTGGTATTTTATAAAACTATGTTTCTTTTAACTGCTACAGGCTGCCTTAAATCTCAGAAGATGTAGAAAATATTGACAACATGTGTTGGGGACTGGAAGAAAAACAGAAAGTACAAAAACTGCAGAACATCCAATAAAACTGACATTTGAAAGACAAGACACCTCAGGAAGTTATGTGATGATACTTTATTATTCAAATGCCTCATGTATTTCAGCCTTCTTCAAGGGGAGAAAGAAAATAATCTGAAAACCTTTCTTTGTGCAGAAATTTCTAATAAAACAGCCTCTGATACATCATTTCAGTGACTTCATAAGAACAGTTGATGTTTGCAAGTTCAGCATTTGTGGATTTGACTATCCCCAGGTTATTTTATTTACTTTCATGAATTTAAAATTTTCTTACTATTCCTATTATATTTGCCCCTGCTATAGAAAAAAATATGTTCTCTCTAGGAATCTCTAGATCCTCCAAAGCAATTCTATGGCCCACCTCTGCCAGAAGTAGACCTTAGAGGTGCACTGGGAGACCTAGAGATTCCCAGACAGGTCACTTCTCTAGGCATTGCTAGGTCTTCCAGCATGATTCCATGGCTCACTTCCACCAGAAGCTGACCACAGAATCGTGCTGGAGGACATAGAGATCCCAAGAGAAGTGTTATCAGGTTTATTTATATTTTTATGAGCAATTTTTCCACATTTGTGGGGATCTTGCCCCCCTAACTTCCATCAAAGTGGAAGACTAACTGTATTTCTATATAGATGAATGAATACACATTCACCCAGAAGGAAAACAAATCAAAACGCAAGCAGAAAAATCCCTCCTCATACACATAAAATCATCTTACCCATCCTATTTCTAGTTCTATCTAGCATCATAAGCAGAGTTGACTCAAAAACCTTCCAGCACTAAAATCTATAAGGGGTCTTGAAAGGTAACTGTCTACAGTTCTTAAGCACTGAAGAGGTTGCCCTCCCACTTCATAAGCTGTTGACTAGTCATGGGTGTAGTCATCAACATAAATGAAATCATTAGAAACTACGCTGGCATTAGCGCTGAGCTTCATGAGTGGCCAAGTATCTCTAAGAACCAGCTTACGGGGCTCTTGACCTCACCATGAACCAACCATCATTTGCTTCTTTCAGACACATGAGAAAATCATAAAGGTGTGAAACCGTAGCAGAGCTCACATTTGTCCTTTTGGGGAAATGGAAACATGAGAAGTGGAAGAACTCTATGAAGTCTTCTTTTCCAGTATTATACCAGGTAGTAAAGAATCCAAACAAATGAATCAGGAATTAAAGATTACTTGAAGGACTTTCAAAAATTAGAATCTGAAGTGACTGAAGGCTGTTGAAGACTGCTGGATCCAAGTGTCATCCCAAAGACAGACCCTTGTTAGACTTCAGCTGTGTAATCTTCTGCTGTGGAACTCTCACCCAAGGAACATCAGGCTGGTTCTGTCATTTTTGGCTTGTCAGGATATAGCCAAGATGGTATTGTTTCATATAGCCTCTGGTACTTAGAACCGGGTGTGGCATTTGGTAATGCTTTAATTGTGTGTGTGTGTGTGTTTTGAAAACTGGTTTTAAACAAAATTGTTTCGGTCTGTTTTGATCAGTAGCACATTGCCTCAGGAGTCCTAGTAGGTTAAGAGGCAATATACAAATACTTTAATTAATAAATAAATAATAAAATAGATAGCAATCTAAGTAGAACCAGGAACGGTGCCAGGGAATCAAAGCCAAGGAACACAATGGAGCCAGAAACACTGTAGCCCAGACAAACAGGGAGCCCAAACAGGAAGTCCTTTTGTAACACTTCCTGTCTGAGAGGGCCCACTAGGGAGCATCAAGGCGCAAGGCTAGACTGGAGTTTGCTCCAGAACCCACAGTTTACTGCTACAAATCACAGCTCTCTCATTAACCACAAGAGGGAATGGCACAGGTAGCCAAAAGTTCCCAGTCTTAGCCCCTGGAGCTCTTGACCATCGTCACCAAGTTGTGCCACTACTCAGCTCATCCAGTCGAGTGAGTCCAGTGAGCCATTGGCCAAGCAAAGAATCCTAAATAAGGGAGTGCGAGAAGCCACAAACCATTGGATAGGGAAACACATTCTTGTCTGGGAGAAACTTCCTTCCCAGACATTATCTGTGAACCAAACCTCCTTCATGAAGGCCTGGTCCACATGTACACGTCCACCTCTCAGTTCCTCCCTCTCCATGCCTGGCAGCTGAACATGTGAAGCAATTCTGTTGCATCTGATGACAATGTGGAACAATTCTGTTGCATCTGAGGACAATGAAAGAGGATATGAAAGTTCTAACACTGTCATTCAACTCTTTGCTATGGTCAGCTAGCAAAATAATGAGCCAAACAAGACCACAGTAGTTGCAATGAGGTTCCCAGTCTCTTCCTGTTGTAGTTAGCAAGACCATAACTCTGCAAGCTAACATAACTGATAGAACTGCTCCTAACACATACAGACTACAGACCTGACTTTCTCTCAGCAGGATTTCTATTCCTCTAGGCATAGCAAACACACAGCCTTAGGCCATTTCTGCACTACACTTTTATAGCGCCATTATTCCACTTTTAACCTCTTATGGAATCCTGGAGTTTGCAGTTTAAGGAGGGGTATTTAGAATTTTCAGCCAGGGAGCTCTTTGGCCTCAGTAAACTACAAACGCCAGAATTCCATAGGATGTTGAAAGTGGAATAATAGCACTATAACAGCATAGGGCAGAAATGGCCTCAGGACCATCTAAGCAGGGATGAACTGTGATGGGAAGTCAACTTTCTGTCAAAAGAGTCAAAAAGAGGGAAGAATCCACAATCCCAGAGATGCTCTGACAAAAGTCCTCCATCATGTTATCACATTACACACTTTACAGCAAAAGCAGTGCAGTGTTAAAAATAAGCCCATATAATTGCACACCTGGATGGTTTTGGACACCAACATGAACAAAGAGGCTGTCTGTTAACAACATCTGGCCAGGAAACAGTACAACAGCCAGAAGTGGTAAGATAACAACCCAAGAAGACAAAAGTCACCTCTAATTTTTATCTGCTCAGATTGGGAAATGTGTGTCTTGATCTATTTAACTTCCAGGTGGAAACAATTCTTCCTTGACCTGCTGGCTTTTCTTGATTGTTTCCTTCTGCAAAAAAACCCCAAAACAACATTTGGTTTCTATTTATAAACGCCTTCACTCATTAGCTTTAAAGAGCATCATCCGCACACCAATTAACTCATTCCTCCACATGACCTCATTGGCTCACCCTCTATTTTGAAACATCCTGTATTTTAGGGTGTGGGATTAGAGCTTGAGAGAGAGAACGAAAGAAAGAGACAATATTGGCTTTGAACTAACATTATTGCTTCCTGTGGGTTGGATCAGATTTAGGAAAACTCCTTAAAATCAAAGAGCCTTAAAATCTAATATGCCTTCATTCCTATTGCTTTCAGTGAGCCCAAATATCCTAAAGGCACCAGATGCTGACAGATTTTGGAAACAAAGCTAAGCAGGGTCAGCTCTTGTTAGTATTTGGACGTGAGACTGTCAGTGAATGCCAAGTGCTACAGGCTGTATTTCAGAGGAAGGAACTGGTAAAATCTCATCTGAGTACTCCTAGCCTAAGAAAACCCAATGAAACTCATGAAGTCACCAAAAGTCGACACATGAGTTGACACATACACACACAGACTCAAAACACGATTCAATCTAGATCCAAACAACTCTTAAGAGCAGAGACTTTGCAGTCTTCTAGATGTTTTAAGCTGCCTCTCCCAGCATGTCTCACCTTTGGCTCTGCCAACTAGGACTAATGGGACTTCCAGTCCAAAAACATCTGGAGGACCACGTCATTTCCACCCCTGCTTTAAAGCCTCATTTATTTCAGCTTCAGTTTGGGCTCTTTGAACATGAACACACGCACAGAGTAGGCAAACTAAATTTAAATCTAAATTAAAAATACCCATGATGTCAAATAGCTGTAGCCATGCAATTAAAACCATGCATACTTACAGCAAGCACTGATAGCTTCATATATTCCCAATGAAGGTGTGCGTCCAGGCATTCTGTTTGCAAACACTGCCCTTCAGCAATAGATCCAGCACTGGTATTCAGCTCTGCACAACTGACACACATTAAAGAACGGAAGCAGGACAACCAAAAAGGAACTTCGAAACAGTGAAGTTAAAAAGAGCATTAACCAAAGCTGCATACAATCAGGGATTTGGCTGGGAAAGAGTAATTTTTTTGACTCAAAGCAAACTAACCAAGAACAGAGAAATGTAGCATATTTTATTTTGCCGTCTGTATGACCAGCTCTTTTAAAAAATTGATGACAGTGCCTAGGAGTTTGAAGTGAGCCCCCCCCACAAGTTCCCACTGAGCCGCACAAGTCCGTGGCAATTTAAACGTAAGTCTACTTGGATTCCAGATGTTCCTGGACTGCAGCTCCCATCATTCCTCATCACAGGCTATGCCTAGGTACTGATGTGAGTTAGAAGTCCGACAACATCCAAGGGCCCAAAGTCCCCTATCCCTGCAATAGACAGAAGAGCTACAAAAAGAAAAGCTAAGCAAATCCACACTCCCTCCTGCAGTAATTTCTTCCTGAATCAAGTAATCCCAGATCTTAAGACATGATGTCCAGCACACACAGACTGGTTAAGAAAAGCATAGGCTCTTGGATTACAGAAAATTGTGCCTCTGCTTCATCCTGCCTAAGCTCC
Source organism: Iguana delicatissima (assembly GCA_948472985.1). Lineage (NCBI taxonomy): Eukaryota > Metazoa > Chordata > Lepidosauria > Squamata > Iguanidae > Iguana > Iguana delicatissima. The sequence continues at coordinate 111,897 of CAOKZL010001096.1, read as the reverse complement.
CTGGTATAAATGAAAGCTGTTTCTTCTTTGATGACTGAAAGCCCTCTGGAATGACTACCCAAATTACAAAAATTTCAAATTACAGCCACTTCGGTAGACCAAAAACATTCAGGATTCATTTTTGCTGACGTTACAAATCCCTCTAAAAAAAAAATCAAGAATGTAATCCTCCAGTTTTTTTTTTTTAATCTAGGTAATAGATATAGAAGCTGAAACACCTCAAAGGCACCAGATCCCATCTGATTTTGGATGCTAAGCAGGGTCAGACCTGGTTAGTACTTAGATGGGAGACAGACAATGAATGCCAGGTGTGTGTGTGTATGTGTGTGTATGTGTCTTCAAGTTTCCTGTCAACTTACGGTGCACCCCTGAATTTCTTAGGGTTTTCTTAGGCAAGGAATACTCAGAAGTGGTTTGGCCAGTTCCTGTCTATGAAATATAGCCTAAAGGATCTGGTATTCATTGGTGGTCTCCACCCAAAGGCTATATTTAAGAGGAAGGAACTGGAGAAACCACCTCTGAATATTCCTTGCCTAAGAAAACCCTGTGAAATGCATGAGGCTGCCATAAGTCAACAGGTGACTCCAAGACACAAATGCACATACAGTGGACATATGGCAATGACATCTTGTTCAGAGGGAGGAAATGCCAAGTCTTACCAATCCCCCTCTGTGTTGCCAACCTTGATAGAAGCAGGGGCCTTTTGTGGAGTTATATTTCTACAAGTCAGTTCAGATGCCAAATATAGGAACCAAGGTCTATGAAGGTGACTCTTTAAAAATACCCTGCATTCCTGCACCTTTAGCAGCAGCCTGTCCCACAGAAATTAAACAGACATTTGTCTTGATATCCAGGTTAGTGAAGCAAAAAGTTTACATGGCTGGCATATTTTGGTGATAGGGTACTTTTAAGAAGTGCTGGAGTGCAGCCAGTTTTTAGTTTTTTTAAAGGGTAATCAACACCATTAACACTCTGGAGACAACAAGGTTGGTATTTGGATGGGAGACCACCAGTGAATACCAGGTGCTGTAGGCTATATTGCAGAAGAAAGCAATGGCAAAACCACCTCTCAGGATTCTTAGCTTAAGAAAAGTCTATGAAACTTCATGGGGTTACCATATCTCAAGTGGTAATGTGAACATTATATATGCACACACCACACCAGTACTGTGCCTCCTTGGGATTTATTTGGAGGGGCTGATTGGTAGAGTACACATTTTGCATGTTCCCAGGAGGTTCAATCCCTGGGATTCCCTCCGAAGGGGCTGGAGAATGTCCACTTTTACAGCCACAAAAGCTGCCACCTACAGGGTGGGCAATACTAAGCATAAAGGAGAATGGATTTTGACTTGATTGTAAAATAGTTTCCTATCACCCCCTGCATTCACTGTCCCTGTTCTTTGAATTCAACAAGACCATCGTCAGTTAGCCAGGGAGCAAAAAGGGCACCAAAAACTGAACCTCCAACCTCCCCAGGTGCAAAAATGGATCTTCTATCCTGTGCTTCCCAATCCCAAAATCTCTCCCAGACTTGAGAATAAAATATTTCTGCATCAGCGTCTCCCAAATTCTCTGGAGTTGCCTGCTTGGCTGCGTTCTCCCCACGCAGTCTCTCCCTTGCAAGCGACGCCTGGCTTCGGTAAAGAAGAGGAGGATGCCCGTACGATTCGAGCTCCCCTTTTTACGCACAGGATCCGAGCTCTCCCCCACCCCAGGCGCTCATTTTTTCCCCTTCTGTCCCGATGCCGTTCTCATCTGGCCGAGAGGCTTCGGAGCACTACTCCTCCCTCCCCGAGAAAGGCGCCGAGACCCTCCAGCTACAAATGCACAAGACACTGCTGCAGTGTGTGAGAGAGAGACAGAGAGAGAGAAAGAAAGAAAGAAAAAGAGAGAGGGAGAGATGAATATTTGCCCTTCCGCTGCAGCTCCGGATGATGAGGCCGACACAGAGTGGGTGTTGTGGTGGGGAAAAGAAAGTAGCAGCCCCCCCCCTTTTGAACAGCCTGGTCACCAATAAGATCCCCATCGCGGCAAAGACGTCAGCCGCGCATCTTCGGGGCGCATGATGCGTGCAAAGCTGTGACATTCTTCCATCCATCCCGAGGGCTCCACGGCTCGTTTTCTCCGCCATCACAACAACACATCTCTCTCACCCACCCACTCACACACACGGAGACGCTCCGGACAGGCGAGGGCACCGACCGCGGACAATCAATGCCGAAATCGCCTGCCCGATTGGGTACGACCTCGCTCTCCGCGTCACACCGGCCCTTCCATCCGCATTCCGCCCCGGATAAAAATGCGGATATGATTTAAAAAAAATAAAAATAAAACTGGCGGCTCCTCTTTTTCTCTTCAAGCGTCTCTGAAGGGATGACTCAGCCTCCGTCCTCCCGCGACTCCCCCCTCTGAGACAAGAGACGGGGCGAGAAAAAGCACCCGCATCGCCAACGGGAGACGTAGGCGCGCGCGCGGCCCTCCCCCAGCCCCCGCCGCCTCTCTCTTCCCCGCATCCCAGCTCTCCTCCGGGCCTCACTCACGCTCGGGCTTTGGGAAACCCCATGGAGAGGAGGATGTCCAGCGAGGAGCCGTGCTTGATGGTCCCCGTCCGGGGCTGCCGGGTTCTCCGCGGGGTGACTTTGCTGTAGATGTCCGCCTTGGCCGCCCCCGCCGCCGCCGCCGCCGCTGCCATGGTGCTGGGGGTGATGCCCGGCGGGAGCGGGGAAGGCTGCGCCCGGCGATCACCCGCCCATGGCACCCAGACGAGCCCAGGCTCCGCGCCGCCGCCGCCGCCGCCTCCTTCTCCAGGGAGGACTCAGGCGAGGCAGTTTCTCCCCGAGCGTGGAAGCGGAGGGAGAGGGACGGCGCTTGGCCGCTACCGAGGCAGAGGCGGCTTCCTGGGGAGGGGAGCAGCTTTCTTTCCAAAGTCACTCCTCCCTCCCCCCTCCTCCGCCTTCTTCCTCCTCCTCCTCCTCCTCCCCCCTCCCGGGTCCGCCTTTGCAAAGGTGCTCTCGGCAGCCGCGGGGGCGGCTGCAAACTCTCCGCCCCTCCCGTTGCCACACGTGTGGTTCCAACCCGCGCCAGCCAATCGACGGCACGCATTCGCCGCCCTTGAGTGCCTTTTTTGAAAAAAAAAAAAAAGCATTTTAATTTATTTATTTATTTGCAAGCACGGATTTCTGAATGGAGCCAAAAGGTAGGTGCGCGCCTACTTCAGTCTATCTAGGGACCTAGCCATCTACACACATGGACACGCACACACTAGAGATCCACGTACGAAAAGGAAATCTTGTACAGTCTGCGTAGGAACCCTCTTCTCCCCCCACTCCGCCCCTACGATTTCCCCAAAATAGAGGCGGGGAGAAGAAAGCCCAGCCCCCTCTCTTAAAGGAACCGCCTCATCCGAGCGGGAGTGTCTTTCTCTCTCATGGCTTTTGACGCTGGACAGTGGCAGGGCTTTGGTAGCAATGGGTGCCAGTCTAGGGACTCCTGGACTTGTCGCTTGGTGAGGCACTCTGGCTCTCTGGCTTGAGGAGTCTAAATACCTTGCCAAAGGACAAATCCCAGGATGCTATAGGATGAAGCCTGGGCAGCTAAAACAGTATCAAAGTGCAATAATTGGGTAGTGTGAAAGAGGCCAGCTTTGTCTGCCCCAACATGAAGTCTTGCAGATTTGATCTGCCTGACTGACACGATTCCTTTTCTAATGCATCTCTCTGCTGCTGGTGTATATACCTCACTGTGATCACTTCCACATTAGACTGTTATAGTGCTATAGTGCTATTATTCCACTTTCAACCTCCTGTGAGATTCTGGGGTTTGTAGTTTCCTGAGGCCTAATAGCTCTCTGGCTGAGAAGTCCAAATGCCCCTCCTTGAACTGCAAACCCCAGGATTCCACAGGATGTTGAAAGTAGAATAATAGCACTATAACTGTAGTGTGGAAATGGCCAATTACACTGACTGCTTGAAGCTCCAGTCTCCATGCTTTCAAGGTCCCATTAGTAGGGAAGCCATGCATGCATGCTAGAGTGCTTGCACTCTGAGAGTCAGAGAACTGCAATCTAGTCCGACCTCCTTCTACAGCCAGAATTCATTACTGAAGCAGCTGTAAATAGTGGCCATCTAACCTCTGTTTAAAACCCCCCAGTGAACAAGAGTTCACTGTCTTCTGAGGTTTTCCATTGTCCTGAATGAAAGGGTATCACTTTCATGGGAATCTGCATACAATTTGGGGTCTTTTCACAATACACAATGATAGCATTATAATTCCACTGTAGCTGTCATGCTCGCATCTTATGGAATTCTGACATTTGTAGTTTGGTAAGGGACTAGAACTCTTTGAATGAGTATTTTAAATACCTCCCTAAACTGCAGATCCCAGGTCTCCATAAGATGGAACCGTGACAGTTAAAATGTGTACATAGACAGTTCTGATGCACACAAGCGGAAGGCAAAGGGAGAAGTGGGAGGAGAAAGAGGAGGACAGAGAAGATAGGACATTTTAAAAGCAGCTGAAACAGTAGAAGGACAGAAGATTAATCTGTACTGTCCTTGATGAATCAGGACAGTTGAAGGACGTGTAAATGACCCTCATCAGAGGACAGAAGCTTTGAAATGCAAGGGGAAAAAAAAAGCTTTCAGCATGGCCTGCCAGTTTTAAAACCCAATGAAAATGCATTTTTTAAAAAGCCAACATTTCAGAGATGAAAAGCGGGAAACATGTGCCCAAACAATATCAGAGTGTGGTCAAGATCTCAAAAATTGTTAATAGAGAAGATCATGCAAGCTAGGAGGGGCTGCAGCTGTTTGCCTTTGCTGAACCTAAAGGAAAGGTCAAGAGGCTGCCCTCTCCCTTCTGCTCGCTTCTGTTGAGTTAACCAAGTGCAAGCTACCTTTGCATTTAGAATCTAGTTAGTAGCAAAAGAGGTTGAAAGAGGGGAAGTGGGAGGAGGAAAGAGAAAATGGGACATTTTCAAGTAGGAGGGCAGGGTATTAACTCGGACTGTGTCTGCCAAACTGGGACAGTTGGAGGGTATGAGAACCATCTTTCTGTCTTTCATAAGCCTTATTTAGACATTCATTAAGGCAAAGATGAACATAAAACAGAAAGAGGTCAGGGTTCTGTCTCACTGACATCAGGCCCACATTCTACATGAATAACTTTTGCCATTTTAACCACAATCTCATTTCCCATGGCCACATATCCCAGTTTTGACCTGTGAAACATGGGAGAGTATGCGTTTATGAAAAGGGGAAGTCTTTCTATCTTCCACCTGGCACTCTTACATTGATTTGGAAATGGTTCTCCAGTCTGACCCTTTCCACGCCTGACTTTTCCCCATTCCTTCTTCTATAAGAGAAATAGGGAAATTGACCTAATTTATTCATACCCTGCCTTTCCCTCAAGATTGGACATGATAAAATCCATGTCAGTTTTGCAAGAGTCAGTTACCCTTCACTTCATTTTCCAGACTCATGAAACAGATCACACACATTGGCAACGGCCGAGGCAGGGTTATGGTGAAATGTCATTTGATCATCTGAACTTAGTTCTGCTTCCTTTTGCCCCATGTTAAGCATTCTGTAGGCTAACAATAGCAATATTGTGCAATGAAGAGAACAAAGAGGAGGAAACACAAAAGGTTTCCGCAGGCTCAGCTCTGTGTTGAAAAGGGCGGCAGTGTTTCCAGGAAATGCTTTTGCAATTGTTTAGTTGCTTTAATGTTATAAAATTGAATAAAAAGAGAAACAGACGGCAATAAATAGCCCGAGACAGAAAACCTAGCTGTGTCAAGTCGAAAGTAAACTGTACTGAATTCAATGGGATTTGCACCTGGATAGAAGATTTGTGTATTTCATTTGAAAGATGCAGTCAAGCAACATCACAAGGGGATCGAGGCAACAAAAGTTATTAAAGAAGTAGAATGTTCAAGTTGGGAGATGCTGTAGCAGTTCATTTTTGCTCAAGCCTACTGGAAAGGGCAAGATTATGCCCCATCCTCTCCCCACCCAAGTTAATTGGATACAAACTATTCTTGCACTTTGAATTAAATCTGAAGTAATTGAGGTAAGTTGGGGACAAAGGGGAAAGTGGGAGGAGGAAAGAGAAACTGGGACATTTTAAAGGCAACTGAAAAAGTGGGTAATAGAGGACTAAGCAAGATTGCCAAGAATGGAAAGAGAAGAATATGCCAAGCCAAGGGTCCAAAGATGCAATTAATGACCACACCCAGTGGCAGCTGGTGGCACCATTGTTAGCTGTTGTGTGTGTAAATCTCATCCAAATTTTAATGGAAAGGAGCTGCCCAAGGTGCTGAACCTATTTGTGGGACAGGGCCTAGAACCTTATATTGGTTCTTTAAAGCTTGGACTAAAACCTGGAGCAGACCAAATGCCATATTGACTGGGATAAACCACCATCCACATCTGTAGTTCTGGCAAAGGGCAAGCTACAGTCATCAACAGAATCAGTAGAATCTTAGAATCATAGAGGTGGAAGGGGCCTCATGAGTTATTGAATCCAACCTCCTGCTCCATGCAGATCTCTGGCTAAAGCATCCCCGGCAGGTAGCTGTCCAGCCTCTTTCTGAAGATGTCAGAGAAGGAGACCTCACCACCTCTCTAGGCGACCGATTCCATTGCTGAACTGCTCTTACTGTCAAAAAGTTCCTTCTAATGTCACTATTCTTTTTGCCAAGCTGAACATGCCCAGCTCCTTCAACCTTTCCTCTCATGTTTTGTTCTCCATACATCTTATATCATCCTCATTGCCCTTGTCTGAACCTGCTCCAACTTGGCTATATCTTTCTTAAAATGAGATGCCCAGAACTGAACGCAGCAGTCCAAATGAGGCCTGACCAGCATAGAATATAGTGGGACTGTTACTTCCAGAGACATAGTCCAAGAATTAACATTGAGCTTGGGTTCATCCTTCCAAGAAAACACACATAGGATTGGATCACATATAGCTGCTGTTGGTTTTGATTCATTATTCCCAGCACAGATAAGCTCTGAGCTCAGCATATTCACCTTTGGAGCAAATCCTGTTGTTTAGCAAGTTGAACAAAAGTTGATGGACCGCATTCTTGCAAGCCTTCTGCCTGAATAAATTTTCTTCCGTTGCACTCATTTGTCAATGAGGCCATCTAGTGTTTATAACTCAGGCTGGACAAAAAAAGATTTTTTTAAAAAAAATCCAGAATCTATCTTTTGGGGTATGGTGGGGGATGAAGTAAATCCCTCTTCCAGACTATGGAAAGGGAGAAGAATTCCTCTGAAAGTGTGAAGTGTACCAATATCAATTTATTAGACTCAGAAATCCTCAGAAGCAGGACCAGCCCAACCATTAGACAGAGTAAGGCAAGAGGAAAATTCTTAGCTTTCAGCAAATACTTCTGTAGGAGGGCAGATGGTAAAGGGCGTAGGAACGTATAAGGAACAGGTAAGGGATAGAGGAATATTTGACCTGGCGAAGAGATGTTTGAGAAATGGTATAAGAGGGGTCTTTAAATATCTGACAGGCTGCCATGTGGAAGAAGGAGTGTGCTTGTTTCCTCTCACTGTAGAAGCTGGGGGCCTTTTTACACTACAGTTGTAGATGTTGAAAGTGGAATAATACCACTATAACAATATGGTGCAGAAGTGGCCTTAATCTTGCTCAGCCAGGGAAGGCAGGTTTGGTTATCTTCAGAGAGGAAGCCACATGAAGCCAGCATGGCCTGTTCCCTGTGTCACGAAGCTAAGTTTTGTCTGGGAGATTGGCTTTTTCTTCAAGTTGGTGAGCTGTTTTTTTCAAAAAAATGAGAAATGTTTAAATGTAAGTCATTTTTTTCTCTGCAGGTCCTGGAGTTCCCTCTAGCGTTGAAAGAAGAAATTGCCTACACTTTTTAAAATCATTATTTTTTTTGAGGAAGTCTTTATCCCCCCACCCCCCATGCATGATACAATGTTTTTCTGCAACCACTTTCCATTCTGATGAGCAGAAAGACATGGAGGTAGTCAAGGCAGTACAATGAGATCATGGGTGAAGAAGAAGTGGCAGCTCTTGCTGTGTTGTGTCTCACTTCCAGGCTTTGAATGAATTCACAGGGGAATAAGCTTTTAGCTTCTCCTCTGAGATTTCTATCTGCTGCCTGGACTTCCAGGCACTTTTGCAGCAGAAGATATTTCCGTACATCTGGATGAAACAAGCAGAAGAATGAGGACTTGTTCTTTAAAGCTTTAAAAATTTAAAGCTCTAAATGGCTTGCGTCCAGCCTATCTGAAAGACTGAGGGGCTTTCTGCACTATACTATTATGGGATCCTGGGGTTTGCAGTTTATTGGCCAAAGAGCTCTCTGGCTGAGAAGACTAAATTCACTAAACTGCAAATCCTAGGATTCCAAAGGATGTTGAAAGTGGAATAATAGCACTATAACAGTGTAGTGCAGAAATGGCCCTTTTTGTTTAGAGAACCAATGTGGTATAGTGATTTGAGCATGGGATTGCGACCATGGAGACCAGTCTTTGATTCTCTGCTCAGCCATGGAAAACCACTGGGTGACCTTGGGTGAGACATGGGCCACTTCCGCACTAGGCTGTTATAGCGCTGTGATTCCACTTTCAACCTCCTATGGAATCCTGGGGTTGGCAATTTTGGGAGGGGCGCCCGGCGCCTCCTGAAACTGCAAACCCCAGGCTTCCATAGGAGGTTGAAAGTGGAATCATCGCGCTATAACAGCCTAGTGCAGAAGTGGCCACAGACTCTCAGTTCCAGAAAAGCCCATGATAGGTTCATCTTAGGGTTGCCGTGGGAATGACTTGAAGGTACACAGCAGCAACAACAATGGTTTTTAATATCATGCGGCAGATGGAGCTTTTAATGGATGGGGAAGGGAAGTGCTGTGTATTTTATTATGTTTTAAATAGATTTTAAAATTGTTTTCAACTCGTATTTTTAACTTTTTTTCAAAGGGAAATCTGGTTTCATTGTGTTTTAATAGCTTTCTATTTTTTTATTTGTTTATTTTTGTTATACTATGCTTTTAAATGATCATAAGCTGCCTTGAATCCCATCCTGGGAGACAGATGGGATATAAATTAAAATAGATCAAATAAATGATAAATATGTCAGGATAGCATGCTTCTTTCACCAACGTGCAGCCAGAACCATGCGGGGGGGGGGGGTGTCCCAGTAAAATGGAAGTGATGTGTTGCCCATTATTAAGCAGACATAGGAACTGTTTGCAGCCTCTTTCCTCAGCGGCATATGCAAAATGCCATCATTACTGCGTACCTTTTGACACTCCATTCTCTGTCCACTGCCATTCTGAATGCCCGTGTGGCTTGCGTAGATGAAATAGGGTCTATGTAGACTCTAAAACTGGATTCTGTCCACAGTGCAAAAATGAGTAGAATGTGGCTTCACCGTTTCATCAATATGCTCTCTGAATCTGGTGCCCAGAAAGGTGAAATTGTGGGTGGATGATTTCATCAAATCTGGATGTTCTCAGTATCACATGATGATAGGATACAGTCAGTGATGAGAGCCAACATGGTGTTGTGGTTTGAGCTATGGGTTCAAACCTCTCTCAGCCATGCACATCCACTGGGTGACTTTGGGCAAATCACACTCTCTCAGCCTCAGAGGAGGACAAAGGCAACCCCCCCGAACAAATTTTGCCAAGGAAGCTCCATGACAGGTTTGCCATAGAGTTGCCACAAGTCAGAAATGACTTGAAGACACACCACAACAACCACAACAACAACAACAACAACAGTCGGTAATGTTGTGCAACATATTTTATTTATTAATTTATTTAATTTATACTCCACTTTTCTGCCAATAGGAGACCCAAGGAAGCTCAGCATCTAGGTTAAAGCAAAACTTATAATGGGATGCTAATTTGAAAATTGTTGGTGTTTTACACATATATAAATTCTCTCATGGAAGTGGCTGGACATTTTTGCACAATATAAAATCCTGGATTTACTCTCCTTGTTTATGGAAGAAAACAAGAATCTTATTAGTTAAAAAAAGTCGCCTTTTTTTTTTTTTTTTTGTCTAGCAGCTTGTATAGTTACTGCTCAAAAATGGAAAAATCTACACAGTTTATCTTAGGACTGTTGGTACAAGAAGCTATGGTCTCTTGCTTCCATGGGAAAACTGACACAACAGGTCCACAACTCAAGGAGTGAACTCAATGATGACTGCTTGGTTATGAATTGGTTCCCGTTTATTTCTTTTATCAATAGAAGCAGAAGTAATCTAGATCCACCTGGTTCTCATGTTGGTCTTTGGAATGACATCTTAGCTTGAAGGCTAGAAAAACAAATGTATGTGTATGTGTTTGTTATATGTTTTGTCAAGGAATGCTGACAGACAGAAAATTTTACTTTGTTTTGTTGAAAAAGTTTAAAAATAATTTTAAAAAGATGGGAATTGTGCTCATGCTCAGTGTGCACAGAGATGCCTAGGCACATATAAATGTTCATAAGTGTTCATACACTAGCAAGCGTACCATTCAGTTGTGCATTCAGGTTGCTTTCCGTTGTTCAATTTTTCCATTCAGTGCAAGGGTTAGATAACAATGCAACTGTGTGACTCTGCCTGCAGAAATATACGGTATGGATGTATGTATAAAAAACCTTTTAACATTAGGGCTGACATCTTATTGGTTAGTCCCAACTAGAGTGATTGATGGTTGAATGGTGAGTCAACACAGAGGTAAATCTCATTGGTTCAATGTGTTTACTCTAGTCAGGACTAACAACAGGGTTTAGACCTAAGCTTGGCCAGGCTGAAAGGAAGAGAGTTAATTAGTTAATTGGAGTTCTATATCTTCTCTCCTGCTTCAGACAGCAAAAGGCAGGTAGGCAGTTGCAGAATTTCTCTGCCACCTAGTGGAGGATTTGCACATCCAAGAGACCAGACACTGACATTAGAATTTGGGGAGTAACTTTGCAAGATGGCATCAAATTGAAAAAGACTAAATGATAGCCTTCTGTGTCTTTTGGATGTCTTGTAACCTGGCTCCTGGGCTACAGTGGTGGAATCTCAGGGAGCTGGGTATGTTTAGCCTAGAGAAGAGAAAGTTAAGAGGTGACTTGATAGCCATGTTTGTATATTTAAAGAGATGGAAGATGGAGCAAGCCTGTCTTTTGTTGCTGCAGAGACTAGGACATGAAGCAGTGGCTTCAAACTCCAGGAAAAGGGATTCCACCTGAACATCAGGAAGAACTTCTTGACAAGTAAGAGCAGTTCAACAGTGGAATATGCTGGCTTGGGATGTGGTGCACTTTTCTTCTTTGGAGCTTTTTAAACAGAAGTTGGATGGCCGTCTGTTGGGAGTGTTTTGATTGTGTATTCCTGCATGGTAGAATAGGGTTGGACTGGATGGGCCCTTGTGTTCCCTTCCAACTCTATAATTCTGTGATCTGCTGTCCAGCATATCTGGGGAGCATCAAGTTGGGAAAGACTAAACTAGAGAAGTGAAGGTCAGCTCCTAAAACTGATCCTGCAGAAGCATTTCGGGAAGCTAGTTTTAAAAACCCCATGCAAATTGCACAACTCATTAGGTCTTTGACGCTGCATGACTGCGCAGAGGATTGTATCCTAACAATATGGGTGTTGCAGGGGCTCACCAGAGTAGAGCCTGATGATGGAATCAGGAAAGAAAGCAAGCCTTCTGTTTCAGTAAGAAGGACCCACTAGGGCAGTGGTTCTCAACCTGTGGGTCCCCAGATGTTTCTGCAGCTCCCAGAAGCCCCAGCCACTATGATCAATGCTCAGGGCTTCTGGGAGCTGAAGTCCAAGAACATCTGGGGACCCATAGGTTGAGAACCACTGCACTAGGGCCAGCCATGCTGGAAAAATTAGGAGGCAGCTCACCAGGTTGCCGGCCTGAGTTAGCTAAGCAGCAGTAGCTGGGAGAAGATGGGGCAGCAGCAAACAGCCCTGTAAAAACTTGCCAAAAGGTTCAGTGAGAAAAAAGGACAGAATGCAGCAGAAACAGTCAGCTTGGCTTTACTGATTAGGCACAGCGAGGCCAAATTGCTCTCTGGCTGAGAATTCTCAGTGCCTCTCTCTAAACTGCAAACTCCAGAATTCCATAGGATGTTGAAAATAGAACAATAGCACTATAACAGTGTAGTGTGGAAAGGCCCACTGAGTTCTTAAAAGGCTTTGGGGTAGGTTTCTCCCCTTTAGAATCCCTCCTCCGCCTTTTTCCTCTTAAGCAAATCTGAGGAGTACATTCACTCCCTCCATAGCCACAGATATGGATTCAACCAAGCACGGCTTGAAAATATTTTTTAAAATCCCAAAAGCAGACTTTGTTTATGCCATATTATATAAGGGATGCCATTTCACTACACCATTGTACCTAATGAGACTTGAGCACACCTTCCAACATTTCACCAATGCAAACAAGGATACACGTGACCAAGCGACATAACAGTGTAGTGAAAATGGCAAAAGTTATTAACAGGGAAGAACACAAATGCTTGGAGAGTGGGATGACAGGGACTGTCTCTTCGAAATTGGGACAGTTGGAAAGTATGTAAGGAAATAGTTCCCTGTCCTCTCCTTTGTGCTACTGTACCAATGCCCTTATTTAATATAAAACAAATTATGTGCATCTCCCATAGACTTATGGAGTGTCATGTCTCATTTGGCCCTGAGACTGCTGGTCTACCTCAATGTATTTAAAAGAAAATGGCACAATAAACAGTTCTCTCTCCCTCTCTGTCTGTGGAACGGCAGCCATTTTAAGTCGGCATTTTAGAGCTAACTTTCTCAAACAATTTAGAGGTAAACAGAACTAGGTCGGAAACTCATCAGAGCAAGAAAGGGGCATCCCATGGTAGCAGCAGCAGAGGCGGCAATAGGGTGAGTTTTGTTGCCTGCATTAATTACTTGTATCCATGGTGCCGGATGAATCTTTAGAGCCTGCGCCTCGGACGCTTGACATGGGAAACATAAGGCCGGCCTGATAAAGAGCCTATTGTGAGCACCAAATTCTTGTACCTCGATGAAAAAGAAACAAGATGTTTCAGTCACCGCCTAGGGAGGGTAACTATCTGATGGAATGAGAGCCATGTAGTCACTTCCCCAGGGGGTACCATGAAAAGGCCTTGTGTTCTCACAATGGAATAACTCCTAGATGTTTGCTTTGAGCTGGTTTTCTTTTAGAAGTTACTTGTGGAGGGCTTTTTTTTTAAATACTCCCTCTACAGAGACAGCTCGATTACTTTTTTTTTTAAAAAAAAAAGTCTGCATGGAATGCAACTGCATTTTTGTTATTTTGTTTTATTATAGTGTGTGTGTTTGTAAAATTTCTATAAATAATTTTTTAAGGGCAAAGAAAATATTTCTGTGTTATTTTTTTTTTTTCTTGAAATGCTGAGGATTTTTATCCAGATTGGAGGGAGAGGAACTGCCACAATGGTGGGAAAAGGACATTGAAAAGTTTTGCTGTTTTTCCTTAGCTAAAAAGCATTTCATTGAAATTAGGTCCCCATCACACTGTTATAGTGCTATTATTCCACTTTCAACCTCCTGTGGAATCCTGGAGTTTGCAGTTTAAGGAGGGGCATGGAGAATTCTCAGCCAGAGAGCTCTTTGGCCTCACTAAACTACAAACCCCAGGATTCTACAGGATGTAGAAAGTGGAATAACAGCACTATAACAGTGTAGTGTGGAAAGACCCTAACCTTAGCAACAGAATGACATCTTGCAGTGCTACTGAGGGCACTGACGGACTATATCAGTCTTGCCTGGGAGAGGAATGCACTCCAGCCACGGGGCCACGTTTAGCCAGCCATCGGGAATTAGGTTGCTGGCTGAGGATATTCTGATTAGACTAAGGCCATTTCCGCACTAGCCTGTTATAGCGCGATGATTTCACTTTCCACATCCTCTGGAATCCTGGGGTTTGCCGTTTCGGGAGGGGCCGGCCGGCCCCTCCCGAAACAGCAAACCCCAGGATTCCAGAGGATGTGGAAAGTGGAATCATCGCGCTATAACAGGCTAGTGCGGAAACGGCCTATGTTGTTTAGAGACCCAGTTTAAGACTGGTTACCTGAAGATGCTGGACCCCATCAGTAAAAAGGGATGGAATGCTGGTCTGCTATGTACTATCTACCGAATCATTTTCAACCAATAAAACTTATAGCAGCGCTGTGGTCTGTGGTTGGCACCAAATGGAGTTCAGTAAATGCCTGGTACTACATGCGATTCCAGCATAGAACAATAACTCATTTTATTGATGTTTTCTTTGTAACTCAGGATTCCACAAGAGGTTGAAAGTGGAATAAGAGTGCTATGACAGCGTAGTGTGGAAAGGCCCTAAGACTTTGAGTACCCCTCCTAGGACAAGTATCAGTGCAGCTAAGGAAGTACACAAAGTCGCATCACCAGAAAACAGACCTGTCAGGTGTTGAGCTTGCCACCACAGCTCTAGCTTGAATCTCTTTGTCTAGTCTCACCTGATAAAGGCCCATTAATTCAATTGCTGAATGCGGAGTTGACACATGTGCAAATTTCAGTGATTCAGGGGGTCTTCTTTAGTCAGGACTAGCAGAGGTATTCAGGCCCATGAGTACAAAGATGATGCAAAATAGTGGTGATCAGTGTTGGTAGAAAGGCACCTAGTAGGGATGGAGTCCCAGATTTCAAGGTACGTGTGACTGGGAAAATAAGTCAATTCTCCTTGCTGTGTTTCTTTTCTCTTTTGTTAAAGGAGAAGAAAAAAGAGAAAGGAAAGGGGTGTTTGACGTGGTGTTTCAGAACAAGGCCTACTCACAAAATGGCATTGCTGACAGCTGAGGTAAGGAAATGGGAGAGAGGTTATGATTCCTTAATTATAGTGTTCCACAGTGTGCCTTATACCTTCATTTTTGATCTGTCTTTCAGTACACAAACTTCCTTTTGGAAATGGGTGTGCAAATATGCTTGCATGAGTGGCGGCAGCATCTCCTACAGGAAGCCTTTAACTCGTAGTGGCGGAATCTGAGATTTGTTTCTAACTGGCAGATCAAATCTGAGGATGTGTGTGTGCACCCCTTGACAAATGTTCACAGTCAGTGTTGCAATTCTGATTCTTTGCATTGGCTTAAACAGTTGCTTCTGAAATAGAGGAAAAGGTCAGAATTTGGGTTAAATGGTCCTTTCGAACCGTACTTCTTTGTGAGTCCCTACAAGTCCTTCTAGATCAGTGGTTCTCAACCTGGGGGTCCCCAGATGTTTTTGGACTTCAGCTCCCAGAAGTCCTGAGCATTGACCATAGTGGCTGGGGCTTCTGGGAGCTGAAGTCCACAAACATCTGGGGACCCATAGGTTGAGAACCACTGTTCTAGATGCAGATGCAGTTGGCCCTCCATATTTGCAGGTTTCACTTTCACAGATTTGATTATTTACAAATTTCTCCAACTCCAGCCTCCACCTCACTTCAAGCACTTCTTTTTTGGGGAACCTCCTTTCTCAGTGGTTCCAATCAGGCCACACAGCCCTTTAAAAACCCATCGGTGGTCTTCCTCTTCTACCACCAGCTAAGGACAGCTCACAACCCAATTTCTCAGCGCCACAAGCCTTCTCCCAATGTCCCCCCCACTGACCGAAGGAGGGAGCTTGGTGAAAGGAAGGAAGCAGAGCGCCACCATGCAGACTCACCCCCTTTCCCTCTTCTTTTCCTGACATGTGTCTATTCTCCCCACCATGCCTTGGCCTCTTCCCCTCTCCTGACACATTTTGATATTTGCAAATTTTTCCACTTTTGCAAGGGTTCTGTGCCCCTGTCAATATGGAGGTCCAACCGTACTTCGCTGGTTCACATACATTAGTTGGCATTGCATTGACTCGATCACTGGATGGAATTTTACATGTGCTTGCTACCTGTCAGTTCTCTTTTTCTTCAGCCGCTTTTAAAATAACATATTTTGTATTATCTCTCAACTGTTTTCCTCTCCCCTCTTGGTCTCCCTGCTTCATATGCCTGGGACATTCCACAGATCAGACCAGGTTTACTTTTTCTAAAAAAGTTTTATTGTTCCTTTCCCATCGTACTACTCATGTTTCCCTGACTGACATTTGCCTTTGTTGCTGCTCATCTTTCCTGATCCCTCTTCTGTTTTGCTTTACAAAATTTGTAAGCCTGTGGGCGTAGCTGTCTCTTTCTGTCTCAGTTTTTCTGACTCAATTAATAACAGGTATGGATAATTTGCAGAAGGTGACGGTGATGCCTTTATGAATAGACTGTCATGGACAGAACTGTAACGTCATCTCCGACAACCATGCTTTTCTACAGAACCTCTTCACACCCTCAGCTACCAATCAGCAAAGGGATAATTTTCATGTAGGCAAATAAAAGTGATGTAAGGCCTTATTTGGTGTACTTCCTATGAACAGCAAATCAAGTGGTAAAGGTCTTATTTTTTTCCAACAGCTGATGGGCAGTGGTGTAAATGGATGCTTTCCCTTATGAATCCCTTCTGTACTGCGCTTAAAAATCAAAATATCAAGGAGAAGGCTTCTGTTCTGGCATTCTTCCTAATATACTCCATATTAGCTGGATCGTGTCCAGAGGAGGATGACCAAAATGGTGAAGGGTCTGGAAGCCATGCCCTATGACGAGTGGCTTAGGGAGCTGGGGATGTTTAGTCTGCAGAAGAGAAGGATAAGAGAGGACATGATAACTATGTTTAAATATTTGAAGGGATGTCATGTTGAGGAGGGAGTGGGCTTGTTTTCCACTGTTCCAGAGACTAGGACAAGGAGCAGAGGATTCAAGCTGGAGGAAAGGAGATTCCACTAGAACCTCAGGAAGAACATCCTGATGGTCAGAGCTGTCTGGGAATGGAATCTGCTACCTCCAAGTGTGGTGGAGTCTCCTTCTTTGGAGGTTTTTAAGCAGAGGCTGGATGGCCATCTGTTGGGAATGCTTTGATGGGTGTTCCTGGACGGCCCCTGTGGTCTCTTCCAACTCTATGATTCTATGATTTGCTTATTGTGGGTGGTATCTTTTCAATAGAGGCACATTCAGCGATGTGATCCCCACATCTGGACTCTGAAGGATCTGGAAGAATTTAGCTGACTCTATACTATTTGGATGAAGTGATATTCAACATGATTCATTACAGGTATGTAAGATTCATGGTGAGGAAAAAAAAATCACCTCATGGCTAGAATCTTGTTTGCCCTTTCCTAGGAATAAGTCCTATTCAACAGAGCAAGACCTGCTTCTGAGCAAACATGTGTGGTTTCACTACGTCTATGCCAAAATATGGCCATGTAGAATTCATGCATTAATAAATTGAGTTCAATAGCTAAACAACGGGCATGCTTAAGTTGTATGTGGCTGTTTAATTTTGACTGAATCGTATACATTCTTCTTTTTATCCATGTCTCATATGGATTTAGTCTTAAAGGTGGACAAAACAGGTCCCAGACTTTTGCTCTGGAGCGAATGAAGCTGTGGGGCACACACTAAGCCGTGGGACAGTTAAAAGAATCCGTAGAAAAATAACTTGGCTAGAAATGTCTCTGGATCACCAAAACAATCTGAGAATCAGGGCACAAGCTCCTTCTTCTGGGCCAATGTTTTAGGATTCTGACCGCTAGGGGTCAGTGTTGCATCACACTTCTGATTTGTGTGGTGCAAAATTTCAACTAGAAGTTTTCTTTTTTTCTACAGGTAACAACTAGACATTTGAGCAGAGTGAAAAGTTCCTTAGTCCTCCTAACTTTTTCCCTTTTTGGGGGCGCCTATTGGTACCCTTTGGTGACATTTTAGGACTGCTTCACTTCATGAGCCCCGTCAATCAGGGAGCACAGAGTGGATGTGGTACAATCCAGTTTGGCTTTCTGTTGACATCCCTGAGGGGAAACTTACCTCTCGTTTGACCGCTCATTCTGCACAGGCCAAAGAGTTCCATTGAGCCACAGATTGCCCACATGGGGGCTAACGTGTACCTTAGGGAAGAAATGAACACTTTTTTTCCAGCCTGCCTTAATCTGGGATCAGATGGAGTTCTTTCCTCCCAGGGCGCAACCCCAGCATCTGTTTCCAATACTAGCGCTCAGCCTTGGAATTCATGACATAAGAATAGCTACATTTTCCCCAAGCAGGTGCAAAAGTACATTTCTCTTCCCTTCTGAACAACTGAAATCTTCACATTTCAATGTTTGTAGAAAAAAGCTTTTCAGAGACAGGACTCACTCCCACCCTCAGGGAGATCTGAAATTCTGGCACACTGCCGCTGCCCCATCCTTTAATTTTGTTTTCTAGCAACTAGTAGTGACTTGTTGCTTCAGTGTGAATGAGAAACAATTATTCTCCTCTGGGTTTTAGTCTGAACCTTAAAGGAACTAACCAAGGTGCTGTTCCTTATCCTCCAAATAGGTTCAGTACCCTATTGTTATCACGTTCGTTCATTCATTCATTCATTCATTCATTCATTCATTCATTCATTCAGTACCATCAGTGCACATGATGCTTTACAAGTAAAAGAGCAGCAAAAACAGTTGTCTGCTTTCAGGCTTACAATCTAATTAAGACATAGTACAAAAGGAAAAGGAGATGGCAGTGTGGGAAAGTTTCAAGTCCAGCAGATACTGTTTCTTCTTCTCTCCCTCCACAGCCAAGGCAGTGGCAGTTGGGATGGAAGGAAGGCCTTGCATCTGCTTCTGGGCCAATGGACATGATGGAACTGTGTCTGCCTCTTCTTTGGTACCTCTGAGGCCAGGACAGTGGCAGTTGGGATAGAAGGAGAGGCTTTCCTCTGCTGCTGGATCCAGGGATGATGGGGCTGTACCTGCTGCTTCTACTGCAAAGCTGAAACAAAAACCCAGAATAGGAGCCACCAGCCACAACTAGTGGGTTTTTGACTACAGGAGTCCCACCACTGCTGTAAGACCTTATTGCAAAAGGAGGGTTCAAAACTGATTAATGATTATTTAGGATCCTTTAAAGGCTTCTTGGGGGAAAAGTTAAGAACTACGTCTTTTAAGGGAATAGGAGACTACTTAGCTCTCTGGCTGAGAATTCTAAATACTCCTCCGTAAACTCCAAACCCCTGGATTCCATAGGATGTTGAAAGTGGAATAATAGCATTCTAATAGTGTGGCATGGAAATAGCCAAGCTATCATATTAAAACACCATTAGTTTTTAAAAATATATACAAAATCCATTGGGGGAAAAAATAGCATCATGGATAAAAATGCAACACATCCCCAACATAAAATGACACTTCCATGCATCCAACTATTGCTTGTTGGAATAATAAGTTCTTAAATTACTGGTGAAAGGAGGGCTGAGAGGGGACTATCCCATGGTTTCCCATGGAAGGAGAATTCTTCTAGATCCATTTTCATTGGTTTTCCTGTTCTTACAGTTGTTAAAAGTCTAAGCCAATTAAAAACCTTGTGGGTAGTGATCAGGTCATGACATTAACGTCCTTCTAGTGCCTCTTATTCACAGATCACCATTATCTTTAGGAGGCTGGGTGGCTATCTTTCCGGAATGCTTTAGCTGTGTTTTGCTGTATGGCAGGAGGTTTGGACTAGATGGTCCTTGTGGCCTCTTCCAGCTCTAAGATTCTGTGGTTCCAAGATTCAATTCTTCTGGCCAGAAAAACAAAACGAGCTCAGGAGTCAAGCAAACATTATGTAATGTTCAATAGTGATTGGCATCCTGTTGGTGAATAGTGATAACACAAGTTGGACTTATACCATCACCATTAACTTTTTTAGTTGGTGTGCAGGTCAGAATTCACTACTGATTAGCCAACAACCCAAATCCTTCCCCATCTACCTTTTCTCAGATAAAACCCCTTGAACTCAGTCATTTCCTGGTCTGCTTAGAGGAGGGAAGCAGCACACAAGAGTCCAGCTCCTTCCAAATATCTGGATGCAGAACAATGGCATCATCTTCACGGAGTTTCAAAATGTCCCCAGATGTTCCCTGTGGATGCTAGCTGTGCATCCAGCTATAGGAAAACAGCTGAATGCTTGTTTGCTGTTCTCCTTGCTTTCCACTGACCAGGAAATGCCCATGTTTGGGGGCCGCAGCTGTTTTTTGGGGAGACATATTGGATAGGAAACTGTTGTAGCTACATCTCCTGGGGATTATGATGCTTGGTATTAGCACCTTCAGAATTCTGCAATATCTGTTCTCTGACAGAAATGCTAAACTTGAGTATGCTTTGAAGGTGGGGCATTGACCCACCTTGACACGCTCAACGGTTCCAAAACCTGAGGCAGCTGACCAGACTCTCCTCCCTGCTTTGCAGCCCAGACTGAACACAGGTGTGTTTGCTCTCTGACTCCGCGATGTTCCAGGCATCAAAGAAGTTTTTGTTTGGAGGGTATTTTAACCAAGACGAAAACCGCTGCACTGACCCTTTCCAAATCATTTAGCTAACTCATGCACCATGATTAGTAAGACTGTGGAAGTTTAAAAATAGCCCGTGAAAGAGGCAGTTTAATGAGCAATTATCATTTCTTTTCGTTGACTTCTGTGGTGACAATCTACATGTGTTTAGTCTTCCTCCTCCTTCTTCTTCTTCTTTCTGGAAAAGGAGGAATGGTGGTGGTGGGGAACACCCTTTGCCAGATGTTAGAGTGAGCAACTCGTTAGATTCTGGAATATTCTTCCCACTGGTACACTGAAGCATTGTCGACTATTAAAATAATTGGGCTCTGAATATTCTGACCTGATAATGCAACGAGACTCTTGGCAGGCTTTCCAAGGGGCTGTGATTGTGGAAGAAGGAGGAGGTGTGGGGAATGTTTGGCGAACAAAGGGAAGAAAAAATCTGTATGCAGAGGCTCACCTCCAACATCATCTTAAGTAGGACTCCTTTGGCCTCTGAAATTGGGCCTTCTAGCAAGGAAAAAAAAATGTCTGACTTTTGCATTTCAACATCCTGCACCTACCTCTTGAAGGCTGCTTTTGTGTGCGAGCAGGTAAGATTGTTCTCCCCAAAGAAAACAGCTTTTCAGAAAGGATGGCGGATACAGCCAGTGGTGCCCTCATCCAGTGTTTTAAAGTGCAGGAGATAAAAAACCGATGCAAACTCCCTTTTGCAAATAGCAGCGGAAGGCTGGGGGATGGGGGAGAGATGGTGGTCTCTTTCCCATTCTAGTCTAACCAGGAAGAACTCATAATTGGATTCAAATACAAATCAGTGTATCGGGAATTGAGGTGGCATGGATGCCGCACTTGCGGGTGGTTCTTTCTCTCACCCTTTTCTCTTTTGTCACACGGATCAGACTCAGTGAATTGCATCGCCTCTTGTTGTTTTTTTTTCTTCCTTTTTTCCACGTTGTCTTTTGGCACTCCTCAGTTGGAACTCATTAAAGCTCGGAGGGGCTGCGCTTGGGGAATAACAAGTCTGGGACATTTAACTTTGATCTGAAGAAGCTGGAGAAGAAAAGGACGGAAATTGTAGCAGACGGCGTGGAGTGGCTTGATTAGCTGGCCTGGACTGATAAACTTTTCTGCCTGGCTTGGAGGGATCGGCCATTCGGAAGAGCTCGGAAGCCAAACAAAGAAAGGAACCGTTGCCTTTGTAATGGGGCCAGTGTTTTCCCATCGTGTCTCATTATTGTTGTCTTGCTCACACAGCTGAAATGAACCTTGAACCCCGCCCCGCCTGAAAGGCGGCAGAAACAGTCATGGAAGCAGATGGAAGAAACAGGCTCCAGGAAGTTAAGAGCTGATCTGCCCTTAATTCGATTCCTTCTTGCAGCCCTTTTATGCTGACAAGTTCCGGTGTAGCCTTTTTGTGTATTTGTCATCTTGGTAGTAGAACCTGAAAAGTGTCCACTCTAGTTGAAGGGAGAAGATTGGAATGTGGAGGATGATAAACGCTGGTGACCTATGGCCCACATAGGGGAGGACTACATCATCCATCAGTGTTGGAACACCCCCATGGCTTGCAATACTGAGCACTGGTGCTTACAAATCAGAGTGGATCAAGGTTGCATGCTGCTGAGGAGAAGCTCTAGCAGGTCTGGGAGGGCATGGAAGTATAACTTCCTTTTTGGGCTCTTGGTTGGCTAAGGAAAGCAAATGTGCTCCTTACCAGAGGGAACCAAGTGGGAAGTTCTAGGGAAATCCAGAAATACACTATGACTTTCAGCCAGAACTCATCCCATTCTAAAATTATTGCCTGAAATGCAAAGTGGGACTTGTGTCTATATAAGGTGACTTACATCTGCGGGAGCAGTTCACGACATCCATATTCAGCAAGGGGCTACCATGATGCTACTACATAGGGGCAAAGTGACCGTTGTGCATTACTCCAGATGCACACTGAACCATTGGCTAAGGAGTGCTGGTGCACATTGGTAGAGCCCAGTGCATGTTGAGACACTCTTGCTGCTTCCCTGATGGACATCTTTGCAATTCACTAGGAGGACTCCATAGTGCCTCTGCCACATAGCTAGGTGTGTGTAAAGTTACAAGCTGTGGACCACAATATAGAATTGCAATCATTGTTGTCACTGTTGTTAAATTAACTATGGCCATTTCTGAACTACACTGTTATGGTGCTCTTGTTCCATTTCCAACAGCCTAGGGAGTCCTGGGGTTTGCAGTTGAGGGAGGGGCATTTAGAAATCGCAGCCAGAGAGCTCTTTGGCCTCAATAAACTACAAACCCCAGAATTCCACAGGATGTTGAAAGTGGAATAAGAGCACTATAACAGTATTGGGTGGAAATGCCCTTAGTTATGTTCCTCTCAAGGAAGTCCAGGATGAGGCTGTTAGGTCAAATAAGGATAGGATTTTTGTATCTTTAGTTGCTACATAAAAGTAGGAATTTCAACAGTTATTTGCTTGAAAGGCAACACCTCCTGACATTTCTTCTATGCAATAATTAAAAGTACAAGAGCCACATCCTTATTTCACCTGCCAACCTTATCCCAAGATGGTCGTTGTCGTTGTCATCATCCATAATTTATCAGAATTAAGAGCTTCAGTCACAAAGCTAAACTGAAAAAAATAACAAAATGCATAGTGACTTAAAACACTAAGGTCCAAGGACCAAGTTTTATCTCAGAAACCTAGGTGAGCAAATATGTTTTTCATTCGTCCCTGAATGTAGAGGCCAACTATAATAAACGGGAGAGGTTGGGATGTTCCACAACTGGGTTACTGCCATCTAGACATTGCTCCAGTATCTTGGGTTACCAGACTACAGCCAATGGTAGGATCAGATGCAGGGCATCCCCAGTTGATATGAAAGTTTCTTCCTTCTATGCAAGACTGAAGGTGACTTACAATATAGACTAAAGCAGCTATCAATTGACATGGGTTGGCTGGTACTAGGAGAGGGTATTATGATTTTTTAAGGCACTTGTATCCTAAGTCATTTAGGACTTTGTGTACATGACCCAATACATTACACTGGGCTCTATAGCTCTCACACAGCACAGTACTTTGAGGATAAGTGAAACACAATCCCGCTTAGATAAGAGTAGGATAGGAGGATGTTTGTGCTTCATGTTGTTAAGGGACTGATTTCATTTCCCAGCTGTGCGTCTTCAAGTCGAGGAAGTGCTTGGACTTCTATGCTGCTCTCAAGAAGAGAATTGTACAGAAGTGCAAAATTGATCCCTCGGTTCCCATCTCCTGAGTTTCTGGCTTCACGTGCTTGGTAGTTTTGCCTGCAAAAGGAGACATCCATGATGCAGCTCCAAAGAACTGTTAAGGTCCAATGATATACTTTGGAAATGAGTGCTTGAGGAATTGAGGCAGCCTTCCGCTCCCCATCTCTTTCCAGTGCAGTCCTCCATGAAGATAACCACTACGTCCTGGCCTGTTTGTGCATTTGTAACCACATTGGCTTATTTGTGCATCATATTCTTCATTCCAGGCATAAGCAGGTATTTGAAAAGAGGTGAGCAGTCTGTGGGCTGTGTGTCGCACCTGGATCCCAATTTTATGGCCCCTGAAGATTCCCATAAGTCTCCCAAGGCCTCCCAATTGCCTGTACATTTAGCTCTGTCTATCCTAGAACCAGGGATGTTGGTAGATGCTTCCTAAGATCATTGTCTGCTTTCTGTTCACAGTCCTGTACCTACAAAATTGCCCCAATTCAAATTCCTCCCCTCTCTTGCCCTCTGCCACATATTACTTCATTATTGTTCACTTTCTCAATTAATACCTTGTTAGTCACCATCACCTGCATATTCTCTGCTCCTTGGCAATTATCTGGTTCCACCTCATCCTTTCTTTGTGGATTTGCTTTGCATGGATTATAGCCGTGCTCTGAAACCATTGCAAAGGGAAGCTGTTTGCCCTGAACATTTTTTGGCGGATGCAAGGAAAACCTAGGTAGGGTTGAAAGGGATGGGTGCAGGCAGAAGTCTTTAAGCGGCGCACACCATTGCACAGCTGGTGTAGAGAGAGTGTCAATTCCTGTCCCTCCGTCACAGCGCTTCTCACAAAAGAAGGCTCAGTTGAACCAGATTTTGTCCCACTTCTTCTGAATTTGAATGATCAAGGCAGCTATATATAGCTGAGTGGGGAAAGCAGGGCATTGTGAAACTGGGAAAGTAGGCCAGTGGGTGGCTGGAAATAATACTCATTTTTTTTGTTAAAAAAAAAAAGAGAGAGTGTTATGTTGCCAGGGCTCCACAAGAAGGATATCCAGTGCTTTGCAAAGCTCTTCTTTCAGAACAGCAGGGCCAGATGAAAAGGCAAGACAAGAATTCAGCCCTGCCTTCGATCGGTGGCTCATTATGCACTCCTGTGTATTCTTGTTAAGGAGGCAAGCTCTAAACATTAACTCAGGCCATCAGAAATGGCTGGTGGCTTTCATGTTGGCGTGTGTGGACCCATCCTGGATTTTAGTCCATACTTTGAAAGAGCTACACAACATATGAGACCAATTTTGGGATACCTGACCTAAGATATGCCCGAGATTGTCCTTTAGGTCATCCCTCCCTTCTCCCATGGTGCTTTGCAACCTTGACCATTCTTACTTTGAGCAGCCTTTTGAGGTAGCTCGCCAACACTTCTATTTGCATAGTTTTGTTGTTGTGTGCCTTCAAGTCATTTCCGACTTACAGGGACCCTAAGGGGAACCTATCATGGGGTTTTTCTTAGCAAGATTTTCCATTGCTTTCCTTTGCCCAAGATCACCCAGTAGTTTTCCATGGCTGACAAGGGTTTTAATTCTGGTCTCCTGGACTTCTAGTCCAACACTTGACCTCCTACACTATGCTTGCTTTCTGTGTGTGCTTCACCTGTCAACCCCATGAATTCCACAGGGTTTCCTTTGGCAAGGAAATCTCAGAGGTGGTTTTGCCCATTCCTTCCTCTGAAATATAGCCTACAACACCTGATATTCATTGGTGGTCTCCCATCCAAGTGCTAACCAAGTTAGATTCTCCTCAGCTTCCAAGATCAGACAGGACCTGGTGCCTTTAGGATATTTAGGTCTATTTGGACAATAGAGGTGCTCAAAAGAGAATTTCTTAAAACTATCTGAAGAGCTTATACAGAGCCAGAATTGTGTGAAAGGATAGGAATCGGATAGGCCTTAATGAAATATATACATGCTTCTGCTTTTTGATCCTCTTCATAGTTTCAGCCAAAGCAGCTCCATTTTAAAATGACCAGCTAGAGAGGCCAGAGCAAAAGGTAAAAGGGTAGGTGAAGCAACCCCTATCATTTGAGCCTGCGGGGCCATGGTGGAGTAGAGATTTCAATCCACTCCATGTCTGAAATATGAGCTGAGACCCTGAATTTCAGAGATGTTGTGGTAAAAGTTCTGTGTCTATTGCCTTGTCTTCCTGTAATCTATTGTATGCTGCCTGTCCCTGTCATATAGTGGCCAGTGGAGAGTGAGGGACATCCAAGAGTCATTTGTCTATATCACTATATCCAGAGGCACATCAGAGGAGGCATCCTTTGGAACCTCTGATCGGCCTTTAGAAGACCTAGATGATGAAGTCATCACCATTCATCTGGTGGTGGTGGACATAACCAGATGCTTCTCAGATGTTCTCTGATCTCTGCCAACCACAACATGACTGTGATAGGGATGAGTAGCATGAAACAGTTTGGTTTGTAGGGGTTCGGGCCATTCCATGAAGGAGGTAGAAGCCTCTGATCTCTACAATGACCAAAAAGGTGAATTATGCAGATATAAGTTGGACTCACATCTGTATATCTCACTAACAAGATGCTAGCAATGATATTCTGACCACAAGGGGGCATTCGGTTTGTCTTCAATGCCTGAGTCTCATCTATATTCATAGTAAGCAAAGACATCAGTAATAAGTTAGATGACTTCCACTGATGGTTTTCATGCTAAGTGAAATCTGTATTAGTTGAGTAGAAAACCAGGCTGATGGTAGTAAGTTACCTAGGAACACCCCACATTGTTTTGCATGGATTCTAGTGTGCTCTTTTGCTTGGTATACTTCAGCAAAAAAGCATATCCTCTACTGAAAAGGTCTCAGTGTTGCTGTATTTCTCTGAATCTCATTTGCCTTACTCTCCCATCCTTTGTGTAACTCAGACTGTAAGTCGTTGGCATGAAATCTTGGTTAGTCCCAATTGGAGTCGAATCACTGGTAGGTTAGCTCACAGGTAAATATAATTGATTCAATGAGTCTACTCTATTTGGGACTAACAACTGGATTGAGATCGTCATTATTTCTTCTCACACGTAATTTTGCATGCTTTTATCACACTTCCCATAATTTACACATTTATTTAGTAGACCATTTTTTCTACCCATTTTTGGACGTATTGTTCCTCCTTCATTGAAGTGTGTTTGCCTGTGTGTTTTAACTGTTGGTAGTTTTTTTTTTCCCAATAAGAAAATCAGTATAGTGCAGTGGCTTGAACATTCGTCTAACACTCTTGGAATCCAGGGTTTGAATCCCTGCTCAGCCAGAGAAAGTCATGCTCTCTCAGCTTCAGAAGAGAACAATGGCAAAGCCCCTCTGAACAAATCTTGCCATGAAAACCTTGTGATAGGTTTGTCTTAGAGCTGCTGTAAGTTGGAAATGACTTGAAGAAACACAACAATGGCAACAATAAATTCAGTAAATTTTATGTATGATTTCCTGCATACAAAACCTTGCAGATGTGTGATTTTCCAAAAGCAGGTGTTGTTTGTTTCATGACAGGTGCAAAATTTTGGTGGAAATTTCCAATCAACCCAACTTCTTTTCAACCCTTTTCACATCCAACCACACCAGCTCTTGAAGCACATATTGCTGCAAGTTGGTGACAAACAGGAGAGAAGGTTGTGAAGGCCAGGAGTGAAAAATTGTCCTAACAGAACCTTGTTAGCCCCATGACATTTTCATAGGAGCTGTGCTGGGTGCAAGTGCTGCCAGCTCATCTGCTTCCTCAGCACCAATGAAGAAAGACCAATGAATGATAGGAAAAAAACAGCCAGTTTCCAGTCCCACAAAAATGATCCATTAGGGAAGAACAGCCAGAGCTGAAAAAGAGAAGGGGAGGGAGTTTCTGTATGTATCAGATGGTGATGTGAACCTTCGGAACAGATTCAAGAATGACTGATGAGCTTGGCTGGAAATTTCACCTGCCTCAAGGAGGGAAAACTAAGGAGAAAGGGAGGGCTAGCTGCTGTTGTAATGGTATTTGGGCATTTTCTTTTCCTTTCTTGAATGCAAAATCAATCCTTGATAGATAAGGCAATGAAATGAATGGAGCCTGCATCTCTCCCCCGCTCTTTGAACACCCATTGGCCTAAACAAAGGGATGTGAGATTTATACCGAGAAACAGGGAATGATCCCCCACCCACCAACCCCTTGCACCTAAAATGTCCGTTTTTTAATAGAAGCCTTTAAAGAGGGGGAATCCAAGCAAAGGGGATGAATTAAAACAGTGACCTTGTATAGCAATAGCTGCCTCCTTTGGGGACGGCAGGGACTCAAGTTCAGCTGCTTGGTCCACGGGTGTGCGTTTGTGTCTACGGCTGCAATCTCAACCTCACTGCTGCTTCTTGGAAACAAAATCACCCTTAATCCTCTTGCGATGTCAGGCAGCCCTTACTCTTTTCTTTCTTCACCTTCATCCTTTCCCTCCCCTGTTTTCTCCAGCGTCAACTCGGCCGTCCTCTTTCCATGCACCAGGCTTCCCTCCCTCCTCCCGAGCAACTCAGGCTCTTCCACATACTTGAGCCCTTCCTTTCATCTCTGGAATGACCTGAAATGACCTTTTGCCTGGCTTTAGACGTGACTCAACTGATAATAGTGAATACTTAGGGAGGACCCAATTGTTGAGAAGTCTGAGCACGTAGCTTGAGGGGGGGTGGAGGAGGTGAAGAAAATTTCTTTTGTTCCCCCCCCCAAGTCTCTCTGTAAGCATTTCTAAAGTGTTTTTTTTTTTTAAGAGAACCAAGAACACACCTCATACCAATGACTACTTCCTGTAAAGGAGCCACAAAGAACACTTTAGGTTGCTAGTATAATATGCTCTTCAGTGAACCCTGAGCTATTTGATCTATTTAGTAACAGGAAGAACTGTATCTCAAACAAAGAAAAGGCTGAAGAGTTTCTGTGAACTGGTCCAACCATTTTTAGTGGAATACTCAAATACATTTTTATTCTTTTTTAAAAATCAGGTTTAATTCAAGTATTGATGCACATAACCAAAACACGAACAGAAATCCCACTTTTTCTCGGGGATGGTTTTATTAATTTGCGAAGTCTAGAGTGTCTATGTTGGAAAGGAGAAGATTAATTTTACCTCCCTCCCATTTCAATTTCTGCTCCAATAATATCCCAATAGCACAAATGGCTTAGATTCATAGCCCCAGAAACTAAAACCAACCAACCTACCTACAAGTAAAGGATTCAATAAGTTGAATTTGATACCATCTTACCTGGGAGTAAGATTTATTGAACTTAATTATTTTTTCCCCCTCCTGAGCACAATGTATGGAATGGCTTGTGCTCATACTCAGGGGTGGCTGTGTTGATTATGCAACAAAATCCAAAACGAACCAAACAGCAATACCTTTCTTGGCCAACCTAAATGCACAGAATACAAAAGCTTGTATGATGTGTCAACAACTGGGTGCTACACACTGTGACATGGGTGGATGCGGTATGGGACACCATCTATTACTCCACTTTAGGCAGTATGGTACTTTGGGTCAGCTGTGGCAACTGATTTCTCTTTAGTACTTAAGTTAACAGAGTCTTTTAATATCCAGTTTTGCCTGATACTTCTCAAAAAATCTTTCCAGCACGGCTGAGGACTGTGTGATAGCTTGAGCTGGATTATCAGAATATCTCTAGGCAGTCCCTATATGCAAAGCATCCAGCCAACATTTGAGGTGGGTGGGAGAAGTACTTCTGTGAAAACTTTGCATGGGATGACTGGATATTATACAATATTGGTTGCAGACATTGCAAAAAGCTGTCTCTGTCATATCCCAGGCCCAGGACCCAGGTGCAAACACAGACATGAACAGGACAATACTTACTGCAGCCCAACATAGACAAAAAAGGGAAAGCTTATGAGGCTCAGAGCACTTATAGGGGGACGTCTCATTAATCAGGCAAACAGCTGAGGGAGGCTGCTGGCCAATAAAAGCCAGAGGCAGAGCTAGGAGGAGTCTTTTGCAGACAGCTGGGGAATCTGGTGGAAGCAACATGGTCTTTTCATCCTTGGTTTGTATTCCTGGAAAACGTTGACTCTTGCTTTGTGGGCTGACTGTACTGCAGGGTACTCACTTGAACTGATACTTTGAATTTATTGCTAATCTGGACTGCTGAAACAAGAAACTGATAAGTTTCTGTAAACTTGACTGAGGTTGCTACTATAGACTAAGCAAGGTGAGGTCTGGTTATTATTTGGATGTGAAAGTTCCAGGTGAAGCTAGGGAAGAGTTCTGATTAAAGTCTTAGAGAGATGCTACTGCCAGAGTTGACAATATTTGGCTGAGTAGACCAACAAGCTGGCTTGGTTTAAGACAGCTCCCTCTGTTCCTATCTAAAGCTGCCAGATCTCAGGGCCTGATCCTGGGCCTCTAGTTTCCAAGTGGCATCTCCAAGCAGATGAAGTTCCCCAGTTTTGTGGGGATCAGTTCTGGTCAAGAGCAGAGGACAATGGACATGCTGGTTACAGGGTCCTGGAAGCAGCCAGTGAAAAAGTAACTTTCCCAATTTCTGGAAATTTTGTATGATCATTATAGGAAATGTCCAGGATGACTCTGCACTAGTAAGTATTGGTAGTGACATCTAGATGACTCTTCAGTTTCACTTCCTTATTTCCATACATGTGGTCTTTAGGATGCATGTAGGATTGTCAATGTTTCTGGTCTTTGGACATGTAGTCTATTGAAACATTCATTCACTGCATATAATAATATGCTGCTTTTATGTTCTACCTTTTCTAGGAATTCTTAGATTGCTTCTTTTCAGCCTTGGTAGGACATATACACACCTTGGACACTTTTCATCTTTGGAATAACACTATCTTAATAGTGGTGGAATATTTCACTCCAGAAAAGAGGATCAAACTCTTCTCTTGATAATTACCTGAGTTTTCAGATCTCCCTTTTGGAGGACACTACTAGACAAACTCAAGTGGATTAAAATAGCTGCTGTGGGTGAAGGACAAGACACATCAGGGCTTTTTGCCTGAAAGGCTGAAATGACAGTTGTATATTCTCAAGCTTGTTAAAATTGTTAGCTGTCTCTATGCCTGCCACAAAAATGGTGACAAATAGCCTCTATTCAGAGAAATGACCTGATTATCTTGGTTGGTATCCTATACTGCCTTGGTGAAGGGTAATGCTCAGCTTGCATAGCTGAGCTTGCATAGCTCATTTCCCATCTTGCCATAGAAGATAGCTTCACAGTACTTAATTTGCACTGAAACTAACGTGTGAGCCAGAGTGCAATTACCCTGTTCTCCAGTTGAAAACAAAAGCATACCATTGAGGGAAGTGCTTATGGAACTGTGTATATAACTGTGTATATAACTGTGTATATAACAAGAAAATGCACCTGAAAATGCATACAATTTTTCATGCACACTTTTTCAGAAAAACTGCTATCTGATGCAGAAACACAAGAGAACAGACTTGTGCTTGGAAAAAAAATGAGTTTCAAAGAAAAAGACAGATTTGTTGATTCCTTTGTCTCACCAGTTTCAAGATTCACTATAAACTTGGGTCCAGTTACTGGGTTGCCCAAGATATTTCTTCTGCCCGAGCTGGTAGAATGAGATGTCTCCTTCCTGAACTCAACCCACTGGGTGACCTTGGGTGCATCACATACTTTCAGCCCTAGAAAACCCCATGATAGTCTCATCTTAGGGTCACCATTATTCAGAAGGCACACGACAACAAAGAATATTTTGAGCGCTAACTGGTGAGAAGTAAAATATGAAGTTTATCTCAGTTTGTTCAAGAGAACAATTCCTGGCTACACTTCACCACCAAGCCAGGTGGTCTAGTCTGACAAGCTCTGTTTTAACCAACTGTTTCTCAGGCTCCTCAGAGAAAAAGTATGCTGTTGGCTTTCGTCTTTCCAACAAGCCAGGCTGTGGACTGACCCTGCTATGTTGTGACTGAAGAGCGTTTTTCATTCCGGTGCTCAGCTGTCTAATGTAGGTAAAAAGAGTGACTTCTTAGTCTGTCTCCTTGCATACCCTTCTGCAGTCTGGGATGAGCAGAGATATTATGGCAGTTCTTATTCCTAAGCATCACTTTTTAGGAATGAAGTCCCAAATGAACCAAAGTATTTATTTCATTTATAATGTGCTGTACTGTTTCGAGGATTTTTAATGTCTGGCTTATTGGCCAAGTTTTTTTCATGGAAGGGGAACTATGGCCCTCTAACAACCTGTTGAACTCAAACTCCTGTCTGTCTCAGCAAGCCTTGTTAATATTTTTGGATGATGGGGGAAATCACCCACTAAAATCTAGAGGGCTCCACAGCACCTGCCCCAACTGGAGAAATTGCTTTCTTCAAGAATTGTAAAAAGGATTTCTTTTAAAAAAAAAAATCACAGAAAGATTTTTGACAGGCTTTGCAATTTGTATGTGCGACTTCAAGTTGCCTGTTGACTTTTAGTGACATCATGAATTTTGTAGGGTTCCTTAAGGCAAGGAACACTCAGAGGTGATTTTGCCAGTTCCTTCCTCTGAAATATAGCCTGCGGCACCTCGTATTCATTTGCAGTCTTCCATCCATGTACTAACCAAGGCTGACCCTGTTTAGCAGCCAAGATAAGGCAGGACCTGGTGCCTTTAGGGCATGGCTTGGCCCCTTGAAAACTTTTTGTTCTTCCTTCCTTTTGTGAAGTAGAATAAATTCTTCTCCACTCATTTCATTCCTTCAGCTCTTCAAATAAATGTTTATGGAGAAAATAAAAATGGAGACGGGTGCCAATGTTTCTGTCACTTTGAAATGTTTTCTTTGACCCTAGCTACTTTGGAAAGGTATTATGTAATTGCAGCAAAACTTGCCCCCCTCCCTCTAGTTATTGTTAGAACATGAAGTCATTTCTTGGCTCTGATTCACATGAACTTTCTTTTTGGGAGAAAAAATTTGCGAAACAACAGAAAGCCAACTTTGCCAACTGTAGGACTATATTTGCGCGGGTACATCATTATCTTATTGTACCACCACAGACTCATTAAAACAAACAGAGAAACGAAGGTATAGCTATTAAAAACCTAAAAAGTGTGGTTATTGAAAATATGAGCCAAACTTCTCTGTCAGAGTCCTACATTGCATAGCTTTACACATACTTAGGGTCATAGCAGGGGTACCGAACAGCAACATTAGTGAATTGCGAAGATGTGTAAGGGGACACTGGCAAGAGTGTCCCAATACATGTTGGACTCTTCCCGTGTGCATCAGCATTCCCTAGCCGCTATCCCAATGTGCCTTGGGTCCCAGAGCTCAATGCTCACTTTTCTGGCTTCCCCTACATAGTAATGTAACAGCAGCTCCTTGCTGAATACAGACATAGCCAAACTGCTCACTTCTATTTCCTCCTGCTGCAAACCCACTTATGAAGACATAAGTTCCCAAGTGAATTCCAGGCATGATCATTAAAATCATACATATCTTTAGATTACATGCCCATCTTTAAAATACATAGATACCTTAAAATATAGTGTAGAATACAGTGTAATACAAAACAGACAAAGTGCAGTAAGGACGGATAGATCCTCTTGCAAGAAAAGGAACTGAGCCACGAAATCTGTCATGAGCTTGTTTGTAGCAGCCAAGAAGCAGTCCAGAATATACATCCTACCCAAATCTCCTTTCTCAGAGACTGCCTCGTAGCCTGCATTTATTGATCTGCGGTGGCCTTGCCTGGCTATTGGTGGTGGGGCCTGTTTTTGGGGGGATTTCACCAGTACTCTTGGCTTCTGAAGGAGTAAGGGAGGTGTTGACTCCCCCTCCCCGAGCAAGCGTTGGCAAGAAAGGGATGTTCATTAAGTGTGTTCTATATGCAACCAGTTCAGAACTCTGCCTGGCCACGGAGAACAGCCTCTCACTTCTGCCTGTCAAGCCTGATGCTTGAAATCGTCCCAGAAGAGTGGATTTACTTTTCAAAGCAGAAAGATGACCGGCGTCCTTGGCTGCTGTCTTTTCTGTAGCATCCTGAAGAAACTGAAAACAGTCTACGTCTGATCATATATGTGTATCTACAGAGAAGAGGGAGAGATTTCTTTATTCACTTTTGAACACAGCTGGAAAATTTGATAATAAAGGGAGAGAGTTTGCTGCTGGTGGAATGAAGACAAGCAGGTCAGTACTAGTAAGACTGTTGAACGGGGAACATTTAAGTTTTATAACTTACTTTCTTTCTTTCTTTCTTTCTTTCTTTCTTTCTTTCTTTCTTTCTTTCTTTCTTTCTTTCTTTCTTGAAGCCTTTGCTCCTTCCCTTTCAAACTTTGTAACAGTCCTTTGTTGTTTGCTTTCTCAGTGAAACAGCAGCGTAAATGCTCATTTGTTTCAGGATATTTTTGGGGAAAAATACTCTTTCTTTCTTCTCCTTGTCTTTTTAAACATGTGCAGATGAGAGAGACGGTCGGGCTGGAAACTTCCTTGTGGTTTGCAGAGAAATTTTTGTTACAGAAGGGTATCACTTCCTCTTCCTGCACTGAAGTACTGGAATCTTTGCTCTCAACTGGGGAACTTTTGAAACTTTTGCTGAGAAACTTAATCTGCTTATTTCTGTTGCAAATGCTGATATTTCTGTACCTTGGCTGCTTTAATTTCTTGTTGTGTTGCTAGAATGAGGAAAAAAATAATAATTTCTCGAGCTCCCCTCCTAACCTCATCCTCATTTCAGTTGTTGCTTCCCCTTTAAGCACAGAAGGTCTTTAGTGTTGTAAGTCCATGTTTTATGATATGTCCTGAAATCAGTGCTTCCATGTTGCTGGGGTGGTATGTGAGAGAGATATAATTTTTTTCTTCCTCTTGTGAAACAGAGTTCTCTGAGGGACATTGTGTTAAAGAGAATGCGAGCTGAGGGGTTCAATTTGCAAAGGTCAGCTTCTGTCTCATTCCCATTCACAAACTCCCTCCCCCCGCTGCTTCTTTTTAAGGGAAAAGATGAGGACGTTGAGAGCAGTATGCTCAAACAATAAACGTGGAGGTCCTGCTTTATTGTCAAATTGTGTCCGTAGTTCATACTAATACCAGCATGGTGAGAACCAGCCTGATTTCCTTCTAAAAGACAACTCTTTCAGCAGGGGTAGTAGAATAATAGCCAAATGAAGCTTCCATGTCCAGAGACAGTCTGCCTCTGATTATCATGAACTACAGGTGGCTTCTGGGTCCTGAAGAATGGCAGGCTGACCACTGTGGGAAATGCTGGAGGACAGTGTATTTGTTTGTTTAACTTGACTAGATGATGCACTTTGTAGAAATTCAACAGGTGCAGCTATCCTTGGCAATGGACATAGGGGACAGTGGAAACCAGCTGATGCTGAGATCTTATTCCATGTGATGTGGTACAAGGCCTGGTGTATTTCCACAGTATTTTCTAGCAGTTATAATATTGGGACTTGAGCTTACTGGAGGGTTTGAACTGGTGAGTTAAGAGTTGTGGAATAAAGATTTGTCCTCTGTTCTACCACTTGGTTCTATCCCAGACAATGAACTGTGGAAAGACTAGAGAAGGAAGGCTCCCAGCACCAAGAAGCCAAGTGATTCTGGTCCTTTAAAAAAAACTTCTTTCTCAGTTTTAGTTGGTGTTCTTAAGCACCTAACAGGTCTGCTCTTGCAAGCTCCAGGCTAAGCTGGGCACTTTTGGTGAACTGAAGGGACCCTGGGACTTTGTCATGGGTCATATCCCTGCTGAAACTGTAGAGTTTTGGGGAAGAGTGCCTCACAAAGCAGAAATCATCAGATATTTAGTACCACTTTTAAAGCTCCCTCTCTGGAGCATCCTTTTTGATGACTCAAGGTCTTGTTTCTTGTTTTGAGGGGGACATGACCTGGAAGTGGGAACAATATTTCTCCTTGTTTTAACCCCCCCACCACATTTTCCCTGGTATCAGTATTTGGGGCAAGAGCAGTGGTGCAGTGAAGGCAGAGGGTACCGCATGCAGCCTGTGGGGAACACGTTGGCAGCTTTAGTGATACGAGAATTCAAAGTGCTGGTTATGGCCTATAAAGCCCTATAGGGCTTGTGCGAAGGCTATACAAGAATGGTATCTCCTTATATGAGTCTGTTGAGTCTTTACGAGCTCTGAGAGAGACCCTTCCCTCTGTCCCACAACCTTTCCAGGCATGTTTGGTGAGAAGAAGGAATAGGGCCTTCTTGGTGGCTATATGTGCATTAGATTGTATACTGGCCTTGGTCCGGAAGCCTGCCTCATAGGGCTGTGGCTTAGAAGAAGCCAAATGTGGCCTAGATTAATTCCTAGTAAGGACACCAATCTCTTTTTGGATTCTTCCACTTCAGACTCCAGGTTGAAGTGCAGGAGTCCTTTATCTACATCCCTCCAAATCCCATTATACAGAAATGTAGTTTGTCAATGTAGGATTTGAGCTTAACTAACATCTAAAAAAAAAAAGCTATCTATGCGGAAGGATATCTGTCTATGCTGAGCCCTATCTCCAAACATCACCTTGGATAGCTCCATTGGAATTGGAACTAAAACTTGGAATGGACTTTCTGCAACACTGACATGGAAGCCATCAACCACCACTGCTGTCTTGCTGGTGTTGATTTAGCAATATACATATGTGTAAGTCATGCTATGCACAAGGAGTCAAAAATTCATCATTGCACAATGGACATATTCTACTGATAGTAGCAGAAGTAGAATTGTTCGGATAGCATGTTTCTCTGTGCACATGGCACATAGTGCGTTATCTGTTTTCATTGGGCGCTGTGCCTTGCAACTGAGCATTGGACATTGTGTATTGTGGTTGTGCATCCAATATTGTACATTGCACCATGTGCAATACCACCTAGTCATTGACATGTGTTGCACAACATTGCTTTTCTGCATGGGGTTTGTGCGGTGCTCCTGGGGCATATCTCTA
This sequence comes from Iguana delicatissima, assembly GCA_948472985.1. Classification (NCBI taxonomy): domain Eukaryota; kingdom Metazoa; phylum Chordata; class Lepidosauria; order Squamata; family Iguanidae; genus Iguana; species Iguana delicatissima. Next base: position 75,389 of record CAOKZL010001096.1, on the reverse strand, counting down.
CATGTGAGTGGGGGTTTTGGATCACAGCCTTTGTACGAAGGAAGGTTCTATCATTTGAGCCCCCTCTGGCCTCCCAGTGATTTGAAGTGACACGCTCTGAGAAGGGCTTTGCCTCACGGGGATCTATTTATTTCAAGAGTCTGTGAGATTATGCTGGGGATTCTTTTGTCTGGACTGACGTCAAGCTATCAAGGAAGCCACATTCCTTCTGCTTCAGCTGTCAGCAGGCTCCCTGTCTTGTCTATTGATTCTGGACTGAAACTTTACTGCCCTCAAAGGTGTGACCTAAAACCCTGGCTAATTTATTTCTGTCATGGTGGCCGGGCTCTGAGACAGCAGTGGCGGTGCAGAAGGGGAAGAGAGGGCAACGAGTTCAAGATGTGGAGGATAAGTCAGTGCTCTACAGTCTCACTAGATATTCTGGCAACCTCTTTCTCTCTTTGTGTGAGTGTTATGGAACACTTCTATAAATATTTAGCCAGTGCCTTATCATAGCTACTTTGGGACAAATGCTGACTTAATGGATTCAAACCGTTTTGAAGCAATATGTCCCAACCAATCAGCTATTCTTGTTGAGTTTGATTTTGTATTAATATATCACCTTCCAGCCCTAAGGCAACAGGTAAAAAGATCTAAAACAATCCAGAGTTTTGTTTTTTTAATAAAACACTTTTAAGACAAATTAAAATGCTTTTTGAGGACTTTTTAAAACAATCTTAAGCCAGCCCTTAACAATAATTTAAAAACTGACAATCAAACCAGGCAGAGCAGTTTCAAACACCCAAAGCCCGGGAAGAACAATCGTATGTCAGTTGCTGCCAGAAGCTCCAAATAGATCGACCCAGCCTTACTTCCCTTGACGGAGAGTTCCAACATAGGGGGGCTGCTACAGAGAAGGCCCTGTCTCATATGCACGCCAGCTTAGCCTGACAAGATGTTGGACATGCAAGAGGCCATCAGCTGAGATTGCACATTTGGGGCAGGCTGATGTGGGAAACGGTGGTCTTTCAGATACTCTGTGAGGAAAAACAGGGAGGTACATCTCCAAATAGACAGTTTTTTATTTTAGAATAAGCCCAACATATTTCAGCCTATGTACATACAGTCAACCCTCCACATTTTGCTAGTGTTAGGGACACAGGACCCGTGCAAAAGTGGGAAAACTGCAAATATCAAAAGTGTGGGTGGCCAGAGTGGGCACCCCAGGGCCCAAACCAGATCAGGGAAAGGGAGGGGTTGGCATGGTGACTTTATACTTCCTCTTTCACGCCCATCTCCTTCCTTAGGTGTGGGGTGGTGTCAGGATAATAATAAAAGTTTACTCCTCTACAGAAATTATTATTTCTCCCCTAAATTAAACAAATTCAAAAATATTGAATGATGGGCTTCTGACATTGGTTTATCCTGTTATACTGGATGAGTTTCCATTTGTGCGGCCTGAGGATGTGGACAAGATCTTTGTGATATGAGAGCTGCTATTTATTGGGCTAATTTTATGTATTTAATTTCAGTCCTGTCTTTCTCTTGATCCTTGCTTACACAAATGCATTGTTGTTGCTTCTGCTGGACCTCTCAACAATATCTAGTACTTTCAGCTATGGTAACCTCTTAGATTACTGCATGGAGATGGGTTGCAGTGGCCCTGTTTCTGTGGTGGTCTCAGTCCTTTGGAGTGGTTCCAGAAAATGATATTTTGGTCTTCCTACATCGCGCTTTAATCACTGGTATTTGTTGTCCCTTAGTGTTCAGTTTTGTCCTTCATTTTATTAAACATTTATATGGAACTGTTGAGAGATGTCATCTAAATATTTGGAAATGTGCTGTCACCAACATCTGTGGTGCTATTTCTTGTTTTCATCAAATATGAAGAGTATTTAGCTGTGTGCACTGGACCCAAATTGTTTGAGATGAGTTAGATGTATGGCTGCTCAGGAGGGAGGCAGACTCTGGAGCAGAGATTTGGATGGAGTTATATTTTCACCTGTTAAATTTTGTTTAAAGGTTACCCCATGAATTCTGCCCCTATATTATTTTATTTTTGTCAAATGTCTTTTATATTGGATTAGATCCAGCTCCAGACTAAATCATGATTACAGTAGGCACTGAAATCAAGACAAGTTCACCGTGATTGACAAATGATTGATTTCATTGGGTCTAACCTGAGTGTGAATAGACCTGAACCCAACTTACTATCTTGTGAGTTTAATTGTTGAGTGAGGCCCAGAGTTTCGCCCATGCTCTGGAAAGACAAGATATACATGGCAAATACATAGACACACAGCTGTGTTGGATTGTTTGTCCTTCTAGTTTAGTCCTGTCTACACTGATGGACAGCTGCTCTGCAGATATTTCAGATGTGAATTTCCCCCAGCTCGTCTTGGAACTAGCAGGGATTGAACCAGGGATCTTCTACCTCAGGGTAGGCAAAATGTGGCCCCTAAGGACTTCTGGGGTCTCCTAGAGCTCCAAAATGCCCTCTAGGGCAGTGGTTCTCAACCTGTGGGTCCCCAGATGTTCGTGGACTTCAGCTCCCAGAAGCCCCAGCCACTATGATCAATGCTCAGGGCTTCTGGGAGCTGAAGTCCACGAACATCTGGGGACCCACAGGTTGAGAACCACTGCTCTAGGGTGTGTGGAGGGCATTTCCACCCCGTTTGGAGGCTCACTGGCTTTTTTAGGTGTAAAAAGATTTTTTTGCCATATTTTTCATTTTTTGGTTGTCCCTAAATGCAAACACATCCACCATGTTCCCCTCTTTTCCCAATGTATGCTCTGGAGAGGCCTTTTTTTTTTTTGAAACAGGAAGTGAACAGGAAATGACTTCTACTCTCTTCCTGTTGCTTAAAAGAAGGCATCACTTGGGCCTAAAATGGCCCAGAAAGGTCTCAAAACATGGTGTGAATGCGCCCATGTCCCCTTGATGGCATTTGGGGCAAAACCTGGTGGGATAATGTGGCCCCCAGCCTTCCACAATTGCCCACCCCATTCTATCTGGAAGTGTATGCTCTGCCACTGAGCTAGTTACATTGTGACATTTGTAGATAATATCCTACTGGCACTTTAAATTGGGTTGAAATGGTGGAACCACTTGGATGAAAAATCCAACTGACCAATCAAAGAAGGATTATTGTATCTGATAATCTCAACACGTCTTGTGATTGGAGTGTCCAATGAATGCCCCCCTCTGAGTACAACCACTCAGTAGATGGTTTCCTGTCCTCAATATGATGCCTTTTGGAAGTCTGGGCCACCAATTCCTATCTTCCCTGACTATTGGCCATACCAGCTGGGTTAGTGGGAAGTGTAGCCCAGAACAGCTGTGGGAGAAGGCCGTAACCCTTTAATGTGGCCTCATTTCTTCCTGAACTTTCTGAGTGGATATGAATATGCAAGGCCTCCCATTCTAAGATCAACTGCGGCCAACAGGCACCAAGAAGGAGGAAGTCTGCTGATGAAAGGCACTCTTGGAAATGCAAATGCCAATTATTTAATATTTTATAAACCTTGAAATTTTAATTTCAGCAGATTTATTTGTCTAGAGAGCGTTATGATAGAAGTCTCTCTCTCACGGTCTCGTGCAGCCCTCTGACTTGGCCCAGGAGATTCTGTGTGACAATATTTCTTTTATATGAGAAAATACCCCTCATATGCTCCACAGATGTATAAATCCCTTAAGTCTATATGGAGAGAATGTGTAAATCCAAAAAATTGGATTTATGACTATGGGTATGGGGAAAAGTATTGCCCTTGCTTCCAAATAGAAACAGAGAGGAGCACGTTGTATTTGTTCCACTCTTTGTTTCTGGCTATCATGCTAAAATAAGATAAAATAAGCTGCTCCAGAGAATTCAGGGGCTTCTTAGGCCCTTAAGGCTATCACTCCATGCACATAACTCTCAAGGCGCACTGAGTACATTCTTTGTCCCTCTTTAGGGCTGCGCATCTCCAGTTTTCAGGGCAAGAGGGAGGAATCTCAGGGTGAAAGCACTGACTTGAAAAAATATGTGTAGGTTTTTTAATAATCTATCATGTGCAATGATATCACAAAAGTCACCCCTATGACATTTCCAGGGAATGTTCGTCAGCCTCAGGTACTAACCTGGCAACACTGGTCCATAGGTGCCTCCCGAACGACTGAAAGCTGCTGAAGGGGCCCTTCTGTGTGTCTCACCTATGGAGCAACATAGTATGTGAAGATATGAGAGAAGATCTTTTTTGCTGTGGCACCACAGTTGAGGAGTACCCTCCCATTGTAGACCCAATTGGCACCGACGGTAGGGATGCAACTCAAAAATTTTCTTCCTGAAGGAAGCAACAATTAATGTTAGCAATTTTCTTCTGGCTGCCAGAAAGTCTTTGAAAATTGCAGTTTTTAAAACATGCACATAATACAGGATTCATTCAGTGCAACATTTGCACATCATTGTTTTGAGCAGAAAACAGCGTTTGCTGCACAGAAATATTATTTTCTGCAGAGAAAATGCTATTCTTTGTGCAAAACAACTGCATGTGAACTTTGCACAGAATAAGTCCACAATTACAACACTTTGTGCTTAAGAAACAGCATTTTCTAGGCAAAAATAATGCTGGAGGGTATGGTATATTGCAGATCAGAATATAGCTGGTGACATTAGATATGCTCTAGACAGGCGGGGTACTGTTGGAGAAGAGTGTTCGCATAGGCTTGCTCTGCTTAAACCTTCCTCAAACCATCCTTGGATACAATAAGCCCTTCTAGAGAAATTACCCACAAGTAGATTATACTTTTGTGTAGCAGATTCTGCATTTGACCTGGTCAGCCATTAAACCCCTAGCCTGAACCTGAGCTAGCTGTTGTTTCTTGTCATCACTCTCCTTCTAGGGCTGTTGTGGAGACGACATGAAATGAAGCCTACAAATGCCCCACAGAGGTTATTAGAGGATGCCAGGGTGAGCAATAAACAGACGTCCACTCTGGGCTTTCACTGTAATTCAAAGAGGGTCAAATAAAGAATGTTTAGGTCTCCTACCAAATACACTTTCATCCAAGAAGGAGTGAAGGTATACACAAGGTATATTTCTTAATTCATCCTTGTTGTTTCTTTAAGCCTCTCAATCAAAGGCGATTAATTTTCCTGGCAGGAAGAAATGATGAAGCTAAATACTTGGTAAATTAAAGGGGAGTGTAATTTAAACACTGGGGTTGCCAATTACGCAGATATTTTAAAACAACCCATAAAATTTAACTTTGCTTTCATTCAGTGTTTGAGGGAAGCTGGTGCCCAGGGCAAGCAATGCAGACTCCATGTCTGTTTGGAAAGAGGTTTATGTAAAGACATAGTGTAGTAGGCCAGAAAAACCCAAGATCAAACTAGAAGTGACATTAAAGGTGCTATTATTTTTAATGTACATTAAAAATGTAATTATCCCTCATGATGTTCCCAAGAAACATTGAGACCACAGCAGGCAAACAGTGGGAATTTACCCCTTTCTCCTTTACTACAATCCTGGAAAAAAGTATTATTAGCTGGATTCGGTCCAGCAAAACCTTTCTTGGCTCTGTAAACAGCAGGGGGATATTTATTCTGAATCATGCGAAAGAGAGAGGGCCAAATTCTCCCTTCTCACTGGCTAGATTCTGATCATGTTCACACACAGAGGCTGAAATCCCTAGAGTAGTTGTGTTGCTCCATAGCACAATGGCAACTTCAAAATGGTGGGCAACGTCCTAGTCTCCATCACACCCACCACACGAGCTAGAAGGTGGATAGCTGTCACATGCCTCAAGTCATTCTTGACCTATGGTGACCCTAAGACAGATCTATCACAGGGTTTTCTTGATAAGACTAGTTTAGAAGGGTTTTGCTCTTGCCCTTTGTCTAAGGCTGCGAGTGTGTGACTTGCCCAGAGTCATGCTGTGGGTTGCTGGGACCAAGTGGACATTTCAACCCTGACTTCCAGAATCCCAGTCCACCTCTCAAACCACTGCGCTAACTCTGCCCAAGTGCCGATACCAGTGAATTTTGCCCGGGTACTGAGGGCCCGGCTGCCAGCCAAAGAGGTTGCTAGTGAAAGAGGTGAACTGCTACTGCCGGGGTAGCTGCCTGTTTCCTTGTCAGTGGGATAGTAGATACGGTCCGGGTTTTAATCTGAACCTTAAAGTAGCTTACCAAAGTGAGGTTGCCCATTTGCAAAAAGAGGTTCAGCACTTTGGACAGCTCCTTTAAAACTTGGACTCTCGGCAAATTCATTGCCCCACTGACATAGAAGTCACCAGTTGCCCCTGGCTACTGCTAGTCTTGCTTTCGTCTTATTGTCACTTCACTTAAGTAGGTTTGGCAAGTTTCTGAACCCTCCTCATAACACCTTTGACTTTGTTTTTCCTTTTTGTGACAAGTCGTGTGTGGGGGGGATCAGAGTTCTGTTGCGTTTTAGTGCAGTTAGGTTGCATTTATGGTAAGTGTTTGAGCAATGTGGTTTAGTATTGTGTTTTAGTTTTAGCTCAGTTTAACTTAGTTTTAGCTTTAGTTATCCATATATATTGTTTATATATACAGTTGGCCTTCCACTTTCAGTAGGGTTAGAGGTGCAGGACCCTTGCAAAAGTGAAAAAAACTACAAATATCAAAATGTGTGTCTGTAGGAAGGGGGGCAAGGCATGGTGGGAAGAGCAGGCCTCCAGGCTCTAAACCAGGTCAAGAAAAGGAGAAGGAATAGGAACAGGTTGGCATGGTGGCCCTATACTTCCTCTGACTAAAGATTACATTAAGATGTATGTATGGCATGGATAACAGGGTCATTCTACTATCTTTAATGCTCTTCAGGGTGGCGGAATAGGGGAGATGTACTATTCATCTCACTTCAGCCACTTTTGGCTCAGAACATAAGATGCTGAAGAGTAATATCTTAGAAATGCATAGTGATTACTTGGAACCTGATTTGTGTCTTTCAGCTTTTGAAAGCTGAGGCTCACATCTTGAGGGAATGAGTGAAAGCATTTGAAGTTTTCTTTATATACAATATGCCCCATAGCAGATAGACTGTACAGATCAAGCGAGCAGTAAGTAGATTTATTCACTGAAAATGTGTTCAAATTATCCAGATAGATGAGGCATGCATATTTAATTCATGGCCTTGTGTGTGCTTCTAAAATGTTCCTGAGAAATGAAGGTGTCAAATCTTGAAAATGAGGCTTTCTGCTTGAAAAATTCTGACCTTTTTTTTTCCCTTCCCCCTTTTCCTTCTGTGGCATATAGCATATACTGGAACACTCAAGGGAGTTCTGCTAAAAAGCCACCAAAATAATTTAAGAGGATGGAGGTACTGACTACACGAAAAGATTAAAAGTGCTACAAAGCTGGGGTTTGATTAAGTGACAACTTATGAGGAATCAAAGAAAGGTTTGCCGGAATGAGGAATTTAATGTTTGCATCCACAGCCTCATTTTCATTCAAAAGATTTCAAAGAAATGTGACTGTAAATCTTTGTGCAATGTTTGACTGGGACTCTCCCTTTCTCCTAGTATGTGTTCCAGCTTCCAAGTAATCTCAAACCCCAAACCCAGTTGTACACCTTTTTTTTCCTCCAGTGGGGTTGGTGTTGGAATGACTCTTTAATCTTTCCCATAGAACTGCATCCTCAAGTGTAGCACACCCAATGTCACCCAATGGATTTCCATATGTGGGAAATTGAATCCTGGTCTCCAGGATCATAGTCTAGCACTCAAACCACTACAATGTGCTAGCTCTCTTTTTGGGATTACAACTCCAAAAATCTCCCAGTCAGCATTGCCATTGGCCATGCAGGTTGGGATAGTCTGGGGACTGGGGTCTAAAAATGTACCTTTCCAAGCTGTGGCCCAAATTTATGTGCCACATAGGATTGTTTCCTTTTTCTCAAGGTAGGAGGTTTCAGCAATGAAAGAAGGCATATAGAACCCAGTAGAAACTATTGAATCCCATTGACCAGGGTATGGAGCCATTTTGAAAAAGCAGCTCCAAGTACAATAAAGGAACTCAGTCTCAGCTATCATTGGGTTTTCTTGACAAGATTTTTCAGAGTGAGTTTCCCCTTTCCTTTCTGGGGGCTGAGAGAGTGTGGCTCTCCCAAGGTCACTCAGTGGGTTTTCATGGCTGAGCAGGGATTCAAAAATTGGTCTCCCAAAATCCTAATCCATTGGTCAAATCACTATGCCACACACAGTTCAGAATATACAGTGTGCAAAATGGCAGGCTGTCCACTCTGTGCAAAAAATTGTGGATTTTGCATTGAATAAATCCCAAATTGTGAAAATTCTCATCAGTCCAGGATTCTCTTCTTCAGGAATTTCTGAGAAATACTTTCCTTTTTTTTTCTTTTTTTACCATTTTGAAATATTTTAGAGTATTCTTTATGTCCCTAATATCTAGTACAGCTCTTATATCCTTACTAATCTTGCAGGCATTGGTAGTTGGTGCTTCCCATTTCATTTAGGAGTGGGGAATCCACTCTGGGCTTTAGTGTGAAGTTTAAAAGAGTTATCTAAGATGCTGAACTTATCAAGGGGACAGGGTTTGAGATAGCTATTTTAAAGCCTGGGCAAATACCTGGAGTGGATTCATGACCCCACTGAACTGGAGGAGTGCCAGCTACCAGTGTTAGTAGGCTAAACTAGGTCAGGAATGCACCAACTTGGCCTTTTAAAAGCAACTGGAATTTTCTCTCTGACGTGATTTCTCAAGTTGATGACTGTTGTGGTTTGGGCCCAAACCACCCCAGTTTGGGGAAACAGACTTATGCCTTTCATTGCTGACGCCACCCGTCTGGCACCTTTTCCTTCTTAATAACAATTTAATCCAACATGCTGTCTCTGAATGTAAAATGGAAACATTCCAGAATGTACATTTAGTGAGGTTTTAAAAGCATGTGTGTGTGTATGTGTTTGCATCTTATATGTGAGAAGCAAACAGCATAAATAAGATAGGAATACTGAATGTGTGCTGAGGGCATCCAGAGAGTGGTTTCCATAGGAACAACAAAAAAATTGAATGTTTGGAGGCCTCTCCTAAATCAATTTGATAAATTCATATCATTCTCTCAAATGGTGAATGTAATGGGCTGGGAGAGAGGGAGGAGGGTGTTGGTGGATTTGGAAATCTGGCCTAGCTTGAATGCCCATGTGTTATTTTATGTATTTATTTACTTTACAAATTTCTACACTTCCTGCCTTTCAGTAATAGTCTCTCAATCAATTAAAAAAAAAAGCCAATTACAATAACAAATTTAACACAAGGGTGGATACACGATTGACAAAGCAGAGGAAGCAAAACAGACTGGAACAAAAGTGGAGTCGAGCCAGATTCAATGCACACTTGAAAAAGCTCAGGAAAATAAGGAGGCATTAAAGGAGACGGGTAATAGTGTGCGAAGTGAGGGGCGTTGCTCGGCACCTTGCTCCTCCCTTGGGCTGCACTCGCACATTGCCGCACACCGGAAATGATGTCACGGCCTTGCTGCTCTTCCTGACCTGTTGTTGTTTCTGCTGCATGCTGTCAGGTCATTTCCGACTTATGGCAACCGCAATGTGACCCCATCAAGGGGGTTTCTTGGCAAGATTCATTGAGAGGGACTTTACTGCTGCCTTCCTTAGAGGCCGAGAGCGTTAACTTGCCCCAAATCACCCAGGTTGTTACCATGGCTGAGCAGGGATTTAAACTCTAGTCTCCCAGAGTGCTTACGTTCTAACCTCTATACCAGGGATGTGCAAAATGTGGCCCTTTGTACCTCTAAGTGTGGTTCTTGGGACCCCCAATCCCCCCCTGGCCTTAGCCCTCCCTCATACTGTTGTAATTTTTTTTTTTTTGGCTCATTTTCGGGCAATTTGTTTGTTTCTTTGTTTCTCCAAACCTCATCAAAATCTTCAAAACCACTTAAAAATGCAATGATTTCCTTCCAAAGTTCCCCCAAACACATACACACACACAGAGAAAGAAGGAGAAACAGCTGAAAATGGGCCAAAATGGCAGCTGAAGGTGACATCACATAACTTTGGGCAGATCAAAATGTATGTCCCAGTGTCTCCTACTGGGCAGGCACAGGGAGGAAAAATGCCTCTGAGCCCACCCCTGCAGTAGACCATCAATGTAGTGCTGGGTATCAGTGTTGGGTTTTCCACATAATCCTATCTAAACTTTCATGACTCTGGCCAGCATAACCTTGAACACGTTGTCTGATCAGAGTGACCCCGCTTGTGTTTTCTGGTCATCAGTAAGTTCAATTTATGAAAATAGCATATTTCATAGGAGGGGTGGTAGGGTATGGTAACAGGAGGAGAGGTTGAAGAAGCTGGGCGTGTATGTGCATTCACATTTAGCATGCTAGTGTGGACCACAAGGAATCTGTTGCTCCCCCCTTATGAACATGGCAGCCATATTCTGTTATGTAATATTTAGCTACAGATTTGACTATGTTCTGACACAGCTTTGGACAGAAAGCAAATTAAGAGCAAATTGGGAATGAATATTTCTTTGACTGGTGGGGAAGACCTATTGCACTTAATTCCAAGCAAAGAATTAAATGTAACAAGAAATGTTTCTAGATGCGCTGATTGTTAAATGGGTTGCAAGAAGCTTATTTTTCAGATATCATAGGTCAAAGCAAAGGAATACATGAATTGTCAAATCTTCCTTGCTTGGCTGATCCATCAGTGCAATGTCTAATGTACGCTTTTTTTAAAAAAAGAAAACTTCTCAGTTGTACTTTCTGGAATGAAAACCATCAGAGAGCAAGAAAATGTTTAAATAAACCATTATCAGTGGATCCAAGAGGGGGAAAAGATCTAGAAATAATTAATAATAAAATAAAAAGGAAGGGAGGGAGAAGGAATGAACAGCAGCACGATCAAATGGAATAGGTTTGGAAATTAGTCATAAAAGTGGGAGTTGATCCATTAGATTTGCTGGCCTTAAATGGGGACATCTGAGGAAGATAGAATCTTCTTAAGGATGATTTCTTCTTTAAAAAAGCAGTATCTAGTGTATTAAAAATAGATTTTGAAAGATGGCTTAGTTTTATATAAAAATACTGCTGCTGCACCTTTCTGATGAACAACAGGGACGCTCAGGCAAACCTTAAACGTTCAATGAAACGAAGTGAACACACCATTTCAGACTTCAGGCGGGTAATCATAATGATTCTCTGTACTTAAAAAGAAACAACAGAACAACTCCCTGCGGGTAGAAACCCAACTCAGCAGGCAAAGGACTAGGACAGAATCTTTCATCTGAAAGTGGTCAGTATCTATTGTGTTTTGTACATAGCAGAGCCCTTGAGAGTGTGTATTTGCCCACCTATAATATAAAATGGCACACCCCACCACTTCATCGTAATCTCATTCTGCTGCATGGGCATACCTAGTCCTCTGTGTACAAAGGCAGCATGGAAGTCACCAGTCTCACTGGGACTCAGCAGTGTACAAAAGGAAATTGGAGGAGCATACCTAAATTAGTCAAGAGATACTACACTGGAAGAACCGTTGCCTTCTGCAATATAGCTAGAACGTCCATGTCTTCTGCAATATAGCTAGAACGTCCATGTCTTCTGCAATATAGCTAGAACATCCATGTCTGTTAAAGGTGTTAATTGATAAGAATGCATCAGGATCCAAAGAGATGAGTGCAAATCTTTGTACATGCACAGACTGCCAAAAGCTTTCCTTCCTTCTACAGCTCCTCAGGTCCATCCTCTGGACACTGTTGCCTTGATTGTATGTTAAGTTTATAGTTTACTTAGTCCAGAATTAGGGGAAAAAACTTCTCGGTGGTCCAATGGAAGTCTACCAGCTGTGTTCTTCAGTTTAGCTTTTCTCACCCCAGCTCCAGAATACTACATTTCTTAATTATAGCTTGGAAAAATCTCTTTTTTGACTACAGCCGTAAACCCCTTGGCCAGTCTAGAGTGTAGTCTCCCATGCTTAATTTGCCTTCTCTTCTTCCATGAACTTGCCAAATATCCTCTTTTAAGTGTCAAATTAGTGACCATCACACCATTTTGTGATAGTGAATACAGTGGGTTAATTCTGGGTGTTCTAATTAGCAGATGTTCTAATTGGCAGATGCGTTCAGGGTTATTAACTTGGGCATCTTTGATTTTGAGTAAGAAAGAGACTGTCCTACTGTCTTCATATCATCAGTTCATGTGCTGAGACAGAGATGTGGAAGTAATGGATGACAACTTTACCTGAGGTTCCACAATACCAATAACATTTGATAGTCCAAGGTCTCTTTCACATTACACAGTCATTGCACTTTCATGTTACCACCCTGACCCCATCCTACAGAATCCTGGGATTTGTAGTTCCATGAGGTGCCAAAGAGCTCTAATGACTCACCATCTTACAAATCTCAGGATTCTACAGGATGCATCCATGACGATTACAGTGGTATCAAAATACTATAATTGTGTTGTGTGAAAGTTCCACATACGAGATCAGATATTTGCTTCATCACATCGTCTGCTTCCATGTAACATGAAGTTAATTTCTGTGGGAGATGGTTTAAGCCCTCCCTTGAATTCCCTTAAAGTCAAGAAATAGGATGGATCAGTGGTGTGGTCTTTAGAAGTCTCAAAATAGTTTGTTTTTCCAAAGGTTTTGGAGAAATCAAGAAAGCCTAGCTCTCATAATTCCCAGTTATCCAGTCACAGACCATGCTAAGGCCAAATCTTAGCTATGTGCTGCTTTTCCTGTCTAACAATGATGCTACCTTTCTACAATGTTTGTTACAACACAATTGCTCTGCAGGTTTGCTTGAAAGTTTGTCTTATTGGTTTCAATAGCACACAGCATTCCTTTGGAGGTGTGCTAAGGGTTTATAGTTTTATATGTTGTGTGCTTTCCAGTCATTTGAACCTATTATGGGGTTTTCTTGGCAAGATTTGTTCAGAGGGACTTTGCCTTCCTTTGAGGCTGAGATAATGTGACTTGCCCATGGTTGCCCCGTGGATTTCCAGAGCCGAGCAGGGAGTTGAACTCTGGTCTGCAGAGTCATAATCCAATGCTCAAACCACAATGCTGGCTCTGTTTTATATGAGGAATACTCTAACCTCTTACAGTCTCTTAAAAGTTTAAATTAAGGTAGCACCAGTTCCTGAGTGATTGAATCTGCCAGATTCTTCCCCCAAACCACATCACTGTACTAAAACTCTCTCTCTTTCCCCCTGTTTTCCCAGAAGACTCTTTTTCTCCTCCTTTTGAATTCTGAATTTTATCAGCAATTCTTATGCTAACAGGGGTCAGGAGATGAGAAGTTTCTCACGTTACACATGAAGCTCCTCATGAATAATGGCCCATATCACCTCTATTGTCTGGCACCAAACATAAGCAGCTAGACATAAGGCCAGAGGAGAAATTTGAAAGCCCTGAATGCACCAGAAGGGTCCGAGCGAAAGCTGAGAGAGAGTCTGGCAGTGAAACAAATGCAAGGTGGAGCAGATGGTAATTTGGGGAAGAAAAGGGCGATGCGTTGAGCAGATTAAACTGTCGAGCAGTCAGAGAATGAAACACATTATCTACTTTAGAAGTACCTTGAAGTCTTCAGTGAAGGATTAAAGGAGGGGCAAAGGAAGATCACTGTAGCCAAAATAAACTACAGATTGTTATTCCCCAGTTGTCTCCCTGCCCCAGATAGTTAAGGAGATCTCAGTGGGCTTTTCATAGAGCTCTGATGAGAACAGGTGTCTGTATAGGATAGGCAGTGCTTTGTGGTCCTTGTTGTCATGGCACAGAGGCTGTCTGCCTACTTAAAGATGGGTGGATTCAACAGCACCTTCCGGTTTTCAGCAGTGTCCAAAAATATGGTGTTCTTAAAATGATTTTTTCACAATATGTACAAACTGGGGGGGGGAGTTTACCTCCTGAGTTAGATTGCTTTCCCTTGCTTGCTCTCTTTTCCAAATTAATTTTGTTTGCTTTAGTGACATCCTCCTGCAACAAATTCTTATTGGTAAGGTAGCATTATGCTCACATCCTCTTCTGGATCTGTGATCCCTTGTTGGCTGGGATCTCACAACAGGCCAATGCAGGAAGGAAAAAAAAGCAGTAACTAGTGAAACGACGGTACCAAAGCAGCACAATCCAATGACCGACAGCTCCATTGGTTCTGTGCTCTCCAATTCTACCTCTGGAAGACTGTTGTCGTTGCTTGGTCTCTTAGGGATGTAACTCCTCAGCTGTTTCACATCTCAAGTTGGATAATTATGTCAGTTTTGTGCGCACTGTAGGAGAAAACAAATATTCTTCTATGGTATTCTTTCTGCATTCAAACATCCTGAAGTGTTGTGGAGGAATTGTTCTATGTAGAAAAACATATGATTTTTTTTGTGCAGAAGTCCAGTTAAAGGTTTCCTGCACAGGGAGCCTGTTTTCTGTGCAAAATACCCATGGGTTTTATACACAGAATTATTTCTCTATAGCACTATAGGATGCTTGAATGCTGGGAGAAATTTGCACAGGATTCTTTTGAGTCTTTCATTCTTCCCATGCCCAATTGCTGGGAAACCCATTTTTTGAGCGGGGAATGAATAATAAGAACATTCATTCAAGTGTGTCCAAGGCCCAGTTTCAGGGCAAGTATTCTGTGGACCTTTGTGAAGAAGAGGGCTTGATACTTGAGTGTGTCACATAGGACTGGGGCTCAGAAGGTTGAAGGAAGGCACCTGGACCCAACGTGGTATAATGGCTTGAATGCTGAATGATGACTTTGGAGACCAGAGTTCAGTTCCCCATTCAGCCATGAAAACTCCGTGGGTAACCTATGGCACATCACATTCTCTCAGTCCCAGAAAACCTTGTGGTAGGTTCATCTTAGGGTTGCCATAAGTCAGAAACAGCTTGAAGGCAAACAACAACAACAACAATCTGGATCTCCAGCCTAAACATTCAGTATTTTCAACCTGTCTGGATTTTTGAGCAAACCAATGGAATTTATACATTTTTAATAAAGAGAAGGAGGGGAGGAATTTGTACATATCAGACTAATCTAAGGATCAGAATAGATTTATTCCTCAGACTGTACTCTTTGCTAGGTTTTGCAGTGCAGTTCTCAATTTTTTCAAAAAAATGTTTTCAGCAAAAAACTAAAAATACATTTGTATGGAGAAAACTGGGTAATTTTAATGCACATTTTTGTTCAAAAAAAAAAAAAAGAAAAGAAAAGAAAAAAAGAAAAAGAAAAAACCCAGGATGGAATAGGCTTATGAATGAACATGTGAAAATGAAATGAACTAGAAGAAGCCTAATCTATTCATCCTTATTGAGAGGCCAGAGACCAAGGATAGGGTCCATGTGTGTAGTTAGGTTCCAAAATCTGAAAAGTCAGTCAATAGCTACTCAGTTACTCTTGGTATTAAACTCTGTAGACTTTGGAACCAAGCCTGATCTACATAAGACCAGTAGAGGTCCCAGCCCTATTGGCTTCCCAGGTCACCTGATGCAACTTGGCTGACAAGGTGCAGTTCCACTTTCTGCCATTATTGAAGTGGTGCTGTGGAGCATCCAGGAAATTGGTATACCGTTTCCTCCATCCACAAGCTGTCCCACTGGCATAGAGACCAGCAGGAATTGGTATAATACTAAACCTGTCCTAGCCACTGCAGAGAAGGTGCATACATCAGGGCCCAGGAGACCTGGGGTATTTCCTGTTAAAGATTCTTCAGTAGCAGAACACAGAAGTCCTGGTGACTGACCTCACTTACCAAACTTAATTTATTTCTATATAAGATGCTGGAGAAGCTACAATAAGAACATTTCAACAATGGGACCACTTGACTTGTGCAGTGAGTGAGGTCTTTAAAGCAGAGGCTGGGAAGCTATCTGATTGGGCTGCTTTTGCTTCAGATGGCATGCATAAAGCAGAGGGATGGAATAGATGGCTTGCACAAGCCACTCTGCCTCTATGACTCTATGTCCATAATCTTGTTGGTGACACATCAAATTATGCTTGCGTATGTCTTTAAATGGTTGCTGCAGATGGAGGGTAGGGTAGGAGATGGCTAAGTAATGGCTGGCACATTTCAGCAGCTGCCTTCAGGAAGAACAGGTATTGTAATGGATTTCCTAGGGGTCCTTCAGAGGTCCAGAAGGAGAATGTTGCTTTCTTGCAGGTGGCTTCTGAAACATGGCTAAGTGTTGCCTGGCTGTCCCCACCTCCATTCTTTCTTTGCCACTGAATGGCTGGGTGGTGAAGCACTGTGGCAGCAGATCAGTTAGTGTAGAGGTGGGACCACAGCACAATAATGTATGGTGAAGTGCTATACTCTGACAGTGAAGTCTAGGATCTTGGTCTATATCTGTCTTTTGTGTCCATGCAAGTCAAGGCAGAATTACTTTGCCCAGTATTCCGAACCTATTCTGCCAATGGAGAGATTTCTGCCATTCCATCTCTTTCATTATGGGTATGTTTTCGCAGACACTCCTCACTGTCAACTGGAGCTCTCTTTTGCCAGCCCAGGGGTGGGGATCATATGATCTTTCAGATGTTGTCAGGCTGCAGCTGCAGTATTCCTTGCCATTAGCTGCTCCAGGAAATCCAATCACATCGGGGGGTTACATGATTCCCACATGCCCTAAATGCTACATGATGTGCAGCAACTTGGCACACCCTGTGGTTTAGAAATGTTTAGTGGCCACTCATATGTGCTATATCTAATCCTGTCCAGTGGACCACATTTTAAAGCACAAGATGTTTCCAGCTGATTGTGCATCTAATGGTGGATGAATAGTCCCAGTTGGGAAGAAAAATGGCTGTCAGTTGTCATCTTCCATGTGCCTTCAAACTGACTCTAAACCCTATCCTAGGATTGCCATAATTTGGCAAGATTGGTGGCTTGCCATTGCCTTATACTAAGGCTGACCATTCAAAGATGCAGCCATACTAGTCTGGATCTGTATGCAAAGGGATCTTGTACTGCTTTTGAGACTGAGAGAAAGAAATTGGTAGCATAAGCTTTTGTAGCCTTAATTCTGTTTGATCAGATGCAACAAGACCTCTACAAGATCTCTTTGTATGTTACAAGACCTCTTTGCACGCTAAGGCTGAGACTGTGTGATTTGCCTAAGATCATCCACCCCAACAGTCAGACCATTATACCATCCTGGCTCACGTGCCTTAATCATGTATTAATGGTGTGCAAGCAGGACCTCAAATAAATGAACCACCCAGACAGTTTAAATTTGGTAGGAAGAAAGGTTATATTCTACAGCCTGAATATATTATGCAAACTGGTTGGGTTTTTGCATAAGCTGTCCTGGTTTTGCTATTTAAGGGATGGGGAATGACCTAGCTGGAGCATCTGAGAACTTCCTGCAAGCACAAGACCATAAGGAATTTTCTTCCAATGCCCCTTCTGACATCTGGGTTCTCTTTCAATGCTGAAAACACTGTTGAAGCTTCTTCATGGCCTCCTCAGTGGTTGCTTCCAGGTTCTGAAATGCCCTTTCTAGAGAGGCTAGACCATTCATGGAGACCTTCTGGAGATAGGGAAAGACTTTTTTTGTGTCTATAGACCTTTGGAAATTAACTGCTCAAGACTAAAGGGCTTTTGATCGTGCACTGTATTGTATGTATTTGTCTTCATTTCTTTTTTAAATGGTTACCTTTTTAAATGCTTTCAGTTCTAGTTATGGCTTAATTACTTTTTAACTTCTGTATGTTTTAGCGATGTGAAATTTTCTCTGTACTTGTTTTAATTTTGTAATCTGCCTGGAGTCCCAGGGCTGGGGAAAACATGGGATCTAAATGTCTTAAATAACATTAATAAGACATGCTCTCTGCAGTCATCAAAGCAAGGAACTCCCTTGTTCGAAAGAAGGAAAGAGGGAGTGAAGGAAGGAAGAAAGAGAAGCAGAGATGCAGGCAAGCCAGCAAGCAAGTGAGACCCAAGGGGGTAGCGATGGGAGGAGGGTAAAATGTGGGTATTGTCCCTCCAAAGAATTCTGCCCCCCTATAAAAATGTCCTTTGGTCCCCAAATTTATAGCATTTTGGAGAGTGAGGCACTGAAAATCCTTCACACATAGATCTCTTCTATCCTCCATGACGACATTCCCTCAATCACTTTGGCTGCCCCTTTTCTTTGAATTCCTAAGCTGGATTTCTAAATGCTCAACTGATGTTTTAAGTTACTACAATGGAGGCCAAAGAAAAATTTCATTTTTTGAGGGGGACAGTATTTTTATTTTCAGGTTGCCCCATTCCATAGCTACGACCCTGGTGAGACCTCCACTGCCCGTTCCCCTTCCGTAGAACCCCTGCATGTGCAAGGCGATGGGTGTGGCTGGCTTCCCCGCACAGTTTTGCACCGGAGATTTGGCTATTGCTGAGCTGGAGAGTCTGAGGAGGAGCTATTACTGTCATTCTCTCCCACCCCCCATCCTCAGATCAAATCTGTCTCCCTCCCCCACCCAAATGATTAAAGGGCTGATATTTGCCGTTATCCTTTTTCTGGTCACGTTTTTACCATTGGAGCTACTCAGCGAATTAATAGGTACAGAAATGCAAAGCTCTGTTCTTATTACATGCTATCGATCTGATTGCAGTGTCATTAATTGAAAGACTTGGGGAAGGTGATGGATGGTGCGGATCTGTGGTCCACGATTTTCGTTTTGGTGGAGCCCTGCAGGAGAAAAGCTGCATGAAATGGATTGAAACACACAAACACACACACACACACTCTCTTTGGGTCTGAGAGGAATTATTTGTTCATTGTCAGACTTTGTAACTGCGTACAGAGACATTGGGATTGAGAATGCGAAATCCTGAAAGGCAGTCTGTTTTGAATGTTCTGTACCATATATATGTAATGTTTATGAAAGCTGCTGAAACATGTGCAGGGATTTCTAAATATTATGATTTTTTTTAATTAAAGAATCAGAGTCTGATGTACTATATTGTATTTCCCCTTGCCCTTCCCTGTTTTGCTGGACTCTGGATAGTTTTGATGGAAGCCTGAGAAGAAAACTGGTTGTTCTAATCAAGGAATAAGTGTTACCATGTTTTATTATACCTGGATTGGTAAATTTGGAAGGCTTGTTTTGCTCTTCTTCATCTTAACTGCCCGGAAACTTTTCATTGATATTTGACCAATAATCCATACCTACTACTGATACTGTAATTTAAAGTGTTTGTTTCGTAAGCTGTACAAATCTATGGGCTTGAGCAGTCACCCAACTTGGGATGGTAGCTAATGTAACGATAGTAAACATTTGGGTCCCCGTTAGTCAACTAATTTGGTGACCATCTGAAAAAGACTTCAAATTGCTGTAGTTTGTTTTGGTCTAGAATGGTTGGTTATGAACCATGCATGATATTTAGACTTAGAGGGACATCTTGAACATTCAAGACCAGTCAGCAACCTTAGCGTGTTCTGAAAAAAATGGTAAGGTTTGGCCCATTTTGTACAGAATTTGCTGTGAAACGAATTATTATGCTTGTAGGTATTATCAAAATTTTGTTTCATTCATATCATAGGCAAAATCATCAACAGCAATGTGGGAAACACCAGCTAGATTTCCCAGTATATATGTATGCCCTTGTATGCACACATACTTACCATTACACATACATACATGATGGTTTTCAAATTAGTAATTGTAATAATGTAACCCAAATTACTTTTGTTTTCTTTCAACTGTTCTAACTTGCCTGGCAAATCTGTTTATGGCTTTTAAAAAGTAAGATGTATCTTTTCTTTTCTTTTTGAGATACTGTTGTTTATGATACTTGGGCTTTGAGTTAGAATGGAATTTCTTTTCTAAAATAAATTCAATATTTCCCTATTAATGACCAAATAAAAGACAATCACAAGGGATCCTGAGACTGAGTTTGCCCTGCTTTATGGACCACTTAAAGAGATAAACAGAGAAGTTGCTTAGTATACATTGAGAGGACATTATTGAGTCAAATGATAACTCGGTTAGTCTCATTGCTGCATAACTCCTTGTTTGGAAATGCTGTTTATGATGGCATGAAAAACTACTGAAATATTTGAGCAAGGAGTCATTTCAATAATGCTTTGTAATAAAACTGGAATGTATAGGTTTGTGTGGTTGTGTGTAACAGATAGGGGGGAAGGAGAGAGAGAAAGTCATAGTCATATGTGGGCAAAGTAAGCAGACTCCAGAACAATCCTAAGCTTGTGCTTACTGGGCTAATTCAAAGTAGAGTAGACTCCCCGCAAAGTGACAGGACTTACGTAAGTGTTGACTTAGAAGTCCTGTTCATTCGAAGACCATGCTGCAGCTGGGTCTAACAATTAGATTTTGCTCATTGGAACTTACTCCTAGGGAGATGTGTATCAGATGCACAATGTTGCTATGAATGTCAAAATTAAATTACAGATTTACTGCAGTTTGTATTTCTTTTCTTAAAAAAAACGAATGAAAGGACAACTTGTGATAGTTATATTTGGACTGAGGAGATTTGGAGTGCAATCGACACACAAATAAGATAGCAGGGGGCAAATGCCATGGTAAAGCCAAACCCAAGCCGTACACGTGTTTCAGTCTAGGTACTACAACACTTCAGTCCAACGGCACGCAGGTACCACTAGTGCTTCAAGTTGTTTCCTCCTCAAATAAGAAGTAAGGTGTTTTTAAACATACTTATTCAAACCAGCAGGGTCCAGTTTCCTCAGAAGCCAGTGTATTTTTTAGATCCCATTGAACTTCAACTGTCTAGTCTATCCTTTTTTGAAAAAACATAACAATCAAACCTAAAAGTACAGCTACTTTTTAATCCAGCCCTCTTGCAATATATGGGCCATGTTTATTGGCTGGTAAACTGAGAAAAAAACCCAAACTTCATTAGTTTAGTTTAACATGTCTTTGTATGGCGACGAGTGGGATGATTTTGTAGTATGTCAGTGTTGGCATGGGCAGAAGATTGGGGCAAAAGCAGAACAGGTTGGGATGGAGACTTTCACTTCCAGTGGGACAGAAAGCTCTAAGATCTTTCTTTCCGTTCCTTTTAACATGGCCTGACCCTTTAGCGGGTGCGTGGAAAATCCAAGCAATCAACATTACATGCAACGTTTTCCATTGTTGGTGCAAACCTGGAGCCCCAAGGCTTTGATCCAGGGCACCTTTGCCTGAGAGGAACCCTCGCTGCATTCAGAGGCAGGCACCTCTCAGCAGATATATACACAACTGCGCTACAAATGTCTCAGAGTGGCACACCCGTTTAGCACTGTTAGACAATAGCCGTGTCCTTTTGCACAGCTGCCCTTAACACATTTTTTTTTTACAGCAGAAAACTCTCCCATTACACCACAGTTAAGCCATTCTCTCTCTGCCGTTCCCTCTCCTCTCTCCACACACAAAATTCTTAGCATAAAATTCACTAGTCTTTATTTTCAACAGGCTTGCCTTCCAGTTTGGAGCAATCTCTGCATATTTTTTCAGCCTCCGAGAATTAGCGAATCGAGTAGATATCGGGGTTGCGGAGGGTGAGAGGAAAGCCCCCGTTTTCTTTCACAGTTCAGCCTCTCAGCGCTTTTGCTGGGACTCTGCCAGCACCCACCCTTATGCTACCCTAAGAAGCTCTGTCTGTACATTCTAGACCTATGTGGAATAAAATGATTTGCATTCAAGGGTCACAAAACATTTGAATGAAACCGAAAAGCTTTAAATGGCAGGAGAATGCTCTTCCAGTATAAAATGACCAAAAAAAAAAAAAAAGGGCGACGTGGCATGCATGGGAATAAGGCACAGAACCTAATTATGTTACCTCTTGCTTTTTTTTATGTTGTTGTTTAAAAATATATATTTTCTCTTTCCATTTTATTATAAAGATATTAGGACCAACATTTTTGCTGAGCTTTGTGTTTTGGGACTGTTAAGTTTCGGTTTGTGTTTGTCCACTGGGTGTTAAATTGGCACAAAACACACTAACACATGCGAGACTTATTTTAATTGGGGATGGGTACATCTCATAAAAAAAAAACATAATAGACAAAACATAAAGGTGGTTGTGGACAAGTTCTCTAAAATTTCTTTGCAGTAATCTTAATGCTTAAAGGCAATAAAGCATGCTTTCTATACATATTTTTAAAGGAAAGAGGTTTGTGAGCGAGATTTCTTCCTTCCATGTCACAGTCCCCTTTGTCATCTTTGATCCTGTTTTGGAATTTTTATATTTCATCTCTTCCCTCTCTCTCACCATCTCCAATGACAGCTTCACGGGAAATAAGGAAAAACTTAGACACATCTTCTATCCCCCTTTCAATCTCTAGAAAGCATTGCTCTTGAAAAGAAGAATATTTTTTTTTTTAAAAAAAGGTAACCCTTCTTTCTCAGTGTGCCCTTAAAAAAAAAATAAAGCAAGTGGACAGTGGAAATAGAAAATGAATAAAAATAAAGCTAGTAGATCGTGGAAGTGGAAAACCGAATGATAATATTGCTATTTGTTAGAAAGCAGAGAAAAGGAAGAGGGAGCAAAACGTTCTGAAAAGGTAGAAAAGCAGGCATTATTTGTTGCAAGTGAAGTTACTGTACGTGACCCAGGTGTTAGAGCTTATTTGCATATTTCCCACCTTTTGTACACCCCGACGCATGGGGATCTCATGCTATTGCTGACTAATTGATAGTTGTAGTAACTGCTATAGGCTATCCTTCGCTTACAAATGCATGCAGATGTGTTATCTTGAATCAAACATTTAAGGAACACACACTCTCACTTACTTACATGGACAGAAAGTCTTCATACTAACAGAGGTGTGTGATGCAGATAGCAGGACATAAAACAGGAGAGAGAGAGAGAGAGAGAGAGAGAGAGAGAGACATACGCATACACACATACACACTCACGTGCACACACACACTCGCACAGCATCCAGTGTATATACCCCTACAAACAGTTCTAAAATTGCGTTTGCAAAAGCCGAAGTCTTCAGAACCGGCCGAACAATTCCGAACATCTTGTTAAGCTCCTCTCTGCGGGACGGCTTCATCCAGATTGTCCGGAAAAAAGTGGGAAAAGGTGAGAACTCTGCCATCTTAGCTCTGAATTCATCTAATTTCCTCTCCCCCCACCTTACCCCGGCAACCCAAGTCCCCTTGTATTCTTCATGCCATTGTCCATTCTTATGATGGCAGCCTCCCCTGTTCGTGAATGGACGTTTCACAGCAGGAGTGAAAAAGGGGCTTGGGACAGCATTGTCAATGCCACGGTTGCCTATTGTCTTGCATCCTTTCACTTTGCCGCTTTTCTGAACCTGTTTCCCTACCAGTGGCCCCAGTCAAGGGGTGGCGGTGGTGGTGGAGGAGGAGGAGGAGGGGATAAAGAAAGCTACGAGAGACTGTTGTCCTCCCCCCACACTTTTCCCCTCTTTTTGGCGCACTGTTATGATAAACAGCTCTGCAATACATTTTGCAAAATTAGGAATTATAACAACGGGGCGGGTGGTGGATTCTTTGTACCTTTGCCGTTTTGTCGCTTGCCGCTCATATGTCAAAAGCCATGGTTTCTTAAGATACTTCTTGTGCTGACGATTTCGGAGAGGTGGTGGTGGTGGCGGCGGCGTAGATCTTGCTTTTTAAACATTTTCAAATGAGCAGCAGGGGAAAAAAAGTGTAAGATGCAACTCCTCTTGTTCAGTGACAAGGTTAAGCATGTGTGTGTTTATTTGTATCGCTGCGCAGTCTTAGACCTGGTGCTCTCTGTTTTAATTGTTGAGAAAGGCAAAATGGACATTTCATTTGCTGTCCATCTGTCCATTCTTCTGCCTACATTTTTTTTTCCTCATTTGCTCTATTATCAGAAAGTGGTGATTGCTTAAAGAGGCCGAAGATGACTTGCAATGTACAAATAGCTTGAACTGTGAGCAAATAACAAAAATGAGCAGTGATGTTCCAGACTGTTAGATTTTTGCAGCAGCAAGTTTAGAGGATGTGGGTTTGCTTCTTTTCCCCTCTTTCCGTTAGCATCGTGGAATTGTTTGGTGCCTCTGCAAATAAAATCCGTCTCATTAGACTTGCTTCTGCCTGCATAGAATATTGTCAGACCTCCAGTTACCTCCTTATGCATGAGACTCAGGTGCCCAGGTCTCCTTCCGGGCAGGCCGATAATCCAGAACTTTTACAGGTCTTTAAACTCTTGGCCTTAGAACTTTTGGTTTAACTGCACTCGGGTATTCTTCACACTCTCAAACGGAGCTATCATAAATGCTTTGAAGCTTCCGATATGTTATAGATCCAATGATGATGGTGGGTGATGGTGATGATAATAATGATGTGGTGGTGATTAAAAATCCAGCGTGATAAAGTCTGAAGAACAAGGGAGGGGAGGAATTACCTCTGCTGTGCTTTAAAAATGCTTTAATAAAATCCAGCATTGTTCCAACCTCTTCTCTCTTAAAAGCATGCGCCTTGGATTAAAAATACCACCCTTCGAGAGATCCTATTTTTAGAAGGCACTCTTGTTATGTTCCCATTGACAAAAGTATTTTGATCTCTATAATTACCCGGAGAAACATTTCACATCATTGGAGTATTTACTGTTCAAACCTCGAGTGTTGAAGCGGTTAGGAGTGTGTAGTGTTGTTCTAAGCCTGCCTCGTTTTTAGTGGCCTAATGCTTTCTTTGTAACAAATGTGGTGTAAAAGATTTGGCATGGTGGGGGCAATCTTTTCCCTTCCCCCAGGCTTTAAAGAAAAATGTTAATTTGCCTTCTGGAACTGCTTTATAATATGCTGGGAAAGTTTTGTTCTATTTTTGATGACACTGGGAAAACAAACAAACAAAAAAAAAACATTTAGAGTTTTCCAAATAAATGTTTGGGCATTTATAGAAGAAATCTGGTTTGCTGTGATTACCTTTTTTTTTTAATCCTCACCAGCACCCGATCCCCACAGTTGCCTGCTTGTGATTCACAGACTTTTGTGTATTGTATTGAATAATGTAGCATAGTAAATATCCCATTGTTTGCTGTAATGAGCCTTTGAAAAGAGTATTCATGGTCCCTGCCCCCCCCCTTTCCATTTTCTTTTGTAAATTTTTAGGCAGTGTTAGAATGCATTTTGAAATGAAACTTTTTAAAGCAAGGATGAGAAACCCTGGCCTTCTCTGGAGGCAAATTCTGATACACACAAGCCAAAGCCTGTGAATTCCGTGGGCCAGTTCCAATCTTCGTCTGCATTGTATTTATCTTTTCAGATTGCCAGGTCTTGTTGAAGATAGAATTCAGTGCTTCTTTTTTCTTGTTTTGGAAAAGAGATTTCATATTCTCTCTATTGTATGCACTAGACTTTTTAAAAAAGATAATATTGTAGTTGGAATTGGTTAGACAAACTGTTGGCTACTGCTTAAACCTGGAGAGAAAATGCTTTGGAGTTGAACTGAGATTTCCTGCAGAAGGTCATTTGTTTATGTAAAATTCTATGTGTACCAAATTATTTTGCTAACGTCTGTGATGTTTTACAGAACTGAACTAAAGATGTGGTTAGAGGTCCCAGTCAAATCCTTTAAAATTTGTTGTTGTTTTTCTTGACATTTAAAGTCTTGGGCCAGATCTCATTCTTGATCAGAAAACTGGCTTCAGATTTATAAAGGTGACAGTACTGTGAGGGTGTTGACATGTGGGTAGGGCATTAATGTCCATATAGTTGTTCCATTTATGTAGCTGTTCCGGCCATGTAGTCACTAGCTTTCTGTTTCCATGGATAAAGATTTGAAAGGGTGGGGATGTTTTCTTTCCCAAAGTATGGCTAGGAAAAATAAAAAAATCTTTTTTTGGACTCAAAAAGGAGGGTGAGGTGCATTTAAAAGAAAAGGAAACTGAACATTGGCCTGACTTTACTGTTACAGGACTCCTTTGGGACTCTTCCTATTGACCTGAAACTTGGCCAATGTCAGGACAGGTTTGATTTTTGCCCCAACAGTGTATAAACAGGAGCACTCCCAGACTGTTGTATATGAACTTGGAAGGGTCAGATCCAATCTCTGAATGTTCTTTTGGTACCGGAAAGTGCATGAGGACCTGATTTAGAGCCATGGATGGAGTGATATTGCAAATGAGGCTACTGATTTGGGCAAAGAGTAAGATTTAGCTTATTCAAACAACTTAAGAGGAGACGAAAATTTAAGGTCAGCTCTGTAATTGAGCTGGATTCCAGGAGAAGAAATTATTAAAAGGTAGCACATTTGACAATAATTTCAGATTAAAAATATTTTAAATATTCCCACTTAGCTTTTCTGAACAATTCACCTGGTTTATTATATTTTTAAAATCTTGTATGTGTGTGTGTGTAGATGTATGCATTCTTGTTGTGTGCCTTCAAGTTGTTTTAACTTATGATGACCCTAAGATGATCCTGTCATGGGGTTTTCTATGGCTGAGAGTGTGTGATTTGCCCAGGGTCACCTAGTGGGTTTCCATGGCTGAGTGGAGAATCAAACCCTCATCTCCAGGGACTTTAGGCCAACACTCAGATCACTAAATTATGCTGGCTCGTGTGTGTGTGTGTGTTTAACATTTCAGCCTTCACCATCAGGTGGAAACTGGAGTAAACCCAAGGTGATTCACTATGCTAATACACAATACAGCTACAGTAGAAGAACAGAGTTGATGGCAGGTATACATGTCTGAACTGAATCCTATCATTTGGGCCTCAATATGGAAAATGCTTTACTCTTCAATAATTCCAACCTGGATTCGGAGGGTAAATGGTGGGGCCTTTCCACACTGGAGAATTCTAGTGCTATGATTCCACTTTAACTGCCACCACTGCATCCTATTGAACTGTGGGGTTTGTAGTTTTGTGTTGTTGTGTGCCTTCAAGTTGTTTCTGACTTCTGACTTCTGGTGACCCTAAGGTGACTCTATCGTGGGGTTTTCTGGGGCTGAGAGTGTGTGACATGGCCAAGGTCACCCAACGGGTTTCCGTGGCTGAGTGGGAAACTGAACCCTGCTCTCCAGGGTCATAGTCCAATGCTCAAACAACTACAAATGTGGCTGGATGGAGGAGGAGAAGTCCACAGGCTATACTTTATAACTGAGGTCCCGTATGGTACAGCATAGCGTAAAAGTTCCATGTACAGAGCTGTGCTACATTTGGCCTATCACCAGTCCCTCGCCAGTCCTCACCAGTCAACATGTAACCACTGCAGGACTCTCCACAATCATTCCATGACTGGTGCAGAGTGACAGGGAGAATGGAAGAGAATCTGGCTATATCCCATAGCCAGATGCAGATTGATGACATCTTCCACTGAGATCTGATGTAACGATTCTACATCTCACTATGGTGACACAACCAGCCACTTCTCCAAGCCCTCTCATTTTCCACTGGCCACTGAATGCCCGAGGGGGAGATTCTGCAGTGGCTAAACAATGAAGGGGGGCAGTGCATTGGCCACTGCATGGGGTGAGAAGGAATACCAGGATGCTAGCTGATGATAGTCATAAACTCCTACTGCTTTCAGAGGCAGCATCCTTATAAAGATGGCTTTGGGCCTTGTTCTGGGAATGTCTCCATCATGGGCAATGGCAACTGGTGGTTTCATTGTCATTGGGACAGTGAGTCTGCTCTGGGTTTTAGTCTAAAATGAAAAGGATCTATCTAAAGGACCTGTCTAAGTTGCTGCAATAGATTCAGCACTTTAGACAGCTCCTTAAAGCCTGAAAACCAGAGTGAATTCATGGGAAACCCCAGCTGCCATTGGCCTTGGGAACCTAAGATTGGGTCTCATCAGGCTCATGTCAGGTGAGCTGGGACATAAAAGCAAGAGACAGGAACAAACTTTAACAGGTTTCTTGTATTTTCCAGGTTTTGGTGGTACTCCAGCTTGAAGCAGATGAAATTATTGTTTGTGTCCAAAAATATTAGGAGGGCCCCAGGCTCCCCACCCTATTTTGTTATACACAGTTAAAGATTTCTATGTAGGACTTTCAAATTCAGATGCCCCCGCTGCGCCTATCTCTCCAAAATTACAAAGGTTGGGTGGCATTTTTAAGATGCCCAGACTGATTCTAGAATGAGACGGGCCATGTTATCTGATGTATATAAAGTAAATGACAGAGCTAATGAAAATTGAGGTAGACAAGGATGCACTGGTGGCTTCCATGTCACTGGAGTGGTGAATCTACTCTGGATTTCAGTCTGACCTTAAAGGGAGATATCCATGGTGCTGAGCCATATCCTTAAAATTAACTCCCTCAATAGTTCCTTTAAAGTCTGGACTGAAATGCAGAGCAAATGCCCTGTTCACACTTTGACATAGAAGCCATCAGCTGCTACGTCAATGGGCTGTGAATTTGCTCAGAGGCCTAAAATCAGTTTCCCCAGTACGTGCCTTGCCAGAATAATGCCAAAAGAACAGTCCTTTGCCTCTTCATATATAGAAGTATCAACCACTGGTTGGTGGGAAAGACCTTTCTTTGCCTCAGCCACAGAGAACACTTACCCATCGAAACAGACAATGAGCTACATGGACAAACAGGCTTCAGTCCTTTTTGGTAATCCCAACTACAGTAGAGCCATTGTACTATTTTCTGAATAATTTGTCAATACTTATGTTAGTCCCATCACTCCAATGGGTACACTATAGTCAGGACTACCAGTAGGATTCAGGTTATAGTCTGATCTTGAATAAGGTAGGATCTAGAGGAAGAGTGTATCTGCTTGGAGTGAGTGGATGAGTGGGATGTTTTCTATAAAGTGGATTAAAATAGGGTGGAGAACCTGTGACCATTGTGATATCATTGGATGCCAGCACCTGTCAGCCCAAGGCAGCATGGGTAGCAGTCATGGATGATGGGAGCCCTGGAGGAAGCTGCACAACCTGAAAGTCTAAGTTGTGCCACATTAAAATATCTGCCACTTCATTTGATTTTTTTCTGATGATGCCAGCAATTTTATCTTGGCTTTGCAAAGCTGTTGTAGTCACCAGTTATGAAGTTACTAGGCTGAACAATTGCCAGGGCTTGTGGACCACATGGTCTCCCCCTGGTGGAACTCTAAATGACTGCATCCCCTCATTTCCACACACCCAAAATATGAAACATTAAAAAATATTTGGTCCAAAAATGGCCCATCTGGTTGCTTCCTGTTTGGAAGGAAAGTGGAGAGATGCAGAAAACGGCACACATGGTCCATTATGGGGCATACTGCCCACTCCCTGATGATATAAATTGTTCACCTTTCTGAATTCTTTCCTTTTGCTATGCACTGTAGACCTTTTAGTTCCCTTGCGTTGGAACCATTGGGGCTTGGAGATTAGGGCGGCCATGCATCCAGCTTTTCACAGGACTATCTTCTACTCTAAGGGATTTCAGTCCCCTAGGTAAGATCATCTTCTGTTTGAAGAGCAATTCAAGTCCATCCCAAGTCAAGTACAAGGGTAAAAAAACCTAGGAAGGGTGAAGTTCCCATAAACTGTCAGCAGTAGAATATCATCCTGGGCAGAAGGCAAGCAGGTCACCTGGTCACAGTTCAATCTTGCATAATTAAAATCCTAATAGGAAGAAGCAGTGATTATTCACAATCTCTTTATGGCTGAAGTGTAACATTATCTGCTTCCAATTTCTAATCAGTGCTCTTGCTTATCCACATTTCTGCATCAGATCCAACTTCATCTAAATTCAGCATTAGTTGAGATCCTACATTGGGCTTGCATACTCTAAATCTCGGCATGTGGAGTTACACACTGACTGTGCTACACAACTTTGTCTTGTCTTGTATGGCAACATATGATCTCCACTTCTGAAAACTTGAACTGAATGCAGACATTTATCATTGGAGAAAAATGTCCAGTGACTTCGGCAGGAGAACTTGCACATCTGGATTCTGGGCTTTATCTGCAGTAGTTCCAACCATCAGCAAAAACCTGGTCCATCAGTCCTTATAACCTTTTAACCATTCCTAGGTGCTTTACGCAAGTGGTTCTTCAGTTTTGCTCTTCCCGACATCCATTAGCAGAATTCCTGACTTTTGACCAAGGTGGCTGGGATTTTGAGCACTTGAAGTCCAAAACATCTGGACTGACTGAGAAGCAGTGCTCTAGGAAACATCACAGATAGACTGTGTTGAACCTTTAAGATACAGATAATTGACAAGAGTGTGAAAACATGAGGAGTTTTAAAGCCAATTGCATGTCTAAGTGTATAAATGAAAGGCATACTTCTGTGTCCAGCACAATTCCAGCTTGTTTTAGAGAAGGAAAGTTAAACTATAGTTATGCTGTTCCATGTTATGCATTCCCTTAGTGAGTGATGTTGAGACAAGAACTGAGAGTGGACGAGTACAGCTAAGTACACAGGTAGCTTGTATTCTCAGTTTCTGCAAAAAGTACATCTGCTTCCAAGGCCAGGCTGAGCCTGGGCTTTCAGTGTCAATTGCACTTTTGGATGCCTCTCTTTGTAAGAGTCAATTTGGAAACTAAACATTAGTAAGATGATCTTGTGGGCCATCTGGTTCTAAGCTTGTTTGAAAAACAGCATTCATCTGGGTGGATTGCCTGAAAATATTTGCTACAGACTTTCATTGTGACAATGTTTAGAATAAATTTGGTGTGGTTGGGGGAAAAAGTCCTGCAGCGTAGGTTTTCCGTAACTCCTGGTAGATGTCAGTTGAGTGCTCTGTACTCTCTGTTAGCTGGTCTGTGATAATTTCTAGCAGAAGCAGCAGAGCAAGGGGTACTGGTCTATTTCTGGGTGCAGTTCAAAGTGCTGGTTATAACCTATAAAGTCCTCTGGTCCAGACCATTTGAAAGAATGTATTCTCTTGCCTGAATTTTGAGATCTTTGGCCAAGGCCTTTCAATCGGTCATATTTTGCTCATAGACATATCTGGTCAGAATGTAGGACAGGGTCTTCTTGGTGACAGCTCTTAAACTCTAGAAGTCCATCCCTAAGTAGGTTAGACTGGCCCCTCTTCTTGTTGCCCTACCACGAGCCAGAGAAGTTTTAAAAATTCTGGCAGGTTTTATGGGAACTGATTGCTTATAAAGCAAACTGTACTGATTTCATTTCTTGCTTTTTACAAGGCACCTTTGAAGCTAGTTGAATTCCTTTCTAATGGTCATTTTTTGTATGTTTGCAAAACAATTTTTTAGCTGCATGTTGTGGTTCTCAGGGCAGACCTTATCTTTAGATGAAATGAAGTGGTCTTCTTGAGTGCCAGATGTTCAGGGGCACTATGACCTATGGCTGCCCCCTCAGCTATCTTTTTGTCTTTAGGTGCCATAGACGGCCTGCTCATGTCACCAATGTTGAAATAAGGTTGAACTGCCTACTCTGGTTGGCCTTTGTACATAAAACTATGGGAACAGAGAGTGGAGTAATGAAGTCACCATTATTTTCCTGGCCTCAGCCAGCCAAATACTTGGGTCAACCTTTGCTTTTGCTTTACATAGAACAGTACAAGATGGGCATATAAAATAATTATCTGTTGGGGCCAAGATCTCTTACAGATCTGGAAGAAGGTATTAGCTATAGAATGAAACCCAGCTGAACCTCTATTATAAGAAGCAATCTATTTCTGATTGTTGGATCTAAGTGAAAAACAGTACAAATGCCCCACTAGTGAACATCTTGTGATATTTGGCTGGTGACTATTGGGAACAAAGTGAAATTTGGGGGAAAAAATTATTTTGCAGACTACAATTCCCATATCCCTCAAGCAGCATGGCCACTAAAATGGAATGATGGTAGTCACTTGACAGAGACCCTTGGTTTCATCCAGCAACATATTTCTGTTTAGCAGTTTTTCAAAAAACTGCTGAGAAGTTGCGTAAAGTCCTCTTCAAACAAGAAAAAATAATTGTATCTAAACAGTGTCTCAGTATCTTGGTATCTGGTCGTGCTTTGTATGTGTTCATCCCTATCATATAAATTCTTCCAGTTAAAGCAATCTAACAGCAATAGAAAGAATATTTAAAAATATTCAACAAGTGGTTAAAAAGTGGTCTGTTTGAGTGTTGGAAAATCCTGATGAGAATCCTGGATTGACAAGAATTTTCACAGTTTGGATATTCTATGTAAAATGCACACAGGAGGGTGGCATCTGGAAGCTTCTGTGTTGAGTGATGAATCCGCTCTGAGTTTTAGTTTGAACTTTAAAGGAGTTTTTGAAGGTGCTGAAACCTAGCCCCAAAATGGGCATCCTCTGGGGGCAAGTAGTGTGACCTTGATTTCCTTGGTCTGCAGTTTCATTTTCAATAAATATTTATTGAACATTTCCAATATCTTTTGTGTCAGAGATACAAATATATATATATTTTTAAAGAAGTTGGATAAAATGAGATTGACAGATTTGTCCATCCAGGCCCAGGGTTTTAGGCCCAGGGTTTTGAGTCCTCAACTTTTAAAAGTCTAGGTTTGAATCCCTGGATATTCTCCTAAATTACTGCTGGAGTGAGGTTGCCACCTCTTTTTCTGCAAGAGACTCCATGCGGCAAGTAGTTTTAACATGACCCCAGTGCCAAGTGCTGCTTTCCATGTGCCTAAGGCAGTGAATGCACTCTGGGTTTCTATCCAAGCATAAAGGAGCTATCCAAGGTGCTAAACTTTATCTCCAGTTAGATTAGCACTTTGGACAGCTCCTTTGGAGTTCAGATTAAAGCCCAGAGTAGATGTGTTGCCCCTCTGGTGTGGAAGCAACCAGGTGCTGCTGCATAGTCTACTCCAGCCTGAGAATACCTGTGCCTATCAAATTTGAGTACTGCATGTGCAGAAGAATTTCATTTCAATTCATTTCTGAGCAGTTCAGTCAAATCTGCAAATTTCTTCATGAAAGCAATTTGAGATTTTTTTTTAAAAAAATAAATGGCAGGGGGAGAGAAAGCAAAGCAAACAGATCTTCCTACCCCTCTTCTCAGTGGCTTTTAATGTAACCAGTTTTAGAGGCTTTCTAGATTTACTGGTTGACACTGGATGCCACTGCACTGCACAGTTTCTGCTCCTATTTGACTGGGAAGATTCTACATGCTATTTCTCTTTATGTAACTCAGGAGTGATCAACTGTATGGGAACTGGGGCCAAGTTTCCAAGTTCCAAGCTGCTCCCCCACAGGAAGCCCAAATACCTTTGTTTTCTTAGGCAGATCCTCTCAAAATGCAGATTGCCAAGGAAAATGGAGGCATTTGGAGGTAGTATGGGTTCTTGGCTGCTTGTGGGGGGTGGAGTGGGCTATTTTCATGTTTTTTCATGCATTTGGTGCCTTCTGTCTGAAATTGTCCCAATTTGGAAGAAAAGCTGGGGTATAAACAAAGATCAGCAGCAACAGCAACAACTGGTGGGGGCTTTAGGGGCCACAAATTGGGGTCTAGGGGCTGGAAATTTCACACTTCATTGTAAATGATCTTGCAATGAAGTCTATGGTAGTCCTGAATTCTATTGGTGGTCCCAACTAAAGTAGACTGAATGAATCAATGGGATTGACTCAAAATTCAATGGGATTGACTCATAATTCAACAACTTATTCAGTTTGCCTGCTCTCTTTAGGACTACCAATAGAATTTAGACCTAATCTCCCATGGTCAGTATCTACACACACAGCTAGTGGGAGAAGTCATTGTCAGATTTTGGCTAGGGCACCCTGAATGATTAAATTATTAATAAAATTATTAATCTAGTATGAAGATGTCAGTCTTTGCCTGTTCTGTCCTTGCTTGCAAAGACAATCAAGTTCTGTAGATTTCTCCTCTCCTGTGGAGAAAATGCAGATTTCTGCATAATATTCTCCTGGCATTCTCTCTTTGTGAGGTGTTGTAGGGAATTAGTTTGTACAGAAATATCAATAGTGTACAGAAATACCTGTAGATTCTCTGTCAAAAAAAAAAAAAAACCCCTCCTCAGAAACTACGTTGTCTGTGCAGAGAATATGTTTTCTGTGCAGAAAATACATGGGTAGTCCTTGGCAGAAAAATTCTTCAGAACACTTCCCAAAGTGTGAATAATGGCAGGAAACTGCTGACATTTTGATATTTATTTATCCTTCACATTGGGGTTTGTTGAGGGCCAGGAAGCCCCTTTCTCATCTAGGAAGTACATAAAAAGCAAATATGCTTCCCAACTCTCTTGTCTCATAGGATTATGTTTTTATGTATGTTAACCACTTGGGCACTGAATAGCGAAAGATGAGTTCTCTAAGTCTGTGTTTTCCACTCTGCCTTATTGGCTCTCCACTACCTTAGTTGCTGCTCCCCTGTGCTGTTGAGTTTCTTCTAGGCCTTCTTCTTTTCCTTCCATCCCACTGCTGTCTCTTCCCTACCTTTGAATGGGGAGCGGCTGAGCTCTGATGAACTGCCCTCCGTTTTCTCACTGCCTTTCTTCATCATGAAGGGGCAGACCAGAGAGGCCTGCTCTCTGGCAAGGGAACATATGACTGATCTAAGTCCTCTACTCTCTACCTCTGATCTTCCTTCTAATGCTATAATTCTGTAGTGTGAAAGGATCCCTGGACTATTAACTAGGAAGAGGTAACCTTTAGGACAGAGGCAAAGAGAGTGTGGCCCAAAGCTTCCATTCCCCCAATTTTTCTTTTTCTCTTTTTTTGGGGTGTGTGTGTGTGAAAATTTGGCAAAAATAAGTAAATTGTCCCCACACCACAAAACAGGGGAATTTGCACAGTCTTGGCTCTCACTATCCCTCCACAGTTCTCAGAATTGGCCTTAGATCAGCCATTTTCCAGAACCAGAAGTGATACAACAGCACTTCCTGTTGCGTTGGGAGTAATGGTACAGCCCACCAAGAGGGGGGAGTTGTAGGGGGTCAGTGGCCCCAGGTTCCTCTGCTGTTTCTTAAAAAACAGAATTAGGAAGGACCTAACTCAGGGCCTGAGAACAGGGGAGGCTATGCTCTGTTGACAAGGAACTGATTAAACTGATATCACATGGCTGAAAAGAGGGAGCCATGGGTTGAGAAGAAAGGAGGTAAGGGAGTGGCAGCCAGTGACTGCTTTGGCAGCTGAACGGTGAATCCACAACAGGTTCTAACCCAAACTTTCAAGGGTGCTGTCCAAGGTGCCAAGTCCTTTCCTCCAAAACCACATCAACATCTTAGATAGTTTCTTTATGGTTTAGACTAAAAGCCAGCACTGTTTCAACAGCCCGTTGATACTGGAGCCACCAGCTGCCACTGGGAGGAAGCATGAGATGAAGTTAAAATGGAAGCAAAGGCCAGGGTAGTAGTGTGGAGCTCTATGGGGTTCAGTTTTTGTGAAAACACACACATGTGTATATCTATATGTTGGAGCAATGCACTGCCTAACTGCGAAGAGCAAGCCTGGAAGTCAATAGTTCAAATCCCACCCCCAGACTTACATTAAGTAGTTTCTTTCCTACGAAATAGTAGGGGGAAAATCAGTATTCTGATCATCTTCCTCTCTGAATGTCTCATCTATCTTACATTTCATGAGTCATTGTTTCATTCATCTCATGATCCACAATTGTCTTTGGGTAGTGCTACTGTTCTATTTTTAAACTTAATAAAAAAAGTGTGGCAGCCTTTCTTGGCAACTGCCATTTTCCTCCCAGAATGCTGCTGGTGTTGGGAAAGATAATCCCCACCCACACCATTGACAGCCCTCACTTGAGCTTTCCCATAGTCCTTTGCTTCATTGTTCCAGGGCATTGTGGGATGGAGGAAAGATCCACAGAAAGGGCTGCCAGGAAATAAAATGCCACCACCATCACAAAAAAAGCAAAAAAAAACAGGCTGTTACAAAAAATTAGAAAACCCCAGTGGCAGCTGCTGTCTTCTCCTGGAATGCCCTGGAACAATAAGACACTCAAATTCTTGGAGATGTAACACAACAACCTGAAGTTACGGCTGCAGTCATATGGCAAGTAATAGGAACAAACGCCAAAACAAGCTCTTGCCACTGCCACATCATGAAAGTTGACAGAAGCAGTGCTGAAAACAGCTTCTGTTTCTATTCACAACAGTAAAGGAAACCTTGTACATTCCTGAATGAAATTAACAGGCACAAATGGGTCTCCCATTCATACCTACCTTCCCCCTTGGCATTTGTTAGTGGCTGGATGGAATTTGAAATGAATGGGACACATTCTGTTCAATTTCGATGTGTCCTAAGAACTTAATTCTAAGATTTGATAGCCTTAAGTCATCTTCAGATCAAGGAGTATCAGTTTTCCACTCTTATGTCCACAACTAAGGAATAATAATACCAGCCTACCCAAAAGGGCTGTTGCAAGAATTATTGAGATAACATACACAAAACTCTTGTCAGGTTAGGGAGGTAAAGAATACTTGCAAAATGTCTCATTCATGAGAAGAAAAGGAACACTGGCGCATTTACATTGCATTTCCCTGAAAAATTCAATTGCTATAAGATTTTTCACACTGAAGGATGTCTTTTCTGAAATTTTCATTTGCACAAAACCAATACTTTTCTCCCCCAGAAAATGTTTTCTGCAGTAAACACTGTTTTCTCCACAAAACCCCACTGTTTTCTACACAACGCATTGTCTTTAGGGAGGAAAACAATATGTCTGCACAGAAGCGTTTTCTTTTTGTTTTGTTTTTTGCACAAATGGAATCTTCACTATCCCTTTCCTGAAACATATATATGAAAAAAATGAAAAATGCCTGAAAGCTTGTTTTATCTGGACCAGCATGGAGAAAAAAAAATTCTTTGTTCTTTTGTACAAGAATGAATCAAGAGAAGATATGCATTCTTAGTCAATACTGAGCATTATTTAGCATTGTCAATGCTCTTTATTGATTAACCTCATTCATTAAGCTGTACAGTGCAGCAGCTTGAGTCATTATGGTTTTCTTGATTGTTCTGTAGTATTAAATCCTAACTCTTCTCAGGTGTTTGGATGAAGACAGATAAAAGGCAGAGCCATCTATTCCATCCATTTTAGTACATCTCACATTTTAGATAACAGTACATTACAGTGTTGGTGGAATGGTGCTTCAATATTATGGCACCAAAGTGGAAAACACA
Organism: Iguana delicatissima; assembly: GCA_948472985.1. Lineage (NCBI taxonomy): Eukaryota > Metazoa > Chordata > Lepidosauria > Squamata > Iguanidae > Iguana > Iguana delicatissima. Next base: position 38,470 of record CAOKZL010001096.1, on the reverse strand, counting down.
CACTGCCCTACGACAAGTATTATTGCATAATGGGATAAGTATGCAAGAATGAAGGAAACAGCAGGCTATAATAGATGCTTACTCTCTTCAGCAACACATACTCATAAGCTCACACATAAACCACTCTATGGAGAAGGGTGGGGTTGGAAAACAGGAACAAGGCAGCATTAATCCTAATTCTGGAGCTTGTGAACAAAGGCACAATTACCAAGGATGTTTCCATTCAGCAATTGACGGTAATGCAATGAAGATGGTTGGTGAACTTCAAAGAGGAATTGTGTGCTCCCCATTCTTTTTTGATTACATTCTGTATTCAGTATAGGTTTCCATTCTGTGCTTATCTTTCCCTCCTCCTCTTCCCCCTCCTCCAACATGCATATCATATTGTTTAACTTACTTTTTTCTAGTTGTTTAAAAGACTCTGCTTTACACAAATTTTGGTGTGCCACATCAAGTATGTATCCACTGTGCTCAGTATGTTACCACTTGAACTAACATGGCTCCGTCCCATGAAATCCTGGGATATATAAGAGGTGCTTGAAATACTCTGGAAGAAAGGCTTAGTCCATTCCTCTGAACTACAGCAGTAGAGCTTTCCAACATAGAATTCTGAGTAGCTCGCCAAACTAAGAATTCTTTAGGATGGATCCATGGCAGTTAAAATGGTATCAAAGTGATATCATGTTTTATAACACCCTGTGGTCAAGATTTAGGAGCAGGATTCTGGGGTTCTGAGTTCTGGAGACGAATGGCTCATAAGACAGTTAGCATGCCTTATCTACTGAGCTCAGCAGCTGCACAAAAATAATACAAACTAGTGGAGAAAATTGGGGCCACTGTGATTTGGGAGTGGGAAAAATTGTGGTGGGCAGAGGAATTCAAGTTTTAAAGGACCTATGCAAAGTGCTGAATTTGTGGACTACGGGCCAGGACCTTAAGTAAAGTTTGGACTGAAATGTGGAGGGGGTTCACTGCTCTACATGCATGGAAGCCACCAGCTGCCACTGGCTGGAAAATACAGATGATGGTTGGGTTCACACTGGAAATCTGGGCTGGTTTATTCCATGAAGTGCTCCAACCACTGTAACATATATAACTGATGGATACTTGTTATATTAATGGCTAGAATAAGAGTCAACCCCATGCTTTCCTGGCATGCTCAAAAGAGACAGCATAGCTCTCTGGTCTTTTCTCCTAGTCAACCTGCATCTTGCAGGGATAATGTGTTTTATTTTCTTCACTGACTTAGATTGAGAAAGTGATGTGTCATCTACTTTTTTCCTGAACAAGATAATGAATGAGTCAGGCATCCTTCTGTCTTCCTCACACAGTGACTCACTCATCTCCTTCAGGGGTATTTAGGAGAGGACTGAGTGAAATAGACCAAAGAGTCAGATAAGGAAGGTTGGGGACTGCATAGGTGATGCTTAGTCAGCTGCTATCTCATTTTTCCAAGTGGCACTGGGATGCCTTGGCGTGTGTCCTGTCTTAAGCCCAGCTCTTAGATAGGCACCTAGTGCCAAAAGGGACTCCAAGGGCCATCTAGTCCAACCCCTGGCAGTGTCGTAATGTACCACTAGAAGCACCCGTGACAGATGTCCATCCAGCCTCTGTTGAAAAACCTCCAATAAAAGAGAGACCACCATCCTCTGGCACAGTCTAATCCACTGTTAAACAGCTGTTATAATGAGGAAGTTCTCTCTGACACTTAATTGGCATTTTTTAATTTTCTATGATCTACTTGTTGAGATAAACTGATAGGGTCATCACTATGACAAGCATTCATACTGAGGGGTGAACAAATCTGTCCATGTATTCTTCTCTAGCTTTCCATTTAAAAAACAAATTCAATATCATTCAGTCCTGCTTATGAAGAAATTTGTAAGTTTTCTTGAATTTCTGTTAAGAAATGAGGGAAACCAATTTTTCATTCACCTGAAAAAGGCTAAATCACTTGATACAGCTGTTCTCAGCACAGGGAGCACCAAGTTGTACCTGCCTGCTGGGTGCCTGTTAAAAAATGATCTTGGCCACGAAAATAAAAAGGACCTGTCAAGCCCAGTTGAGTGATTCCAATATGGTTGAACATGTTGGAATTCAAACTCAAACTTTTCAGAACTAAGACCTCACCAAGTTCTACCTTGATGGAATAATCTGTTGGTTTTTCTACCCACATCCCCTCCAAGCCCCAACTTCTTTCCATCCCACATATGAAGAAAGGTGCAAATCTTCCTAAAATGCTTATTTCTTAATCAAAGCTCTGAATAAAGTTTTCACCTCTCTGTTGCAACCTCAAAAATTTTTCACTGGGCGGAGGTTCACCAACAGCCACACTTCCCAATGTGTCTGGTCTTTTTCTCCTCATACACCAGGGATGGGCAGCATGAGGCCATCCTGCCCCCCAATTTCAAGCACAAAAGTAACGTAAAATTTCAGCTAGGCATTTTGAAAATACAGTTTGGACATCCAAATAAAGCAACAGGCAAAGTGATCAAGGAAATGATAACGCAGCAAATAAAACAGTTTAGGTATGAACCATTTTTAATGTCTCACTTTCATCAATGCTAGAAATTTGGGAGCTGAAGGAAAATTTTATTTGAATTCTTTTCGGATGGGGCAATGCCATCACTTGCCCCCCCCCAAGCTACACTCCAGTTGCCCACCCATGGTGAAAGAATGCCTGTGCATTCAGCATTTCTGGGCTGCTTTGTACTGAAAAGAAAACAAGATCCTTCTGCTGGCCTGTTGAAATTAGAGGAGAAAATTGTAGGCAGGTGAACCATAATTCCATTTGGAGAGGAGATGTCTGTACAGGGAAAAGAAGGAAAGAGAAATGCAGTGGGCTCTTTAAATTTGTTGCAGGGCCAAAAAGCGCACATATCCATGAAGAGAGGTATACAGTATCTATCTATATCTATCTATTGCTCATATCCACAAAGAAAGGCATAGAATGTGTGTGTGTGTGTGTGTGTGTGAGAGAGAGAGAGAGAGGTTTTTTTCATGGATATGTGAAATTTCTGATCCTGCAACATATGCATGTGTGTGAATGTGTATATACGTGTGTGTATATGTATGTATGTATGTATGCGTGTGTGTGTGTGTGTGTATTACACATATCCACAAAATTGCTCATATCCACAAAAAGAGGCATACAGAATGTGTGTGTGTATGCTTATTATTATTATTATTATTATTTGTGGATATGTGTAATTTCTGGTCCTGCAACATGTGCATGTATACATGTGTGTGTGTGTGTGTGTGTGTATAGAGAGAGAGAGAGAAAGGGAGGGAGACAGACAGAGAATGAGCCCAGGGAAATCATAGAGGGAACTCGTGTTTGTTGAAAGTCAAAGCATCACCTGCCAGACTTCAGGAAGGATTTATAGCCTCAGAGCAGCAGGGTTTTAACTGCATTTGCACTGATTTGCTTCTGGGAGACGGGGCTACTTAGCATTATCGATTCCTCTTGACTTATCTGCTCCAGTCAGTGCTGTTGACCCTGGCTGGCACGCTGTCGGAACAGCCAGACTGTCCTGCAGTGTCCTTCCCCTAAGTCAATTCCTGTTCCCTCCCTCCCTGGTCCGCCATGATAGACATCTTTTGTTCCTCTTCCTAGTGATCATTCATTCAATACCTCAGAGAATTGGCCGGGTGTGTCCCAGTCTGGCTTCTCGTCTTGGTCCTGCGGTTTTCATTAAGAGCTCCTTTTTTAGGATAGCCAATTCCCAGTTCTCTGTGCTGCACGCATCTAAATCAGAAAGATCCTGACCTTCACACACATGTACAGACTGCCGCTTTTGTCCCACTGAGGGTTGCCCGGTGCCTTTCTCAAAGCAGCCGCAGGACTGGTAGGAAATTTAGGCAGTGAACTGCAAAGAAGGGGATGTGTCCCTCCTTTTTGTTTGGGAAGCAAGCGTCATTTTGAGACTTTCTGAGCTGGAATGTAGTCTAATGGTAAACAGCGGGCACCGCAAGGCAGCACTAGTGATTAAAAACAAAGAAACAAGCAAAGAGGAAAATCTTCAGCAGTTTCATTCTCTTGTGTAAGAAAGAATAATTGCAACCTTTTCTCCCTGTTGAGTGGAAACATGAGAATTTCCACACATTTTTGATTTTCTTTTTGGGGAGGGGGAGACTCAAGTTTTTTTTTTTGCCCTGTTAAAAAATAGTTTGAAAAAAAAGCATCAAAGACTATCTTATGCAAAATAAGAGTTGCATGCTGAAAAGCATTGTTCTTGCAAATTCTTCTGTATAGGATTACTTTGTCCAAACTCAAGGGTTATTTTTGTTATTTTTGTTTTTGTTTGGAGGGGGTTAAGGGAAGTGAAACTCCAAAAAAGTGAAAATTGTTGATTGCTGTCTTTGAGCAGATATCTCAATATGTTGAAACACTATTTTTGCATGTGAGGCTCAAGGATGAGAAAATTTGCACGTATTCTTTAACAAACCAAACATTTTCATTTCCTGCAAAATAAGGGAGATGTTCTATCAACAGCTGCCTCTAGAAAAGAAAAGTTACATGGCTGTTGGTTCAGAAGCAGAGTTTGCAGTGGATAGAATCTCCTTTACAAATTTGCCAAGGAAAAGGGAGGCCTGTTGCAAATGGCCTGAAATGTGGTGAGATCTCAAGTTGCTATTTCTGGGGAGAGAGTGAGATGCCTAAAGTTAAATCTAGTTAGGAAATGCATGACTTTTCTTTCTGTGTGAGAAAAGCATTCACAAGAAAAATCTCTGTAAAGAGCTGGAAAAGGAGTTAAGGCAATGCCTTTTCCAGAACTGTATGTTGTGAAATCAATCCTTTACCTGGCATCATGGTGCTAGTTTGCATAGCCTGAAAAATTTGTCTTTCTCATATGAACCTTCCTTCCTATTTTTATTTGTGGTAGGGGTATGGGAGAAGGCCTTCTTGGTGGCTGCTCTCAGTCTCTGCAATCCCTTCCTCGGGAATGTATATTGGCTCCCTCCTTGTTATCCTTCTGTTTGGAGCAGAAGACCTTTTTAGGCTGACAGGTTTTGGGGAACAAACTATGGGCCTTTCCGCACTACACTGTTACAGTTCTATCATTCCACTTTCAACCTCCTATGGGATCCTGGGGTTTGCAGTTTAGGGAGGGGCCTTTGGAATTCTCAGCCGGAGAGCTCTTTGGCCTCAGGAAACTGCAAATTCCACAGGAGGTTGAAAGTGGAATAATAGCACTATAACAGTGCAGTGCAGAAAGGCCCTACACATAAGGGAAAAGTCTTTCAAAAGCGTACAGTACTATTTTTATTTCTTGCCCATTTCATAGAATCCGAGACTAATAAAATTAGAAGGTGCCTCATGGGCCAGAGATACCCTCAGGAAATGCATGTTGCCCATGGACCTAGTGATTCCCATCCTCGATTTAAGGAATCAGGGATCACCAAGGTGCTGAAGGGAGTTGGGAGAATACAGGCCTACCTTGTCTTCTAAACTGGGGCCCAGTTTAATCCTACCTTTTCCCCTAAACTGGGACCCAAGGCAACTTAAAAGCAGACACAAGTAAAAACGCATATAGGTAAAAACATACCAGACGTGATTAAAATATCATCAAACTATCCAGAGAAGCAGGAACAAAATTAAAAACGCTCAGGTTCCAGGTTCCTCTGACCATTGATCAAGATAGCCAGGACTTCTGAAAGTATAAGTCCCAAATTTCAGAGGACAAATGTTTGAAATCCAATCATCTAAAACCTCCTAACTGAACCTGTGTCCTCCAGATGTGTTAGAATACAATTCCCCTTATTCTCAGCTCTGGAGTTATAGCCAGCACATCTAGAGAGTGCGAGGTTGAGGAACTCTTTTCAAAAGCTTTCTGTAAATTAAGAGTATTGATTATTAACTGTGTGTGTGTGTAATAAATAAATTAAAGCAAATATTCATATATTAAGAAAGAATTTTCTAATCTTAAAAAATAGGAATACCCACATTTTGGCCATATTACTTTTGACTTCCCACTTCATGTCATTGTTTTTAATGATTAATAAGGAAACCAAGAGGGAAAACAGCCTTAAGCCAACATCAGAGTCATCGTCTGTTGAAATGGTTTCATTCTACTGGCCAAAATAGAGCATTTTCTAATTAATACTTTTGGGCACCCACAGCTCAGTGGTGAGAGGCAACCTTTCTGCTTTCTGCCTTATTATTGCTTTTCTTCACTAACATGGTTTCCCTTTAATCTCATTTAAGCCAATCACAATGAGTCTATTGTATGAAATGGGAAACGCCGGCAAGAGTTTGTTATTGCGAGTGGGAGTTGGGGAAAAATAAAATTTATGAAAGACAGAGAGAGAGAGAGAGAGAGAAACCTAGATTGGATGCCTTTGTTATTAATATAGTTTGGCTCCCCCTACTGATGCTATACAGAACCGACTGTGATTAGAAACCCAGCTACTGGGACAAATCAAGCCGCACGGGCAGAAGGATTCCCAGGGCGGACAAAAACCATTGCAAACAGGAGAGGATATCACAGAGTGGGGAAAAGGTGCAGGAAAAGGCAAGCCAAGCATTCACTGGTTTGGAACATGTCTTACCCCTGAAGGCTCATGGCTAATGAGTTTGGAGTCTGATGATGATGATTATATAAAATGATGACTTAAAAGGGTGATGTGACAAAATTTACAAAATTAGGGATAGGTTTCCCACCTATCCTTCTCTCTGTTTATTTCGTCAGGACCATACATAAATACCACCAGGAATTTTGGATGGCGGTTTCCATGACAATGAAAAGGAGTTTTTTCCCTTCACTACATCATCATCGTTGTTGTCATTATCATCATCCTCATCATTGTGTGATAGTAGTTGTGTGCCTTTGTTTGTGATTTGTGGTGACTTGAAGGTGACCCTCTTCCACGGTTTTGTCCAGAGAGGTTTCTTCATACGTTCTTTCAGCTCTTCTCTCGTAGAGCCCTAGTAAGGTTACCAGAGTGAAAACCGGGCAGGACTCCTGTGGCTTTAATGGTTGTATAGATGAGAAGATTTCAGCAGGTGTTGCTCATCACCTGGTTGTGTGACAAGCTGCAACTGCTGAAATTCCCTGCCTTTATCTCCTGGGAGTTTTGCAAAACTCATAAAATGGCTCCTAGAGAAGTGCAGTATTGTCAGCTGTGTGTTGCTGGAGCAGAAACACCCAGCATGTATCTTGGTGGGGCCACAGAACGTGGGCAGGGCCAGTGTCTCTTTCCCATCCAATCATGTGTCCAGACCAGAAAGGGGCAGGCTCATTATGACTGGGTAGAAAATGGCCAAGTGACTGGCCGCTCCATGTGATTTCAATATGCTAACAATGGCCACAAGTAGCACAGAAGAAGGAGGAAAAATGGAGAAAAAAAAGACAAATAAATGTGGCAGGACTTTTAAGACTAACTGGTTTTTATTTTTGCATGAGCTTTCATGGATATAAACCCACTTTGGATACAGAGTGCAATACAGAGCACATTCTAAAGAAGTGGGTTTATATCCATGAAAGCTCATGCAGAAATATAAACCAGTTAAAGGTGATGTCACATTTATTTGTCTTTTTCTTTCTCCCTCTTTCCTTCTTCCTTTTTATGCTGCAAGAGACTAAGGGCCTTTCCTCACAACACTGTTATAGTGCTATTATTCCCCTTTCAACCTCCTGTGGAATCCTGGGGTTTGCAGTTGAGGGATGGGCATTTAGAATTCTCAGCCAGGGAACTCTTTGGCCTCAGGAAACTACAAACCCCATCATTCCACAGGATGTTGGAAGTGGAATAATAGCACTATAACAGTGTAGTGCGGAAAGGCCGTCACACAGCTACTTCTTTGAGAACAAGTAGCATGGACATTCTAAAGTGAAGGAAAGTGATGTGTGTGCCATTGAAGTCATTCTAAATGAACTCCATTTTGGAGGTTTATGAACCCCAAGCACTAACCTGATCACATGACCAGAACCGAGGGAGCACCCGTCTTTTTAAAAGGTTGATTAAACATTATATATACAGAGAAAATAGCATGCTTATGCAGCCAAAACCACACCATCTATTCCAAAGAGAGAAATGCATCAGTAGAGTTGAAAGAACCCATACTTCTGCAGGAGTATTTTTTAAAGAAATTATCAGGAGAAAAAGAAACATGAAACCTTTGGGAGGGGGACCCAAAATTTCTCAATGAGGAACAAGGTAGCTCAATGGCTAGAGAAGGCCAACAAATTGTTGTGCAGAGGCTAGAAACTGGGTGGCAGATGGATCAGGTTCTCAGAAAACAGACGTAATGGAGTGAACAGGAAATGCTCCACGCTGCAACATTTTGGTGCAGGTCCCACGTATTTCTAATACCCCCACAACTATTAACTGGGATCATATGTAGATTTTCTATATTATTTAAAGAAGTGGTCTCCTTCTCTCTCTGCTTTACTGCTACCCAGTCATAATATTTCCAGTGGGTTGTTTAAATATCCAAAAGAGGAACAGACAAGTAAAGACGAGAGCAAGAGACAGCAGATTTTGCAATTGTTTCTCTCCATGTTGTGCCCCATTCCAATAAAGGGAAGAAAAGGATTTGCTTGAGCTCCTAGTCAAAGATTTCAAAGCCCCGGAACCTACTTGGGTCCCTGAAGGATCAATTGATCTCAAACACATCTTTTAATGTCCGCCGAGCCTCCCGAAAGAGAGGCAATCCCGTGCTCTTGCACAGTGCAAGGAAGAATGGAGCATGCTGTCAGGAGGAGCTGAGGAAGACCTCTCCCGGTCAGTGAAAGGAAAAGACCGCCGTCTGGTACCATGGCAATGCAGCAGGGATTACACTGCGGCAGAAAATAGGTTCCTTTTGATTATTATTCCAGTGCATTCTTCTCAGGCAGCAGCTAAGAGATGTTGTCACTGAGCCTGATGAGAGGCCCACGGCAAGGAAAAGGGGAGACATTGAGAAGAGCAGAGAGCCACTGTTGCAGGCTGCTCCTTGGTTGTAGGGGGGAGTAAACCTGCTCTGAAAATGTTTAGGATACAGCTTTTGTTTTCTCTTGGGGAGGTGATAAGGCAGGTGCTTTTATAGGAATGGGTGTTCATTCTTCCACTTTCAGAATGAAAGGTCTTTTTGGCAAGCTCCTCTCAGTCCTGGGTTTGGGGGCTTTGTTGTGTTTACTTACTGGCAGCGGAGATGCTCTTTGTGCATGCTCAGAGAGACTATTTTTTCTTTGTTCTACAGCAACAGCTCCATCCACCTGATTGGCAATGTTGCTTCTCTTCTTGGAGGGAGAGATTCTTCCGTTTAGATCCAGTTGTTGTCTCTTTCCAGTCCATTCCTTTGCCTTCCCCTTCTTGTGTTGGGAGTAGCGATCTCATTCTTTGCTAATTTTGTTCTCAAAGGAAGCAATGAATAGGTCTTGCAATTTTCTTCCGGAAGAAAGTCTTTAAAAATTGAACAGTTTTCAAAGAGCTGTCACAGTTCGGACTGAACAAAATGTGCATGTGGTATGTTTGTACTGAAGACAGCATTTTGTGCACAAAAAATGCTGTTTAAAAAATGTGAAAATTTTTGCAAAAAAATCAGTTTTGAACAGAATTGCCAGACTTAAAACTGGAGAGGGCTCCCTCCTGGATCTTTCATGGATATGCGGAAGGGGAAATTTCAGCAGGTGCTGTTTGTTACCTGGTTGTGTCACAAGCAAACCCTGCTGAAGTTTCCTTTTCTTGTTGTTAATTGCCACCAAACTGACTTTGACTCACGGTGACCCTATGAATGAGAGAGTTCAAGCTGCCCTGTTGTTATCAACAGCCCTGCTAAGATCTTGAAAACTCTGTGGTTTTCTTGATTGAATTTGTCCAGCGGTAATGCAGTGTTCCTCTTTTCCTACTACCTTTAACTTCATGAAGCATTTTTGTCTTTTCTAATGAGTCATGTCTTCTCATGGTATGTCCAAAATGCAAGTATTAAAGGTACAGGAACCCTTTCCAGTTCCCAATCTGGCAACTCTAGTTCTGACCTGCAAAAATTGTTTGTCCATTATTCACTTTGTCAGGATCTTTTGATACTGAATAAACTTTTTTTTAACCTCCTTGCAAATATTTTCAAATATTCTTTTCATCTCCCCTTGGGAGGCAAAGAATATTAGTAAATTTTCTCATCCTTGATAAGAAAGTTTTATATATTTTATATATTTCTCATCCTTGACAAGGAAGTTTTATATATTTTTGGAAAGTCTGCTGTTGTGAGGTTTTTGTTTGCTTGCTTGCTTGCTTTTGCCTCTGTGCAAAAGTGAAAAGACCAGTGGTTTTCTTTCCCATCACCAAGAATAATAGTTGAAAAAAAAGTCTGGTTGTTTTTATGGGAGAAAAAAATGCCTTCTTGAAAGTTTTTCCAGAAAAGTCCTGAAATGCAGAAAATCATGGAAAAATACACTGAAAAGCCTCATGAGCTCACTTGTGGGAGAGGTACCTTTTAATTTTTTTTTTTTAATTTTGGTTCTCAAGTATAAGATATCCTTACCTTATATGCAGTGCATGCCTAAACAACTTATCTTATTATATAGTATATAATACAGTAAATTAAGCAACACTTTACAGCAAAAGTCCATGAGATCACATGTTCCTCTGCCGATGTGACAGAAGAGGAGCATCTAGGAAGATCTGCGCAAGATTGTACAGAGGGTATGTTTGGACTGCCCAGTTATATCCGTACCATGACACTTTAAATTTATCCTATAGAGTCTTGGGATTTGTAGTTTTCCTGAGGCACTTGGAAATCTCTGTAGACAGATGCCAGACAAGCAAGTTCTAAGCACTTCGCTAAATGAGAAATTCCAGAATTCCATAGGTTGTAGCCATGACAGTTGAAGCGATATGAAACTTAGTGGAGATGCTCCCAGTCTACTGAATTTACCAGAAATCTTTTGTTCAGCACCAGCATGTTTCTCTCTATCTACGTTTTGCATCCTCTGCCCCTTAAGAAGCTAAAGATTAAGCAGACCAACCTTTGGGCAGGGTGAGCATCAGCTGGAAGAGAGAGCAGTATGAGGTCCTTACGGCATTTGTGCAATCTGGTGTTGGTATATTCTGTTGGCTTACAAATACTTGCACAAGACTGAACAACTATGACGGGGCACAGAGGTAAGTATACAGGAAAGTGGTGAAAAGCTTAAAGCAGTATCCAGCCCCCATGAATCTAAGCCAGACTTATCCACACCATTACTTCTCAGTTTTCCTTGGGCATGCTCCACACCCTCACACAATCTTTGTTTATTTTTAGGGCATTGGTCTATTTTTCATTATACAAACCTCGGAGTGGTGTACAATCAAAACAAACACTGAACCTCCATCCCCTTCCAGACACTCGAAATAGACTAAGTGCACACTTTTGTCCAGTTGTTGGACTCACAGGGCAAAGGGGAAAGCTAATTCACACAGCGTTCTGGCATGACGTGCAACAAATTATGTAGGTATGCAAACTATAGACATGTCAGCTGGTGTGGCCACCGAGAACTAGGCTAGGGAAGTTGCAAAAGAAGTTCCTTGAAGAACTCTATAAGGAATGATGGTGCCATGGTTTTAGGCCAGAGCTTTCCAAACTTTCCATGTTGGTGACACACTTTTTAGATACACATCATTTTGTGACGCAGTAGTTCAGTAAGTGGAGGCAGTCCCTCCACCCGAGCCTGGCCCACCACCCTCGGCAGGGTCTTCCATAGCCAGGGGTGGTGGTGGTGGTGGTGGTGGTGGTGGTGGTGGCAGCGGGAGAGGCAGCTCTTTCCACTGAACCTGGCCCACCACCACCCTTGCTGGGGTCTTCCTTGGCCTGGGCCAGCAGTGGCAGGGGCAGCTCCTTCACTCAGGCCTGGCCCGCCACAGTGATGAGAGAGGCAGTCCCTCCACCCATTACATTTGTATGACACACCTACACACTGCAACCAATGCACTAATGTGTCACAACACAGTTTGGAAAGCTCTGTTTTAGGCAGTAGTGGGCTCCCTCAGCGTGTGGATCTTAAAGCCCCTCCAAAGTCCCTAGACCCCTAGTTTTAAAAAAATCCAATGATTTTTCAAACAACCTTCTCTCCTCAAAAGTAGGCCCCGTATCATACTCAGCTTACTACAATTGTTGCAAACTGCATTCAAATTGCACAAGTTGTTTGTGCCCAATTGTGTATAATGGAGAGAGGAGAGGAACGGGTGGAGTCTTGCCCTTCCAGCAGACTTGGGAGAAAGCAAACTGCTACAGCATCTCCTAGCATATATGTTCTTTCTCATTAATAACCTTTGCCACCTTGATCACAGTCTGGTGTCATTTGGCCACGTGTCTCCCAGATTATATCCAGCAAATATTGGAGCCTGTGGGCTTTTTGGCCCCAAATATGGGCCTTTTTACCATCTCAGATGGTGGTGGTGAATTTTTTCTCTGAAAGCCAAACTCTCTGAGAAGAACATCAGCTTTCTTTCACTACTTTAACATAATCTATCTTTCAACAAAGAGAGAAGGAAACACTGCCCTGGACATTGTGGGGTGTCGGCTTCCTTGAATACAAGGCCCGTCTCTTTTAAGAAAGGTGAACATTTTTCCATCTTGTGCAGCTGCCCCTTCAGTCAACATGGGTTGACCTTGCTACTTGGTGGAGGTAGGGATGAAATGTCTTGAAAAACAGGCTTCCTTGTTTGGAGGCCGTCCCATTACACCTTTTGGTAGACTGTGGTTTAAATTGTATTGATTAATCCCAACTAGACAAGATCCACTGAATCAATTATCGAATTGGTGAGTAAGCACATAAATATTGACTCAATGGGTCTACTCTAATGGAGATGAGCAATAGTACTCAGGGAAGGGAATCGAACGCTCTATGACCTTAGGAAGGAAAAAGCTGCATTTAGGTGTCACCAGCTGCAAACAAAAGCACATGTGCCCACATTTTCATCCAGGGAATGGTTCTTTGTTGCCATAGTGATAGCTCAGAGGCCGTGTATTTTTGAGTTTCCATTTTGATGGACTTTTAACACTTTTTTTTTAAATCATCAGTTTGCAAAAAGACAGGAAGTTAATGAATTCCTATTAGGGTAACAAAGAAGCACTGAATTCATTTGAAGCTGAGGACCATAGACAGGGTGAAACAGCTGCTTTCCCATGACCCAACTCCATCTTGCAAATACAGAACCTGAAGGGAGAATTTAAACTCAGTGTACACAACAAGGCTTCTGGAACTGGCAGATAGAGAAGCCTAGATCCTGTTACATTTCTACGATGTGTCACATACCACTGGTGTTAACTTACATGAATGACCTGGAAAGATGATGACAGCGATGATCTTCCAGAGTGTACCCAAAATTATAGCACCAGTATAGCCTTTTTATCTGCAATATCTCCATTCTATGGAAGTCTGGAATTTGTAGTGTCAAGAGGTACTTAGACTTCTGTGCCAGAAAGCTCAACTGCAGCAATTCAGGGGATTGTGATAGAGCTCTCCAGCAGAGAATTCTAAGTACCTCACCCAACTACAGATTGCAGGAAGCAGTAGAAGTGGTTTCAAACTTCTGTACATGTGCAATATGCAGTCACTGTTCTAGATCTCTCTAGTCGCTGTTCCTGATTATGTGGCATGTGAGGAGGCAAAATTGTGCTTGGATGTTGACTGGTCTTTAAGCTGGCTTTTTCTTTACAGGGCAAAGGAAAAAAAAATGTTTGGTAAAGGTGAAACTGGATGTCTGCTTATGCAAGGATATAAAAGGTACAATTCTTAGTTTGCCTGATAGTTTCTGGCCAAATCCAGATAAGTTTTTGTGCTTCTCCTCCACCTTCTCCCCCCCCCCATCAAAATCTACATGAGCAAAGGAATAATTGGCTTTTGTTGTTTCTGAGTGTAGTCAGTGAGGCTCTCCAGAGCACAAGTCTGCATGGTGCCTGGCTCTCCAGTTCCCTCAGAGCAAGTCATCAGATAGGTAGCTACTCTAGATAGGTGGCAAAAAGCAGGTGGCCCTACTGGGTGCTGATCCTTGGTGTTTCTCTGGTCCATCCCATCGTCACCTGATTCAAGAGACCACCAACTTCGTTCATGAAAGAGCTTGCCCTGTTGATGGTATTTGTGAAATAGTGCGCGTCCCATTCTCTTATTTGCAGTCTCTTTGAAAACCTGAGTGAGTCTTATGGCCATAATAAAGATGATTGTGTTGTAATAGGATTATCTCAAGAGAAGCCCAAAAATGACCACAGCTCATTGGTAGTATACATTCTACACATGCAAATGGTATATGGTTCCAGGTTTGATTTCCCTCTATCTCCAATTAATTGGTCTCCGCATTACTAAAATGTTGTTTGCGTGAGACTCTGAAGACCTGTCAGGGTAGATAATGATAGGCTAAATGGCAGAATGTCTTCCACTATTCATATGATTCCCAGTATAATTATGTCTGATTTTGAAACAGATTCTTCCCACAAAGCTTCATGATCCTTTAAACTGTGCACTGACAGGTTTTTTTCCCCCTTTTCTCTGTTTAACATTGTACATATTTCTGGTACTGGGAAGAAGGGGCTGCCTGATTTGGCTAGTCCAGTAGGAACAAAAAATATACATACAATTCAGAATGGAAATAATATTTTTGAAAAAAACAATTTCCTAACTCTTTGGAGATTGCTAGGAAGAATAAGGCAGCACTGGGATTTCTGTGCAGTTTTCTCCTGGGATTTGCACTTTGCAAAGAGTTCCAGGGGATCGTTCTGTGTAAAAATACACCTTTTTTCTGTGTGTTTTCTTTTCCCCAGGAAACATGTTTTTCACAGAGAGCCATTTTCATTTTCATTTCATTTTCATGCCCAGAAGACCACTGGATTTGGCAGCTGTCTATAATGGTCACAATGGTGGTTTTCCATGGATTTCAAGCCCCTCATTCTCCATTCAAAACAGGACAAGCGCATGTGTAATGTCACTAATAGGGTTCCAGCCACTGTTTTCAAAAACTGGCATTTTTTTCTTGATAAAAAGTGGTGACCTGTTTAAAGTGTGGATTGTCATAGAGTCATAGAACTATAGAAGAGACCACAAGGGCCATCCAGTCCAACCCCATCCTGTTGTGAAGGAATACACAACAAAGCACTCCCAACAGATGGCCATCCAACCTCTGTTTAAAAGCCTCCAAAGAAGGAGACTCCAGCATGCTCCACTGAGGCAGTGTATTCCACTGTCAAACAGCTCTTGCCATCAGGAAGTTCTTCCTAACATTTAGGTGGGATCTCTTTTCACATAGTTTGCAACTATTGCTCCATGCCCTAGCCTCCGGAGCAGCAGAAAACAAGCTTGCTCCATCTTCTATATGACATCCTTTCATGTGTCAGTCTAGAAAGTTTCCAGGAACTGTCATGTTTTTGAGGAAGGGGAGAAAAACGAGAGGTCCAGAGTGTCTGAAGAGATCAAGGGTCACACATGTGGCCACAAGGGTCACCCTTTGTCCATCCCTGCATTCATGGATGCCTCCTCCCATTAACTAGAACCTGTTTCTGTGCATGTTGAAAATCTAATTAGAAGTTTCTTTGTACATTTGTCAAACATGGAAATGTTGTTGAAAGAAAATTTCCCTTTTGCCAACTGTTTCACAAACCCAAACAGATATGGACTTTCAGCTACAAAAGGCGCTGGATTCAGTGCTGGATCCAGGAGGGGCACATTGGGAAATCCATTTTTTAAAGACCTAATTCTTTCGTATTTCTAAGTCAGAGTGCCTCGTTCAAGAAAGAGGCACATAATATGTTGCAACCTCTCCTCCCCCGCAAACCCCCACACACACCTGAGAGTATTCCGCACTACACTCTTATAGCGCGATGATTCCACTTTCAACATCCTATGGAATCCTGGGGTTTGCAGTTTCGGGAGGGGCCGCGTGGTCCCTCCCGAAACTGCAAACCCCAGGATTCCATAGGATGTTGAAAGTGGAATCATCGCGCTATAAGAGTGTAGTGCGGAAATGTCTTACGTGTCAATAGAGAGTGGCACAGAGAAGTAATGAAAAATTGGTGAGCAGGTATGCTAACGCCCTCTGCTGGACTGTGACATTAAAAGCAGCACTCGATTTTCTGTGATGAAGGAGAAAGAATTTTTGCTTAATTTATTTATTACAATATTTATATCTTGCCTTCTGTCTAAAGATCTCAGGGATGCATGCATTCGAGAAAATCAATCTGTGCAATTTGAAACTACGCCCGCGCAGATCATGCCATTGATCTGTACCTGTCCATGGAGATATAATCTGACACTCCTCCGCTTCCAAAGCTTTTCACCAGCCACTGAATGTCTTTGGGGTGGCTGGTTGCTGCAGCTGAATAGGGAGCCCAGGCAGTGTTGGCCAAGAAGAGAGACATAGCTTAGATCCACCTATGAAACTTTCACAGTAAACTCTGCAATACAAGATCTTGGCTGCACTGGTTTAACTTCTTAACACCCATAAAGAGTGATACCATCACTTTCTTGATCTCTCTTTGAGAAATGCAAAAACAGTAGTTTTTGTAGCAGTCAGAAATAGATTGATCTGTACCATTTGTTCATTTTAAGTCCCAATAATTAACAAAGATCTTGACTATGCAGTTAAATAGAGTTACAGTGAATCAGCCCAGTGTCTGTTGGCAGCCCATAGTTCAGAACGTTCACTATGCCAGAAAGTGTGTTTGAACACATGTGTAGTGCAGATTATTCTCATTATTCAATTACGACAGACTTCTCTCTCTCAATATTTTAATTAGACCTTATTTACTTAGCAGCACTGTTTCCTTAAAAAAAAAATTATAAACAATAAGATCAACTCTAGAAGCCACATGATTCAAGAGATAATTGCAATATATAGTTCTGATGCTGCCCCAACAGCTTACATTGTAGTCACTACCAGGGGCAGAGATCAATTGGCTTGAAATGGCGCTTCTTAATCTTTTAACGATATAATCTTTGTACTGAAATCTCTAATATTCACAGCAGAACTTGAGAATGAAAGGCTGGTCTTATAGCGATCGGCCCTGGTGCACATTGGTGACATCATCAGTGTGTGCTTGGGAGCATTCATCACTAATTCAGAATTCAGCACAAGTTTCGATCAATTGTAAGTTGGAGCTCAGGACTGATTAGGAAGCTGAATTAGCTGAGAATTGGAGCCAGAAGTTTCCACTGCCCTTTAAATTCTTAACTGAATAATGTCAATAAGTAATATGTGAGTGATTAGATGAGGAAAAGCTCTTTCTTTCTTTCTTTCTTTCTTTCTTTCTTTCTTTCTTTCTTTCTGCAGGATCAAACTTACAATGTTGTGGCTGCAGCACCAGCATTTAACCACTGCACCACCAGAGTATTATGAATACAAAGCGGCTTTGCTGCAGATATTTATAGTTTGGGGTCAGGGGTAAAAACAACAACAGATATCAATTGAGAATTATACACCTCAATAGTAATGTATTCATTGCACCTTTTGACTCTGCCTCTGCTTTTTTTAGGCAAATGGCTCTTGACCACCTAAGGTTATTGTCTTTTGGATGCCCGCCATCATTTTTTCTGGGCAAGTAAGCAGCCCATGTCATCCTTTACGGCTCATTATCTTCCATGTGCCTGAACAGATAAGAAATCCATATATGTACAAGTGATATCCATGTTTCCTATCGTTGCAGACAATGAGATGGCCTCCAGGGATTGACGAGATGCCTGCTGCCATACTGTAATGTTTTGGCAGCTTCAGGAGCTGGCAAGTCCCAGTCCTCCCTGTGATTTGGAAACTCTTCCAGTTTCTTTCTGGCAAGCTTGCCAATGTCATGGAGAGCGCAAGTGCAAGGTCGTGCCAGGGCTGGATAGCATTTCTCACTGTTACGCACTTGGACTTGACATAGCATTAGGGTGCCCTGGGCAAGTTCTGTCAGGCACTGTGCCATCAGAAGGGCTGAACATATTGAAGGCACACAATGAGTGTTGAGACATAAGGAGTGAAATAATACCCCCTCATCCCATCCTAGTGAAGGAGACCCAGATATTGTTTCCAGAATCTGAATGCCTTTGGCTGAATCAACTGCTCATACAACGCAGCACAATGTTGTTTGAGTTCGGCTGGTGTTTCTGACCCTCCATGACACAAATCAGTAACAATACAAGCCAAAGTCATCCATGCCAAACCAACCATTGCCCTGTGCATGCAGACCTACTCCCCTCAGCTCTCTGGGGCTTCTGCAGACATCCACATGGGCTGAAAAAGGAGTAGTTCTATATACTTGTCTTCCATTTGTAGACACAGGCTAACAGTAGATGCAGTGAGACAGCACTTACAGAGATGAAGCCACAGATATTTGATTAGCAGAGGCTATGAGATCATCTGCCACTTTCCTTGTATTCTGCTCTTCCCTCTAAGTTTTGCTGCAATCCGCCACTAGCTGAAAGGAAATGGATTTTCCCCCAACCCATGTATTGTTATGAGCAATCCCTTTTGTAAACCAAGGTATTTTAGTGTAATTTGGGATTCAGAGGGCAAGACTTCAAAATTTAAGGGAAACTATGAAGTTTACACCATCCCTCAGAATTTCCCCAAGTGCTCCTGGGCTTCACTGTCTTTATGATTCTATTTAACTTCTAGCAATTATTCCTAAGACTTACATCTAGTTTCCAGCCCCGAGTAGAGAAGACCCTTTAAATCTATGTGATTTATTCAAGTGTTGAGATGTCATTGAATTCAAAAGGTCTATTCAAGTAAGGACTAGTATTGGGATTTATATCATGGGTGTTTAAGATGATGCAGTCTAAAAAATAAAAATTAACTTTTCCAAGCTTTGGAGTAGTTTTGCCTGGAAGCCTGCAAAGTTTTTTTCAGGAGTGGCCCAACACAGAGCATGTTGGAATAATCTAAGTGTGAAATATACACTAGTCATCTCCACTCACCTGAATTTCCATACTGTTTGATGTCATTGTTGTGTAGATCCAGAGAAAAACCCTTGTGGTTACACAGAGGGAAATATTTTATGCAGATATAAACATGTTTTTTTTTTAATCCAGATCTGCAAACTCTTTAAAGTCAGCTTTAAAGCTGCATCTCATTTTTCCTGTTTAAGAAATGAAACCGTTTTTCTTTTAAACTTACGGTTTCTTGCTTCTTATGTGTCCATCTCAGTCCCTACAGCCAGTCTTTCCATTCCCAGAGAAAGTTTGTGCAAAGTCTAAAATAATCCCATTCCACTCTGCCACAAAATATTCTCCTTTGGTAAGGCCTAGATAGAGCCATGATTGTTTCCTATGGCACCGCAGCCGAGTCAAATGGCTTATTTTGGTTGGGCAGTTATGAAAAGCCTATGTTTTGTCAATCTATCATGCTGAAGAAATCAATCTAGAGACTTGTTAGCTGGGCTTATTTTTGTTTGGTTTCATTTAAGAGCCCACATTCATCAAGGCCGGGGCATTGCCGTCTTAGCCATAAAGTCATCCCGTCCTCGTTTATTTAGACATGTCTGGCCTGTTAATTGCGAACGAAATGCCTTTGAGATTGTATGGGGAACATTGATCTCTGTGTCAACGAGGGATGCATGTTTGGAAAAGTGGGGTTAAACCTCATGGAAACAAACAGCGCATGGGAAGAAAAACATGGATTTTTAGCTCCTATGCAAGAAAGCAAGGTCATTTTTAGCCTGACGGCACTTAATGCTATCATTTATTTAGTAATCTAATTTATAGCCTGCCTTTCTTTGGATGCAGCGTGGCTTCTCACATAATTTTTTAAGAGTTCCAATAAAAATAAAATAAATTATGCATATTACAGTGTAAATTAAAACACCAACTAAAATCGTTTATACACTTCACATGAATTGCAAATAAACTGGGAACTCCTTAAAAAGCACACCCTTTTTAAAAACTCCTGGTCATAGCAGGTAGTTGGTTGCTAAAGCTCTGTCTGTCTTTGCCAGCTGACAGGAGGATAACAGGGAGGGAGCCAAGCTAACCTTCCTTGGAAAGGAATTCTGTAATCTGGGAAGAACCACCAAGAAGGCCTTCTCTTGTGTCTGCACCACATGTACATTTGAATATGGTGGGATGGATGGAGGAATGGCCCACTCTTGCAGATCTCAAAGCCCAGGCAGGTGTATACTGGAGTTTATGCCCTTTCAGACCCAAGTTGCGTAGAACTTTATAGATCAGAAGCAACAATCTGAGTTGTGTTTGGAAATGGACTGGTAGTCAGTGGAGCTGTTGTACGAGGAGAATGATATGATCCTAGCAACCAGCTCAGGTCAACAGTCTATCCACATAATTTTGAACCGTCTGCAGTTTCTTAACATTCATCAGAGGAAACCCTATGCAGATGGTGTTATCTGCATCACTGTAGCCTTTAGTAAATTCCACACAACTATATGAAAGATGGAAAAGATACTGACCTTGCTGAATAGCTGTATTGTTTCAGTTGTGTTGAGTGCCATTTTGTTGCCCTGGTTGTAGCTTCTTCTCAGTGGTGTTTTCTTGTTGAGTCTTCCTCTTCTTTCTCCTTGGCTTCCTATACTCCAAACTGACTTGATTCTGTCAGTTCTGGCTTCCTACCTTGCTTTGTTTACAAGCATCTGCAACCCATACAGTCTTTCACAGCCAGTAAGATTAAGTGTTGATGGAGGCCAAGTAAGAAGAAACAAGGAGGAAGAAAAATGGCACCAGAAAGAACACCATTAACACAGCACCAGTGTGTTCTCAAGGAGTGCTGATAATTGTTGGAAGGAAGAAGGGCTAATAAAAAGCAAAGCGGAAACAGTTTTGGTTCTTTGCTACAACTCTATAAACTCCATGTGAAATGCTTATTCTAGTCAAGTAATTTGTTGTCTTGGCTGCTTTGCACCTGGACTGCTGTTTTGATGCTTATCTCATGTATGGAAGGTGATGGGAAGGGAAAATGGGGCAGACTAAAACAAACTGAACTCCCTAAAACAGAGGTGGGCAGTGTCATTGTGTCAGCTTTCAGCCCCAGAACCTTCTGCAGTCTTCACAGACTGCCAAAGATGTTGTTCTTGAGCACTGAGGGAAGGAATGGCCTCTGCCCCAGCATAAGGCTGCTCCTCCCCTTCTCCCTCCCTTAAATAACATACAGAATGAACCCAGATGTCCATCTCATAGCCAGTAAGTCAGTGGACAGAGAAAATGGAGCTGTGCCTGATAGATGCCAGCTGGGGGTTGCATAATTAAGTTAGAACCATATGTGAAGAGGTACTAGCTAGGTACTGGGCCAGGGTTTGATTCCAGGATTTGAATTTATAAACTGCCATGGGTCCTATGTTGGGAGAAAGGAGGTTTTATTTATATATTTGTTTAATTTAAATGCACCTGAATTTTGCAGGTGCTGTACAAAAGTAGGCTACTGTCTCCTGATTAATAGCCACACGGAGCATATTAGGAATATATAATAGCCTTAAATAGAGTCAGATCTTTAGGCCCTCTAATTCATTGTTATTAAATCTGACTGGCAGAATGGCTCTCTGGGGCTTTAGGCAGGATTCTTTCCTAGCCTTACCAAGTGAGTCCTGGTCTTCCCTAGTGGTCTTCCATTCAAGTACTAACCAGATCTGATGCCATTTAGTTTACCAAAATCAGAGAGGAGTGAGCACGTTCAGGGACAGCTGGTGGATCTGACACCCTCTATCTGTCCTAATTTGGTGGGAACCGTCCCTATTAATTCTTGCTGTCCCAATTTTTCACCTGTCTCTCTCTTCCTCTCACTTTCTTGCTTTGTCTTCAGTTTACTTTAGTCACTGCAAACTGAGTTCACAGTGCAAAAATGGTTTGTACTCAATTTTGTCATCAGAGGGAGAGAAGGAAGAGAAGTCTTTCCTTTCTTTGTAGACAAAGGCAAAAGCAAGCTGCTGTAGTCTCTTCTAGCTTGGTTGATCTTCCTCATTAATAACTTTTGCCCTCTGGGCTACATTTTCATGTTGCTTGGCCACGTGGGTCCAAGGTTTCATTTGTGAAATGTGGGGGGCTATGGGATCCCTTGGTGCAGGGATGGTGGACCTGTTCTTGATTTTACTGCCACTCTTCCCATAGCTGCTACAAGTTGTACAGGAACTGTCCCAACTCCAGCGGTCAGAAGGGATAAGCTCCATCACCAAGAGAGCTCCTGTACAACTTGGGACAGTGGAAGGAGAAGTGGCAGTAAAACCAAGCATGGTTTGCCACCTTCACTAGCACATGTTATAGTGGACCGTTGCACCCTATGAAACCTATTTTTATGTTTTCTACATTTTTTCTTCCTCAGTAATCTTTTCTGCAGCCCCTTCAACTCAACAGAGGCATTGTCTGCTTCCTAATGGTGAGTGTTCTTCACTATAGCGAAATCACTTCTCTTAAGCTGTTGAAGTTGAAGGTTGCCAGGTTGCACTCTGGTGAGAACCTTCTTGTCTCACAACAAAGGAGACTGCTATCTCCATGCATTCTCTTGTCTTGTTCTTCCTTAATACTCTCTGCTTGCATCCTGACTCTTGAGAGAAATGAGTCTAACTTGCTATGGCTAGAAGAGGATAGAAGCAAGGTTAAGGTGAACCTAGATCCATTTAGAAGGTCCCAAATTCAGTCTCTGGCATCTACAAGCAGCGCAGGAAGAACTCTTGTCTCAAACCCTGGAGAGCTGCTGACATTTGGTGTTGGCCATACCATGCTAGACAGAATAATGGATAGAGATGGACTCCAGTTAGGTAGTCCCAACTAGAGTAAGCCTAATGAATCAGTTCTTGCAGGAGAATCACAGTGGGTTCAGTGGGTCTACTGTAGTCAGGACTAACAACAGGATGGTTTAGGCTAATTATACGTCAGCTTCATATGATTTTGTACCTCCTGGTGGAACTCCGGGTTGCAGTCTGGAAGCTCTAAAGGTAGACAGATTTCGAGTTGTGACTGAAAGAAAGGTATTTCCCAGGAAAGAGATGTCATACGCATCCCAATGTTGCCCTCACAATACGCCTATAGCCAACTTGTGGGTTGAAAGTTGCAGCTTGGGCTATGCACCTGAGAAATGTTGAAAGAAGCAAAAGGCAATCCAGTAAGACAAACAAAATCAGAATATTACCAACTTGCTCCTTTAACCATGACTTTGTGTGAAAGACTGTTACTAGTTGGCTTTTTTTTTTTTTATCATCGCTCCATCTTTTTCATGCGATTGTGTTATTGGAGCCTGTCTTTTCTTTTCTTACTCTGTGACTGAACAGCACACAAGAGATGCTCCATCTTGTTGTAGCCCTGATATGATGCTTATCTTGCATGCAGACACCTAGACAGCACAAGGTTTCATGCAGATGTAGCATCTCGGAGCCTTTGCCAACTATTGATTAGGCATCTGAGTTGCTTCCCCTGATAATGGGTTGTGAGACTCAGCCAATAAAATAAGAGGAATGAAAACCTGTTATGGTCATTCGATGCAACAGTGGAGCCAATGGAAAAGAGAAGCTGCGTGATTGGATGAGACCAAGGCGAAGGAGGGGAGGGTGGAAATCTGTCTTAGCAACAGCAGAAAACAACCTTCTCTTTTCTCCAAAGCCACTGCCTCCTCCCTGTGTCCCCAGCTCAGTGACACTAGAAGATTCATGCTTATAATTCTTAACATTTTGAACTGCCCTGGATCTCAGATGGAATGTGGATGCAAAAACAAAAAGAAAAAGAAGACCAACTTGCCTGAGCAGTTCCCCATCAGCTTGATAAAGGTTGCATTTGTGAAAGAGAATGTCCTCGCCTCCCATTCCAGGTCATTTGATCTTCATGTGGAATAAGTGGCTATTGTCTTTGGTTCTTAATCACTCCCCATGGTCAACTTTGATTGCAAATTAATATTGGCTTCATTTATGGCTGCCTTTAATATGTTCCTAGTACAGATAAAAGCACTGTTTGAAACCCACTTGGGATTTATCAGTGGTATTTATTTACCACTGGGAGGCTGGGCACCAAAAGGTAGGAATGTCTGTGAAGAGGAAGCCATTTTGGGTCACGTCCTTTTCCAGAAGGCAATCTTCCATCTGTTGTCTCTGTCTTTTGCCTTGCCTTCTTGTTGCTCCTTGTTTCCGTGTCCCAGTAAACCATCACTGTGGCACTGTTAGCTTCTTCTACACAGCACCTTTTCATTTCAATGGGTTTTCACAAGAAAAAGTCCCTATAGATTCTGTCTTGGATTATAAAGGATGAAGGGTTCTGGATCAGAGCTGGACTAAAGATAGTAGCACAGTCACTGTGGTGCATGAGAGCATTTATGCAGCCACCACACAGCTCCCCCAGACCAGCCTTTTATGGACAAAAAAGGGAATATTGGTCTCTCAGCAGCTTCTAGCAATGGCAACCAACTTCTAAATAAGTTGCAGAGACCTTCTGCCATGTTCAACATCCAGATCTCTTCCACATTTTAAAAAACCAAAAGTGGACTTTTGGCCACTTCCATTTTTTGTTCTTCCCCCACCTCAACTTTTGGTGTTTGGGACAGTCTGTGTGTCCTCTGGAGGGTCTCTGGGGCAGAACTTTGGCCCCCAGACCAGCCATAATTGCCCACTTCTGCTCTAGACAAAGTTACCTAGAGATGAAGGTAGACCCATTGAGTCAATGGGATCTATGTAAGTGTTGACTCAACTTTCAATATATGTTGTCTGGTTGGAATTTTCCTCTTTCTTCCTTTTTCTCAAGAGGATTCAAGGTTCTTATAAAAGTTAAAACAGATACTGCTAAAAGATTTAATAGGATTTAGCTGACAACAACCCCCATTCTTTTGCAATTATTTAAAACAAAACAAACTAGATCAGGAAGCTGAACTCCAACATGGTAATATTCCCCTTTCAAGCATACTTTGGGGCTTTTCTGGCCTTTCAGGAACTGGTTTAGGGTCAGACTGAATCACACTTAGGCTAAAAGGCTAAATTAAAATGAGATGGAGCCATGAAATAAATGAAGCATGACTCAAGACTCATTGGATAAATCAAAGTTGTATCCAACTTTACTACATTAAAAAAAGTTGTATACGTTGGTCCAAAAGGAATGTTTCATGGAGTTTTTTTTTAAAGTGTGTGTGTGAGAGAGAGGGAGGGAGAGAGAGAGAGAATGCCACATAACAACACAGCTTGCATCCAGTTAGAGTTTTATGCAAATATTAGATCCCTTATGCTTGGGTTGTAACTTTTTTGGCCATAACGAATTTACACATGGATAAGTGGCGTTCATCAACATTTTTGGATTATACGTAACTGCTTATCAATACCTTCAGTGTACCACTTGATTCACTAGGCTTGCACAAATAGTTCCAAGCACATTCACATGTGCTGGTTGCACAGTGCTGGCATTCAGTGGAAATGTAGTATCAGACAACTACCATTGAACTGAGCTTGACCTTGAGCAAGTGCACTATAGGACTTATCTTATACGTTTGTTTCCAAAGGGTCTCTTTGGGGTTTTCTAGCTGAGGTCTGAGGGTGACCTGTCCAGTTCAAGTCATATCTGAAGTGGGAGCCTTGAGAAAAATCCAATGTAGAGCCTGGATTTCAACTAATGTAGTTGTTGTTCCAATAATGTGTTATTTGTTATTGTTATGTTCTCATTCCTGAGTGCTACTTGTAATCCCTGAGAAGTTGATTAATGTATATGAAGAACTAATGGCAGATAGGCTATATAGTTTTACTTGCACCATGGTGGACTCGTGTTTGCTACAACTTCTTTCTACAGAATTTGAAAGTTTAATGTGAAAATGTCTACCCTACCTCTATCTAAACAGAGGGTACAGCTGACTTGATTCCTTTTTTATATTTTTGAATGGTAGTTAGTCATAAACTTAGGTATGGAAGAGAAATTCACCCAGTTCATATTTGAATGATAATTTATCTGATTTTGCCCTTTTGTAGCAATATGTGAACCAGAATTTGCTTATATTTCAAAATCCATACATCTCTGAATTTTGCAATTGAGTTCTCTCACTCAAAGATGTCTAGAGAAACATACAAATTAGGGGAAATGCATATATTTGTGTGAGTAGCAATGCATTACATGATGCAAAATTACTTACAAAAACATGTATAATTATGCAAAACTGCATAAGAAAAGTGCATGAAACGTATATGAATTTTCAGTGCATTTTTTAAAACAGAGTTCAGGATGAATTGAAGAGTGGGAAAAATTGAGATAAAGTGAACTCAAGACTGAGAAAGTGAGAAGCCATGAGAAATTGAAGGAGACAGGTTCTTCCTTCTCTATTTGGATGTTGGGTGTATTGAATTACAGTTTTATGAGTGGCATGGGTATCCTTGCACTTGCTTTAAGATAAGTTTTGTCCATATCTTTTTTGGGTTGAAATATGGGTAAAAGGCCCCATTGGCCCACGTTTCCAACTAACAGAACGTTCTGAACTGGAACTGTAGGCAGTACTCCAGTGATGTTAATATGCTTTTGAGTCAGTCAGTGAATCCAGAGCATTACTGCTTAATAAATCGACCTCCTTCCTTATGCACTCGGTTTATACATAACTTTTCTTCTTTTCTGTTGCCCTTTTTCTTCTTTTGCTCTTCCTCCCTGGGGATGATCAGGGCTGTTTATTGGCACGGAGAGGGTGGATGATAAATAGCCTTAGCTCCAGCAATGGAATGCAACTGAGTCTCTGCTATTTTTAATTAAGAAGTAATGACAGCTGACTTAATTCCCTGAGTCTGCAGTTAAGGGCTTCTTGACCTAGACATTATTGGACATGGTCCTAAGACCAATATATGTAGGTCCTGATGCTCTTTGTGTCCTCTGTCTAGACAGACGTAGGGTAGACAAAAATCTATGATAGTTATCTGTATACAAATAACAAGTGAATTCCGAAATGTTTCTGAGTTTTGGGAATTGGTGGCAGGAGAAATGACTAATCCAAAATGTAAAACTTTAAAACTGGTCAAACATGCATTTGTTTGAAACAAAATAAAGCAGCACAACAGTGATAGTAGGTAGAAAATCCAGCACATTGTTTAGACAAGACAGGCCTCATACAATCAGTCCTGAAAGGTCTGTGGAAGAAGAAACATCTACACCTGTCTATGGAAAAAAGGAGTAGGGAGGGTACCAGTCTAGCCTCTCTGTGAAGGGAGTTCCACAGCCTGGGGGCAACCACTGAGAAGGCCCTGTCTCCCGCATTCCCCCCAGATGTACCTTTGAGGGTGGTGAGACATAAAAAAGGTCCTCCCTAGCAGTTATTAAAACACAAGCAGGCTTATAAGAAAGAATGGGTATGTCTGTGTGTCTTTACATCACCTGTTGACTTATAGCAATAGCAACAGCAGTTACACTTCCATACCGCTTATCAGTGCAAAGCACTCCCTGAGTGGTTTACAATGTGCTTTTAGCTAATTTCCCCCAACAAGCTGGGTACTCATTCTACTGACCTACAGAGGGATGGAAGGCTGAGTCAACCTGGAGCCCAGTAGGATTGAACTCACAACGTTGTGGCTGCAGTACCAGCATTTAACCACTGTGCCACCAGGGCAGTGGCGACCTCCATGAAATTTGTAGGGTTTTCTTAGGTAAGGAATGTCCAGAGGTGGCTTAGTCAGTTCCTTCCACTAAAATATAGCCTACAACAGCTGGTAGTTGAACTGTGGTCTCCCATCCAAGTACTAACCAGGGCTGATCCCGCTTAGTTTCCAAGATCAGATAGAATATGCTGCCTTTAGGATACTTAGCCCCAACAGGATGCTAGCCTAAATTTTCCAAGGGTGCTCTTTCATACCAAAGTAGCATTACAATCTACCTTAAAATGGAAAGAAAATAGGAGAGGCAGGGAAGGTGAAGGCTGTCCTCCCCCCATTAGACACGCAGAGTGAGAAGAATCCTTTTATTTTGTTTTATTTTTCCCGAAAAACACTTCTCTGTTTACCACATTGACATTTGTGCTGCTGCTCCAGGCATCTCACCTCTGTGTCAGCGGAGAGGTTTTGAGACTGGAGAAAACTTTGTTTTGTAGCCTAATTAAGCTCTGATGACTTCAGCTATATTTGCCACTTCTGATTAAGGCCAAGATACTAATTAAACTCTTGGATGATTAAAAATGCAAATTGTCAGGGCTCCGTTCCACAGCAGGCTCCTATTTTCATGCTTCAGGACAGAAGGAGGAATCTTTGGAGAGTCTCTAGTGGGAGCAAGCATCTTTTTCTTTTTTAAAAAATGCACCGCTCCCTCTGTGTGGCATAACAGAAATGCTGGCTTCTGGGAGGCAGAGTCTTGCCTAATCCCCTGCAGTTAAAAAATTACATTTGATTAAAACAAGTAGGCATGTAGGTATGTTCGTTTGGGTGTGAGTTTTATCTCTTTGGGAATAAACATGAATATTAAGGCATATCCTTAGCAAGAAGACTTCATATGGAAAACAATATAAAAGAGAAGAGTAGGTGAGCACAGCCCAACAGTAGGGCACATGTTGGGTGGGCAGATGATTGCGGTTGTTTCAAGAAAGATCATGCAAGACAGAAAGATCAGCAGGCCTCAGATGGCTGCTGAGAGTCAACAAGGGAAAAGTGGGATAGATGGAGAAATCTGATATTGTATTCCATAGGTTCCCATGTACACCCATCAGGGGTTCTCATTAGCATTATGGGGGCTCTTTTTGGGTTTCTGCAAATTTCATTAGATTGCCAGAATCCTGCTGAATTTATTAAATGGCTCAAATTCCCCATTGGCGCAAAAAACCCTCCAGTTGCTTCTTCTGTAGGAAAAAGCTTATGTATATATAAGAAGACAGAATTTTTTCCCCATAAAATATCTGCACAGAAAATACTGTTGTGTGTGCAAAAATGCCACATAACAGTTTTGCACAGAGTAAGTCTCAAACTATGGATAGTTTCCCAAAACTGCACAGACTTTCTTGCAGCCTGACCAAAAAAAGTTGCTCAAATTATCTGCAGTTTCTTTCAAGAATGACGTTAGCAAAGAATAACATCCCTATGAACAACTGTTTCGATGACAAAATGCCCCTGAAGAAGTCATAAGACTTGAAAAATGTGGGATCATAGACATGCTTTCAGCAATGAAGATTGATGACAAATAACTTTGACAAGTTTACTGTTTCTAACAGGTTTAGAACAAAATCTTCACTGGCCAATATGGGCAAGGGCCAGTTGAGCCTATACTAGGCCAGCAGCAGCTTTGCTTAATCCAAAAACCTCCTGATTTATGAGCCATTGGAAATTAGGGTTTCTTTATTCTGTCCTAAATTTAAGATGGCATTATAGCTGTTTTCCTGGACTGGAAGAGGTTTGGAGCTGGTGCACTGGAACTGCTTTCTTACTTCACCCCTCCTTTCCGCCTTTGACCATTTCCACACTACACTATAACAGTGCTATTATTCCATTTTCAACATCCTGTGGAATCCCGGGGTTTGCAGTTGAGGGAGGGGCATTTAGAGAGCTCTTTGACCACAAGAAATTACAAACCTCAGAATTTCACAGGAGGTTGAAAGTGGAATAATTGCACTATAACATCGTAAGGAAGAAATGGCCTATTTTTTTTTACTCTTCTGCTGTCAGACCTTAGCCAGCAGAGCAGTTCTTCTGACAGATTGTTCTGTCTGCAGACCATGTGCAGAAGAGTATTCTGTTAGCAGAAAGACATTTTCTATTGGTAGAACCTGCTTGTGCCTCATCCTAACTCTCTGCAACCAGCCAATCTTACATGGTCGGTGACACTTTTTTGTATTAAGTTAAGAATCTATCCCTTTCTTGCTCAGCTTTGCCCAGCCCTGGTTCCAAGTTAAAGACTTTATAAGATCCAGATCAACTCTACCAGTGTATTTTGTCATTGTTATTGAAAGCCTCATCACAGCCCAAGTCGTGGTGACTGATGGCTTCCATGTCAATGAGGTCTTATATCTGCTCTGGGTTTTAACCCACATTTTTAATGAATTATCCAAGGAGCAGAAGCTTTGGGGGGAATATTGTTCAACACTTCAAATAGTTCCTTGAAAGTCTAGATCAGTGGTTCTCAACCTGTGGGTCCCCAGATGTTTTTGGACTTCAGCTCCCAGAAGCCCTGAGCATTAACCATAGTGGCTGGGGTTTCTGGGAGCTGAAGTCCACAAACATCTGGGGACCCACAGGTTGAGAACCACCGGTCTAGATGAAAACCAGGAGTGGATTCATTGACTCACTGACATGGAAGCCACCAACTGCCCCTGGACAAAAGATTTTATTTGCTCATAACGAACACTTCAGTTTTGTCAGGTCATGGCTAAACATCTTGTAGCCACATCTAGATAAGAAAGTGAGATTTCTAGTCAAGACTCCTAGAAAGGAAGTGATGATAGCTCAGTGATAGAGTACACAGCTATAAGGCTTTCAAGTTAAAAGTGTCTCCAGTAACAGGTCATCTGCCACAGATAGTGCAGAACCACTCACTACGAGTCAGTGTAGATAGTACTGGACCGTATTATTGAACTGCTCTGTCTCAATAAAAATCACTATAAAGATTATGCAAGCAACACCTCCCACCAGAAGTTGGGACTAATGCCCACCCTTAGTGCTTAACTAATATTCTTTCTCTTGTCTTGACCTTCTGCTGTGAGGAAGTCCCTAAAACATACTATTCTCTGTTGGAGGTATGTTATATTGCTTGGATAACCTGTAGCTCACAAACCATTTTGCTTCACAAAACAAGTGTTTTAGCAACTTACTGTGTTCACAGGTCGGTAGCCATTGCTGTTCTCTTAAGCTGAAACTGGAGTCTGAACTGCATCAGGCAAAAGGTAATGTTTAGATGAACAAGTAAGGGCAGAAGGACAAGAGACTAGTATTCTTTTTTTCCTACCAGACATGCTTGGCCATTGAAAAGCATCATCCTGCCTTCCAATCACAGAGAGTGATGTTACATACCCACAGACATCTAGCTTAATGTTGTCATCTGCTCAGAGGCCCTATTCTGTGTCCTCTCGTTGGTAATATAGTCAACACTCTACTTTCCATGGGAGTTTGGGCAGTTAGAGTGGAAAAACGCAAATAAAAATAAAAATTGTGAATGCTTTTTTGTTTAAAACATGAGAACATTTCTCTAGGAATCTCTGTGTCCTCCAGCACAATTCTATGGTCAACTTCCTGCAGAAGTGGGCCACAGAGTTATGCTGGAGGACCTAGCAATGCCTAGAGAAGTGTTCTCTCTAGGAATCTCTAGGTCCTTTAGTGTGATTCTACCATAGAATTGCACTGGAAGTTCTAGAGATTCCTAGAGAGAATATATTTTTTTCTGGGGAGGGGCAAACACACTAAGACTTTTTAAAATAAATAAATTAATTAATCCACAAATAATAAAATCCATGAGTGCTGAACCTGTGAAAGTAAAGGGCCAAATGTAATATGTTATATGGACATACGTGTTTTTTTCTGCTGGGCCACCCCACTGAAGGAATGCCCTCTCCTGGAAGGCCTGTTTGCTTCCACCATTAACCTCATTTCTGCTAAAACATGCCTCTTTGCCAGTGGCTTTGAGGTATTAGCATCTTGGCTTGACTAAACAATGCAATTCTGATACATTTTACTTGGTTTTAAATGATTACATATTGTTTTATTGCCTGTCTCCCTTGCCACATAAGATCTATTGGTACGGAACATGGAGGAAATATACATTCTAATAAACATTCCCTTCTAAGCCCGGGGAGCTGTGAGAGATTGGGTGGTAGTGCACCAAAACCTCACCCTGTATAGCTCTCAATTCCAAGTGTATTCTCCCTAATGTAATATTGTGCTCCAAAATGGAAGATATCACCAGTGACTGAAATGGGCTGCATCTGGAATTTAAGGACAACTATGGAAACAATAAAGTGTGTTTAGTGCTTCCTTCTTCTGAATCAGATACTCCAAAATTATCATACCATCATGGCAGCTTGTGCCAGATCTGACTTGTGGTCTGATTGGCCAGCGGTTAGGGCCAACTGTGCTCCATTGTCCCATCTGTGTGTTTCAAATGTAACAAAAGAATAAACAGAGCGTCACTATCCCAAAGAAGGGCAGATTTCCCTCTGCCTGCTCTCTGTCCCTCCCTCTCACAAAGAGCTGCAGGTGTTTCCACTGGCAACACAAAAGTTAGCAAGGATGGAGGTGCTGGCCAACAGCCAGGGGGATAAAATTGCCCAGAAGAGAAAGACGAGAAATGACCGGAGTCATCTCATGCTGAGTTTTTGTACCTTTGTGGCTCCCAAAGGGAACGCATAGGTCAGTAATCAAAGGTTTAGAAAGTCATTTGGCTCCTACCGCTTGGGCTCTGAATCCAAATGCAAAGACCATCTGCCAAGAGGAAGTCGTCTTTCGAGGACTACTGACCTTATTCTGCAATCTCAGTTACACCCCGTAAGTCCCAAACTCAGCTCTGGAGAAAGTTAAAAGGAGTTACTTTTGGCTGTACATCAATGTAACTGAGTCATGATAATCTGATTTTTCCTCTGCCTCCTCCTAGCTTTTTGGGCATCTCTTTCTCTTCAGGGATAATATTTGCACCCCCGGTCCCTTTTTTTTCACTGTGTTGCCATGGTGATGGGTGTCTCTTTGCTGGAGATGGTGAGGAATCTTTGCATTATTGTCCCCAACTTTTATCTGCCCACCTCAATCAAATGTCAAGTTCAATGAAAGTGCAAAGCACAGAGGAAAGTCTGCTTTCCCAGGTTACCATTCTGCAGACTCCTGCTTTCATCTGCTTTGGAGACCAAGCTCTCTGTTGCCAAACTCATCCCCAGATGCCCTAAGAAAGCCCTTGCTTTGTTTCCCACTTGTAATACTGATGGTAAGACTGTGGGAAGAAAGGTTTGCCAAGTGAGTGCAGAATGATGTGCCAGTCTTTATTGCTTGGGTTTTTGGACAGTCAACAGAATCTGTGTACAGAAAGGAAGATACAGCTTTAGGGAATTTTGGCCACAGAAACATCAAAGAAGCCTCCTTACATCTGTCGCCCTACGCGCAAGTAGAGAGGTCCATTTGAAAGAGCTTTGTTTGGGTTTGTAGTTGACTAAAATTTAGCGAAGCTTGCACAGCTATTATATGCTTGAATATTTTTCCCCATCTCTATTAACAAATATTTGTAGGATCTGGTTGTGTCTCATCATCATCTTGTTGCATTCAGGGAATTCAGAGTTATTACCCTGCATTTTAAAGTGTGCTGTGTGTTCAGATCCATGGTGATTGATGGCATCTATGTTGGGGTATGATGAATCCATCCTGGCTTTTGTTCTGGGCCATCCATGGTGCTGAGTTCTATGCCCAAAGAAGCTTCAGAACCATGGATAGCTCTGGAATAGTAACCTAAAGCAGTTTCACTGGACCACTGATCTGATAGCCACTGATCATCATTAGTTGAGATGAAGGGGCAGTAATTTCCTTAATTTCCAAGCCATGGGCCCAGCTCACCATAGTGGGGCTTTCATATGGATTCCATACCTGTGTGCCAAGATTTTGTAGAGTTTACATTTTTAATAATTGTTGTAAAAAGGCCACTATTATTTAGTGGAGAGCCAGAGTGGTGTAGTGGTTTGAGCATTGAAGTACAACCCTGGAGACCAGAGTTCAATTTGCCACTTGGCCATGGAAACCCACTAGGTAACCTTGGGTGCATCACACACTCTCAGCCCCAGAAAACCCTGTCACAGGTTTGCCTTAGGCTTGACATATGTCAGAAATGATTTGAAAGCATACAACAATTAGGTAGGGGTTCTAATTTTTTTTAATTGCTAATTAAGCTGAATTTATGAAAGCCCATCAAGCTGGCATTCAATAAATATGAGAATGCAGTAAACATCATCACTAATTTAAAAAAAATCGGATCAGATCAAATGAGAACACCAGCAGAACCATAAGTAAATAAATGCCACATACAAATCCCTAACTGGCTTTCAAAGAACAGATGGAAATCCACCCTGAAAAATAGTGGTCTTCACTTAGTTGTGATGTGTCTTGAATCTGCTTGGATTTACAGCAACCTTATCCAAGGTTTTTATTGATAGAATTCATTCACAGGAGTTTTGCCATTGCCTTCTTCTCAGACTGAAAGAGTGGGACTTGCCAAAGGTCACCCCACATATTTCCATGGCTGAGTAGGGATTTGAACCCTGGTCTCATAGTCCAACATTCAAAGCACTGCACTGTACATCCTCAAGGTCCATGTTAGCTTCATAGAAGTAACACCATTCTTAATCTTAAGTGATTTTTCATGAGCTGAAGTGCACAGTTGTCCATACAGATGTTTCTCCTTAAATGATGGAGAGTGTACCACCTTCTCAGACCCCCCTCAAGCCATTTTTCCTATCAGCAATCTTTTTCTTTGTGTCCTGTTGAAAGCCTTGTGTATTTAATTTGAACCTTTGGTTTGGGTCTTCTCCTCTGAAGAAGTTTTGCCCCCATCATTTATGTGACACACTTGAAGCTGGCTCTCACATTGCCTCTAAATTGTGTCTTCTCTAGGCCAAACATAGCCAGCTCCTTCAACCACTCCCTATAGGTCTCCATCAGTCTCCAGGTCTTGCTCCATTTTTGTTGCCCTCTTCTGGACGTGTTGGACTTTGTTGATACTGTACTTCAGGTAAGCTGTTCCTCATGGCTGTGGTCTGAACATAAGAATAACTGTTCTTCTTGATTGTATAGAACTCTAGTTAGCAATGAAGGGGTGGGTCAAAATTCATACCTGGTAAGGTCTAGGGTGGCCATTTGTTCTTGTGCTACTTGAATAACCTGTTTCCTGCCAATACCCATATGACATATCTTGAGCTTTGACTCTTAAACCAGGGTTTGAAATCACATGGTCCTCCAGTTGGTGAACTGCAACTCCCATCTGCCCTAGTGAGCATGGGCAATGGTAAGAAATGCTGGGAGCTGTAGTCCAACAACATTGAGATGTCTACATGAAGCCCAGCCTTGTCTCAAACCAATCTGCAGAGCTTGGAACAGTTACTTTTTTGGACTTCAGCTTTCAGAATCTGCTGAGCAGCATGACCAATTTTAAAAAAAATATTTCCAAGCTCTGCTAATGTGTGTATTAGAATTTAGCTACTGCCAGATATTACCATTTTCCACAAGTTGCAACACACCATGTTAAAATACACAATTTAATCCATGGAAGTGAAGGCTATCAGAGTTTATATACTGTCTCCAGTATCATGTTCCTTCACACAGTATGCCTCTCAATGACATTTGCTAGAGAATTCATATCCTGCTTGTGGGCTTCCCATAGGCAACTGGCTGGCCAATGAGGGAATGGAATACCGGACTAGGTAGGCCTTTGGTCTGATCTAACACATCTCTTCTTATGCTCTTATTTTTAAACATATCCATGCCCTCTGTCATTTCACAGATGGAAACTGTGATGTATGTAGCCAAACAATATCACAGTGTAGTCCAGATGGCTAAAGTTATTAATGCTGAAGAACAGGCAAGCTAGGAGTGCTTCAGCAGTTTGCCTTTGCCTGCATCTACAGGGAAGGGAAAATTTCCTCCCTCTCTTCTTTCTCCTGCTAAGTTAATTTAATGCAAACTATGTTTGCACTTTGAATGCAGTTTACAGCAATTGAAATAAGCTGAGGACAAAGGGGAAAGTGGGAGGAGGAGGAGAAAGAAACTGGGACACTCTAAAAGCAACTGAAAAAGTTGGGTGAGAGAGGATTAATAAGACCTGTCACTGCCAGGAAAAGACAGTTGGAAGGTGTGGTATTTGGGGTGAAAAATGTACACTTGAGAGCACCTTTTCATATGTATTTTTAATTAAAATAGTTACCAATTAATTCAGAAATGGAATGAACTTTTATGGCTTAAAACATCTGAAAGTGAGAGGGATCATAAGTGGACAGGTTTAACTGTTATCACATTTTTACCAGATACACAAAGAGCTAAGGAAAAAGTAATAACTTATGGTTTCTGTTGATGTTTCTTTATCTCAAATTTCACTTTGGCAGATGGACTTGCAAAATTTCCACCAGAATCAAAGAAGTAATAAGTGTATACCAACCTTCTCTGTGAAGATGAAGCAATTTCTGTGATGCTGACTTTGTCAAGACTGCTGCTTGATATTCTGGGGTGGGTGAAGATTTTAAAAACCCAGCAGCATCCAAATTAGGTAATTGTGCCTCTTCAACTTGATGCAGCAGTGGCATTATATATCTGTGTCCATGAGACCTCTAGGTGTAATAGATTTCCTGATAATTCTGGAATCCCACCTGAGATAGGCAGTTTTTTAATGGTACAGACCCTTTTAATGGTTGAGACCTTCTAGCCCAGTATTTTCAACTCTGGCTTTCCAGGATTTCAATAAAGATTCTTTCCTACCCTATGTGGAGATCCCTGGAATTTATGGTGGCCTCTCATCCAAGTATTAACCATGCCCAACCATGATTACTTCTCCCTAAAAGAGAGGGACTGGCAGTTCCCTCAAAAAGGTAACATTTCTAAGCTCTGCTTCCTTCTGTGTTTCTCTTTCTTTCTCTCTCTCTCAGAATGAGTGAGTAGAGGGTTGGGAGGCTTCCACTTCTTTCCAGCAAAGGAATGCAAGCAGAACTTGGCCTCAAACTGCTTTACTCAGCAGTTTTGGGGGCTTGTTTTAACTGGCCAGCCTTGAAAGCATTCTGGGTGCTGTACCTGCGCCAACACAAACGCTACACGGATCTCTGTCTCTGAGAACAGGAGCAGGATATTGAAGCTGAGACCCATAACTAACATGAGGAAAACCAGGCTTGAGTATTGCTAAGAACAATTCATTGGTGCTTGGTCTGTGTGTGTGTGTTCGGAGTGGAGCAGTTCTTGCAAACAGGGTAGTGATAGTCTGTTTGCTGGTTTATTGCAGGAGGCTGTTTAAAACACCTTCCTGGAACAAGGGCATTTTTCCCCCTTTGGCAAGCTGTTGTTGAGATTGAGATTAAATCAGAAACTTCCAAGTCACCCTTTATCAATCATTATGCTCAGATTTTGCAAGTTCATGGACGTGTCTTCCTTGGTTGAGTCCATCGATCTGTAAGGTGGTCTTCCTCTTTTCCCACTGCCTTCAACCTTTCCAAGCATTATTTTATTTTTCTGGTGAGTCAGGTCTTCTCATGATATGGTCAAAGTACAAAAACCTCAGTTGAGTCATCTTGGGAAAGTTCAGGCTTGACTTGCTCTTGGACCCATTTTTTTTTCCTTTTTTCTTTCTTTCTTAGCAGTCCAGTATATCCGTGGAACTTTTCTCCAGCTCCACGTTTCAAAAGAGTTGGTTTTATTCCTTTCAGCTTTCTTCACTGTCCAGCTTTCACAACCACACACAGAAACTGGAAATACAATGGCAATCCTAACTTTACTATTCAATTATATATCTTACATATTCTGAATTTTCCCCCAAAATATGTATATACTTAGGCCTGTTAAGCATTTTCATTTTGCTATTTGGGCAGCAAAGCTTCAGTATGACTTCATAAGATATAAAAAATAACAAATCATTAAAACAGCATCCCATCTCAAAAGCACACAACCCCACCAACAACTTATGATAAAACACAGCCCTCACAATCCATCTCTCTCTCTCTGTTTAACTGCTATGATTTCTTTCGATTAATGAATCGTGTTACCGAAGTAAATCTCTCCAATGACTTTAGTAAAAACAGCAGTAACAAAAAGCTCATTTGTAATAATTTCTTGATAAGCCTCTCTGCCTTTTGAACCTTCCACGCAGTGACAAACCTTGATGCTGTGCATTTTCTAAATATACCTCCAGGTTTTCCCAGGGCATTTAAAATTAGATTTGTATACAATTTTTCTGAGCAACATAATGATTCCAGGACCTCATCTGAGGCAATTAAAAAAGGAACTTTGACATTTAATATATTATTCTCCCCCTTCATTAAACAATTATAAATAATAGCAATAATTAACAAATTTGCGCTATTCATTCTCTGCCTAAGTAAACCTTTCAGGTTAATCACTGGAGCCGTTAACTCTCACCTTTTAATCAAGGGATTGGCTGCTTCAAAGAAAACAAAAAGCAGCCTTTTGCCTAAGGAGAATTGATAATTGCAAAAGTCTGGGCTGACCCAAAGACAGATGGACAGTTAGGAGTTTTTAGAGGGTGGACAGAATGAACATTTTCCCAGAGCATTTTTTTTCCTGTGTACCTAGATGCACAGATTTCCACATGGAATTTCATCTGTAATGCAAAATATAAATTTTCCATATGCTAAGCTGTGGCACTTGCCCAAAGAAAGCTGGCCATTAGGAATGGAAGTAATATTCCAAAAATAGTTGGAAAACATGCTTTTATGGAAGCTGAGTACTGACATGACAAGAGTTCTGGATTGAGGTAAATTTTCACAATTTTGGACTTATTTCTGGTCAAAATTCACATGTGGTTTCTTTGCATTGACAGCATTATCTGTACAGAAAAGAAAAATTTGTGCAGACATCTTAATAGGGGATTTTTTTTCTGTACAAAATGTACACACTGTTGATTTGCATAAAAAACAAGATTTTCTGCACAGGAAACAGTGTTTTCTGTACAGGGAATAATATTTATGTTTAAAAATATCATTTCCCACGCAGGAACTGCTGTTTTCTGTGCAAAACAGC